>OY728152.1:1649637627-1650887627 GCA_963277665.1 Viscum album
TGTCTCAGAAGAAGCCCCATCAAGAGTATAGTTGGGAATTTTCAAGGATTTGTTCATTCATCAGTATTTATCTATGAAGGAAAGGGTGATAATGTGAATGGAGATGTGTTGTCTGAAAAAGGATGACCGATCAGTGTTGGAGTATTTCCAGTTCTTTGTGGAGCTAGTCCCTAATGATTTAGGGTACGCAAAAGATGACTTCATGAAGGCTTGATGTTTTTTGATGGGTCTTCTCCCCGATCTATAATCCAAGGATTCAAAGTCCAACCTAATTTCATTTTCTGATATGGAGATACAAGATGTTCATGTTGAAGTCGTGATGGTGGGTGTGATCAGAGTATTCCCCCCTCCTCAAATTCCCATGATTAGTGATGAAGATTCTAAAAATGAGACGAGGAAGTGATTGAATGTGGATGGAGTAGGTCATTGAATCAAAAGGCCTCTAGATCTTTCATTAACCTCTTCAGAGTGAGATATCCTCACGTGTTATCAGGGTGGCAAGTTGATCCACAAAAGTTGTCATGTATAAATTCTTTGAAGATCTTCCAGGCTTGTGGCCACCTGGGTCACTTGTGACGATTCTGTCGAGGTGTTGTTAGAATATGTCGCAGAGGAAGTTATCAAAAGTGACGTGTTGTAGGGTTTTTTTTAACCTTCCTTGTGAAGATTTATATATAGTGTAAGGTATCTCTTATCATTGTCGGTGTATAGATGTTTTTTTGGGTTTTGAAATGTATAGAAATTTTGTGGGTATTTCATGAACTACAGTTTTCAATTCTAGCGTGGTTTTCAGTACAGAATTATGTACTTTCATTTATAAGATCAAAAGATGTATGTTCCTTATTAGGATTATTAGAACCTTATTACAAGGTAGGAGATTCGTCATTCATTGGAGCTCTGACCAATATGCCTCGGAGTGAAGACGACGCATAGTTAGGAACCCTGGAGGAAATTTACGAATCTTGGTTAAGGTTGTCCCTCTATTGTTCAGTGAAACAATTTTAGCATTTTTGTTGTGGTTTCTCTATTGTTGAAAATTTACTCTTGTTGGAAAGAGTACGATGGAATTATCCCCCAAATAATGTTAGTAATTATTCCTTTTTGGATGTGAGTTTTCGATCAGTGGCCTTTCGTAGACCACCCATGTGATTTAATTGTGGATTTAGATTGTGTCCATCCCGAAGTGGTAAGTCCTGAGTAGTTGTTTGTCATAGCTTCATTGATCCAATCCTTGAGCCCTCTCTCCCCACCCATGGGGTGAGGGTTTTTGGTTCTTTCAGTGTTTTTAGTTCAACTCTTATACCTTTCAGACTAGAGTGAGCGGTTTAAGGGTTCTTTCTATGTTTATTTTAGCTTGAGTAAATCCCGGTTCATGTCAATGTTTTTTTTATTTTTATGATTTTAGGTTGGTTCTTTATGGTTGTGAGACCCACCATGAGTCTCTTTGAGTTTTTTCAAAATACATTATCAGATTCTTGTTGAATTCTTATGGCAGGGAGTCCATTCAGGCCTCCCCTTTACTGGTGATATATTTCAGTAAATGCAGTTGAGTCCCGTTGGTAGTTGATAAAATGTCTTTCGATTAAGAGGTTCGATCATGTTTATGTGGAATCCTTAGCCGTTGATCGATTGGCTGGATAGGGTTGTGTCTTTCTAGGGGAGGAAAGTGTTATGGTGGGGAGAATTATCACACCCTGACCTGTGTATTTGGTTTATTATATAATTTTCTTAGTAATAAATATTTTTTTGTGGTGCAGGTTCAGTCCCAGATTAATTTTTTTGAGTTATATAAAATTTTTTATTATTGGTAATGATATTGTTGGACGCATGGGAAAAACGTGATTTGGAAGCCACATGGCACTGCCCAGGCAACTTCATGACCGTTAATCTTCAGAAAAATATAAATAAATATATTTTGTATATAAAACAACAATTAGTTATTGTGTCATTTAAAATATTTATTATGTTAATATTTTTTTATTATTGATATAAAATGAGTACTTTTATTATTTTTATTTTTATCATTATACATTAGCATTATTATTATTATTATTATTATTATTATTATACTTTCTATCAATGTTTTTTTATTAGTTGTTCTATGGTGTTTTTTATTTTTTTTAAATAGGAAAGAAATTGAAAACCCTAATTGCTACCCCCACCCATCTGCTTAGTATGCAACCGACGTACACCCCCTCTATGCAGTTGACCCCCCATCTCCCCCCTGCTCAACATATAGTCGACACTACATCTCCAACCCGACCTTCGGTCATGAATCCTAGCACGCAACACCGGCGCCGCCCCACCTTTCACGACTCTCATGCTCACCAGTGCACGCGACCTCCCCCATTTGACTCCCTACCCAGCGTGTGCCCCCTCAGCTTGACGCGACACACAAACAACGTGGCCTGCCTCCAGCCACGTGGTCCTCCTCCAGCCAACACTCTTGCTGGCCACTCCACCTCTGACCAGCTCTATCTTCTCACCTACCTCCATTTTTCTAATTCTCCTAGATTTTGATGGGTTTTAAGGGTTAATTTATTAATTAATGGTTGTTCTTGGTAGGGTTAGTGTATGAGGACCTATGCGGGGTGATTCTAAGTGGGTGTTTTCATCACGATATGAATTCAAGGTTGGATTCCCATGCACCTATCCTTTTTAATTAAAGAATCATCAATTTTATGTTTGTATCACCTTCTATGATTAACATATGCTAATGTTGAGGCCTTGGATTAAATTGATTTTATGTGCAATTGTTTCTCTAGTATTTGCTTTGTGATAATTGACTTTTTTTTGAAATAGTTCACACTGAATGTAGGGTCCTAATGTGTTTGGATTTACTATTTTAGTATCATCAATTTCTTGTTGTTTTCCATTTATCTGGGTGTTAATCATAATTGTGCAACAATTGATCAACTCACTTAGTTTTAAAAAAATGGGTAGTTGAGGCCGTATTTTATGAAAATTGTATCATCCAGTTATAGTTGTGCACACTATTTTTTTTAATTAAATGTTTCGTTTGGTCCGAACCTGATTTGTGTGTTTCAAAACATGGTTTATCATTTTAAACTAGTTCGGAAATGAAAATTTGTGTTTCATAAATTTGTGAGTTTCAACTGAATTTTTTTGCAAAGAAATTCATTCCTAGTCTTTGAAATGGTTCCAGACTGGATTTTATGTGTCAAAGGCGATATAAAATGTTTTGTTTGTTTTTGTTAGAGTGTTGGAACCGTGTGAAATGATGTTTTGGGGTTTTTTATATGGATTTATTAAGTGAGTTATCTTTGATAATAAATGTGTTTCTTGTGAAATAATGGATTTTGGGGTTCAAAAATGGTTTCAAATGTTTTAAACTAAGTGAAGTGTGAAGTTAGGTTTTTTTATAAAAATTGGATGTTTAGTGACAAGGAATTACAGCCTAGTTGGAATTTTCATAAATGTTTGTTTTTTTTGATAGTGTGTGATAAATTTTTTGAATGTGTTTTACAAATTATTTTATATAGTAAATGGTGGGTCTTTCACCTCTTTAGAAATTGGTTTTCACCTTTGTTAAAGACTGTTTTTATAGACTGTTTAAGGGAATGTTTGGCCACTTTGTGAAAATTAGGAGAAGTGATTTTTTTTGAAAATATTTTTTGGTTTCTCCTCTTGGATTTCCAACATGGAATGGTTGGGATTTCCTCGATATGGAATCTATAGGTTCTATTACATGGGTTCCTCGATTGGGAACCATTTTAATCTATTTATTATAATTCATGCGAGTAAACATTGCGGAGATTCATGGTGTGGCCTGTTATGATTATTATTATATGTATTAGTTTTGATTTGATGCTTGGTAGTATCTGATGGCTCACCCCTTTAATACATAAGATATTGTAACTTGGCATATTGAGAGAATTGTCTGAGAAGAGTACTGCACTGGTAGGTTAAGGTACTGACTAGTGGCCCATAGTAGGTGGATTTGTTTGGGTTCATTACTCTGGGATTTTCCCACATCCTTCCCTAAGAAAAGGTAGATGAGTGTATGTAGCATTATATTTCATCATATGTGGAATTCTACTATATATGGGGTCCCATTTATTAGTGTCTATTGGATTATTCTTGATCTCCCAGGTTTGCCTATGTCTAGTTCCTTTTATCTATTTGAGATGCTGTTGAGATACTCATATACCTATTTACATTTCCCATTCTATATGAATGCCTTGGTACTATTTTTTGGGGTTTTTTATGGAAATTAATGTTTTGTTTTACTAAATCCTATTATTCTTTTAATGAAAATATGTTTCCAACTTTATAGTGTGGTTTTAAAATGAAATAAACACTTTCCCCGTGAAATAGCATGCTAACACTTAAGGTTAGAATCTGGTTTTTCAAATGATTATGGTAAGTGTATTGGAAGATGTTTTTAAGTAACAATTATAGAAAATATTACTCTAATATATTTTTGTTTATACTTAGAATTGATGTTTCTTTTATTTTAAAGGATGTGAATTGGGAAGATAGTTTATCGGGATAGCCTACTATGTTTTAATACCGACAACTATATTTATTTTTTGTTTTTATTTTATGTGCAGGATCTAGCTTGGATGCTCTCGGCTTGGGCGATGCTTGATTGTTAAGCCGTGGAGTGACCCATGGGGTCACACAAAGATAATGTTTTTCTGTTCGGTAAGTTTTTATTTCATTCAGTTCCTATTTATTTGTTATGTTTATTTATTTATTCTGAGATTATATTTATTATTTCCTCTTATTTTATTAATTTTTATTGGTGGAACTCATTCCCATCATCAATATCAATGCCCTGGTGCTTTTCGTCATCCCGAGAGGATCAGGAATTCATCTCGGGCCTCACTGCGGATTGACCAAGGTGATCGGTTCAGGGATGACCCAGGTTGATTCATGACACATGGAATTTAATATATGAACCCAACTATAACTAAGACTGACTCACAGAAAACAATCTGACATATATAGACCTCAAAAACCAATTCAATTATAGTGGATCTCTTGGTCTCACAAGTAATTTCTCCTAGAGAGTACATAATAAATATTGAGAAGTAACCATCCAAGTTACTCAAACAAAAACCTATGGTTTCCATTGAATAAAAACATAAAATCCATGTTTCAAAACAAATCCAACATGAATAATGAAATAATTAATAATCATTTAGCTAATTTAAAATATTAAAAATCTTGGGAATATCATTAACAAATAATTCCTACTTTATACCCTCTTTGAAAAACCTACATTGAATAAAAAACTATTTAAAGCATTTTTTAAAACAAATATTGTGCATTAAAACATGGTTTTAGAGGGACCAACACTTAAAAACTAGATAAAACCTCACTTATACAACATAAAATTACGACCATCAAAGGGTAAACATAATTCAGTCCCTAGTTTTCAATTTTAAGCATCATATAACATATAATTACAAATTATATCCATGAATAGAGGTTGATCAAATGGAAACATCCATTATATAGAAAAACCTACCTAAAAATAGATTTGTACACATCGCCATTATAATCTACGGCATGAAAATGGATGAAGGGATCCTCAAGGGCCTATAAATCTAAGAAATTACTCAATAATACCAACCCTACTGATGGATATAACCCCTATGAATGGGTATATCATGAAAAAGGATAAACCAAGTATGTTAAAGGTACTAGAGGAAGAAGAGAGGAGATATAAAAAAATCAAGGTTTACCTTGGAGAAAATGAACCAGAAGTAAGAAGTACATCCACCTGTTAGAAAAGAGAAGGAAGAAATCTCCAATTTGGAGGGATATGTCACAAGAATGAGAAAAACATGGTGATAAAATAAGTTCAAATTTATAAGGGCACACATGTAAATTTCATGTAATTATTTTTTAGTATACTGGGTCATGACATGAACTATTTTTTACAATGAAATGCACAAAAAAAAAACAAATCAACCCCAATTCATTTGTATCATAATTCCAAGATCTCTCTTAGTCATGATGTGATGACCTTTTCTTGAAAACACCTCAAATAATAGGGTTTTTTGTTATGGTAACTCTCCTTGTTGTGGAAAAATTACAGTTCTATAAAAACAACCCCACTACCATAGTGGATTCATGGTGTGAACTTCCCAACTCATTATATAACCAACTACAGTCCACAACTACAACATACCCAAAATGAAAAAAATATCCAAAAATGAAATTAATTAAGAAATAATGTCAAAAAATAGAGGTTAAATTCCTTAAATGAAATGAAATTTTAGGTTTCAAAATTCTCCCCAAAATTCCATTTTCTTCACCTAGAATGTTCTTAGTGCTCCACATCATAGAATATATTAGTCAATTTCTCTCATTACACACATGGAAGTAAACACTGCACTAACAAAGCACACATACTAGAGGATTATGATTTTACCATAAAATATTTTTCTAACAATCCATGATAAAAAGAGGTTTCTAAACCACATTAGTGTCAGTATGTAGATCAAAATATTCCCATTCTTCTACAAAAATGGGTTTGGATGGTACTTATATAATAGGGACTTGTATAATGAAGAATTAATAAATAAAAATTATTAGTGTGAAAACCTATGTAATGTTAATAAAAAATAAATTTCATGCATTATTAATATTCAGGTTATATTTTATAAATTTAGATTCTTTATAATAATTTAATAAGATCTTTTCAAATCAATGAACGAAATTGTTTTATTCAAACTAAAGTGTTTTTTATGTATTAAATGGTTTTATTTAAAAGTAAAAAATATAAATATTATAATTTAATTTGATAAAAAAATTTATATAATTATAAAAAATTTATGTTATGGTTGATTTTTTGATATTTTTTAAAAATCTTATTTTTGGGGGAATATTGAAAAATACCAATATTTTGAAAAAATATATTTTATCTTCTTGTACTTACTAAGTAGAATAATGGTTGGATTTATTTTAAAGTAATATTTTTTTATTACACATGTTCCAATTAATTCCAGATGAATCAATATTATGACATATTATCGTATAAATCCATTTTTGGCTTAAAATTCATTTAAAAAATTGGTTTTCATTACATTTTGAAATGTTATATAGAAAGTATTTTCTAAAACATTTAGAAATTGAACTTTTAAAAATGGATTAAATATTTCGAATTAGGAGGTTAAAATTTAATAATAATTTGAAATTAATTTTGGTTTATAATTAATAGTAACCATAGTAAACAATTGTTACCATGGTAAAGGTTAAAATAGATAAATTAATTTTAAAACTATCTGATAAGGTCACAAAATATATTCTTAAATTTTATTTTTTGAGATTATTTTCAACCTTATTAACTTATATTATAAATGAGATATATTTAGTGCAATATTAACCATTATTAGACTTTATAATATTTTAAAACATTGAAAAAATCACAAGAGTTCCACTCCACTCACTTATAAAAGGGTACCTCCTCTCTTCACTTATTCATGAACATTGAGCAGTCTATATAGTACAATACCTATAAAAATACAATAATAAAAACCTTTCCCATGTCTTATAGGTTTTGTTATCACGAAAATAGAAACCTAGTAAGGCTTAAGGTGTAATAAATAGGATGTTTTCCAAAGGAGAGGTATAACTCTTAACAGAGTGTTTTCATGTAAATTTCTTCATCAACATACTTCTAATATTATATAAACACACAAATATAATAACATAGTTTTGTTAAATATTATAAAGTATAATAATTTTTATTTCATATCCCTTTTCATTTCTTTTCTATTCAATGAGAAATTAAATATTTACTCTAGTTCATGTAGGGATGACTACATCCATGCAACAATGAAATCAAATTTTCCTCACTACCACATATGGATAATAAAATTGATGGATCAAATGTTTTGAAAACTATGATTTTCATAAAATGATATTATATATATTTATAATAATATTCATTATATCACACAAACACATGCTTGATAACCATAATGATTTAGTGTCTTTTGGGACTAGGGTCACAATCAACAAATTTAGTGAAAGATCATCAACATCTCCCTTAATGATCATGCACTTTATTACACTTCAAAAACATGCCCTACTTAAAACCATTATTCATTACCGGGCTAAATGAATCATAATAAAGTTTGATTCTATATGATTAGAAAGTGTAATAACGTGAGACATCAATGATCACATAAGCATGACATGAACATAAGTTTATGAGAACATGTTCTTAACATTTTAAATACATACCCTGAAAATAAAAGATCCTAATCCTGAGACATGGAATAAATATTTGTAGTTTATAATACACGAAAAATAATGGAATAAAATATCAAAAGACATGATAGAATAAAATTTGAATAAGACATGTAATTCTGACATACACATAAGAATATAAAATCAAATACATAGTAGTCAAGGATCATTGTTAAGGCTATCTTAGTAGAATAGATTCACTCCCAAACCCTCATAGTAGTAAATGTTTACTCCAAATAACATATTTGAAAAAAATACCATTACTATGCTAGGTTTACTCCCAATTATAGTCCTATATATCTCATGATATATAAATCATTATCCAATACAATTGAAGTAGATATAATGTCTTTCCATTACATAATGAATTTCATACATATGTGTTACCCAAGATCATAAAATATTTATCACATCCTAACCCATGAAATGATATGGACTTCATAAACATTAAAACATATCATAACAAGTGGAAAATAGATAGTTTTCATAATCATTTCATCATTTTATCATATCATAATCGAAAAAAACAACTTTTATAAGTATTTCCTCATGGTATAACCTGTGGAAGAGAAACATGTTTTATAAAAATCCTATCATCGTAAAAATAAACCATCTAGATAAATCATAATAATGGTATCCTTGGATAATATCCCTATTAGGGAATAGTTAACATAGATGTATGTCATAGAATATGGAAAGTTATTTTCAGAAGACACATAGAACATTTTTTAAGAAAAATAATTTTTCTTTGAAAAACAATTTTAAAAGTAAATATTCATAAAGAAATATTTCAAATAATTTTATTTAAAAATTGAATTTTAAAAGAATAATGGAATATTAAAAAATAATATAAAAAATTTCTTAAGTAAATACACTTTTTAAGATAAATACTTTTTCAATAACCTTGAAAACATAAAATTTAAGCTCTAAAAAACATTTAACAAATTTTTTGAGGGAAAACAATTTTTAAAAACATAAAAAACTTTAAAAAAATATTATTTGAATATAAACATTGATGATCTTAAATAAAAAATAAAAAAAGTGATTGTTCATGATGATATAGAATTTCGTTCATGACATAAACATTAAAACAATGTTTTGTTTCACATTTTTGGTAAAAGAAAAAATGTCTTTCTTTAGAAAATAATAAGAATATTCATTTTTTTAAAGTAAAAAATCTGTAAAAATGTATTTAATATATAATTTTTATAATTTTGATTTACTTTTTATTTTTTTAGAAAACAATTTTTTGAATAAAAATGGTTTTGGACCAAAGAGATAAATTAATTTGGTTTTTCATAAAAACAATATTTTGAACTCCTGTATACATAAAGGGAAGAAAATGAAGGTAAACCATGTATTCCCATGAAATACCCATATTATAATAAAATTTATGAGTATATTGTGATATGGATCAGAATATTTTATTATAAAAAACATAACATCACAAATCCTGATAAAGAATGAGATTTTAAGATAAAATATTTACCACTTTGGTAACTTTTAATTATTTTCCCTGGGAAGGGAAAAAATAAATGAAAATTATAATATATAGATAATAAATAAAATAAACATATTACTTTTCTAAGAGAATATATATACTCCTAATCAAATAATAAATGTTCATATCATAACATATGTCTCATGAAAAGAACATAAAGACAAAACCCCCTTACCCCTTTGGAAACTATTAAACAGTAAATATTATAAAAGATAGATCCCAAAATGGGTACGTAAATTTGAATAATTTTCATGATAATAATGATAATATAATTTCATGGGAATTATATTCACCACATGAAAAAATAAGTGGTTAATATGTTATGTGTCTCATATAAGTGAAAAGTGTGACAAAAATCCCTTACCTCAGGTTTAATTTCCTTCGTATGAGTCTGAAACTCTTGTATAATAAATAAATATTTATTATAATTTTATTAAATAACTATAATTATATTTAAAATTTCATATATTATCCTATAATAACATTTTACCACATATTTGTTAATAATAGTATTATTTTCATTGTTTCAGGTGTTAATTGTCTTTTTTTTCTCTTGTTTTTTTGTCCTATAAGTTATAGTTCTTATAAAAATTATATATATATAGAATATATAAAATTATAATAATGTTATAAATAACATATTAACCCATTATATAAATTTTTAGAACCAGTTATGAAATTCATACATGGAAAATGAATCAAATCACTTCATGGAGACAATAGGTCGTATGTGCGCAAGAGCGACAATATCATTACCCTAATGAGTGAAAGGTTAAGGAATAGAGTGATATATTTACTTCATATAATAAAAAATATCTCATAAATTTTATATAATTCATTTATTTTTTCCTTATTACATTCCATGTACAGAGTATGTGAAAAAATAAATCACATCGCTTCACAAGGTGACAGTATGCCGTACACACGAGTGACATTACTGTATTTGAAACCGAATGGAACATAAAATGAGTTGTATGAAATTATAATTAATTAAGTATAATAATATAATAAATATAATAAAAAAATTTCATATCCATCATTTTTTCTATCCTTTAATAGTGGTGATGGGAAACAAACTACATAAGTTTGGGAGGCGGTAGTCCTCCATAGACATGATCAATGATATCATTTCCCATTCAATGGAAGTGGAAATAGATAAATATTATTACATAAATATTATTACATAAATATAATAACATAAAATTATATGGTATATAATGGTGTTATTATATTGTAAATTTTGTGAAATAATTAAAGGTCGAAAATGAGGAAAAAAGAAGGTACTGAGTGAAGACAATTAACTTTTCATAAAAGAACCTCCTTTAGATATCTTATTAAGGGTTCAAGTGTTGGATTTTTGGGATGACCATATACTCTAGATGATTGATAAGTATGTTGGTGAGGGATATTTTATGGGTTTTTTTTTGAACAATATGGATTTATATTTGTGAATAAGTGAATGCTTTTGGAGGAATTTTATAAGTGGGGGAAAGGAACCCACTTGGAAACAACTTCGAAATTTACCAAAGGAATCTTAAATGATAAATTCATTCATAATATAATATCTTACAAATTATCCTAGATTCTAAATTAAGAAGTATTATATGGATATATGTCCATAAAATAGGATTTATAAATGTGTTGTCTCATTTTTAACCCGTATATTTTTAGTTTAATCCCCCAGGTAAACCCATTTTTACTTTAACCAATGTAAATAATTTATACAGTCTTTACCATTAATAATGGTAAAAAATTAAGCTAAAATTATTAGATATTATAAATTGTGAATATTAAAAATATGGAAAACATTTTTTTCAAATTACATTCACATAATTATAAAAAATTTATTTAAAATTAATCCCATGGATGAGATGAGAAATGGGTTTTCGTAGAGAATATGTTCAAAAGTTTTCAAAGTTTTTATATCAAAATTTAATATTAATATTATATAAATTACCTAAATTATATATATATATATATCATTTATCTAATTTTACTTTAAAATAAATTGAAAATATAATTTAACATTATAAATAATTTTAAACAAAATGGGTTTTTTACAATTAAAATTTAGTATTTATCACTATTCATCAAATAATAAAACTTTCAAAAAAATAAAAAAAATTCTACCTAAAATAATTTTGTAATAATTAATTAGAAAAATAAATTATGTTTTTTAAAAAAAGTTATAAAATTTGAAAAAATAATTTTAAAATAAGTTTCCCAAAAGTGACAAAACTGTTTTTTAGAAAAATATTGTTTTTAAGAGTAAAATTAGATTTATTCATATATATTATCTATAAAACACATAATATGAATACTAAATTTTTTAATCAATATATATTATATAAATTTCATTTATTTAATTCACTAAATTTAATTTAGTTAATTTGTTGGTGTGAAACACATTTGTGCGTATAAAAATAGTTTTTGAAAAAAATATTTCTATTATTTTCAAAAGATTTTGATTTTGATTTATAATAAATTGGTCACAAAATAATTCAATATATATGCATAGTTAGAACACATATTTTAATAAATTAGTTAATAATTTTAAAAACTTCAATTCCAACCGCTAGGTGATAACTATCATATTAAATAATAAAACTAAATATCAAAATATTAAATTTATTTGAAAAAAATTCACAAAATCTTAGAGTGTTAAAAAAATAATATATATTAAATTTTTAAAAGAAAAATATTCTAAAAAGAAAATAAATTATATAAAATTTTACCTTCCATCCATATAAAAATGATAACATCACTTCTGAGTACATGTTGACTACCAGTTCAGTGAATGGATGTGATTTTTTTATTTACTTCCCCATATATATAGTCATAAGGATTGAATTAATGAATAAATATGGAGTGTATAATATGTTTTTTATTATGTAAATTTAAAATATTATATAATTATTCATTTTCAACTCAGTAGAAAAATAAAAACTCTATTCATGAGTACATATAGACTACCATCTCTATGAATTGATGTGCTTTATTTTTTATTACATCCAAAATTTATAGTTATAAAATTGTATTTAATTAATGAAAATTATAATTATATCCTCATTAATAATTTTTATATTTGAGAACAAGGATCCCTTTGAGCATGGTAAACCTTCTAAACTTATTCTAGGATTCTAAATTGATCACCATCAAAACATCTGACATAAACGTAATAAATTTAGTAAAAAAATAAAACATGGAAAAAAATGAAAGAAGGGGAATATTAATAAGGTATATAACTTGAAAAATGTTCTAAATATAGTTGAAAAATAATATAAATTTATAATTTATGATGGTATATTTACATATTAAATTATTTGGGACACAATGTAAATGATTTCACATCTCAATTTCCTTTCTTTACGACTTATGTCATTTTCACCAATTGTTTATTTTGTATGGTATATATACTACAATATGTATGTATTTTATCATTAATTCACTAAATTAAAGTGGTTTTAAAATCCTTTTTAATGTTATATTATTAAATTTTATTTTCATTCAAAATATATTAATTTCCAAAGGGATTTTCGCTAAAATATTATTTAAAATGTTTTTATGTTTTATTTCTGACACTTTTTCTTCCAAATACATGTTTATTAGAATATTTTAAGAATTATATTTTTATAATAATTTTTTTCATTTTAATTTTAAAACTACCTTTTAGAATAGTTATCTAAACGTTACACATATAAATATTGAATCATTTTAGATGAAAATTCATTACATATTAGTAAACAAAAACTAAAAAGGTTTAGTGTATTTAGAAACATGGATACATAAATAAAATGTACATAAAAGTTATTCATTTTCACCAATTAATTTATTCACAACTATAACCCTTCTGAGACATATCATAATTAAACTCTTTATTTAAATTCTAGGGAAAAGGAAACACTATAAATAGATATCTTAGACTCTTAGTAATGACAGAAAATGTAGAAAACAATCAATAACCATTTAAAAGAATAAAATGTGTATATAGATATTAGAAAATAATGTTAACATTATAAAATCATACATAATAATTTATAAATCGTAATCATGAATGATGATGTAAATCTTGGTAGTTTAAAAGAAATTAATCATAAAAGAATCATAGAACATGATCCATGAGAGAATAAAGTTGGAATAAGATCATGTAATAAAAGGGTATCATATATAATGGAATAATCATAATCATTTAATTCTTATGTCACAATTACCTAAAAAGGTATTCATCACATGTTAGTCTTGGGATAACCACCAATTTACTTTATTTGGGTTTGGGATAACCTATCGTGTACCCTATTATGGGCTTGGGATAACAACCCATGTACAATATATTGGGCTTGAGATAACCTCCAATGTATCCTATAAGCTCATAAAAAACTAATATTTACCCAATTGATTGGAGGGATATAATGGACAGACCTATCACATAATCATTATCCATTCATATATATTTCATATTATAATGAAAACATTATCATTTCATTGTATCTTAACCTAGGGAAAAGAAAACACATTTCCATAAATATTTTATAATCATGATTATAAATCATAAAGGGAAAAAATATGGTAACATTGTTCAATAACCCTTTTAAATCATAATAAACATCCAAGTATGTTGTTATATATGAAAAACCATTGAAAAGATCAGTCAAAATTTTCTTATAGAATATAATCATTTCATTATAAAATTACTTATTTAAGATATGAAAATTTATTAAATATTTGGGAAAAATTATCATATAAGGAATTATGGGAAATTTAAAATGAACCATTAAATAAAATATTATCTATAATGGTGATAAAACTCATTCATTCGTTATACATTAAAACAAAATCTCCTTCCACATTTTTGATAAAAAGTAAAAAAGTAACATATTTGGAAATTGATAAAAAGATTCTATTTAAAACTTGTTAAATAAATTTAATTTAATTTAAAAAACATTTAAATAAAATTTTAAGAATATTTAAAAAAACACTTTTAGTAAAATATGGACATGTAATAATAGATTCTCGGTCAAATATAAATGCAGAGTCAGTTTTCCTAATTATTTTCATACATTTGAGTACTTTGAGAGAGTAAGATGAAGGAAAAGAAAATTCATCATAAATAAATACAGTACAATAAAATAAATAAATTATTTGAGAGAGATATACTATATATAATGACACATAATTTACATACATTTTTATTACTTCAGAATTGAAGCATACTTATTACAACATATAACAAAACCATGATAGGACTGTACAGGTATAGTGTATTTAGTTTCTGGGAAAGATAAAGAACTAGTTCATAAATCACCTACATTATCTCCCATTTATTTCATCATATTTAGTTTACCTTTTGGAATATCCTACTCAATACCCTTCTTCCTGACATGGGGAAAAGAAAACATACAAAAGGGTGATCTCAAATACTCAGTAAAGGTAAACAGAGGAAATATCAATCATATCATATTCATAAGAACATAACATTATGAAAATATTAACCTGCAAAAGAGATCATAATATCATAACATGGGATAGATCATAGTAGTGAAATGTAATTTCAATGATAATAACATATAACATGAAACATTGTGGAATACACACATAATCATAGAAAATCAGTTCTTATTAGTCAAGATTCATTTCCAAGACTATAATAGTAGACAAAGTCCATTTCTAAACTGAGTTCACTCCTCATTCTAGTCCTCTATCACTAAACCAGATTAACATTCCGTACCATCCATGTCTATCTCATGAGATATAAATCTTTACCCAATGCATTGGATTGATATATGGGTCCCACCCATCTTATAATGATACCCTTCTTCTGTGTGCCACTAAATCACAAATCATATATCATAACATAACCCATGTAATAAAAATGGGATTCTTAAACATCATGTCATCATAACATAATCCATATAAGATAAAGGGACATCATAAAAATAATTCCATCATAACATAATAAAATCAATGTAAAAAATAGGGATAGAAACAGAACCCTCTATTGTCTTAGATGGTAAAAAAATTTTATAAAACACTTGAACTCTATTCATAAGGAAAATATCCTTTATACTTCAGAAACATTTTTCCTTTCTTATCATGTCATTCAATTTTAAACTAAAAGAAGTTAATTAAAAATAAACTTGAAAACTTGTGAGGTATGATTCATGGACATAATGTTCTATGAAATCATTAAAACCCATTCGTGTCAGATAAGTTAAAAAAACATTCTTCTCGTACTTTGGCCGGAAAAGTAAAAAGTATCTCGTACTGAAAATGACAAAATATTCCTTTCATATATTTTAATAAAAATTCCCCAATAGGTAAAATTGGATATAAATAATTGTTGGAAGATATAAATAATATTACATTTTTAGGAAACATGTATGTTGATGATAAATATTCCCTAATAGATTCTAAAGTATAAACAATCTCTGATGAAAATGAGATTATGATATTTTCCCTTACCTTAGGTCCGATATGATTCTTAAGTATGCGAACCTCCTATATAATTATTTAAAAAATGTCACAGACATATTCCATAATCATACGTATTTTTATGATATCATATATGGTCAGATTGTTAACTTTTTATTAGTAATATTTCATTGCTACTTGTTATTCGGGTGTTTATTGCTTTATGTTCTTATGCGTGTTTTGTCGAATAGATTATTATTACTATTTTTAAGTTAAAGATACATAATTTAAAAAATGGTAGTAGTATAATATATTTCAGATTTATTCATTCAACTCGTTTATATAATCTTGGTTTAATGAAGATCATGTTGAACAAATCACATCGCATCTTGGAGACGATAAACCATATGTACGCACGAGCGATGATATCACTCCCATAATTCTTAAATGGTCTTTGAGTGGAAGATAGAATATCTCAGAATTAGAATAATTTTATAATAATCATATATAGTTATTCTTTACACCATTATACCCATCCAAGTAAGGTGGTGGTGGAAAACAGATTACACCACGGCGTGGAGATGGTATTCTGTACGTACGCACGCGTGGTGATTTAATTTTCCATAGGATGGATAAAAGGTGAAATATGTTTGTTCCATATTTATAATAACATATAAGTATATTAGTGATACTTATGTTATTACTTTATAATGAAACCAATAAATAAGAGGAACTAGAAGAAGAAATAAATTTGAAATGATCGGTAAAGGGTATTACCTATTCTTCGACGTGCCTCTTCTAAACCTCCTCTTAGGGCACTAATGTTTTTATTTTAAGAATACCAAGGCATATATTATGTTTATATATAAGTGTAGAAGAGAAATTGGTATGGTTTGGCCGAGCATGAAGGCTCAAAATGGTGTGATGACGAGAGGGAGGAGGTTCCCTTTTATAAGAGGGGTGAGTGGCACCTTAGGAAAAACATAAAATATTATTTTATAATAAATTCATACATGGTTTATAATAGCTCCAAAGAGACTTATTTTGAGGATAGGTTGGTAATGGGTCGAAATCCTTTCAACCAATAGGTTTTAGACAAGTTTAGGTCACCAATTTAACCTTATCATTTAGATTTAACTCTAAGTTAAATAATTAAACTTTTACCGTGTCTTATTGTATTATTACACTATGTGGTTAATAAACTTACGATAAACTGAAAATCTAACCCCAATTGGTTCATTAATTACATATATATTATAATAAGTTTTTTGGCCTATCCGTAGATTTTTAGGAATAGAATATCAATTAATAATTTAAAATTTGTTTTAAAAACTCTTTTATGTCAATTTTGACACTATTTGGTATTTTGATTTTGATAAATTTATAACAGCATTATTACTTAGAAAAAAATTCATCTAACCAACCCTAATATTTTATATTAACCTATAAAATTAGTTTAATTCATAAAAAGTCTCAAATTACATTTGTTAGGATATTTATAATATCAATTATGTTAATATTTAATTAATAAGGTAACTACTACATCATCATTGTGTCATAAATAAATTAAATTATATAATGTATAAAAATTACAAATAAAATACCATTATATAGGAAGTATTTTTAGCTTTATATGGAATATTTATAGTCGAATGTATCTTATATATTACCCAATTTTAAAAATGTTTTACTTATTAGACTTTGATTTTAACTCTTTTAACTCTTCTTTGAATTAAATAATAATAAATGTCCTAATCTAATCCAAGGGGACATAAATGGTCATAAATTATTCCTAAGGTTGTTTTTGGTAGAATTACACTTATCCAATAGAATTAGGACATGTGTTAGTGTAATAATAATATCATTTTTACCCTTAATTACCTTATTTACTTTTAACCGTGGTAAATAAAAGTAAAAAGTTACTATTCACCAAAATTATTTTTATCTTATTGATCCACATTTTACACCTTGATATTAACCGTGTCTCTCAGATTTTCTAAATTCAACTCACAAAATCAGTAAAATTAAGTTTTATATAAATTTTCAAATTCTCCGAGGAGGTGGGTAAAAGACGGTAAAAAGTTCCATAAATTTTTTAAATATCTAAATTTATTATAAAATGAATCCAATGAATTAAATTTAACAAATTTAGCTATTATGTATATATTTTGAACTAAAATAAATTTAAATAAAATAAATAATTATTTAAATAATAATTCTGTTTTAAACTATAACTCAGTGTTTTTCACTATTCATCAAAAATTTAATGTTTTAATAAAAATACCAAAATTTTACCCTATGCTAATTTTGATATTCCGAATCCAAAAATGAAGTCAATTTTTAAAGATAAAATTTATAAAATTTCAAAAAGTTGGTATTTCTATTCATAACAGTTGGTTTATATAATATTTTAATAACATATCATTGTTTAATGAAACTCGGTATTGCGTACAACGCAACCTATCGAGGAAGGTTTCTTTTATGTGTAATGCAAGCCAAGATAGTATTGTCTGTAGTGAAATATTCATTTTGTGTTGTGTATAACATAATACATAAAAACAAAATATTTATCATAAAATCATAGGGTGTTACAATATAATTTCATCTTCATAAATTTAATCATAAACAATTTCATAAAAAATGAGATGTAACGTAAATCCCTTACTACTTGGGTATCTTTTTAGATGTAATTCCCATGAAAGGAATAATATAAAATGAAAAATTAAATAAAATTAACATAGCGATATTAATTATAAAAAATATATAATTTTTATATGGTAAAACTCATAAAATATTATAGAAGTATAAAATAACATATGCCCCAAAGAAGAGAATTTGAGAAAGTAAAACCTTACCACTTTTGTAATTTTCGAATCTAATCCCCATGAATGAAATAATTTTAATTTTAAATTTAAATCCCATGAATTAATAATTAAAGATGATATAAAATTTCAATGGATTATTATATACACCCTAAAACATAAATATGTGAATTACATGAAACATGTATCAATGTACAATACTGAGACATAGAACTCTTACAACTTAGGTAACTTTTGAATCATAACCCACATGGAATTAATTGAATAAAATGAAACTTTAAAAAAAATTAATATAGATATATTCATGATATAATATATAAAAGGGTAAGTATATACATCACATGAAAGAAACAAGTCCTATATATGAAATAAGTCTCATAGAAACAGAAGTGAGATTAGAAACCCTTACATTATTTCTGACTTGATTCGTAATTGTTCTAACCACATGTATGTAAATTTTTTATTTATTATAATTATATAATTGAACCATTTAATCAATTATAATAACATATATGATATAATAATAGTATAAAAATAATCATTTATATATAACACTTTATTGAAATCGTTGTTTTCAGGTGATAACCATTTCGTTTTTCATGTATGTTTCGATTTGAAAGATACAGTCCTTGAAATTTTATCACGGTTACATAATATACATAATCATAATGATTTAATAAGTATATTAATTAATCATTATATACAGTTTTATAATTATTCATATTAATTATATATGAAAAATGAATAACTTCACATTATGGAGATGGTAGTCCGTATATACGCACAAGTGATGTTCTCCACTTTTTGGTAGATTCAACGAAATAATGATAAATAACAATTAAAATTTATAGGATAATTAATATATAATAAATTTAATATATATATATATATACATAATCCATTATTACAACCTTTATTAAAATATGTCGATGGAAAATGAATCACATTGCTATGTGGAGGCTGTAGTCCACACATATATACGAATGAAACTTTCATTCCCTATTTTTAGGAGAACAGGTTGGAAATGGTTGTGAAATAATAATACAACATCCCAATATATTGACGATACGTTATTATTAAATATTTTAGGGATATAATAAGTTTTGAGAAGGTGAAAGAAGAAATAAAATTAAAAGATATTGGTTAATATTTATACCTCTTCCTTGAGAGATATCCTTTATCATACATCTTAATATTTGAATAATTATTATAATGATAGGAAAAGTGGATCATGGATGAATGGAAGGAATATGGAAAGATTGTTTTGTGGGATATGGTATATCTATAAAGATAAAATTGTGTAAATAAGGTAGGAGTGGAGTTTCCATTTTATGAGTTAGGGGAGGGACACAACAAATTACTCAAACGGATTCAATAATATATTGTTACTTTCATGTGATAGTGGATCAAATGGTAAATAATAAAATTTTTAGATATTTTAATGATTAAATATATTCAAAAAATAAAAATTAGACATGTTTATGTGTCATTACTTCCCCTATATCTATAATTATAATTTAAGATATTATAAGGATTAGATTTACTGAAAAATTAATAATTAGACAATTTTATGTGTCATTCCTACCCCAATCTATTATTTGAACCCATTAGTGAAATATTTTAACCTTAACTATGGTAAAAAAGTTTCATTGTTTATACAATTAATTATGAAAAAAATTAAGTTAACCTAATTACGTTGTATTAATTATGTTAAATAAAAATATTTAATCTATTTTAATAGATTCAAATTCTATAATTATAAGAATTTACATTTAAATAAGTGTGTATAATTCTATGTAAACAATTTTTTTAAAAAAATTATTATTTTTGAAATAAAACTGAATATAATTCAATTCATTACCTTGTGAAAAGAATAAATTTAATATTAAATTTTTTATTGAATATATAATGTAATGTACTTACCCCAGATACCTAGAGTCATTGCATTATTACATAACATTGGAATGATCATAAGGGATCAAATCCGAAAAGACTGATCAATTTAGTATCCTTGGAAGTACTAGATACAAACATAAGGTTTACATTACATTATGAAATGAAAAACAAAAACATTGTGTCTCATTTGAAAAAATTAATCTCCCTTAGACTATCCATACTAGTCAGTCATAATATACTTCTCCGCATCCTGGAAAAAATAGAACATAGAAAGGGGTGAGCTCAGGTGCTCTCAAAGGATAACAATATAGAATAAACATTCATAAATAAGCATAAACATTTAAAGTATTGTATAAGATTCAAATACAAGCCTTTTAAAATTAAAATTTACCATATTATGGCAATGATAAATCAAATAATTCCATTTACTTATTCACATGGATAATCTACTAGTCTAATAATCACATGTAATATCAATAGCCAATTTCATAATGATGGAATTCATAATGTCAAAAATCATAACCACATAGTCAAGGCCTTGTTACAAGACTACAAATAATAATTTTTCAAGGCCTTGTTCCATGATACTAGTTTGTCTCATGAGACTACCAATGCATCAAAGAGCTATATCAGTCTCCCCCCGTCACTTAATAAGTCCAAGGAATTCTTTATATGAAATTGGCTACGGATATTACATGAGATTATTCAACTAGTATAATATCTATGTGAATAAGTAAATGAAATTTTTTGATTTATCTTTTCCATATTATGTTTATGTTTATGTTTAAAAGGCATTTGTTTTAGTCTTATACATTGCCTTAAATTTTTATGCTTATTTATGAAAGTTTTCGCTATATTGTTATCCTTACTCAGCACCTGAGCTCACCCAATTCTATGTTTTCTTTTTCCTAGGATTCAAAGAAGTATATTATAAATAACCTGTAGGGATAGTATAAGGGACATGAATGTGTTCAATGGAGAAATTTTTTTGTTGTTTTTCATTTCATAATTTAATGTTAATGTTATGTTTGTATATTGTTCTTCCAAGGATATTAAACTAATCATTCATTCAGGATTTTATCCCTTGTGATCATTCTAATGTTATGTAATAATGCACTGACTATGGGTAACTGGGATCAGAAAATTATAGTTAGTATCAGAGGAAGTATATTACTATCCTTGGAAGTTAGAATTAGAAAAACTCTGATTAGAGAACATTACCCTAAGATAAAATTTGAGGATTATTATAGAATAAGTTCCTAGAATTTTAGTAATGTAGATATTTTGTGTATTTTATAAGAAATAAAACCCTATATAGATATGAGTAGGTAGAAGTGGATCTGGCCTAAATGTACCCAGGAGTGAAAACTTCGACAAGGAGTTTTGGGCTTGACCTTGGGTATCCTGGTACATGACAATGGTCCTTACTGCACTCTTGGTTTTGACACTTCTGGGGGTTATGCTTAAGAAAATTCACATTTTCTTTACAAAACACTATGAAGGATTTATGAGTAAATACTTACTCAATGAAGACATTTATTTTTATGATTACATATTATATGAATAAACTATTCAATTTATGTTAAGTATTTTATGAGTTCAGAATTATTTATTGAGATTCATAAACTAATCTAGTGTATTAAATTGTTCAGAAATGGCACCTAGTGGATGGAATGGAAAATATATCAATGCACGTAATCCATGTAGGGATTTCCCTCCAACTCAAGATAAATATAGTGGATCTGGTGATGCAACTGGTTTTGAACAACTTATATCCATACTGGCTCAACTCACTCAGGTTATGAATAATAACCTTACCCATATGAAGCACCCTCATCCACAACATCAAGGATCAATGTTAGACCTCTTCATGAGGCACCAAACAACAAAATTCAGTGGGGCTACAAATCCATTTTAGCTAAGTAATGGATAAGTTATTTAGAGAAAATATTTCATGCTTTGAGGAGTAGTTAAAGGGAAAAACTGTTCATGGAAGTTTATCACCTTATGAGAGATGCAGATCAATGGTGGTTATTAATTCAAAACCCAAATATGGATAAAGAAGTATCAAATATGGAATGGAGGGAGTTTAGAGAATTTTTTTTAGAAAAATAATTTCCTTATGCACATCAAGATGATATGAAAAGACAATTTATGAGTCAGAGGAAAAAAGGATGATAATGTCGCAAAGTATGAGGATAACTTTACAAGGTTAGCAAGGGATGCATCAGATTATATACATAACCCAAAGATTAATATTTCCTGATTCTTCGAGGGGTTTAAAACCATTTCCCTATCAAGCATTAGTTTCATAATCCTTCTCATCGTACGAAGATATTTTCTCATGTGATATCATGACAGAAAAGGAATTCTCAAAGTCTTATGACTTTAAAGCAAAGTAAGAGAAGGGAAGATCCACTGAACACTATGGAAATGGAAATAAGGGGAAGAAGGGAAAATTGGAATTTACATCCTGTAGTAAATGCGGGGAGAAACACCGTAGTGCTTTCCTGAAGGGAATGAGAGTCTGTTATAAGTGTGGTGAAAAAGGCCACCAAGCTCGTGATTATAAGGGAACAGAATATGATATCAATGTTAAAAGATACAATTATAGAGAAACATGGAGTTATTCAAATGAATGTCCTAAGAGACAAGGAAACATACCTCAGAATAGGCCACAAGAGCAAGGCCAAGATTAAGCGATCACTACTACTGTGGTTCAAGATCAGAATAATGTGGTGGCAGGTAATTTAATGGTTTCCTCAAATTTATCCAATGCTTTATTTGATTCAGGATCATCACATTATTTCATATCTTCATAGTTTTATAAGAAGATAATATATTTCTAATTTAATTTAACAAGGGAGTTTTCAGTTAAAACTAATAATGGAAATATCATTGTAATAAAGTTTTGTAGATCAATTACCATTATGGAATGTAAATGTGCTTTATCTGCTAATCCCATTGTCATACCCATGACTAAACTTGATATAATCCTCGGTATGGATTGGATTTGTAACCATTATGTAGAAATTTATTGTAAGAAGAAGGAGGATACAATTTTCAATGATGATAAAGAGTACCTTATATTTAGAGCAGAAACATCACCATCTGATTCTCATCTATATCCACCCACAATAGCTCTACTAAATTCCATTATTGGGGAGGAAGAGAGTGAAATAACTATTGGTGGGGAAAGGAATGTTCAAATAGAGTATGTACCTATTGTAGAAGAATTTTTTGATGTATTTCCAGAGGATTTACCTGGACATCCAATAGAATGAGAAATTGAGTTTTCCATTGATTTAATTCTTGGTTCAAGGCCCATATTAGAGACCCATTATAGAATGACCACTACGGAATTAGTGGAACTAAAGAAAAAACTAGAGGAATTTAGTGATAAAGTATTTATTCTCCCTAGTGTTTCTCCATGGGGAACTCATGTTCGTTTTGTTAATAAGAATGATGGATCTATGAGGTTGTGGATTGACTACATGGAGATCAATGATATTACAATAAATAACAAGTATCCCCTACCTAATATTTATGATTTTTTCGATCAAATTCATGGATCTAAATATTTTTCAATGATTGAACTTTGATCTGGATACCATCAGTTCTGTTCGAAGAAGGAATACATTTTGAAAACAACATTTTGAACCTGGTACGGGCAATATGATTTTACAGTAATGCATTTTTGACTGACTAATGAAACCTCTATTTTCATTGATCCAATGAATAAAGTTTTCAAAGAATATCCTGATGAATTTGTAGTGGTATTTATTGATTATATCTTTGTATACTAAAAAATCTACGCAGATCATGAAAATACCTTGCGTACTATTCTGAAAACCCTTAGAAGAAATGAATTATATGGGAAGCTTAGTAAGTGTGAATTCTAGATTCAGAAGATTTCGTTTCTTGTTCATATTTTCTCTAATGTTGGAATCTCTATCGATCTTTCAAAGACCAAATCAATCCATGAATTTCCAGCACCGAAATGTTTAACTGAGGTATGAAATTTTATTGGTTTCGCAGGTTATTATCGGCACTTCATCCGATTTTTTTCCCGATTTGCTAACTCATTAACCAGGCTCACACGTGAGGGGATTAAATTTTTTTGGACAAAATAATGTGAAGAATGTATTGAAGAACTGAAGAGAATATTAGTCAATGATCCATTCTTGACTCTACCATCAGGGAATGTTGGGTTTGTCATTTATAGTGATTCTTCAAAGATAGGACTTGGTTATTTTCTTATGCAGAATAATCGAGTTATTTCCTACGCAACATGATAGTTGGAAATTCATGAACAACAATATCCCACTCAAGATCTTAAGTTATCATTTGTAATATTTTCTTTGAAGATATGGAGACACAGTCTCTATGGGGAAGAATGTGAGATATATACTGATCAAAAGAGTTTGAAGTATATTTTCTCATAAAAAGAACTCAACATGAGGCAAAGATGATGGCTTTAACTACTAAAGGATTATGATTGCACTACATACTACCACCCAGAGAAGGAAAATAAGGTTTCAGATGATTTGAGAAGAATGGATCATGGATTTTTGAACAAGATGAGAGTTGAAAGGGATCATACATTCATGGATATAGTAAAGATGAATATGGGAATAATCATGGAAGGTAAAAAATCAATACTTTTTCAAATGGTTTCCAAACAATCTTTACTAGAAAGGTTAAAAAGTTCTCAAAGTGATGATGAGGAGTTTTAATAGAAAATTAAAGCTATGAATGATAGTTGATTGATCTAATTCGTATATGAAAATGAGATTTTGAAATTTGGGGAGAGAATTTGTGTTCCTGACATACCTGACCTAAAAAGGGAATTGTTGGATGATGCTCATAGCTCTAATTATTCTATAAACCCTACTATCACTAAGATGTATAGATATTTGAAGGAACATTTTTTGTCGGACAACATGAAGAGGGAGATTGCTGATTATGTGTCAATATGCATGGTTTTTCAACAGGTGAAGGTTGGAAGACAATATCTTAGAGGAGTCATGAAACCTCTTCCCATACCTAAGTGGAAATGGGATTATATTATGATGGACCTTATCATGGGGCTACTATAGACTCCTAGAAGGAATGATGCAATATGTGTCATTGTTGATCATCTTACAAAGTGATCACATTTTCTTGCTATAAGAGAAGATTTACCACTTGAACATTTAACAAGAATATATAAAAATGAAGTTGTAATACTTTATGGAATAACTCTATCGATCGTTTATGATCAAGATCCCCATTTTACATAATGATTCTAGAAAAGTATTTAGAAGGCTCGGGATACTGAACTTTGTTTGAGCACTGCCTACCACCCTCAAAATGATGGACAATTAGAATAGACTATTCAAACCTTTGATGACATGTTGAGAGCATTCTTACTTGACTTTCAATGTACGTGGGATCAATATTTACCTCTTGTAGAACTTTCCAATAACTATATCTTCCATTAAAGTATTCAAATGGAACCACATAAAGTTGTATATAGAAAGAGATGTCGCACACAAACTTTTTGGGATGATGTTGGTGAAAGAAAAATCGTAGACTCAGAACTTATTGAGGAAAAAATGGAAAAGGTAAAGATTATCCAAACCCACATCAAAGAATCTCAAAGTAGAAAAAAGAGCTATTTTGATAAATGAAGGAATGATTTGGAATTTCAAGTAGGACATTATGTTTTCTTGAAGGTATCTCCATGGAAGGGTGTTATATGTTTTGGTAAGAAGGGTAAATTAAGTACCTGGTACATCATGAAATTCTAAATTCTAGAATGAATTGGAGTTGTAGCTTACTATTTGGAAATGCCTCAAATTCTCTCCAATGTTCATGAGGTGTTCCACATATCACTATTGAGAAAATACATGCCATACCCAATGCATGTACTCACCTATGAAGAAATAAAACTGGAAAACGATATGTCTTATTGTGAAAATCCTTTCAAGATTCTTGATACTTGAGAATACGTGTTAAGAAACCTGACGACTCGTGTGGTAAAATTTCTATAGGGAAACCATATGATGGAAGAGGCAACATGGGAACCCAAGGAACTTTTGATGAAGAACCACCCAAATATTTTTATGCAGTAGTATTCTATAAATTTCGAGGGTGAAATTATTTTATAGAGGGAAGAATGTAACACACCAAGATTCCATGGTACATTTCTCTTTGAAAAATGCAATAGATTGCACTGTACACAACTTCAAGTTCCAACACACCATGCCCAATCAAACTACCTGTTATGAATACTAGTACCCAATTTTTGAAATTTTTCAAATTTTATTTTTCAAGATGGACTTCATTTTTTGATTCAGAATGTCAAAATTATCTTAGGGTGAATTTTTGGTATTTTTCTGAAAACATTCAAATTTTGATGAATAGTGAAAAACACTACATTATTTTTTAAAACTGACTTTTTATTTAAATAATTAGTTATTTTATTTAAATTTATTTTAGGTCAAAATATATACATAATACCTATATATTTTTAATGTAATTTATTGGAGTCATTTTATAATAACATTAGATATATAAAATTTTATTAAACTTTTAATGTCTTTTATGCACCTTCTAGGAACATCTGTAAATTTTTATAAAACAAAATTTTACCAATTATGTGAATTTAATTTCAAAAATACAAGAGACACTGTTGAAATAAGTAAGTAAAATTTGGTTTAATAGGATGAAAATTATTTTTGGTGAATAGAAACTTTGAAATTTTATTTACCACGGTTAAAAGTAAATAGGGTAATTAAGGGTAAAAATGATATTTTAATTATCCTAACACATGTAATAATTCTATTAGATAAGTGTATTTAGACCAAAATCAACCTCAGTAATAAAATATGATCCTTTTGGTCTACATGGATTGGATTAGGACATTTATTATTATTTTATTTAAAGAAGAGTTTAAAGTGTTAAATTCAAATTTTAATAACTAAAGCATTTTTAATATATATTTATACATAAGATAAATTCAACTATAAATATTCATTAGAAAGATAAAATGATTTTTTATATATTGGTATTTTATTTAAAATTTTTAAAGGTTAAAGAATTAAATTTATTTATGAGACAATGATGATGCAACAATTACCTTATTATTGAAAGATTAAAATAATTGATATAAAAATTAAAATAATTGTAAATTGAGACTTTCTATGTATTCAGCGTATTTTTTAGTTTTATATGACATAAAAGGGTTGATTAAATAATTTTTTTATAAGTGATAAATTTGTTATGACTTTCACAAAAACTAAATACTAAATAGTGTCAAAATTGATATAAATGAGTTTTTAAAACAAATACTATATTATTAATTCATATAATATTCCTAAAAAACTATTGTTTAGACAAAGGACTTATATAAGTTTATATATATCAATAATGAACCAATTGGGGTTCTCTTGGCTTTTATAGTACGTTTATTGACTATTTATTATAATAATACAAGAATACATGGCAAAAGTTAAACACTTTGACTAAGAGTTAAATAAAAACGATAAGATTAATATGGTGACCTAAAACTGTCTAAAATGTATTTTTTGAGAGGTTCTAGACCAATAACCACCTTTAACTTTGAATAAATCATTTTTGAGCCATTATAAACCGAATATTATTGTATAATAAAATAATATTTCAAACTTTTCCAAAAGTGACCCTCACCTCTCTTATAAAAGGGTACTTAAACTTCTCTCAAAATCACACCTCCAAAGCCATTTTTCTCAGCCAAACCCTTCTCAAATATCCTCCAAACTTCATTCAATTAAATTGAGAGGCCTTACTTTGATAATAATCCAACCTAGGGATCCATTTTGATCAAATCAAAAGGAAACACCCAAAGAAGAGGTAATAATTTCGTCTCCTCTTTCAAAGTACTTTTCTTCTTCCACTTCCTATTTCATTATTGTTTCCATAAAAAAAATAATAACTCTAGTAAATTATACTTTTTTTATTTTATTATAAATATGGTAAAACCATATTAATTATTCTATCCATCCTATGAATGACAAAGTCACAACACATACACATGTACGACTTACCGTCTCCACGTCGTGGTGTAGTTTGTTATTCAACACTTCATTATTTGGAAGGGTATAATAATGAGTATAGTTGATTTAAAAAAATTTAACATTTTAATCATTCTTTATCTATGATATACCATCCAATTACATAATATTTCACAATCAATAGAATAATATTGTCGCTCATGTGTACGTACAGATTACCATCCCCAGGAACGCGATGAGATTCATTCTCCATTGTAATATTTCAAGAATATATTTCATTTTATGATTAAAAATAATGTTTATGAATTTAATATCATACTAGATATAAATCATATACATCCTATCCATAACAAACATGACTTAGGTAATAAACCATATAAAGTAAAATGAATAAGTTAACACCCAAAACAATGATACTACTAAAATATTATTAACAAAGAAATATTAAAAGATCATTTATGATATCATATTTATGTATGTGGTACATGTATAATTTAATAAAAATGATTTCACTATAATAACAGGAGTTTACATACCCCAAATAAAGGAAAAGTACATGTTTAGGGTTAATTCTACAATCTTTTCATTATCCGAGGTTATTTATACGTGAGTATCTAGTAGGACCTCTTTATCATTCACATATGTGTTTCTTAAAAATGTATTTCAAAACATTTTTACTATTTCCTAAACAATGGGTTAATTTTATTTATACACTTCTTTGACTTTTTATTAAATGTTTATAAAGTAATATTTCCATCATTTTCCAAATAAGGTCCTTAATGACCTTTTCGACAAAATTAAGGAAAGAATGTTTTTTTAACTTATACGGTGTGTCAGGATATTTTACGCCATTATAAAACCTCTGATTCATCCCTTACAAGATTATAAAAATATTTTCAAAATAAATGTTTTCTTTGTTAATTATGTGACTTTTATATGATTATAAAATATAAAGTGGTATTTCTCTCAAATAGTTTTGATTTCATCTATCTCTACATACTTTGATG
Organism: Viscum album; assembly: GCA_963277665.1. NCBI lineage: Eukaryota > Viridiplantae > Streptophyta > Magnoliopsida > Santalales > Viscaceae > Viscum > Viscum album. The sequence goes on from OY728152.1 coordinate 1,649,667,527, forward strand.
GCTTTAATACTTGTTTTCAGTTGATTTATTATGAAAAAATATCCCATATTGTGTTAAAGGTTTTGTGATATGTTTTATTGTAGATTTTCTATTTTTATACTATTCATGGTTTATGGTTAAAGTATTAATATTTCATATGCTACTTCAAATATGAACGTTTATGTTTTGTTTCAACCATTTCATATGAGGAACACATTGGACTTAGTAAGTGATGAGGGGAGCCCACTATAGCTCCTCGATGCATCGGCAGGTCTCATGAGACAAACTAGTGTCTTGGAACAAGGCCCTGACAAAATATTATTTGTAGTCTTGGCATGAGGCCTTGAGTATGTGGTAAGGATGTCCGACATTATGAATTCCATCATTATAAAATTGGATATTGATATTAAATATGATTATTAGACTAGTATAATATACATGTGAATAAGTAAATAGAATTATTTGATTAATATTTTCCATATTATGTTGAATTTTAGTTTTAAAAGGATTATATTTTACTCTTATAGATTGAAGGAAATGTTTATGATTATTTATGAAAGTTTCCTCTATATCGTTATCCTTAATGAGAACCTAAGCTCACCACTTTCTATGTTTTATTCCCAGGATGTAAAGAAGTATATTATGACAGAACTAAAGGGATATTATTAGGTAGATGAATGTGTTCAAAGGAGAAACAATGTTGTTGTTTTCAATCTCATAATGCAATGTAAATCTTATGTTTGTATGTACTACTTCCAAGGCTACTAAACAGATCGGTCTTCTGGGATTTGATCCATCGTGGTCATTACAATGTTATGTAATAATGCACTATATCTGGGTAACTTGGGTCTGGGCATACATATAATATTTAAATTTTATCAAAAACATTTTTAAATAGGGATTTATTTACTTTATTAAGCTAAAAAGACATTGCATGCAAATGATCATTTTTCTAAAATGCGTTTTATGCCCATGAATGAGCTTATTCAAAATTAAAGTATAATATCAATTTATATTTAGTTAATTAGATATTTATAAAAAAAGTTAAATCATGTAAATTTAAAACATAATCAGAGTTCTAAATTATGATTATTTATTTAAAATAAATATAAATTTTTAAAAAATATGTATTTTCAATATTCACTAAAAAATATTTTTTTACAAAAAACCTAAAAATAAAACTTCGACAATATTGATATGATAATTTAAATAATGATATTAATTCACCTATATAGAATATATAAAATTTATATATAATAATTTTAATTTTCACATACAAAAACTAATCAAACCCATTTTAAAGAAAATATATTTTTAGCAAAAAATGACTTTAATTAAAATTGTATATTTATTTACTATGAATGAATTAATAACATGCGATTATTTGTAGTATTTATGAATAATATTTGTTATTTTTTCAGTTCTATTCATACCTTCTAATTTAATGTTTAGGTTATAATGGTATACTATATCTTGATTCATTTATACATGGGGTTGCATGTAAATCAAGCTATAAAATACCTCAAGTTTATTTGAAAGGAAATACATAAAAAATGTTGGAGTGTTACATTATACCACTATTAAAATGAATTTTACTTCTACTTATTCACATCCTTGGTCTCCCATATAGATTCCCCAAAATTCAAAATCCTAAAAGAACATTAATAAGATGAGTAGTTATTTTCTATAGAACCTTATCTCAAAGGTCCAAGAAATTTTCAAGTTGTTATTTATAATAAATATTATTATCTATCCATACTACATCTAATTTAATTACATGTGGAGGATTATGTTTTTACTTCCTATTAATAAATACATGGGTCACATCCTGAACCTTAGAGATGTTTAATGGAAGCACCATGAAATAAGTTTTAGTCCCTACTTATTCAACAATATCAAAGGGGCCAATATTATGAGGTATTGGATATCCATTCATAACAAATATCATAACCTTAATCAATAGTGAAATTAAAAAGAATACCAACTCAACAACTTCAAATTATAGATCTCATTGATGATTTTCAGCAAACACCATCTATTAAGTAAGAGCTGCCTTGATGTATGCTGAATGACTCTAACCTTATATAATATTTCTTCATAATTCTTAAGTACCAATATATTTATTTCTGAAAATTCATTTCTATATGTTGAAGTTATTCACATATTTCCATAGAGGGATTCATAAGGATCCATCTCAATTCTTGAGTGAATGATAGTATTATAATAAAATTTGACTAGAGAAATTTTTTGATTTAAAAAATTTAAAATACAAAGAATATGATCCTATAATATCCACTATTGTTTGAACGGTTCTATCTTAATGACCCAATATTATAGGAAATATATAGTTTTAAAACACCACTCGGTATCCAGAACTTACTAAATACTTTTCTAGAACATCATGGCAAACCTCAGATATCAATCATATATAACAGAATGTGGCAATGCTTGTGTATTTACAAATTCCTCAATATATATCATGGAAATCCGCTAAAGGATGAAATATTCTTCGACAAAAATAAGGTGTGAAAACTTTTTAAGAATATTGACTACAACCAAAATAACATTATGGAATTTGGATGTTTGGGGATTCTGACAAAAAAACCGTGGTGATGTTTTTGCATTTCCATTCTGGTATGGGTAATATTATTGAATCCCCTTATACTTCTATCTCTTAGCCTTGTTGAAATTACAATCTCCAAGATATATACTTTGTAATATCTATCTTCATGTTGTCCAACCAGAAATACTATATCAGATATCTATACATCTTCATAAATTCAGGATAAATAGAGAATCATGATATATGATAGTCTAAAAATAAATATCTCCTTCTTTTTGGAATTGGTGGGAAAACAAATTGGTTCATTAAACTTATCATTCAATCATAATCAAGGTTGAACACCGTAAAATTTCTTACCTTCTTTATTAGCTCAAAATCCTCATTCTGTTCCTCTGTAATATTCAAATAAATATAGAGTTATAAAATAATTTGATAATGAAAATAATTATCTCATTCCATTAATATTTCAATTTTAATCCCTTTAAAATCCATAAATTTAGGATCTTTTATGATCCTCATCATAGATAAGAAATCATTCTACTTTCAACTCAAAACATCAACCACCTTGACCGCTTTCCCTAGGTGGTAATTTTTTTTGAATTCATAATCTCTAATCCACTCTAATTATCTTCTATATTACATATTCAATTGTTTTTGGGTTAACATATAAATAAAACGTTAGGATTCTTACATATGTCACAACTTTCTCTATAAAGACAATTCATCTATATATTTAATGCATAGATTTCCACTACAAACTTCAAATCATGATATAGGTAATTTTTATTATAAAACATGAATTTGTGTGAGACATAATATATCACCATATCATTCATATTATGAATAACTTCCAAACTCTTATTCCATTTAATATTGTAAATCATAATCCCTTATTGAATACTTTGTCATGTGAGCATAGGTTCACTAACCAAATGTCTATTCATCTGTTGAATTATTCTTTGCATTATTTAATATAATTTAATGAGACTCATTTTCTTTTAACTAGATGAGTGGATCAGATATATATGAGAAATCCTTCACAAATTGTCAACAATTTCCCGACAATCCATGTAAACTACAGATCTTAGACATCATGGTTGGTCTGGTGATATCCACTATTTGGAATCTATAAATTGATGGGGTTTTATATGAATTTATTTTATATGAATTGATTAATTATAAGATCTATGATTTATATTAATGTTTTTTGTATTCTTATAAATGATTTTAATTTGTTGAAATTCCAAGTAAAACATTAAAGTTGAGGATTAGATGTTTAGAACAAAAATAGAAATTAGTGATGATGCCAAGGTAGATGGTTTAACCAAAAGAGAAAAAGGAGAGATTCTTGATGCACAAAATTGAGGATCCATTAAAAACAGAGCTTCCTATAGAGTAATATGACTTTACATGTTTTATAATCAATACCTTTGGTGAACCAGTTCATGTTATGGAGGAACTACAGAATAAGAAGTGGAGGAAATCCATATGAAGTGAAGATTACATGTGTCATGCCATGAAACATGCAGAGTATTCAAAAAAAGTTTGCAGGTTGTGAATTTGAAATACAAGGTGTAAAATTATACATCATGTACACTTTATATGTCATGTAAATTCAAAACATAATAAAGAATGGGTATCTTTACAAATCATTGATAGGATTATTTACTTTTTAACAAAAAATTACAATTAAAAGATATTTTTGAATTGGGGAAGCCCATTAATGTCATAGAGGTTTATAAATATGGGGTATGGAAAAGGGATTTAGACATTCAATTATAGGCATGAGGCATGAACACTGAGAGGATATCTTAGGTTTCTGACCTTCTATAGATAGGTTTTTATTTTGTTTTTATTTTATTCTATTTATTAGAATTATGATTAGTTTAATTAAAATATTTATCGTTTCCTATTTTTTTTCATGATTCTCTTTATTTTTTAGTCTCTATTCATTAGTTTTGGGTTAAATCATCATTGGAGTTCACTGTAAATTTTTTGATCAAATGCCATAGAGGAGATTAGAGTTAGTTAAAGGGGGTGTGTAACATCATTGTTTGATTTTATTTCACTCATAATGATAATTTTATTCAAATTTATCATGTCATTCCTGAAAATATATTTATTCATCATTGATCTATTGATCATATACAATCGATAATGAATGAACCCCAACATGATTGAGATGATTAATTTATGGCCATTGAAAGGAATTACTCTTATGATTTTTGAAATATAAACATAATTAAATTTAGCTATTTTGAATCATCTGACCATGATGAATTTTGATTCTAGGGTAGTTTTATATATAATTTCCATTTAATATATCGATAATTTCTCTTCACAACTATTTGATATAATTGTTTTTGAAAGTGAAGTTGAATTAATTTATTTAAAAAGAAATAAATTGAAACTTGTTCCCCACTCATAAATTTTATAATTTTAATTCATTTATTTATATTTCAACATTAGCTTGATAAAATTGATATGAAATTTGAGTTACCTAAACATTAGTATATATTTTTCATTACTGCATTCCCCACTCTCTGTGGGATTATCCACACACTTCTGCTATACTATGCCACTATAGTCAGTATGGTTTGAGTTTCAAATAAATTTCTAATTTTTTCATTCCTAGAGTTTTTAATGATATCTTATATTTGAAAAATTTGGTCCAATGTTAAATAACTTATTTCTTTGATTTATCTGCCAGTATTCCCTCACTTGAGATTATATGTCCCAAAAATATTTTTTTCCAATATTCAAATTCTACACTTCATAAATTTTTCATAAACATTATCATCCTTTAGGGTCTTCAGTACAATCATCATGTTATCTTCATGCTACTTAGTTTTCCGGGAATATATACTAATATACTCTATAAATATTACCATATACGGATCAAGGTAATCTATAAATAATGTATTAATTAAAATTTTTGTGATAGTGGGGACTTTATTACGAAAAAATTACATCATAAAATAGTCATAGTGTCCACACCTCATAAGAAAGGTTTTATTGTCCATGTCTTCTCTTTATACCTTCAAATAACAGTATCCATATCAATGATAACTCTTCAAAAAATATTTAGGTCTACATAATTGATTGATGAAACCATCAATTTAAGAAAAAGGATACCTATTATTGATCATGCAGTTGTTAAAATCCCAAAAAATAATATATAGTATCATTGATTCGTCATTATTCAAAGAAAAAAGGAATAATTGAAACCACAAATGAAATACATGGATGAATAAATAACTTATCAATATTCTCATGGATTTGCCTCTTCAATTCTAACAAATTAATCAGTTCTAATCTATATTTACTATTTGAAATAGGGGTAGAACCAAGTAATAATTAATTGATAAATCAACATCATGATTCAAATGAATACTAGTAAACTCTTCTAGAAAGACCTAAACAATCGATTTAATTTCCATTAAATGTTCATATTTTTCCACACATAAAAAAATAATCATAGGCAGGTTTTGACTGTCAAATATGACTTCCCTACCTCAACCATTGATCTGGTATATATACAGTGAGAGCCAAAAAATTCCCAAAAAAAATAATAGGGTGAATAATAAGATTTGAAGGAATCATATTCCCGCAAACTTCATTTGGAGAAGAATCATAGACTTGAGATGTGATCATCATACCATTTGAAGTTTTTACTTATAATTTACCATATTTTTGTTGATTATATTAATTAATATTCTAAGATAATTTTAATAATGTAATATAATTCATAATATGCGTTTCAAAGAATATATTTCAGTATTTGGGTGCCACTATCACCAAATCAACTACATCTTTATATCATCAATTCCTTTTAAAAGAAAAATAATAAGCTTGAACAACATGATTATTAATTATAGTGATCAATTAATAAAAAAATCATCCAAAGGATAAAAAAATCATAAAACCTTATTTTAAAAATATAACTCCTTTGGTTTAACCTAATCCATCCTTAGTCATCATATATTTAAATATGTTGTAATGGTTCATAAAGAAAATGTAAATTAACCTAAGAATACCCCCCAGGTGTGTCTTTCCTAGTGTGTAGTATTAGTCCCACTCATCAATCAATAATGATGACTGATTTACTACCCAATTCATCCCATTCAGATTTATCATTCCTAACTGAATATGTTTCACAGCCATATCCACATCTTAGTAGCCTAGAAGGAATTTAATTTCTCAAAAACCTACACACCAATCTTTAATATAATTGATGATATTATCTTATACAAAGACTTATACAAAGAGTTATCGAAAAATTTCTCTTGTCCAAGATTCCAAAAATAACTACACATTTCAATTATACCATCTATAGAAACCCAAAAATTACATATATAAATATTAAATCATTTTAGATCAATATTCATCACATATAAATACCATAAATTCAAGAACCATGGATATTTAATGTCCTTTGAAACATTGATACATAAAAAATAGGTTCCTTAAATATCTACATCATCTGCCATTAAGTTCTTCACAACTAGAACCCTTCTTAAAAATATCTTAAAATATTTCTTCAAATCCTATGGAAAAAGAGAAAAAATATACAATGAGATATGTAACCTAGTAAGGGTAAACATGGGAGATATCAATTTTTAATAAACCATATTGGCTTGACGTAACACTTCACCTGATCCTTCTTTCCATAAGGCCTCAACTATGCCTCGCTGAATGAAAAGGCTACTAACCAGTGGTGAGTGTTTAAAATATTCATTGGGGATAATATAACCTCTATCCAGAGTGTAATAATATTGGAAATAATAAAACTCATAAACATGCATAAAAATAAGAGTATGCATAACAAATAAATTGAAAAAAAAGCATAATATAATGAATGAAATATTTCATATAGTCATACAATATCTCAAGCATGTGAAACAGGAAACAATAGGTCTCTTACTAGACTGAATATAAAATAAATAAATAATTGAATATAAATACAACTCTGTCTATTTCAAACACTGATCCAACCCACAAACCCAATATACATGATTCTCGATCTACACCAACTGGGTCCCAAGACACCTCATGAATGGCTCCACTCAATCAAGTAGCACTGGGACTCATCCTCATCCTCCACACACATTGAGATCCATCATGAAATTAGAAATTTGTTCTGTATGAACAGTAAGGTGAATGTACATTAGGTGAGATATAAATCTCACTAGGACACCCAAATGGTGAACCTATAAATATGTTTTCATTTAAATTGAAAGAATACATGATAATCCCATCATATTCAAAAACTAAAAATATCTATAATACAAAAAAAACTTCATAAAAATAGAAGGGGAGGATGAAGATATCCATACATGGGTTCTAGTCTGATGCCTAAGGAAATTATACACCCTCTCTAGAACGCGCCATAGGATTTATAGTATGAAAATCACCAAACCACACAACATCTAGTGCATCCACCACGTATCAAATGTTTCACCAGTACATCTAAATAAAATTGGAATGAATTTCCTACCCTAGAGATTAACCATAGACATCCACAATTACAACACATATCTACCAGGCTTTAGGACTCTAATGGAATGATACGAACTAATGAAATATTATCCTCTCCACATGTCATAAATCTATTATTTCTCATAAGTATTATAGAATATCTTAAGATCTTCCATGGAACCATTATATGAACCACCCTATTGAATTTATCCACATGAAACCTATCAATGTACTTGAAAATGGATCCATTGAAAGAGATGGGATAACAATAACATCCATGATAATCATACCCTCTAGCCAGTTGAAACACTCAACGTAGAAGTGGTTCCCTCATCCCGACCATTTATTAGCTTCCTAAGCTTGTGTAAGAACAACTAATCATCATAAGAAAGAACTATATAAAAACTCAGTTCCAATGCGAAATCCAAGATATCCCATGGGTCTCCTCCTTAATTAATAGTCTTGAGAAGAAACTGTATCAAAGAAAAAGGTCAAAGCCCAACTGAACATGGGACAAACCAACCTAAAACCCACCATCCAAACAGCTAAACTAGCAGTGATTATCCACTCTCATTCAACAAAAATAGGGACTCTATTAACACTAATGATCTTAGCATCCACCAGATAACAAACAGATGATCTCCATGATCCCCTTCAAGGCCAAACCAAATATTTGGTCTCCCACTATCCTTAGTATCATAACATTAATTTATATGCCACCAGGGACACCTATACTACACCCAAGCTCTTGTTCCAAGCATATAGAAACATCCCCAAATATCCAAAAAGCCTCAACTAGAGAAGGAAACCCTATGAGGGGTTCCTCTAGATCATCCAAAATCATGGGACACAACTAGTACTGAACATATGAGTAATCCCTTAGTGTCCTCCGACTAATCCTCGATTGACAACATGACTTGCGAGTATCAAAAAGAAAAACACACCATCAAGGGTGTTCAAAAATGGTCCTCATGACCACATTAAAATAAGGAACCTAAAAGGGATACTCACCATTAGCCAAAACCCATTGAAATTGAAAAATATAAAACCTCAGAAATTATTTATAAAAAATGATCCATCCAAGGGTACCAAATAGCCCACAAGGGAATCTAAAGAAACACCATGCCACATGGGTTTCCTAAACATCAGACTTCAGTATACATTGAAAAATCAATTAAGAACCACCACATAAGGCCATCCTAAAGAGTTATTATCACTCTTATCAACATTTGAACAACATCTGGTCATAATTTTTATCCCAATACATCATCTAAGCCTAGATACCACATGAGATCTAATCCTCAATCACCAGATGTAAATCTCGACTATGCTAATCTCGAGCAATCAGTCCCGTTAAAAAAGATAAAACCAAGATCTCCTTAGAGATACTACCTGAAATAGACCTCTAGGGTCTCTATGAAAGAACCTCAATCAATACCAAAATAGAATCCACCCTCCATGGATAACTAATAAAACATAAACCCTCACCCTGACCTCATAGCTCACAACCCAACCCACTAAAGGATTATGATACCAAACCTCCAATAGATCATCATAATAAACACTTTTAGTGTAAAACACATTATAGATAACCAATAAATGCTGAAATGATTCAAACATCATGACCAACATGTAAAATGATCATAAATAACTACCCAAAGTCCAATTATTACTCTGAGGAACAAAACACCCAAAACACCAAAGCTAGAAAAAGTAGAAGCCATACTTTTTTTAGTACTTGGTGTGTACATAGAACTCTAAACCTGGCCATGTAATTCGACCTGGTTAGAGAAGAAAAGGGTTGTTCCCATGTAATACTACATGAACAGGGTATACAAGGTTCCTACCGATGTACTACTTCATGACCATGTACCCCTCACATAGGGTGTCTTCCAAATCACACAACCACATTACCATGGCCCACTATAGGATATGTACCCAATGTATATGGCATGTACTTCCCAAAAATTCACCTCCCATATACTCTACTAAAATGAAAATTAAATGGACATGTACTAATACCAAATATATACTGAAATTACATATTTTTATATCTAAAATCATATTTTCCCCAAATACAAATAATACATGGTATGTTTTCCCTAAACCATACGTTATTTTCAAAGATCTTCCTGAATGAGAAGCCCCCTAAAATGATCTGAAACTCCAAATTCCTCTATAAAAACCACAGATCGTCCACCAAGGGGTCTCTGTAAACCCAAAAAATGGATTATAACTTAACAGAAACTATATTATGGGGAATTTCGTCCTAAAAAATGATCCTGCCTCTGAGTATAAAACACCAAATTTTAGGTCCAATCCTTGATCTATAGCTACTGTACGATGATATAGAATGACCCAGGCTCTGTGAAGATGCCTCCTTATATCCCTCTTCTTATATTCTCTCCCTATCCCGCTCTTAGAAGATTAATCACAAGGTTATATCCCCATGGGTGTACAAAATAAGACTGGGGGAAGGGAAAAGAAAAATGAAAAAAAAAGAAGATAAAAAAAATAAAATGAAAAAGGAAAAGTGGATCAGTCTGGGACCCAACACCCAATACAAGGATATTTCATGCATAGGGAAAACCCCCATTCTATAATGAACCACCAATATAGTTTCTCAATATCGCAATTTTCTTAAAATATATTTACAAACTAATATATGGGAATAAATTAATATTTAAATAATTAAATATTAAATATTTCATGGAAATATGAATGCCTAGGTTTTCCACAATGCTCATGTACTGGGGTAAAAATCCTATTATGAGACCAATAGAGTGGTTAGAGAAATTATATGAGAACATATTATAGGTGATATTACCATTTTCCTATGAAACAATTCTGGAAAGAAAATGTTAAAACTTCCCCTAATTTTCACAACCCGTGATGATGGAGGTTGTCACATAATCAATATTGAAATTGAAGAAACAAAATGTGAATATGGGTATTAGAATAAGATATTAACATTTGAAAATCATATATCATATTCACTATTCATGGAATAAATCATGGAAGCTTATAAGACATGAATTATAATGGAATAAAAAACATGAGCCATGAAGAAATAAGACCGATATAATATTAAGACAAAAGAGTATGATATAAAGTGTGTAATAAGAATAATTATAGAAATATTATGATAAGGATACCTAGAACGACATTCAACACATGATAGTCTTGGGATAACCAGTCATGTACCTACTTTGGGCTTGGAATAACCTATACAATACACTCTTTTAGTAATGGGATATCCTCTCATGTAACCTATTTTAGGTATGGAATTACCTCTTGTGTACCCTTTGATCTCAGAAAACATTAATATTTAACCAATTAATTTGAGGGATCTAATAAACCCACTCATCATATAATAGTAATAAATTCATATATATACCAAAGTATCATGAAAACATTTATCATTTCATCATAGTTTAAACAATGAAAAATAAAATGAGTTTTATAATTAATTCATCATAATAATCTTAAACCATATAGGTAAATAATAAAGAATTAAATATTAGATCGTATCCCCAGTAAATCATAAGAAACATAAAAGGATGTTGATATTGATGAAAATCTATTTAAAATGTCACTTGAACATTTCTTGAGGTAAATACACCTATTATTTTGAAATAAATTTCAAAATATAAATATTTCCATACTAATAAGAAAAGTATTTTATTTTAAAATAAATATTAAAAATATTAAATAAATATTAAAATAAAAGTTTGTTCATTATTTTTGGAAACTTAGTTCATGCAATATACATTAAAACAACCACACCATACCCATTTTTGATAAAATGTCAAAAATACCATGTTTGGAAAGTAATAAGAATATTCCCTGGTAATAAAAGTAAAATAAAGTTTAAAATTAGTTTAGAAAACATTTGGGGAATATTAAATACGTTTTAAATCATTTTGAAGAATATATAGACAAGAGGGAAAATATTCTAGGCCTAATGGAAAAACAATATAATTTTTCAATAAAAACAATTTTTATTCCTAATTTTGAGTAAAACGGGTGAGTAAAATGAAAGAAAAAAATGAAATATATATAAATAAAAATATAATAATAAAATAAATAATATTTAGGTGATATATTCCATATAATTACTTTATTTTATATTTAATTATAATTAATCCCTGTAAAAATGGGATTGTGGCATAAAACCCTTACTAAATTGGTAACTTTTGAGTCTTAATTTCCATGAAAGGAATAACATAAAATGAAAAAATATATACCATGAAAATAAGGATATTGATGATAAATTATATCAAAGATTCATTATATATACTTAATAAAATAAGATATGTGTATAATATAATATATGTCCCAAAGATGACAATTGGAGAAGATAAACCCTTACAACTTTGGAAATTGTAAAATAAAATGCGATTAGATGATATAATTTGAACTGTAATTTTAAATAAGATAAAAAAAGAAATATAAATCAAATAAAATTTAAATTTTGTAGTTTATAACCCCCATTTACCATAATAGGTTCATAACTTCAAACATGTCTTAATGAAGTAATATTGAGATAGAGAACACTTATAACTTTAGAGAATTTTGTATCATAGGACAATGAAAGAGATGAAATCATATGAAACTTCAAAATAAACTATTAATAATATAATCATGATATAAAATATTAAATTTTTATTATATTCACCAAATGAAATAAAAATAGGTGAATATGGCATATGTCTCATAGAAACAAATGTGAGACAAAAAACACTTACCTTATATATGACATGATTTGTAAGCATGAAGACCTCTTTTATAATAAATTCCCATCTATTATAATTATATAATATAACAATTTTCACACTAATAATATCATATATTACTCACTTATAACATTTTAAAATATATTTATAAATAATTCTTTTTTAAAATCCTCATTGTTGGGTGATAATTGTTTCCTTTTTTGTATATGATTCGGCTCGGTAGTTATAGTCCATTCCATATGATCATCATTCTATAATCCCCATAATATTAATAATGTTATAAATATTATATTTATCCTATATACAATTTTATAATGACTCATATAAATAGATGATGAAAAATTAATTACATTACATCCTGGTGAAAATAGTTCGTATGTACGCATGAGTTATGTTCTCCACTATTCGATGGATAGAGCAAAAAACATAAATTATAATTAATATTTACAAAATCATTATCAAAGGATAAATATATATATATATATAAATATATGTATATATGTTAAATTAATCAAAATAACTATCAATTGAATATGGTGATGTAAAATAAATTATATCTTTATGTGGAGGTGGTTGTCCACTTATATGCACAAGAAACACTCTAATTTCCCATTTAATGAGAAATATGTTGGAAATGGTTATGATATAATAGTAATAATAAAATATATTTATATTTATGAAATTTTATTAATAGATTTTTAATGGATAAAAATGTATTAGATATGGTGGAAGAAGAAATAAAATTCAAAGACCTTGGATATGATTTATACCTATTCTTTGAGAGACCTCCTTTGGATTAAACCATATTCCTTAAAAGATTAGTATTATGAGAATACTATGGTCTCCAAGATTAAGGGAATGAATATAGGATGATTCTTTATCAAGTTTGTTATGATCTCTAATGATTAAATTTTGTGAATAAGGTAGGATAAGAAGTTCCATTTTATAAATGAGGTGAAGGATGCACATGAAATTAATTAAAAGATTTCAATAATATAAGGTCAATTTCCTATGAGAGTGTCTCCTAATCGAAAATAATTATATATTTGGATACTATAAGATTTAACAATCTTCATAAAATGTTAATTATATAGATTTATTTGATATTCCTTCACTTATAAATTAGTTTACCCCCGGTAAACTCTTTTCTTCCTTAATAATGATTTAATAATTCTAATGTTTTTAATTTTCATTATAGAAAAAAATTAAGTCAAACCTATTAAATTATACTAAATATAATTATTAAAATTATTAATCCATTTTAACATATTAATATTATAAAATTTGAAGAATTTTATTTTAAATAATTACTCAAAATGAAACAAATGTCTATTTTTAGAAAAAAAGGTTTTTAAGTATAAAATTGAATTTAATTCCATTCCTTAGTATGTAAAATCTTTGAAATTAATTTTAAAATAATTTATTGAATTGATAATATAAATATTTTTTAAAATAATTAATAAATATATATTATGTTTATTTATTAAAATAAAAACACATTTCATTCACTCGAAGAGTTCTTAGAAAAATATTTTTTAATCTCAAAAATGAATTTATTCTAAAGTAAATAGTAATGATGTTTACTATATAATTAATTAGAATATTTTTAATTAAAGGAATATTATATTAATTAAAAACATAATTTTACATTTAAAGTACATTTTTAAATGAAATTTAATGGATGTTTTAAAAAAATCGGCATTGTTTTTATTTCACTGAAGAATAAATATTTCTAGAAAATTACTAAATATTTAATACAAAGATAATATTGACAAGTTCATTTAAAAAATTAAATTGATTAAAATAAATTAAAAAATTTCAATGGTATAAAAAATATAATATATTCCTAAAAAATTAAATAGAACACATTTTTGATGAAAACATATTTTGGAAATGTAAATTGACTTTACAAAAAATGAAGTTCGTATTTATTATCTATTAATCAATAAATATAAATTATTTAAAAAATTATTCATATTTTTCATAATGTGGTTATTTCCATTCATACATTACAATTTATTTGAAAGGTTATATTTGTATATTATTTCACAGATCATTTAAAATTAGGGTTGCATGTATGGAATGCTATCAAATACCTCATGTTTTTTTCAAAGGAAATACATATGAAATCATGGGGTGTCACATTGAAATTATATATAGTGGTTTAAAATTTTACCTTCTTAACATATTTTATTTGGGGTAATTAGGAAAAAGGGTGAAAGGAATCTTATCTTTACATATATTTCACTAATATAATTTTCCACTATCAAGACTATTATTATTTAATACTATTCCTCTATAATATTTCTTGGATTTTGGATTTTTTTTATATTATAAGAATTTATATTTTATGTGTTTCCAATAAAATATTTTTATCCATATTCATAAGTGATTATTAGATGTTTTTCTATATATGTGTTAAAATAGACAATGTTATGATATTTTATGATAAGAATGGATTATTCTATGGGTTTAATATAATCTATTGTCCTTGGATATTGTTTATGATTCTGAGTGATCCTGATATATCTCATAATAAAGTGTGATCCCGATATATATATCCAATTCACTAGGGAATGATTTTTTCTTTTGATAA
The DNA here is from genome assembly GCA_963277665.1 of Viscum album. NCBI lineage: Eukaryota > Viridiplantae > Streptophyta > Magnoliopsida > Santalales > Viscaceae > Viscum > Viscum album. Next base: position 1,649,682,879 of record OY728152.1, read on the forward strand.
TTATATTGTAATTAAATGATTTTTCTATTCATTTTGTTAGGATTGTTGTATGAGTTATTTTAGATGATTCCCTAAGAGACTGACATGAATTTTCAATGACTGTAAAAAATGTTTTTATTTAAATATTTTGACTTCATAACTTTAAAATATTGTGTTTATATTTTATGAATGTATATGAACCTTTTAATGGTGAAGGATAATTTTTTAGAGGGTTTTTATATTTTCTGGGAAAAAATAATGATTATTAATTTTCATTAATTATTTATAAAAAAATATAAAAAATATGGGCAATAATTTGGATATTATGTGTGAAAATTAATATTTTTGTTCAATGTGTTTTATATAAAAGGGGAAATTTTCTTACGGATTTCATATTTTTCCCGATGGACTAACAAGTTACATTACTTTTTATTTTACCTACAATTCTTTCATACTAATTCCACATTTTAAAATTATTTTCACAAGGCCTATGTAACTGTAGGAACTATTATGAAATGTAGTTATAAATAATTTAATATTTTTTAATGAAAAATTGCGTGATTATTTAAATGGGAGTGTGGACATAAGAATCCCATTTTTATTAAAAGCATGGTAATTATGTTTCCATATATTCTATATAATGTAATGGTTTTCCTAATTTTTTAAATCTATATTCTTGAAATATTCTCCAAATATAATAAAGTTTAACTCTTATTATAAATCATATAATTAAAGATTTTTTAAATTTATGGGGTGTTGTATTTATTATCAAAAGAAATTTTTAGATTAATTTATAGGTTAGGTTATTATTAAGAATATATATTTAGGGGATTTTAATTTATTTATTACATTATCATTAGAAATATATAAGTGCTTCTTTGGTGCCTCCTATATTATATATTTATTTTAGAATATATTTATATAATTTAAACAAGTTTAATGAAGTGAAAATGTATCAAGAAGAAAATATACAATTGAATTAGAAACCTGAAATGGTTGGAATTGGAAAAAATCAGTTTTTAGTTTTGTTAACTAAATGGGCACACTCTATAATGGTGTCACTAATGCTATAAATTTCCTAAAATATCATTACAGGAACATTCCTATTATGGATAATTCCATTAAACATCACGCTGTGGAATTTAGAGAAACCACAAACACTATGGTAGAGGAAGGAATGATCAATGCCCTAGAAAATATATCTACAAGTTTGGTTTAATCTAAACATTAGAAAGGATTTATTTAAATTTATCATTTTGAAGGTAAATTCAAGAAGTTATGGTCATTTGTAAAAAATATCAAAGTGAAAGATAAGATTTATTCCATGGAGTAGTTAGTATTTAAATATATTTTACTTTATAATTATATTCATATTTTTTTTGACTTTGGCTATAAGAGTAATTTTTGGTACCGAATCAAAAGGATTAAAACTTTATTTCCATATATAATTCCAATTTTTCTATATATTTTCTAGTATTCAAAAATTTCATTTGGGACAATGATTTTAAAATTAACAGGTTTACTCGTGATTGAAATAATGTTTTCTATGATCATTATCCTCCCATTATTTTAAAATATTATAGAATGTTTTTTTGGTGTTCTAAGAAGGTCTATATAGAGTCTTTTTTACATTTACAAACATAAGGATAAAATTATTTATAGGTGGTATGTAATAGGGAAGAATTCATCAAATAAATTTATATTTAGGAGGTCTAAATTTCATTCTTGTGGTTAGTGTTGTCATAATCATCCTGGTGAGTGGTTTATGAAATTTGGGAAGTAATTTCAAGGAGTAAATTTAGGAAATATAACTTGGGAGTGAAAGGGAAATGGTAACAACAATTTTTATACAAAAAATACTAATCAAGAATTAATTTTTTGTAATTGTAATCAAATAGGGCCTTATTCCATTGCATGTTAGAATATAAACATAAGATATATAAATTATCAAGAAATTAAATGGAAGGGTTTGTAAAGTCATTTTAAACTACCTCATTAAATTGGAGACTATATAATCAAGTGGTAAAATTCACACTCTATGTTTACTCTTATTATGTCAATTTATTGTTTTATATGGGGTTTACACCATATTTTATTTATGGGAAATTATAAAGAAAAATTAAAATATTACCATTATAAATAGAGATATAAATTTTAGAAAAAACTCTTGATGGAAGTATCAAATGTATATAGATTTATTGGAATCATCATTTTATTATCTATGATTTTTTCCCTATAAACATTATTTTCTTTCCCATATTTTATTTTGATGTTATTCTAGACATGGATTGGATTTTAGATTGTCGTTTCATGATATTTGGAATAGTTAAATAACTTATATTCAATTTTTTTGAGTGATATTGAATTTATAAATAATAATTAATTCATAAATTTGATAACATATGAAGAATATGAGAATTTTATTAAATAAGATAGTGAGAGTTATCTTATATGTATTAATCAATGAAAATAAATTCTATATATTAGTGATGTTCTCGTAGAACATGAAAATATATTTGTATTTCCTAATTATTTTCATAGAGTTATTCCTAATTAAGAGGTTTAACATACTATTGGATTAGTTCCAAAAGATATTTTTTTTCAAAAAACACTTATCATATATCTCTATTATAGTTATTAGAATTTTATAAGTACTTGAAAGATTTTCTAAGTAAGGGTAAAATTTTCCTAGCACTTCACTATGGGGTTCTTTTATTTTGTTTGTTAAAAATAAGGATCGTTCTACGAGGCTTTGAATTTATTATTGATCACTCAATATCATCACTATTATGAACAAGTAGTTGTTTCCAACAAATATATGAATTCTTTGATAATCTTTAAGTAGAATACTATTTTAGAAGATTCATATTAGGTTCAAATATGATCAATAGAAATAGAATGAATAATACATTTTGAAGACAATATTTTATACCAGGAATAAATATTAAGAGTATATAATTATTCATTTCGAGTTGAGAAAATGAACCCATTTCATTTACGGATCTTTAGGATATAGTTTTTCATTATTATTTGGATAAATTTTTAGTGATTTTCCTTGAAGAAATACTATATTTTTTAAAAGTTATGAGGACATAAGTAATTTTAAAGAATTGATCTACATAATTTAAAATAAAATATATTGTATAAAATATTTAGTAAATGGAAATTTGGGATATAATGTATTTTTTCAATAAAAATATTTTTTCTAAATATTGAATAACTATTGATTTTGATAAAACTAATGTGGGAGGAGAGATTCCTAGATCTATAATTTTCATTTATATTCAATGTTTTCTTAGATTAGGGGGTTAATACCAATGGTTAACTAAAAATATTTATTAGTTATATAGCCCACTATCTTAGATAACTCAAAAAGGAGATATATTCATATTAAAAAAGGACTGTAATGAATTTTTTCGAGGAATGGTAAGCAATATTATTTAGTGATCAAGTATTTTCATGGCTAATAAGAAATGTTGATTTTTTTCATTTACATTGATTCATCATTTAATGTACATGTTTGTATATTGAGTTAAGATGATTAGGTAACTACATATACATTAAACCAATTGAAACCTCATTAACATAATTATCCAATTTATAAACATTATTTAGAAGTAGTTTTTCTCGTTTAAATTTTTTTAGTCATCTCTTATATGTGGTAAAATATAAAATATATATTAACCATAAAATTTTAATGTATATATTCACGCAAAAAATAGTTTAACATGAGGGATAGATTATGGTTTTGACAAATAAAGGATTTTTATTAAACAATTAACTAATATATAGGTAAATAAAATAAATTATATTAAGCCTCAAGCCAAAAATATTATTCATAATTATCTATGATACATTTGTAAGAAAATCCTTTGGTCATTGATTTAAGTAATGTTATCCTAGAAATTGTGAATAAAGAAGCTCTCTCTATTTTGGATTAGGTGTCTGTAAAATAGTCTTTAGTATAAATAATTATTCATTCTCAGATGGAAGATCATGGTTTGCAAGAAATATTATATTTTTTATGATGGATAAGATTCATGAATTTTGCATTGGAAAATAATTTGTTATAAGATTTATAATGAGTTTGTGATTGACTTATGAACCCTAGTTATAGAAGGAATTTTTGAGTGAAGCTCGTAAATCCCTATTTTCAATTAATATGTTTTATACTAATATATATAGAGACTATTGAGAATATTACAGTTGGTAAGGAACTGAAAATGGAATTGCTGAATTTACCATTGAATATTTGACTTGTTAATAGGTTAAATCTGAGTGACAACTATTGAAGGGGGTTCTTCATCCATTTAAATTATTTTAATATAAATAAAATATTATATTCATTTATTTTTTGGTGGGACTACCAAATATATTTAAGGTAATGATGAAATTTGGGTTATGGTTGATCAATCAACCAAATCTATGCATTTTATTCCAATTTGAGACAATATGTATCTATGTAATCTTTCCATACATTATATTAATGAGATAGTGAGGTTTCACATAGTTTCTATCTCTATTATATCTTAATATGATCCCAATTTCACCTATAAATTATGGAATGAACTTAAAAAGTCATTAGCTATAGAATTAAATTGCATTATATATTTTCATCCATAATCTGATGGATAATTAGTGCATGAAATTTATACTTTGATGATATTTTTTGAGCATTATCAATGGATTACCAGGGATGTTGGGATCAATATAATTTCTTAGTGGTATTTTCAAATAATAACTAATTAAATTCCAATAAATAGATGAGTCTTTTTGAGAAATATATAGAAAGAAGTGTAAAACTCATCCATTTTGGGATAAAGTCAATGAGAGGATGTCATTGGGACTAAAAATGATAGAATAAATGGTTCATATGGTAAATATGATTCTGCAAAACAAGAGGGTAATGAAAAACTAGAAAGTGATTTATGTATATAATAGGGAAAAATAATTTTAATTTGAAGTACATGATCATTTCATTCTAAAAATATCTCCACTTCAGGGTGTTATGAAATTTGGTAAAAAGAGAATTTTAAGCATGAAATTTTTTGGCACTGGTAGGACAAAATTTTAATTTGTTATCAATGATGTATCAATATGTGTTATTTGAGTGATAACTGAATAAATTTTTCATTCTTGGAGAATTTTTATTGATTTCATTGATGGAATTCTATGTCATTCATGAAATATTATGCGTGTGAAATGTCATAATTATTGAATACCTATTATGTTCTAAGAATTTTATCAATATGGATGAAACATTGTTTATTAAAATGTTCAGAATTATTAGAGGCACATGAAAAATAATTTTTATTTTTCATGATTACGGATTAAAATTCTATTACATTCTTATATGTGTTCAAATTATTTTGTAATGGGACTTATACAATAATAGGGTCCAACCACATTATTCTTCTAGATAGATCAAATATGATCTTATTGGTGGTGGTCTCAACCATGATTGAGAGATAGTCATCCATTCCACAAGGTGGCTATGTGGCTGATGTATATGCCCAAAAGAGAGAACATAATGATCACGTATGCAGATGTGCCAGGGTGTTAATGGTATAGCATGGGTTTGGTGTGTCTCGTGAGGTAGTTTGTGGTGTGTTTCAGGTGTTGATCCCCCATTTCCATTTCATGAACCAACAATGGTACACAATAGATTATATAAAATCAGCTGACTAAATTGAGAACTAATGGGGGACATTGACTTTGGGAAGTACTATTTATCTATTAAAAAAATAAATGGACAAAAGGTTGTCCACCCAATCCATATTATCTATATCATTTATTTAGACACATGATTTCTTTTATCCTAAATCCTTGTTTGAGTAATCTTGTTCACTAACATTCAGGTAGGACCATCATAGATTAAATTCATAGTCCCCATGGGTTTTCTATACTCTAGTTTATGTGGTGATGAAGATAAAAACCACCAAGCGTGAAATATTTATCATGCATGAGTTTCGTTAGCCAAATAATGTGCTACTACCGAAAAAATTGAGTTACAGTAATTTGTTAGAGAATTCGATACACATATATGCATTAATCATATAAAAGTTAGGGGAAACCAATAATAAAGTAAATCATTCCTTGATTTTTAAAATTACAAATAAGGAAACCTATATTTTGTGAATTAGAAAATATAGAGACCATCAATGTGTTTAAATTCTATGAAAAATATTAAATTATGGAGAATTGTTCATGAATTTTTCACATGTCAAAGGTGGTGGAACACACTTATAAATAAAATATAGTGACTTCTAGAGATATTCCCTTCCCTATTGAGAGTATTCTCAATTTTGGTAGAAAAAATAGAACATGTAGACCCTTTTGGTTCATGAAGGTAACCAAACAAACATCTACATGAAGAAGGAAGGATATAACTTATGAAAATCAATCATGATATATCATTTGGAATTTTTATATGTGATTCCTGAACTCATGGGTTTTTGAGAAGAACTAATTAGTGTGTAGCCTATTGGATCATATAAATATTAGAGGTACCACTTCTTCATATACATGGTTATTCACAAATCACTATTACATTAAATGGTTTTTTACAAGTGAGATTACCAAACCCATTTCATGAAGGAGGACAATGCATGGAATGAAAATATAGTGAACATTATATAAATATAGTGTTCCTACTTTCATGAAGGTGAGTTGTTCATGAGGAGTGAATTCATACCTGTATGCATACATAATGAACTTTAATGAAACCTAAATAGTAAAAGGTATCTTTATTTTTTGAGTTTGAATTGATAAAATCACATAGAAAAATAATAATAGTATTTTATATAGATGATAGTTTTTGGATGATAATACAATACAATGTATTAAACATACATGAAGTGTTTTTGTTGATATTGTGTTGGTAATTCAAGAAGGAAGTTATTTTTGAGATTGTGCAAGTATTATTATTTCATAAAATAATATGATAAGAAATTGTGTGAATGTCTCACACACATAATGTGAGGATGCGACATAAAAATAAAATAGAATAAAAACTTGATCATTTTCATCACAAAGGAAACTTATTATCCATAGGTTTTTAGAATAATTGGGTAGAACCATCAAGTTACAAAGTTACACGAACAGGTACTTGAGATAGTGTGATTCAGTATTCTCATAGAGGATTATCAAGAAATAATCTTATAGTGGATCCATATTTCAATAGGTGTAGTCTATGTGAGGTTGTATAAATTCTCTCCTGTTTGGATTCAATAGTAAAAGGAAATTGGGGATTTTGGTAATATTGTGTAATGTTGTATAAATATCCTCTTATGTTATTCAATAGTAGTAAGGCCACTATAGTCTCTAGAAACAAATTCCAAGGTAGTATAATTTTCCAAATATTTCGATTTAGAAGTTAATATATATTTAGATTCTATATAAACCATTATAATTAATAAAACTATTATAACAAAGAGTCCATGATGGGGTTATAACCAATATGTAAAGGAGTATTCCTTTTTATAGAGACCCTAAATACCATGTTTTGTGACATATATAATCATTACTATATATGTGGTGAGACTGTGAAACATCACTGAGTGGATCAAGAACCTTAAGAAGTTAAAGAGGTTGAATTCAATAGAAGAATATTTGTAAAAGAAAACCAATGACTCACCCCCACTTAGTGGTCAATCAGAACAAGGGCCCTACAAGTGGTATAAGAGTATAAGTTCTATCTGAATATCTAAGAGGGTATTTATGAAGTGAATATTTTAGGAAATGATTAATATACCTAATAAAGAGATAAAATAAGTTAATCAAGAGGATATATGTGAGATATTTTTTCCAAGACATAAAAAAATAATTAATTGGTTGGTAAGAGTGTTGAAGAAGAATCTTACAAAAAAATTAGAGACAACAAGTAATCAAAGTGGTATATCCTACAATAATTCTATTTATAATGATTATTATAATGAATCTTTATAAAGCTCTTAAATAAGTTGAAATATGTATTATTAATTCATCCATGGTCTTTGGGATGAAAAATTATCGTTTTAAGAAGAGGAGTATGTTATTAAAGATGCCTTGGGTAAAAGATTTGTGATATCCAATACTATTGAAAATATTTTAAAACAATTGGATGAAAAAAAAATTATTTTCAATGAAATATATATTGATACCATTGAATAAATTCAAATTAATGTTTGTGAGAAATATTTGTTTGATATTTAATTTGTATATGAGTTCCATGCATTCAAAAAAATTCATATAGTTTCGATGGATTTAAAATCCACACAACTAAAGGATAAAAAAAAGGTAAATGACATTGAAAATTAATTTTATGAATTAAGTTAAATTCATAATGGACAACCAAATAAGATGAAGGGGGATTGGGATTTCTATATGTGAGTAGTTAATAATAATAGAAATTCTGTCAACATGAAGTATTTTGGTTAAGAGGTGATATTGAACAATTAGGAATCACCACAATATAAAACTTCACTTACTTATATAAAAAAACATTCTTCCACAAAATAATTCATTGAGAATCATAAATCAAAGAATAGCGTCATATAATCCTATAATAAAATGAAACAATCCTTTAGGAATAAGGTATCCTATAACCCAAAAACAATCTTACATACAAAAGTTATTTCAAGTGATGGTATACGTCCCAATACAATGTATATGAAAGTTTTGATAATGAAATTTTTTGATAAACAAACTACATAAAAGGTGGATGAGAAGAGTTTTCTATAGATGATTCATTCAAGAATTTTCCCAAAGAGTGGTAGTTCTACTAAAAAAATTGAATGTTTCACAATTTGTTAAATCTGGAGAGATATCACCATAAATGAAGAGAATAATATTAATAGGTTATTTTTTATATATCTAGAATTTTTGTAATAAGTAATTGGATTGTTTTCATAACCTGAAAATTCATGAAAATAATAAAAGGACTTAATTTATGGGGTTTGAAAATGAATATAAGACAATACCTACACTAGAAAAGATAAATCCATAGAATTTGTGTCTCTCTATTATAAAAAGATTTGAATTCTTTTAAAATTTAAATCAGTACACCAATAAGTGTTTTCACTGTTATAATGAGTGTATGTAGCACCAATCCTAAATAAATAATTCAATAATGTATAGAAAAGACTATATAATAAATTAAGGTAGGTAAGAAAAGTAGGTGACAAGTCGGTCTCGAATAGAGAAAAATAAGAAGATTGATAAAAACTATCACTAAAATGATAGATGATGTGGTCTGAAATCCATCCAAGATATAAATTTAGAATAAACCTGAATGATTAAAAGAAACCTATGTAAGATTTAACAACTAGGGTCGCATATATTATAAGTGCATGAAAATATTTATATGAGAGATTCCCTATGTTGGTAAGTCATGTAAAGAATCAAAAAATAAAAATATTTAAAAGAAATAATTCCTACTTGTTTGGCCAAATCAACTAAAATTTGATTAAAAATCAGAGGAATCTAAAAAACATTATACATCTGATATAAATCATGTTTCTATATAAAATGGTGTGGAAAAATATATTCCACAATAATATTTTGATAAGTTGAAAGAGATTGGGAGAAAATAATGGCCCAGATTGATAGGCAAGTGTAGAGACCCGTATCTTGACGTACATGGACATTACATTACATTTGCGGAATACTTAGTACATAACAAAAACACACACTAAAGGATCGTAATAGTTTAGTGTCTTTGGAAACTCGGAACGTAATCTTCTAATAGTGGTGAAAGTTCTTCAATATCTCCCATAAAGGTCATCCCTTTTTTCTACCTAAAACCTTTCTTTATATCCTGGGGAAAAGAAAACATAAAAGGGTGAGCTCAAATGCTCAGTAAGGGTAAACAAAGGAAATATCAATCACATAATTTTCATAAGAACATAACATTTTTGGAAATCTTAACCTGCAAAAGAGAGCATAATTTCATAACATGGGATAAATCATAGTAGTGAAATGAAATCATAACTTAAAACATTACTCATTGTGGCATACACACATAATCATAGAGAATCATTTCTTGTTAGTCAAGACTCATTGCCAAGACTATCTTAGTGGACAAAGTCCCTTTCTGAATCGAGTAATCCTCGTTTCAGTCCTGTTTCACTGAACCGGTATAACCTACCATTCCAGCCATGTCTATCTCATGAGATATAAAATCTTTACCCAATGCATTGGAGGGAGATATAGGTCCCACCCATCTCATAATGAATCCTTTCTTATGTGTGCCACAAAATCATAAATCATACATCATTGCATAACCCATGTAATAAAAATGGGATTCTTAAACAACATGACATCATAAAACCATTAATATAAGATAAAGGAATTCATAAACATAATTCCATCACAACATAGTCAAATCAATGTAAAAATATGTATAGAAACATAACCCTTTATTATCTTAGATGAAAAATAATTTTGATAAAACACTTGAATTGAATTCTTGAGGAAAATATCTTTTCTTCTTCAAAATCAATTTCTTTTCACAAAACATCATGCAATTCTAAAAGAAAAATATTTTATTGAAAATAGTCATGAAATATTTTGGAGGAAGGTTCATGAAAATAAGGCTTTATAAAACCGTAAAAATCCGTTCGTGCCGTATAAGTTAAAAAAAACATTCTTCGTACTTTTGTCGGAAAAGTCAAAAGGTACCTCGTATGAAAAATGACAAAAGATTCCTTTCATATCTTTTACTAAAAACTCACCGAAGGGTAAAATTGGATTTAAACAATTGTAGGTGGATGGAAATAATATTACATATTGAAGAAACATGGATGTGGATGATAAAATACACCCCAGTAAATACCAAAGTATAAACAATCTCGGATAAAAATGAGATTGTGATATTTCCCTTACCTTAGGTCCAATTTGCTTCGTATGTGTCAGAACCTCCTGTATAATGATTTAAATAATGTCATTGACTTATTACAGAATCATATTCATTGTTATGATATCATATATGGTTCACTTATGACATTATATTACCCGTTCTTTTGTAAATTCCATGTTAAAGAAGCGTTTTGGGTAAAATCGTTTCATTTATCGTAGGTGTTTTGACTTGTTGTTCTTGACATCATTATTACTTATATCATGATTTACTTACTTCCAGAATATAAAATATGATTTATATATCATATATATTCAGTATATATATATATAATAGATAGATAAATAAAATGAAAAACACCGTTCATGGAGACGGTAGTCCGTACGTACGCATGAACGCTGTTTTTCTTTCCTTATTGTCTTGAAATGGAAGTAAGTCGATGACATACATATGTATATATATATACATAAATCCAGTAGCTTTATAATGTCATGTATTTCATTATTATTTCTTATATATACATTATAATCATTCTTAAATGGTTAACATGGAGAATGAATCTCATCGCGTCGTGGAGACGGTATTCCGTACGTACGCACGAGCGATGATATCATTTCTATAAATATTGAATTGAATTGGAGTGGATTATAAAATATATCAGAATCATTATGATGTTGTAATAACTATGTATAGTTATTCTTTACACCATTATACCCATCCATGTAAGGTGGTGGTGGAAAATAGATTACACCACGGCGTGGAGACGGTATTCCGTACGTACGCACGCGCGGTGATTTCATTTTTCCGTAGGATGGATAGAAGGTGAATTAGGGTTGTTTCATATTTATAATAACATATCAGTATGTAAGTAATACTGATGTTATTACTTTATCATGAAACAACTAAAGAAGAAGAAGTTTAAGAAGAAAGAAATTGAAAAGATCGGTAATGGATATTACCTCTTCTTTGGAACGCCTCTTTGAATCCTCCACTTAAGGAACTAAGATTGGTCTTTGGAGAAGACCAGAACCTCTAGGATTATTCTAGGAAAGTGGAGAGGAGAAAATGGCAGGGGTTGGCCGAGCTTGAGTGCTCAAAATTGGTGTGAGGAGGAGGGGGAGGAGGTGTCCTTTTATAAGGGAGGAGAGGGGCACCTTAGGAATTCTTAAAAATATTAATTTATAATAAATATAACCCCACTTAAAAACCTCCAAAAATGACTCATATTCGAAGCTTAGATGAGATAGGGTTGTAATCTCATCAACCAATCAAATTTATACATGTTTGGATCTTATTTTAAACCTTATCAATTAGATTTAACTCTAAGTTAAATAATTTAACTTTTACCGTGTCTTTTTGTTTTCTTTCACTATATGGTTAATACACTTACTATAACATGCCAAAAGAACCCCAAATTGTATATTATTAGTACATATATCCTTATCTAAGTCATTTGGCCGAACCTTAGATTTTTAGGAATAAAATAACAATTAATAATATAATATTTGATTTAAAAACTATTTTGTTTCAATTTTGACACTATTTGATATATGATTTTTTTGAAAGTCATAAAAGAATTATATATTCGAACCAAGTTGATTAAACCAACACTAATATATCATAGTAACCTAGAAAATTAGTGGAATTCATAAAAAGTCTTAAATTACATTTATTTTGGTATTTATATTATCAATTATGTCAATATTTCATTAATAAGATAATTACTGCATCATCTTTGTGTCATAAATAAATTATATTATATGCTGTCTAAAAATTACAAATAAAATACCATCATGTAGGAAATCTTTTTAGCTTTCTAATGAATATTTATAGTCGAATTTATCTTATGTATAACCCCATATTAAAAATGATTTACTTATTAAACTTTGATTTTAACTATTTTAACCCTTCTTTAAATAAATTAATAATAAATGTCCTAATCTAATCCAAGTGGGCCTAAATGGTCATATTTTATTCCTAAGTTTGTTTTCGGTCGAATTACACTTGTCCAATAGAATTAGGACATGTGTTAGGGTAATATTAATATCATATTTACCCTTAGTTACCCTATTTACTATTAACCGTGGTAAAAAAAAGTAAAAAGTTACTATTCACCAAAAAATTATTTTCATCTCATTGAACCACATTTTAGTCCTTGATATTAACCGTGTCTCTCGGATTTTCGAAATTCCATTCACAGAAGCGGTAAAATTAAGTTTTATGCAAAATTCCGTTTTTAACCTACCACTTAGTGGTTTCACTATTCATCAAAAATTGAAAGTTTTCAGAAAAATGCCAAAATTTCATCCTAAGCTATATTTCATATTCCGAATTCAAAAATGAAGTCTATTTTACCAAATTCATAACATAGAAGTTGCATTAATTAATTTTATAATTAAATCCCGCTGTTAAAACAAATAGCGTGTTTTTTTAAGAAACAAAATCTATCAAAAGATTGACACTTGATTATGTCTGGTTTAAATGTGAAATTACAAACAATGACCAACATTGTATTAAATTGTAAAAATATATTCTAAATATACTTTAAAACCACTCAAATTAATAATTTATCACTATTAATTATTTCGATTAAAAAAGTTGTTTTTAATTATAATTTAGTAATTTTCACTATTCATTAGAATATGAAAGTTATCCGAAAAGTACCAAAATTTCACCTTAGGCTAAATTCGATACTCCGAATCCAAAAATGAATTCCATTTTGAAAAATAAAATTTACAAAATTTCCAAAAAGTGGTTATTACTATTCATAACGGCTAGTTTTAATAATATTTTAATAGCATATCGTTGTTTCGTGAAACTCAGTATTGCGTACTACACACGCTATCAAGGAAGGTCGCGATTGCGTGTAACGGAAGGAAAGTCAAGGATGCGTATTGTGAAAGCTTCTTTTGTTGTAGCGTACAACACAAGACATTAATGAAATTAAAAAGAATATTTTTCATAAAATCTTGGGGCGTTATAGCAAGTCTCAGCATGAAAGTTATTTCTAAAAAACAAAAAGTTTCATCCTTGTTCCCTTATATATATATATTTGATAACATGAAGGGAATTTATGGATATAGATGCATCCCTTGAGGGGAAACATTTATGAGATAAATCTGTTAAATAAATACTACAAATTGAATGTATAACTTCTGAAAAGATATAAAAATTGGAATATAATGTTTAGAAATCACAATTGAATCCCTCAATATTAACAGTATTGATCATTTCAATTTGGGGGGGGGGTCATGGTTAATGCCAAGATAAGGCAAAGGGAGAGTTATGTCTTTACACCAAAAAATTTTGAGGTTTTTATTGATGTGTGTGTAGTATTTTTCATTTCACAGAAAAACATGATTGTTGACTAACCCTTAAATGAGTATAGATAATTTATCTCTTGAGTAGGGTGATACGGGTTTGATGTTTGGGAATATTTTGATGGTATGTCAATTTTGGACTGGATGTTATTTCGGAGGGTTGGAGATTTGGTTCTGGACCGTCGACGATGGTGTCTAAGGTTGATGATGATTCTATCATGTGCTTAAGTGGATGTGTATATTCCTATTTTCTTGTTTGTTTGAGACAGGTTGTGGTTCATGGTTCTTTTTGTGATTTTTCGGTGGTTGTAATGCTAATGGTGCTCTGTGGGTGCTTCGGCTCCAATGCTTGATGTTGGTCCTGTTGTGAAGGGTGTGCGGCTCCACCATCTTCCGCATGGTGGCGTGTGGTGATCCGATGATTGGAGTGGATGTAGGATTTGTCACGCTTCTTAGGTTGTGCGGCTCGAGGTGTTCACATGGGTTGGTCTAATTTTGAATTTTAATGCTGATGTGTTTCATATTTTGGATGTTGGGGTTTCGATGTACACGCGGTTTGGATAATGGCGGTTTGGTTGTGTGGTATCCAGTTATCCTAAACCGGCTTTGAAAATAAAAAAAATAATTTCCAGCAATAGTATAGATAATTTATAACCCTTATTTCACTTGAATGGTAGTTTATGGACAACATAGAAAACCTTTTTTTATATATAATATTTTATACACTAGTTTATCCCATCTAGACTTAGATTCAATTAAATAAAGTCTATTTTCTATAAAAATGATGTTATATCTTACCTCTAATAGAAGTTTTCAAGCAATAATCATATATGGGAGGATAAAATATTTTGGGAAAATTAAAGAGATGATAAATTCCCCCCACATAACCTTTTAATGTGATTTCTAATAAGGGTTATAATGTTTACATAACACATATTAACTTTTAAATATATTAATATATATTGATAACAAAATAAAAAGGGGTTTATTGTCTGTCCCAATGTTGTATTCGTTTTAAAAATTGTGTAAATATGTGTTTGGTGAGTTGTTGGTGTATGAGGTGGTGATTCATGTAGAATTTATATGGATTTAGATGATGTAATTTGATGTGATGATTGATCAATTCTCCTTGTGAAATGTTATAATTTTTTAACCACTCTTATGTTCCATTACATGTCTAAATATAGACAACACATTGTTTATAATAATTTTTTTAAGTAGAATAAGGGATTAAAAAATATTTTTTATTTTTCATGAGGATGTTTTGGAATTCTATTATATTCTTATAATTATTCAAAGTATTTTCTAAGGGGAATTGTATAAAAAACTATAGGGAAGCCACATGATCCATCTTTCCCCCTCATACATGCTCTTATAGTAGGAGGCCTCAACCAAATATAGGGATGCAATCGAATAGCCTACCTGATGTCTATGTGGACCAGTGTACAGGCACGTGGGAGAGCGTTATTTGACTATTCATGGATATGGGACATGGTCTCTATAAGCTAGAGTAGGTATAGAAAGAATCATTAGGTGGTGTGTGCATTTTTTGGGCGATGATTCCACATTTCCATGGCACAAAATCATAGTGGCATGAAATGAATTATATTGAAGAGATCAACTAAAGTGAGAACTGATATGCGACATCATCTTTGGGTGTTTCTATTCATCCATTAAATAAAGAATGGATAAATGGTTGGATGTATAATATATAATCCTGATCATCCATTCATCCACACAATCATCTTCATCCTTGACCATAGTCCAAGTAGTCTAGTACATTAGAGTTCATGCTAGACCACCATCGATCAAAGATGAGGTCACCATGGGTGTTCAATTATACTAGTTTATCAAGCGATGAGATCACAATACTTTATATAAGAAACATCTATATTTAATGATTATTTTTAGTTTCACACACTTAATTTGAATGAAAAATAGGCTTTCATTAGGCTATTGAAGAATCTGATACACATGGATGCATTTAGTGTAACATCCCAGGTAAATAAAGAATAAATAATTTTCTTATTTATTAATATTTACGAATTAAATATTAATTTTAATTTAAAGGGGTTGCTATGTTCGATAGCGTACCCGATACACAACAATGAGTTTCTTTGAAAACTTACGTTGCACACTAGTAATATAATAATATTATTCTAAATGGTAATTAACATGTAGCTGTTGTATTGGAGGGAATGGATATAAATAACTAAAATATTATTATATATGTTTTTTAAATGTTTTTACATTTATCCAATAAAAGATAAAGGCTTAAAATATGAAAAGAATTCCATTTTAGGCATTTATACCCTAGTTTTCACTAAAGGTTCACTTATCGCCTTTTGATGGAGAACCATCATTAAATATGGTTTTGTTCACTCTTATACATTCTATTGGACCAAATAAAACTATTATTTAGAATTGGGACATCAAAATTTACTTTGTGGAAATTTTTGGTATCTGTCCGATAAAGTTCATTTTTTTAATGAATACTGTAAAATGTTGTATTTTAATTCAAAACCTCTTTTTAATATAATTTATTTATATGATTAGATTATATTTTTAATTGGTTTTAAAGTGAAATTAGAAAATATTTTTACCATTTAATCCAATAGTGGTCGTTGGAATTATTTTCACTTTGAAATCGGACTTAAACTAGTGTTAATCTTTTGATACTTATTGTTTCATAAAAACACGCTATTTTTCATGACAGCGGGAATTAATTATTAAATTAATTAATGTGACTTATATGTTTTTAATTTTTTAAAATAGACTTCATTTTTGAATTAAGAATATCAAATATAGTTTAGGGTGAATTTTTTGTATTTTTCTGAAAAACTTCAATTTTTGATGAATAGTGAAACCACTAAGTGGTACTTATAAAAACCGATTTTTCATTTAAATGAAATTTTACCACTTCTCTGTTTTGAATTTCAAAAATCCGACATACATGGTTGTCATTAAGAAGTAAAATGTGGTTTAATGGGATTAAAATATTTTTTTGGTAAATAGTAACTTATTAAGTTTTTAATCGCGATTAGAGGTAATTAGTTTAATTTAAAGTAAAAATAATGTTTTAATAATATTAGATGAGCTTCAAACATGTCCTACCCTTATTGGATGTGTCATTTCCGACCAAGAAAATCCATGAGTCAACTTGGGGACCCCATGGAGCCACTTTGGTTGGGAAATGACATAAATAACTTTTTATTTAATGTTAAAGTAAAAATGACACAAACATGAGATGTTTTACTAAAACAATTTTTACATGGGGTTATAAAAGTCATATTTTTTACTATAAATATTAATTAGAAAGATAAAACGATTTCCTACATCATGATTTTTTTTATAATTTTTAGACATTAAATAAATAAAATTATTTATGACATCATGATGATGCATCGATTACCTCATTAATAAAGGATTTAAATAAAATAGAAAGATAATGTAAAATCTATGACCTACACATGTCCAAAACCTATTGGATGGGTGGATTTCTAACCCTTATCACCTTATCCTAGAAACACATCAATTTGGGACCATTAAAATCCAAAAACTATTCTAAAATAATGTAACATTTTCTTACTTTCCAAGAGTGCCCCTCCTCTCCTCTTATAAAAGGCCCCCAGCTCTACCTCCTTACCCACACTCCCAAAGCCTTTGTCTCTACCAACCCCTGCCCATTTTGTCTCTCGACTTCCCTCTATTACTATTTTAAGCCTCAATTTGGGAAGAAGTCTTCCCAAGGAAGCCTTTGATCTCAAACCAAAGGGAGTTACCCGATTTTAAGGTAATGTCTTCACTTGAGTCCTTTTGTTTTATTTTGCTTCTCCAACCCCCTAAACTCTTTTTTTATTCATTTCTTTTGTAACAACTATAGTATCATCAATATACTAATATGTTTTTATAATAAAGATTCTATCTACACTTACACACACCTACATCTAATGGTTTAAGAACATACTGTTTCCGTGGATGGCGAATTTCGGCCTCCCGGAATGATGATTGGTCAACATTCTTTTAACACCTTGAAAGGTGGCCATTAAGATGACACTATATTTATATATGATATATAATATGTTTATGTTTTCCTTAAGATTCTGTATTTTTCATTTTGGGCATACCTTTATGGTTTCCATTATGGGTAAACGCGATATATTCATTTAAGGAAGTGTGGACTACCGCCCCCTCAAAGTGATGTGATTGGTTAATGCCATATGTGGGACGCGTAAAGGATGGATTTAAAGTTATTATATATGATGTTATACTGGAGTTATAATATACCTCTATATTATTATTATTCCATTCCATAAAAATATGAAATAGAAATTAAAGTAGCGTTCATGCGTACGTACGGCTTACCGTCTCCATGAACGGTGCATTTCATTTCTTATCCCCAAATGTAATGTACTATTATAAGTACATGTATATAATGGATATATATGATTAATGATACATTTAAATGATAAATATAATTCTGGAATTAAAATATACATACCTCTAATTTAGTGTTAATTCCATTAATATGACAAAGAAGTGAAAGTAGCGTTCATGCGTACGTACAGCTTACCGTCTCCATTAATGGTGCATTTCATTTCTTACCTCTAAATGATTATGTAATATTATAAATACATGTATATGCTGGATATATATGATATATATGATATCCAAATCAGGAATGTCATTCTGTATATAAAGAACCTTTGACCACACGAACAACATGTAATTATAAGAAGTCCACTTTCGACTTAAGAACCAAATATCGACAAAACAAACATTATTAACATAATTGGTTACATAATGTTTATAACATGGAAATAAGTTATATAAAAGGAATAATGAACTTGAAAAAGGTTCTTAAGAAAATAGAAATTAACTCAAGTTTATTATCAAGGACGTTAAAGAATGATCGAGTCAAGTCGGATCCAAGGTAAGGGACTTCGTCTCAATCTCCTTTCATTGAGGCATATTTCGTTTTATACAAAACTATCTTTTATACGGTGTATAAAACCCTTTGACTTTTAATTTTATACAAAAGGAATCTTTTTCTATGAAGCATTTTACAAAATGACAAAAAGGAATGTTTCTTTTAACGTACGTGGTGACAATGACATTTTCCCCGCCGCGAATATTATTTGGTCTTTGGCTTCCTGAACAAGCTGTAATGTTTTTTTTTAAAATTAAATAAATACCATATACTCTTTTATGTATTTTGGTATTGGAAATGGTTTTTTATAATGGATTTGTTATGTCAATATATTTAAGTGATATATTGTGATCAAAGTGTGGAAATATTTTCTTTCCATTATATTTGTTTTATGTCTTATGATTTTTATAATGGTACTTGGACATTTGACGGGTGGTTACGTGATAAACCATATGACGGGTGGTGCCGTGAATACCAGGGCGGGTGGTTACGTTATAACCTCCAATTCATTGGGTATGGAATTCGGTCGTATGGCTATTTCATTAAGTATGTATGGAAGTTGGTCGTATAGCTATTCCATTATGTGATATGTGTGGAAGTCGACCGTATGGTTATTCCACTTAAGTATGTTTATGTCCCAAGTTACCTTTATATGTTATGTGTTCTTTATATGGGTTTTATGGTAATCCTTTGGTTACAAAAGGGTAAGTAATGATATTTTATTTAGTGAAGAGTTTTTACTACTTCATGAAGGTTAAGGTATTACTTTGATAAAGTATACATGGTTTACCTGATGTTTGAAAAACTAACAGTTTTCATTCTTTGTGTATCCCTTACTGAGCTTTTTATGCTCACCCCATGTTTTTTTTGAAATGTTTTTCACATGACTTAATGTGGAATAGGGTCAAGGACGGGATCAAGGGAAAGTCATGCTATATAAAACATGGAACTAGACATGTATCTTTTTAAGAGTTTTTATTTTATTTTATGGAAACATAGTAGAAGTGTCTACTTTGTAATCTTTAGAGATGTAATAGTTATGTCCTAATTATCTAAAACTCTAACCTAAAAAGATCCTCAATGTGAATTATTCATTTAATTCAACATTAAGTAAGGTTTAAGGCCTGGGCCTTATAGTTGGTATCATAGGTCGGTTTAGACAACTTTAGGAGTTAGAAAATTGTTAAATTATAAGTTAATTTATGGTGTGAATGAAATGATATAGCATTTAAAGATTACCCTGTTGCTTTGACTAAGATATTTCTGTGTTCAGAATGGTTTTCTGCAGAGGAAAACAAGCAGCTATGTTGGGACGACCTCAGGAGGAAGACAACCTTCCAAATCAGCAACCTGAGATGGTCGGAATCGGAACAGAATAGTTTGTTACTGTGATGGAACAGTTGACTCAGGCTATAAATGGTGGTGGTATCCATGCATGAGATCAGCCAGATCAACCGCATAGGAACATGTCAGTGGTGGAACATTTCATGAGGCAACATCCCCCATCATTCAGAGGATCATATGACCCCGTGCAAGATAAAGGGTGGATTAAAGCACTGGAGAAGATTTTTGATGTCATGGGGTGTTCAGAACATCAAAAGGTCAGTCTTGTTGTTTACCGTTTTGAAGGTGAAGTTGATCAGTGGTGGTCGATGGTGAAAAATATCAGGGATCGTGATGAGATTGTGGATCTTCACTGGGATGAATTCAAAGGTATGTTTCTTGAGAAATATTTTCCTAAGGTGGTTAGTCTTAGGATGGAAAAACAGTTCTTAGAATTGTGGCAGGAGGATGACTCAGTGGCTACTTATGAAGCAAAGTTCACTCAATTGGAAAGGTTTGCTCTAAACTTCATACGAGATCTTGATAGTAAAATAAACCGCTTTTACTCAGGGTTAAATACAAAGTATCGAAGGGCTTTATCTTCTCGTGAGTTTAAAAGTTATGAAAAACTTGTTCGATGTGCGGAGAAGGTGGAAATGGAGTTTTCTAATGATCAGGTGTTCTATGACAAACAACAGAATAAGAGGTCCAGTTGGCAGGCAGAGGGGAAGAATTTATCAAAGAAGCAAGGAGGTAAGAAAACCAAATATCCATCCTGTGAGAAGTGTGGTAAAATGCATCCTGGATAATGTTTATCCAAGTCCGGTAGGTGCCTTCGGTGTGGTAAGTCCGGTCATATTGCTCGTTACTGTAAGGAAGATGATCAAGCAGGCAATGAAAAGCCAACGGTAAGATGTTTTAAGTGTAATTAAATGGGTCATTATGAAAACGAGTGCCCGACTAAGAACTCAACTGGGGGAAAGCAGCCAGACTACAAGCAGAAATGGGTGGTGAAATCCTTTGCAACAACTTCAGCAGATGTTGGGCCATCGAATGAAGTGGTATCAGCTCCAGGGAGCTCAGTATTTTTCAAAGATTTACTTGAGGTCGGGGTACCATCAGTTGAAAGTAAAAGAAGAAGACGTTCCGAAGATTGCATTCCATACTAGATATGGCTATTATGAATTTGTAGTTATGCCTTTTGGGTTAACCAATGCACCTGCTATATTCCTGGACCTTATGAATAGAATTTTCCATGAGTTCTTGGATAAGTTTGTGGTTGTTTTCATCGATGATATTTTGGTGTTTTCTAAAAGTAAAGAGGAGCATGAAAGTCATTTAAGGGTTATCTTTCAAACCTTAAAAGAAAAGAAACTATATGGAAAATTCAAAAATTGTGAGTTTTGGTTACAACAAATTTCTTTCCTGGGTCACATTGTTTCAAAGGATGGCATAACTATTGATCCTGCTAAAACAAAAGTTGATGAAGAATGGCCATGACCCACAAATGTAACCGAGATCCGTAGTTTTCTTGGTTTGGCAGGTTACTACCGAAGGTTTGTTGAAAAGTTTTCACTATTATCTAGTCCAATGACTAAGATAACTCGGAAGGGTGTTAAGTTTATCTGGACAAAAGAATGTGATGATTTTTTTCAGGAGTTGAAAAGAAGATTAGTGAATGCTCCAGTTTTGGAACTTCCTTCCAAGAATGGTGATTTTGTTATATACAGTGATGCTTCGTTGAAGGGACTTGGTTGTTTCCTTATGCAGAATGATTAGGTAATTGCTTTTGCTTCACGTCAATTGAAAACTCATGAGGTAAATTACCCTACACATGATTTGGAATAGCTGTTGTTGTTTTTGCTTTAAAAATTTGGAGGCATCATTTGTATGGAGTAAAGTGTGAAATATATACTGATCACAAATGTTTAAAGTATATATTCACTCAGAAAGAATTGAAAATGAGATAGTGGAGATGGCTGGAATTAATCAAGGATTATGATTGTATAATTCACTACCATCCGAGAAAAGCAAATAAAGTGGCCGATTCTTTGAGTCGAAAAAGTAATGCTTCATTAACCATGAAAAGTTTGGAATGAGATCCTTTGGTTTTTGATTTTATGAACTTTGGCATAGAATTTGTTGATGCAGGATTTCCTTCTGTTTTGTTTCAGGTATCAGTGAGATCATATCTATCAGACAGAATCAAGCAAGCACAGAAGCAAGACAGTGAGTTGTAGAAAAAGGTAGAGCCGGTTCAGAAAGGTAAGTTGCATGAATTCAACATTGATAGTGATTGTGTTTTGAGATTTGGGAAGAGATTGTGTGTGCTTTGTGATTAAAATTTGAAGAGAGAGTTGTTATGTGAAGCTCATAGTTCTCTGTTTTCAGTTCATCCTGGTAGTACTAAGATATACAGAGATCTGTGGGAGTATTAATGGTGGGATGGAATGAAAAGAGATATTGCTGATTTTACTGTGAAGTGTTTGACTTATTAGCAAGTTAAAGCAGAGCGACAGTTACTAAAATGGATGCTTCATCCTCTACCAGTGCCAGAGTGGAAATGGGAGAATATATCCATGGACTTTGTTGTGTGATTACCGAAGACATCTTGAGGTAATAATGCAATCTCGGTTATTGTTGATCGCTTGACTAAATCTGCTCATTTCCTTCCTATACCAGATAATTTTTCCCTAGATCAACTTTCCCGTTTGCATCATAAAGAGATAGTCAGGTTACATGGATTTCCTCTCTCCATTGTATCTGACTGTGATCCTAGGTTTACTTCTAACTTTTGGAAAGGCCTTCAGAAGTCGTTGGGTACTGAATTAAATTTTAGTAATGCTTTTCATCCGCAATCAGATGGGCAGTCAGAACGAACAATTCAGACCTTGGAGGTTATGCTTCGAGATTGTTCTATGGATTGTCAGGGAAGTTGGGACCAACATCTTTCTTTGGTTGAGTTTTCTTATAATAACAGTTTTCATTCCAGTATACAGATGGCACCATTTGAGGCATTATATGGGAAGCGGTGTCGAACTCCAGCATTTTGGGATGAAGTGGGTGAAAGGAAGCTGATGGGACCAGAATTGGTAGAAGAGATGGTAGAAAAGGTTCAGTTGATTCAGAAACACATGAGAATAGCACAGAGCAGGCAGTAGAGTTATGCAGATCACCGGAGGAAGGATCTATCTTTCGAGGAAGGTGATCATGTTTTTCTCAAGGTTTCTCCATGGAAAAGTGTGATGCGATTTGGTAAGAAAGGAAAGCTGAGTCCAAGGTTCATTGGACCATATGAAATTCTGGAGAGAGATAGATCAGTTGCATATAGAGTGGAATTACCTCCGAGTTTATCTCATGTACACAATGTTTTTCATGTTTCGATGTTGAGGAAGTATATGCCAGATCCATCTCATGTTTTGAGCCCAGAGGTAGTTCAGTTGGAAGAGAATCTATCTTATGAAGAACAACCGGTCAAGATTCTTGACCGAAGAGAGAAAGTGTTGCGAAATAAGGTAATACACCAGGTAAAGGTTTTGTGGAAAAACCATATGGTTGAAGAGGCAACGTGGGAATCTTAAAATGCTGTGAGGGATAAATACCCCCACTTATTTTGATAAGTGAATAAAATTGTGAGGACGCAATTCCCAAAAGGGGGGAAGGATGTAACATCCCAGGTAAATAAAGAATAAATAATTTTCATATTTATTAATATTTACAAATTAAATATTAATTTTACTTTAAAGGGGTTGCTATGTTCGATAGCGTACCCGATACGCAACGATGAGTTTCTTTGAAATCATACATTGCACACTAGTAGTATAATAATATTATTTTAAATGGTAATTAACATGTAGCTATTGAATTGGAAGTAATGGATAGAAATAACTAAAATATGATTATATATGTTTTTTAAATGTTTTTAAATTTATCAAATAAAATATAAAGGCTTAAAATACGGAAAGAATTCAATTTTAGGCATTTATACCCTAGTTTTCACTAAAGGATCACTTATCGCCTTTTGATAGAGAACCGTCATTAAATATGGTTTTGTTCACTCTTATAAATTATATTGGACCAAATAAAACTCTTCTTTATAATTGAGACTTCAAAATTTACTTTGTGGAAATTTTTGGTATCTGTCCGATAAAGTTCATTTTTAATGAATAGTATAAAATGTTGTATTTTAATTCAAAACCTCTTTTTAATATAATTTATTTATATGATTAGATTATCTTTTGAATTGGTTTTAAAGTTAAATTAGAAAATATTTTTACCATTTAATCCAATAGTGGTCGTGGAAATTAATTTCACTTTGAAATCGGACTTAAACTAGTGTCAGTCTTTTGATACTTATTGTTACATAAAAACATGCTATTTGTCATGATAGAGGGAATTAATTATTAAACTAATTAATGTGACTTATATGATTTGAATTTTGTAAAATTTACTTCATTTTTGATTTCAGAATATCAAATATATCTTAGGGTGAATGTTTGGTATTTTTCCGAAAAACTTCAATTTTTGATGAATAGTGAAACCACTAAGTGGTACTTATAAAAACTGCTTTTTCGTTTAAATGAAATTTTACCACTTCTGTGTTTTGAATTTAAAAAATACGACATACATGGTTGTCATTAAGAAGTAAAATGCGGTTCAATGGGATTAAAATAATTTTTTTTGTGAATAGTAACTTATTAAGTTTTTAATCGCGATTGGAGGTAATCAGTGTAGTTTAAGGTAAAACTAATGTTTTAATAATATTAGATGAGATTGACACATATACTACCATCATTTTATGTGTCATGGACGACCAAGACAATCCATGAGTAAACTTGGGGACCCCATGGAGCCACTTTGGTTGGGAAATGACATAAATAACTTTTTATTTAATGTTAAAGTAAAAACGACACAAACATGAAATGTTTTACTGAAACAATTTTTACATGGAGTTATACAAGTCCAATTTTTGACTATAAATATTAATTAGAAATATAAAACGATTTAATACATCATGATAATTTTTTTATAATTTTTAGACATTAAATAAATTAAATTATTTATGACATCATGATGATGTAGCGATTACCTCATTAATAAAGGATTTAAATAAAATGGAAAGATAATGTAAAATATATGACCTACACATGTCCAAAACCAATTGTATGGGTGGATTTCGAACCCTTATCACCTTATCCTCGAAACACATCCAAGAGGGACCATTAAAATCCGAAACTCATTCTAAAATAATGTAACATTTTCTTACTTTCCAAGAGTGCCCCTCCTCTCCTCTTATAAAAGGCCCCCACCTCTACCTCCTTACCCACACTCCCAAAGCCTTTGGCTCGGCCAAACCATGCCCATTTTGTCTCTCCACTTTCCTCTATTACTCCTTGAAGCCTCACATTGGGCAGAAGTCTTACCAAGGAATCCATTGAGCTCAAACCAAAGGGAGTTACCCGATTTTAAGGTAATGTCGTCACTTGAGTCTTTTTGTTTTATTTTGCTTCTCCAACCCCCTAAACTCTTTTTATTCATTTATTTTGTAACAACTAAAGTATCATAAATATTATAGGATTTTTTTATAAGAATTATTAGATCTACACTTACACACACCTACATCTAATGGTTAAAGAACATACTGTTTCTATGGATGGCGAATTTCGGCCTCCCGAAACGATGATTGTTCACCATTCTTTTAACACCTTCAAAGGTGGCCATTAAGATGACACTATATTTATATATGATATATAATATGTTTATGTTTTCCTTAAACTTATCTATTTTTCATTTTGGGCATACCTTTATGGTTTCCATTATGGGTAAACGTGATATCTTCATTTAAGGAAGTGCGGACTACCGCCCCCTCAAAGTGATGTGATTCGTTAATGCCATATGTGGGACGTGTAAAAGATGAATTTAAAGTTATTATATATGATGTTATACTGGATTTATAATATACCTCTATATAATTATTATTCCATTCCACAAAAATATGAAATAGAAATGAAAGTAGCGTTCATGCGTATGTACGGCTTACCGTCTCCATGAACGGTGCATTTTATTTATTATCCCCAAATGTAATGTACTATTTTAAGTACATGTATATAATGGATATATATGATGAATGATACATATAAATTATGAATATAATTCTGGAATTAAAATATACATACCTCTCATTTAGTTTTAATTCCATTAATATGACAAAGAAATGAAAGTAGCATTCATGCGTACGTACGACTTACCGTCTCCATGAACGGTGCATTTCATTTATTACCTCTAAATGATTATGTAATATTATAAATACATGTATATTCTGGATATATATGATATATATGATATCAAAATCAGGAATGTCATTCTGGATATAAAGAACCTTTGACCA
This sequence comes from Viscum album, assembly GCA_963277665.1. Classification (NCBI taxonomy): domain Eukaryota; kingdom Viridiplantae; phylum Streptophyta; class Magnoliopsida; order Santalales; family Viscaceae; genus Viscum; species Viscum album. The sequence continues at coordinate 1,649,709,653 of OY728152.1, forward strand.
CACGAACAACATGTAATTGTAAGAAGTCCACTTTCGACTTAAGAACCAAATATCGACAAAACAAACATTATTAACATAAATGGTTACATAATGTTTATAACATGGAAATAAGTGATATAAAAGGAATAATGAACTTGAAAAAGGTTCTTATGAAAATATAAATTAACTTAAGTTTATTATTCAGGACGTTAAAGAATAATCGAGTCAAGTCGGACCCGAGGTAAGGGACTTCGTCTCAATCTCCTTTCATTGATGCATATTTCGTTTTATACAAAACTTTCTTTTATACGGTGTATAAACCCCTTTGAATTTTACTTTTATACAAAAGGAATCTTTTTCTACGAAGCATTTTACAAAACGACAAAAAGGAATGTTTCTTTTAACGTACGCGGTGACAATGACATTTTCCGCTGCCGCGAGTATTATTTGGTCTTTGGCTTCCTGAACAAGCTGTAATGTGTTTTTTAAAATGAAATAAATACCATATAATCTTTTATGTATTTTGGTATTGAAAATGGTTTTTTATAATGGATTTTTTATGTAAATATATTTAAGTGATATATTGTGATCAAAGTGTGTAAATGTTTTCTTTCCATTATATTTGTTTTCTGTCTTATGATTTTTATAATGGTACTTGGACATTTGACGGGTAGTTTTGTGATAAACCATATGATGGGTGGTGCCGTGAATACCAGGACGGGTGGTTACATTATAACCTCCAATTCATTGGGTATGGAAGTCGGTCGTATGGCTATTCCATTATGTATGTATGGAAGTTGGCCGTATGGCTATTCCATTATGTGATATGTGTGGAAGTCGACTGTATGGTTATTCCACTTAAGTATCTTTATGTCCCAAGTTACCTTTATATGTTATGTGTTCTTTATATGGGTTTTATGGTAATACTTTGGTTACAAATGGGAAAGTAATGATATTTTATTCAGTGAAGAGTTTTTACTACTTCATGAAGGTGAAGGTATTACTTTGATAATGTATACATGGTTTACGTGATGTTTGAAAAACTAACAGTTTTCATTCTTTGTGTATCCTTTACTGAGCTTTTTATGCTCACCCCAAGTTTTTTTTGAATGGTTTTTCACAGGACTTAATGTGGAATAGGGTCAAGGACGGGATCAATGGAAAGTCATGCTATATAAAACATGGAACTAGACATGTCTCTTTTTAAGAGGTTTTTTTATTTTATGGAAACATAGTAGAAGTGTCTACTTTGTAATCTTTCGAGATGTAATAGTTATGTCCTAATTCTCTAAAACTCTAAACCTGAAAATGTCCTCAATATGAATTATTCATTTAATTCAATATTAAGTATGGTTTAAGGCTGGGGCCTTATATTTAGATTATAAAAATGAGAAGAATCTAAGTGTAAAGGATGTGACACTATGATTTGTGAAATCAAAAATATGGAAAACAACATTTTATGAATTTAAAATACTGGGATCTTTATAATTTATAAAATACATTAGACATATTATATTTTGGATATCTGATATGAAACTTTTCTCATACCAACAACAGTAGAACTTACCTATAAATAAGATTTAATGATCCTGAGAGAAGTTTTCGACCCTATTGAGAGCCCTGTAATTTTTTTAAATAAAAATAGAGAATCCATGAATCCTTCTTGTTCATGATGGTAACCAAAAATCCTATTCTTATGAGAGGTATAAATATCATGTGACTAGATTGTGAGAGAGATTTCAGAATCCTTTAACTTGTTAATCATGCCCTCAGGTGTTTTAATGAAGAATTTATTTTTACAAATACTTTTTGATAATATAAAAAATGATATCTAATGCCTCTTATAATAATTGGAAATTTTCACATAATTCATGGGTAAAGGAGTTTTTAGAATACTAAGATACATTAACCTATTATTTAATGGATGAGAGTGCAAAAGGCAAGGATTTGTAGTGTGTATGCACAAAATACAGTGTTCCTACTTGTGTGATGGTATAGACTTAAAAAAAAATTCATACATTCATTCATGTGTGTACAAATATATTTATTGATGCCTCAAACGAAGAATGAAGATTGATTCATTCAAATATAATTGATAAAAGAACATATAATAATAATAATAATAATAATATATGTGTACACTATTTTGTATGAGAAGACCGTGCAATGTATTCAACATGCATGAACTGAACATGTTGAGATTATGTTGAGAATTCAAAAAAGAAACTATTTTGATATTGGGATAGAATTATTATTTCATAAAATAACATGTGAAGAAAGTGCGTGCATATATTTTACACATGTTGTGAGGATGGGACATCAAAATTAGAAGGAATAACTATAAAATAATTGTTTTTGACTGACTCAACTAATTACCAATAGGTGGTCAGAGAAATTGGGAAAGACTAGAATGTTATAAAGGTAATGAATAGGTACATGAGAATGTTTTATTTAGTGATCTCATGGAGGAATATAAAGAGATAATCCTACATTGGATCATGTTTTGAAGAATATTAGACCATGTGAGGCAGTATAAAGACTATATATTTTATATTCAAGAGTAGAAGGACAATGAGAATTCTAGTAACACTATGTGATGCATTATAAATAACCTCTTATGTGATTCAAGAGTGTAAAGACTAGTATGGATTCTGGTAAAACATTTAATGGTAGTATAAGGATCCTTCTATATAGATTTAACAGTTAACATACAATGTGATAATGTATCGACCATTTTCATTGATAAAAATATTGTAGAGGATAATCGATATTAGGGGTTATAAATAACATGGAAAAGAGTAATCCTTTAATCTGAACATTATAATTATTGTTTTTTGTGCTCTCTCTAATCACACCTATATAAAATGAAGGTATATGAACCATAACATGTTTAAGAGTATGAATTAAATAAAAAATAATTCATAAAATTAAATAAATGGTTCGTATCCCTCTTAGTGGTCAATCCATCAAGGATCTTTATAGGACTGTATTTTTTTTGAAATGGTAGGATCTATTTATTTCTATGTAGTTTATCCTTTATGTTTATCTTTTTTATATGAAGTATTTAATGTATCACTGTAATGGAAATATGTACCTAATGCCTCTCATGTTTTCAGCCCTAAGGTGGTATCATTTAAAGTAAAATATTTGTTATAAGGAAAAGCAAGCAATGATTTAAGGTTTTAGAGAGAAAGAGTTTTTTAAATATAGTAAGTCACTGGGTTAATGTCTTGTAGAAGAACCACCAGATTGAGTAAGAAATATGGGAACCTAAAAATGATATGATGGAAAAATATACCTACTTGTTTAAGTGATGAATAAAATTGCAAGGATTTAGTTTATTTAATATGGAAGAAAGTGAAAACCCATGTTATATAAATAATAAATCAATTTCATGTCTTATTATTATTCAGGCTTTTATTTTATGGATCCACTTTCATTACGATAATTTTATATGATTTATAAAATCAATGAAATAAATGGTTTTATTATAAGTAAAGTGTTTTCCTTGAATTATATTGATTTATTTAAAGGTAAATTTTTAAATTTAATAATTTTAATTTGATAAAATTTATTCAATTCATTGATACTTTCATATAAAATATTTTATTGGGTGATTTTTTCAGGTTTTTTCTAAAAATATTTATTTTTGTATTAATGATTAAAAATTATGACTATTATAAAAATTATATTTTTTTTTCAAGTATTTACAAAGTGACATTATTTTTTGGATTTATTCAATTGTAAAATTAGTCCCATTTTAATAAACATATTACAATTAATTCCATATTAATAAAAATCACCCTTTATTTTCGTGTAAATTCATTTTTTCGGATTTCAACACAATTTTCAAAAACAATCTCGTGTACTAAAAATTATATTAAAAGAAATTTCTACCACTATTGGGAATTAAATTCTGAAAAATTTATTTCATATTCATAATTAGTAGGTAAAAATTTATAAGTTAATTTAATTTCGTTTTTGTTCATAAAAAATATTTCACATGGTAAAAAATGGTTAGTATGGTAAAGGGTTAAACATGTTTTTTATTTTAAACTAAGTGATAATGTCTTCAAAGCCCACTATAAATTTTATTGACTGATATTATTTTTACCCTTATCACCTAATATAATAAATTTTATATATTTATTGTAATTTTACAACATATAAGACTATAAAATTTTAAAACATTGAAAATAGTACAAGAAATACACCCCTCACTTATAAAAGTTCACGTCCTCTACTTACTAATTCACAAATATTTATCACCGTATCCTAGCCATTAACTACCAAAATCACTTCTTAAATTCATTCATCACATCCTATAGGACTTTTCTCTTCAAGATAAAAACCTATAAAGGATTATGGTGTAACCCAAATGATGTTTTCCAAATAATTTGTACAACACTTAACTGAATTTTTTCATGTTTTGTTCTTCATCATCATATTCCCAATATTCAATAAACGTAATGATAAAACAATATCATTATATTATTAATTTTTTAAATGAAATTATTTTTATTTTAGAACTCTTTATCATCTTTTTTCCATCCAATGGGAAATGAAATCATTGCTTGTGTGTTTGTACAGACTATCGTCTTCACATATCGATGTAATTCATTTTTCACCACACATCATATGGTTAGTTAAAATTTTAGATTAAATTAATATATAAGATATTTAAAATATGAATATTATTTTTTAAAGATAATATAATACTTATGTTCTATCACTTTTATCTGTTGTAAAATGATAACATCGTATGTACGTACATGTGACCTAGCACCTCCACAAAGTGTTGCGATACATTTCTAATTACCTTCCAACATGGTTAGTCATAAGTAATGAATTTATAAATAAGTTTTAATTTTATAATATATTTATAATTTTTAAAATGTAAAATATTATATAATTTATTTATTTAACACTCAATAGAAATATAAAAACACCATTCAGGCATACATATAAACTACCATCTCTATGAATCGATGTGATTCATTTTCCATATCATTCTTAATGGATAGTTATAAAATATTATATAATGATAAAATAATAATTATTTCTTGATATATATTCTAAATATTACAGAATAATGAACAATTTGATCATGATCAACCTGCTTAAGTAGCTTTGGAATTATGATCCCAAAGCCCTTAAAACATCTGGTCAAAAAAATAAAAATAAATTAATGAACTAGAAAATGATTCTAATTAATGTATAAAATTATTACAATTTTAATATTATGTATGGTATATGAATGTATGAAAAGATTCAAGAGACAATATAAGGGATTTTGGATCTCAGTTTCTTTTCTTTGATACTTATTCCAATTTCATCACATGTTTTCTTTTATACGGGTTATATACTTCCATATGGATTTATTTAATCACCCATAAACTCTAATTAAATTTTTTTTAAAATAAATTTTGAATCTTCCTATATAAATTTTAGTTTTATTCAAAATGTAAAAAATTGAAAGGGTATTTTAATTAAAACCTTTTTAAAAATATATTAATGTTTTGTTTCCGACACGTTTTTATCCATATACATGTTTCTTAAAAAGTTTCAAGCATGATATTTTTCATATCATATGGTTTTTTAATGTCATTTTAAAAATATATTTAAAATTATGTATATTGGTTAAAATTTATTTTTTATCATCTTATATAGGGTTTATTGTTTAGATTATTTGAAAGGAATCATTTGATTAATTTATAAAGTTTGAATAGAATTTATATACTTCATGAAAATTATTCTTTATAAATTTTCCTGTATAATTTATTTTTGGTTTTTAAAGAATATTCTATTTCCTATTCTACTCATAATTATAATTTTAAGAGTTTTTAAAAAGTGATTTCTATCCTTATTTTTATTATAATCTCAAAAGTGTTTCCGCATATATATTAAACATGAAAATTTTGTGACATTTTATGATTGATATGGTATCTTATAATCTATTTTATATATTTTATGGTCTTTTTAAAGTAATTGTGACGATGAGTGATCCCGATATAGCTCATAACAATGTGTGAGTCTAATATATCTCTCTAATACATTGGCTAATGGTTTTCTCTTTGAAGAAATGTGTTAGAATTTGTCAAGTAGGTTATTCCATTTTCTAAGGGTTCTTATAAGGAATGTATGAAAATATTGTCCCCAAAAATGTATAATACTTTTATAGGATTTTATGTGTAATTTTTTTTGAAATCATTTAATTTCACAAGGTTAGTAAATGAGATTTTTCATGAATTTTCATGAACCATTTTGTGTTAAGTGTTTTTTTAAGAAAATAAATTTCAAGGGTTCTCATGTTTTATTAGAAACCATTAGGCTTAGGATTTTCCCTTCATTATTTCTTAAAAATGTTTGATAATAACATTTGTTGAATAATAATGATTTTATGAGTAAGAAAATAAATATTTGAGCATAATGTTTTATTATGTAAAGGGTAAAATTTCTTATAGATTTAATTGGGATTGCAATTTTCTAATGAGTTTATTTCATTTTTATATCCATTAATAAGAATTTTTTTCCATCACACATTTTTTTTTATGTTTTAAATAAGTTGTATAAAAGAGTGGTAACACTTATGATATCTAGATCTAAATAACAGAATTTTTATTTAAATGATGTAATTGTGTCATGGATGAAACATTAATGTAAAATTAAGAATCCTATTTTTTTATAGAAAAAATAGACATTGTGTGTTAGTTCTTCATATGTAATATATTTTTTTCCTAATTTTGTAAAACATTTAACCTAATTGATCCTTGAAATATAAGAAAGTGTAACCCGAGTTATAAATCACATAATTATGGGTTGATTAATGTTATGGATTTTATAGTATGAAAATCCATTATTTTAATTTCATGAGATACTTAATGATATTAAGTTAAATGATATATCATGGTACTAATTTATCATAATTAACCAATATATGATGATGAAGTTTAGGTGAAACTCTATAGAACACCCTATCACTAACAGAAAACTCCAACATATTATAATGAAGGTAAAAATAATATTTTTATTGATTCTAATATATATCTAATATTTTTTAATTATATAAATATAAATTTTGTTCTCATTGATTATAATTGGTCCTAATAAAAAATATCCACCCAGATCAATACTTTGAAGAGGTGACTGATACGGTCTTCCATACTGGGAATTAAAGGGGTCCATATTTATTAAGTCTTAATATAAAATATTATAAGAAACATCATTTAATGATTATAGTATTCTACCAAGAGGCACCAAAATCAATTACATAAGATAATATAATATTATTAAGAATAAAAATAGACTTTTCAATCTGACCACCCCTCAACGAATGACATTACTTGATCAATTTTATTTGAGAACCCATTAGTTTCTAAAGACCCCTTCATAGATGGTTTGTGAAGTGTGAGTATTTATCAAACACAATCCCAAAGGTACACCATATAATTTCATAATCATTTAGATATAGAGAAATCAAATATATTACACCTTGTTTGACTCCTTGATAGGAAGGAGGTTGGATAAATTAATAAACCAATCTACAGTCATCCAAACTACATTATTTACACTAGGAGTCCAAGGTAAAATGATAATAAACAATTGAAATCTCATTACAATTCAATGAAGAAATGGAAAGTTTTGGAAATAAAACTATATAAATTAGGTTTTGTTTGTTATTTTTCCTTCTATAGGTAAGGAATAATGATAAAATATTGGTAACCCAACACTTCATCCTAGGCCACTACTATCTATTTTTAAGATCATAAAACTTTTTGGTAGCCTTAGGGTGTATAACCCAACTTGATTGGTGTCCACTACTCATAACCTCCTTCCTCGTGGTCAAAGGAACCAATAACCACTTCCAAAAATATATGTAACCATTAAAATACTAGCGTTAATCATCTGAGGTCACCCCAATATTTAAAATTTAGAAAATCTACTAATAATAAGGATCCAAAACCTACTTTATTTGAATCTAATCATATGAGGAGGGCATGACTTTCAATCTATCCAATAATACCAGATTACCCTTTACTTTCACATCAAGATGAAAATTAGTATATAATCTTATCCAACGTCATTCCTTATTTAATTCTCTCCCAACATGAGTTGGAAATTTGTTTCTCAACGTATCAAATACCATATTACCTTTATAAAGGGTGTAGGATAAGTCCATATTTAAATTCTATATATACTCATCCCATCAAATCTATATAATATTTTAATCCCTATTTGTAAATATGTGCTTCAAAATTGTAGGTCCTATGTACATGGTGAAACATTCCCGAAAAATATAGTGGTCCCACTTCTTCAAATCATGCCTCACAACCCCTAGTTCAAGGTCTTACTTCGGGTAATTCTTCTCCTAGGGCCCTAATTCCTGAGATCCATAAGCCAAAAAATAGTAATGTTTCATTAGACACACCCCAAACCTATACCCAAATAATAAATATACACTATATAGCAAATTCCCAACTCACTATATAAAAAAATGATATTATTGAAATATGAACTTAAATCTCTCAAAGGATCTCTAACATTTATCACCCTAATAAAATCTCACTCTGATTCTAATCAAAGATTTTAAGGGACATTCTATCCTAGATCATTTAAGACAAAATCATCTATAGTATCTAGATATGACCAAAAACATCCTAATATTTAATATATTTTGAAGCCTTTCCTAATACATTAATTCTTATATATTCTCACATAACAAAACAATTTTGTTCTCTAGTATTATATAGCCTATGAATTTAACATCTTAGATCTATAATTGGTATTTAAAAAATATTTTATTAAATAAATGATCCCTAAAGGGTCCCAAAATAATGTATTTATGGTCCTTAGGATCCTATATCATCTTGGTATGTACAAATATATCATTAATGAACACCTTAAAAATAGAACCGAGCTTCCAATAGAAGATCTCATACATCAAGGCTATAATATTTAAAGGGGTATTAGTTGGTTGAATAACTTAAAAAAATACTCATAATTCTTATACCTACTCTGTATAGTTATATTTGGAATATTCATTTCTCTTACCATCAATTGATGGTTTCCCAATCTAAGTTCAATATTAGTAAACTATCTTTGTACCTTTATACGGTGATAGAGTTATTTAGATATGTGGTAGCAGGTAATTATTCTATATGGTCACCATGTTGAGATTCAAATAATCAATGAAAATTATAGTATACCCATCCACCTTCTTTGAAAATGGAAATAATGATTCCCCTAATAATATTATAAGGTGAATAAAAAAATTTCTCATGAAATATTCTAACAAAAAAAGTAGTTCGTCCAACTTCCTAGTAGCTATTAGATTTAATGGGAAAGAATTAGTGATCGTCACTAAATGTGGATCAATAGATAAATCTACCTCCCTATGACACGGAAACATAGAACATTCTTCAGGGAAATCATCGATACACATTCTCACTATTAGTGTATGTAAAATATTTGAACCATAATACACAAAATATAAGATAAATATAGATAAAATACATGAAATTGATCTCATTTCAAGAAGAATATGTCTTATCCCACCAAGTCAGGGATCCCACTCACCCCAAAAGACATAAGTGTTTATATTAAGGGAAAGAAAAATAATCTTTTTATAGAAATAATAAATCTAAACATTATAACTTACTATACCACTCATGCTAAAAATAAAATCAAAGTCATCCAAGCCAATAACTAGAAAATAAAAAATGAACACAATATTAATATTTACTACATAGCACTCATGTCACTTAATCCCATGCTCACTAATTTGTCCAAAGAAGTGGATATATCCATTATATATGATATGCAATTACGTTTCAACCCCAATGATTCAATAAATTTAAATTAAATAAAGGAATGGGATGAACCTATATCAAAAGAATCTATAGCTACTGAATAACCAATAAATAATATACCACAGATAGTCAATATCCAAAAATTTGGATTCCTCATAAATCTAATCCTACCCATATAAACACATGGATTTCTCCCCATAATAATTTTATTTATCTATATGAGAGTAAAATTTATATTAAAAATTATATCAAAATCCCTTCAATGGAAAACAACTATACTTAAGGGCCCCTAGTATGAGAAGATTAAAAACAAATATCTTGAGGAGGGTTTGAGTAAAATAATTGTAGATACCCCAAATTTCCAAACACGGGGAATGTACATTGAGTTTCTTAGAAAACTTGTTTAGAATTTCACTCATTCCCACAATGGTAGCATATTAATGAACTACACCCTTAAGGATGAACACAAGGAAAATAATAAAGACACTACATGATCCTACTGCTTCCCATAGAGACCCATTTGAGTTTTTTCTAACCACAAGAGGAACTTTGACTTACCCTGATAATAGTATAGTCATCACCAATGCCATTCACCCTTTATATGTCCACCTTGAATATTGATGGATATTTTACAACCGTAGTATTGTTTTACACATAGAAAATAGATTTTTTAACAAAACTTATGTTCTCAATAATATCTCAAAATGCATCGATTTCAGGTAGAAATTCATGATGTGATCTAGAGAATGATGGATTATCTCAACAATACAAATAGAATAGGCCATCACAAATTAATACCATTTCCCCAATGTTATGAAATACTTTACATTTTCAACATTTTATTTCTTGATGAATAACTACTATTTAAACATTAAATTAAACATAGCCCAAGTGGGATCCTCATATAGCATGGTTTTTATGATAGAATCCCACAACATCTAGCTTGGCCCATAAAAAATGTGTATTCAAAAGTTAACATTGGATGTATTAGGTGTTTAAATTAAATTAAATATACACTCAATGATATTTAGTAACACTTTGGGTTACTAATATACTTGGTCCCCATATAACTTTGGTTGATTATCCATGGTAAAATCATGGGCATGATCTACATTACAGGCCTTACCCTAATTTGTTCCATTTCATAGATAATGGATGATTCTGATGAAGAATTTAATAAGAATGAAATCCATGGGATAGTAATCCTATGGTATATTCCATATTAAACTCACTCTTTGATTCAAAAGATGATTTTTTCGTGGGATAATCTTTAAAATATGAAATAAAAAACTACATTAGTATATAATTCATCATGGAAAGAACATAAATTATTATCCCATTATTAGAATAGAATAGTAAATCACATAAAACCATGCCAAAATATCAAATAATGAAGCTCAAATCCTGAAACAATTCCCAAAAAAACATCGTATCTCAAGGTTTGGTACTAAGAAAATATGTTCAAGTAGTCAATTTCATTTACATCTTAAAATCTGATGGTCATATCTACAATATACCATTACTCGCCAATTAACAAAATGACTCAAATATCATTTTGTAATGAACTATCCAGGGCCAACCAACCCCATCACTAGAGCTATCCCTCCACATGGAACAAAGTAAATTCACTCTCACCACAAGTTATGGATAAGAATTATATTATTAAAAAATACATTTGGAAATTATTTTACAATTAGAATAACATAAACATAAACACAAATACCAATTATAAATTTTACATGAAACATCCATACATTAAATATTCACCCTCATAAATAAATAGTTTAATTAAAATTTATGTGAAAAATAGAGTATAATGACAAAAATTTAGTAACTAAATATTCATCATATCATTATAAAATAAAAATAAAGTGTTTGTGACATGCAACATGCATAAAAATAAAAATAATTTCTAGGAAAACATAACTGGTATGAAAAAATATGAAAATAAATTAACATTAGTGGATCCCAAAAAATATTCCCTATTCACCATCCCTACATGATCCATGTTTACACCAAAACCCATACAGATAAGGATGATGAAAACACAAAGAGTCTTCACTATAAAATTTAGGTCATTTCTCTTTCCCAATATAATATATATTCAAGTCTATATAAACTCAGATTAATATGTCATATGTGAGGTAAATCCTAGTAATATTCCACCCTATATTTATATAATATCATTCTCAATGAAAACATTTAGTTATTTTGTTTAAAACATCATGATATAAGTATCCTTTTGTATCATAAGACTAGGAGTGGAAATCATTTTACAAATCCTTTGGTCTTATAATGTGAAGACGTGTTCTAAAATTAACATGTATAGAGAATCCTAATTTATAATCAAGGTAAAATAGAATTACTATCATAATAATATCTAAATATTTTAAGGAATTATAAATTAACATTATATTTTAACAAAGAACAACATAGTCAACATGGGATCTGACCTATGGATCTAATGGTAACCAGGACTTCCACTCAAAACACTATTAATATTATCTGAAACTAAAAATGAATTAAAATCTTAATGGATATCTAGGTCTACCTAGTAATAACCCCTAGATAGTATATAACTAAAATAGAGTAGCACCCATAAATGTATCCTAAACACATAACTAGGGATTCCCATGAAGAACACATAAAATCCAATTCTAAAAAAACTCAACATCAATAGTAACATAATAAACCAAAAATTACATATTTAAAATTATTATAAATCATGGGAATATCATTTATAAATAAATAATTTTTCAAAACATCTTTTCAAACCCCATTTTTAATAAAATATATTCTTTATATTTTTTTATCAAACAACTCATGTGAAGTAAAATTAGTTATAGAGGTAACACCGTTGAAAAATGAACGAAATCATCACTTTTGTAACAAAAAATCATGAGTATAAAAGGGTAAATATAAATAATCCCTCACTTATAAATTATAGTTTAATATAATTTATATAAAAAAAGGTAATTTCATCACTAAGGTTAAACTAAAAGAATGATCCATTATGTAAACACACACCTAAATCAAACTCAATCTTTACTCGTCTTATTTTGAAAATAAAACATAAAATTGGAATAAAATATCCTTATAATTTTTTAATACTAAGAGATTCATCATTAGAAAAACCCATAGTAATTTAATAGGCCAAAATTATTGACATGGAATATCATGATACTAGAGTAAGCAGAGAGGATAAATCCAAAATAAATCATGTTTTACCTTGAAGAAACACCAATAGAATTAAGAAGTTGGTCAAAAGGGAGAATGGAGAAGAAATAACTCATAGAAGTGATGTGATATATTTCACATGTTAGATGGAAAATGAGATAAAATATTTAAAAATCATATAAACTAAGGACAGTAAACTACAATTTCTTAATTGTGGTCATACTAGGTCAGGACATGACCCCTCCATGCCACAACATAGTACACCCCCGCAAAGTATCCAATGCCACGGTCATATCAGACCGTGACCTCCCCAAGTAATGTCATGATAATCCTTCCTTAAAAAATAAATCTACTTATAGATTTGGGTCACAATGTTATCTTCCATCATTACAAAATGATTCCCCTTCAATAAAAACATCCCTAAAATTTGGGAGAAGTCACGACTTTACCTCCCTAAGTCATGGAATGACCTACTAAAATCAACAACTACAACATAAAAAATGAAAAAATCTCTAAAAATAATGAAATGAATCTAATTAATAAATAATATAATAAAATATAACACCAAAATATTTAAAAATAAGAAATTTAGGTTTGATTGCGTACACAATAGCCAACATAAATCTTGAATGAACCATGAAATATTATTATTTAAATATGACCATTATAACATAGCTATTGAATTGGAGGGTATAAATAGTATTAAAAAAGTTATGAAATATATATAAATTAATAACTCAATTAAAATTAATTGATTTACTCTGAGGAAAAAAGTACATAATTTTTGGTAAAGTTATTTTATGCATCAAAAATACATCTTCTTCAATAATAATTTTATTGCAATTTTTGAGAAAATACTATAATAATTTTCCGGTAAATTTTTTTAAGGTATTTGATAAATTGAATATCATTTTTGAATTATTTATATAAAATTATCTTTGGCATATTTTGTTTTTTATTTTTCACAATAGATTAAATTTGTAGTGAACAGTGAAAATACAAATTTTTATAAAACATTTATTTTATGTTAAATAAAAAGTATCATTATGATTTAAATATGATCTTAATGTAACATTAGTATTATTTAATTATATATAATATAGGTAAATTAATTTTCATAATCATTATACAAGATTTTTTATATGTGTATTTTTTAGGTTGAAAATGCATTTTTTCTAAAAAAACTCTTTTTCATTACATTATATGCATTTATATTATAAATAATTTTTCCACTTATAGATATTGAATAATAAAAAATGGATTACATATTTAGAAGTAGTGGGTCTAAATTTTTTAAATCGATCCCTTTTAGTTTCAAATATTATGAATAGTAACTCTGTGAACTTTTTTTCCATAGTAAATGGTGAATTAGGTAAATAAGGTTAAAAATAAAATTATAAGGACTAAAATATGATCTGAAGTTTCTCCTTAATTTATTTTTTTGGGAATATATCATTCATAATTAGATTAAATCTTAATATGTAAACTTATATTTCCATTTGAAGATTATTATGACCCTTGTGTTATTTTATTTATTAAAAACTAGAAAATTTAATCCTCTTTATATTATTATTTTAATTTTTTTACATATGGATAAATAGAGGATATGTTCGGTTATGAATTTTCATTCGAAATAAAAGATATTTTTTATCATGGTAATTTATTAATAATGCTTAGGGATGTAATCATTTTTATAAATTCTTGTATAACACAGAAACAATATTTATTCAATTAATTGAAAAATAATATAATTGTTTTTAAAAATAATAAAACATTTGTAATTTGAATCAGTTAATGTGTCCCATGAATTTTATAGATATATGTGAAATATTAATCTAGTTTTAAAGTATTATATTTTAATTCCTACTATATCTTGATGTATTTAAGATCGTATTAAATGATTTATATGAAAAATGAAATTAAAAATATTTTATAATAAATAATATGTTATTAAATGAATATAAATTTATAAAAAACATGTTTTCATCCAAATTGATTTTATAAGGTTGAAAAAATCAACCGTGATAGATTTATGGGTGTTTCTCCTCATATAATTCTTTATCTTTCTGTGTGGAAAATATAATATTCTGGTAATCATCGAAAGGGTTAATGAGGGTCACAACTAAAACATATTGGTAAAAACACAAATAAAAAATGTAAAAAAAATTATATTGGAGTATTTTTACTCATACTAATCCAATATTAGAATGATATAATTTTGGATCAACTTTTACATTAAATATAATTTATATTAATTTAATAATTTATGCAATTATAAGAATTCCCCTCCCCTCTCATATTAAAGGTCACCCCTTATCTCAATTATTTACACTTCCTTGATACATAAATCTGAAAAAAAACTTAAAAATTTCTATTTAAAACACCATTAAATATATTATATAGGTTCTATTTGTGACACCTCAAACTTCCATGGTACACTTCTCATTGAATAATACAATAGTGTGTGATGTACACAATACTAAGTTCTAGCGCACTACAACCTACCAAACTAGCCGTTTAGAAAGCCGTTATGAATATTAATAACCAAATTTTGAATTTTATATATATCCCATATAATTTTAACATCCATATTTTGTGTTAATTATAAATAATATAATGACAAATTCAAATTTTCATAGAAAAGAAGTATTTTTTAAAAAATAAAATTTTCACCATTTTAATAGAGAACCCTTTTTAAATCCAATATTTAACACTTTTATATAATAAATTTTATGAAATAAAATTCTTCTTTGGAATAGGGACATAAAAATTTAGTTTGGATAAATTTTTGGTGTTTTCTGATAACTTTCTAATTTTGATGAATAGTGAATTATACTAAATTTTAATTCAAAAAATGTTTTTCAATAAAAATAATTTATAGTATTAAATTATATATTTTAATGTTTTTTAAGTATAATTAGATTATATTTTTACAAATTAACCCAATTTTAGTCATTGGAATTAATTTTACATTTAAACGGGACATAAACACATATTAATCTTTTGATTGTTTTTACTTATCAAAAACCCACTTTTTTGGTTTCGACAATGGTAATTAGTTTTAAATTAATTAATTCAACTTTTATGTTTTGAATATGGTGAAATATAGATCCTTTTTGGATTCATAACATCAAAATTATCTTAGGGTGATTTTTTGGAATTTTTCTGAAAACATTAAATTTTTGATGATTAGTGAAAAACACAGCATTATTGTTTAAAAATTGACTTTTTATTTAAATAATTATTTATTTTATTTAAATTAATTTTAAGTAAAAATATATAAATAATACCTATATTAGTTCAAAGTAATAAATTGGAGTGATATTATAATTAAATTAGATGTATAAAATTTTGTTGAATTTTTTAACACCTTTACCAACCTTCTAGGTACATTACCAAATTTGCATAAAACGAAATTTTACTACTTCTGTGAATTGAATTTAAAAAATACAAGAGAAAATGTTGACATTATTAAGTAAAATGATGTTCAATATGATTAAAATAATATTTGGTGAATAATAACTTTTGATTTTTATTTAACACAGTTAAAAGTAAATAGAATAAAAAAGGTAAAAATGATATTATAATTACCCTAACAGATTTAATAATTCTATTGGATAAGTGTATATCGAAAAAAGAAATTTTTTTTAATAAAATATTAGCCTTTTGTTCCACTTGGTTTATATTATAACATTTATTAAATTTTTATTTAAAGAAGAGTTAAAAGTGTTAAATTCAAATGTTAATAACTAAAACATTTTTAATATAGGGTAATAAATAAGATAATTTCAACTATAAATATTCATTGGAAATATATGTATATTTCCTACATCATGGTATTTTATTTATAATTTTTATACTTAAAATAATTAAATTTATTTATGAAACAATGATGATGCTTTAATTACATTATTAATGAAAGATTAAAATAATTGATATTATAAATATTAAAATAAATGTAAATTGATACATTTTCGGCATTAAACAAATTTTATAGGTTAATATTACATGTTAGGGTTGATTCAATGTATTTGATCAAAGAAATAAAATTTTATAACCTTTACAAAAACCAAATACTATATAATGTCAAAATTGACATAAAATAGTTTTTAAAAACAATTCTATATTATTAAATGTTATAATAGTCCTAAAAATATAAGGTTCTTACAAAGGACTTATATATTATATATATTTCATTAATGAACCACTTGGGGTTCTATTTACATTTTATTGTATGATTATTAACCATATTATTTAAAAATACAAGGAGACATGATAAATGTTAAACTATTTAACCAAGAGTTAAATCTAAAAGATAAGGTTAATATAGTGACCTAAACCTATCTAAAAACATTTGGTTGAGAGGTTTTAGACCCATCCCCACATTATCCTCAACATTAATCATTTTGGATCCATTATAAAATGAATATGATTGTATAATAAAATAATATTTTAATGTTTTCCTAAAGTGACCCTCACCAATCTTATAAAAGGGTATTTACCCTTCCCTCAAAATCACACCTCCAAAGCAATTTGGATCGGCCAAAAACTACTAAAATTTCCTCCCAAATACCCTCTATTCAACCTATTGGCCTTATTTTTATCATAAAGAAAACCTAAGGATCTGTTTTTATTAAATCAAAAGGGAGCTCCTGAATAAGAGGTAATTATTTCATCACCTATTTCAATGTTTTTTCTTCGTCCAATTTCTCTTTATTTGTTGTCTCAATACCAAAATAATAAATCCAGTACCTTATACATACTGTTATGTTATTATAAATTTGGTAAAACCATATTCATTATTCTATCCATCCTATAAAAGACAATGTCACCATATGTGCGTACGTACGACTTACCTTCTCCACGTCGCGGTGTAGTTTGTTATTAAACACTTAAATATTTGTATGGGTATAATAATGACTATAAATGATGTAAACAATAAATATAACTTGTTAATAATTATGTATATATTATATAACATCCAATTAAATACAATTTCACCATAAATAGATATGTATTGTCCCTCGTGCGTACGTACGGATTACCGACTCCACGAACGCGATGAAATTCATTCCCCATCATAACCATTAAAGAAAAATAACATTTTGTGATTAAAAAATAATGTTTAGGAACATAATATATTTATGGATACAAATCAAATAAATCCAATATATAACAAACATGACTTATATAAAAAAACATATAAATAAAAAGGAATCAATTAACACCCGAAACAATGAAACTACTGAAATATTATTAACAAAGCAATATTAAAAGATCATATATGATATAATATTTATGTATATGGTTCTTGTATAATTAAATAGAAATTATTTAACCTTTATACAAGATGTTAATGAACCCTCAACTAAGGAAAAGTACAAGGTAAGGGGTTTTCGTCTCACTTTTTATTCCCATGAGATTCATGATATATTTTTCACTATTTCCTTTTGTGTGGTGTATGTACTATCCATGAATGTGTTCTTTGTGTAATATAATTTAATTTATGTGTATTTACTACTTCCTTTTATGATCCTTATTTAATGGTCTGAATGTTTCATAAGTTACCAAATCAGTAATGGAATTTCAAATTTTGATTTCAACTCATTGGGTTTTACGCAAACTTCACTGATAATTTTACTCAAAGATTTTGTGTGAAGTCACTATTTGTTTATTTATATAGTATTTTTCACTCACCTTTGTGTGGATATACTTTTGATACACATAATCACTCAATTGATAAATTCTCAAGTCATATATATGAACTCAATAAGAGTAATCTTAACTCAATTTCCATTCATTGAGTTAAACATCCAAGTCATTAGTGTTGTTGTTACAAGAATTTGTGTGAATGTCCTATGATTGATTTACACTTAATATCCATCATATTCAGTGTATTTATATTTTATATACATAATTTTGTCATTTATTTATCCTTAACACAAGGATGTGATCTTTATATTGGATTTCATCTCAATTTACATTCCATTGATACTTCTTTGTTGTTATTCACAAATTCAATTGTATATGGTGTACATACTATACTTTGAAATAATATGTCATGAATCAATTTATTATAATTATATTATAAATTTTTATTACCTCAATTATTTGTATTCAAATGTCTATCATTTTGTAACACCCCGAGATTTTATTAAAAATATTCTTTTTTTATTTTCACTAATTTCTTGTGTTGTACGCTACACCAAAAGGAGCTTGCACAACACGCATCCTTGATTTGCCTTGCATTACACGCAATCACGACCTTCCTCGTTAGCGTGTGTAGTACGCAATAACGAGTTTCACTAAATAACAATACACTATTAAAATATTATTAAAACTAGCCGTTATGAATAGTAATAACCACTTTTTGAAATTTTGAAATTTTATTTTTCAAAATGGAATTCATTTTTGGATTCGTAATATCGAAATTATCTTAGGGTGAAATTTTGGTGATTTTCGGATAACTTTCATATTTTGATGAATAGTGAAAATTACTAAATTTTAATTAAAAACATCTTTTTAAATCGAAATAATTAATAGTGATAAATTATTAATTTGAGTGGTTTTAAAGTATATTTAGAATATATTTTTACAATTTAATACAATGATGGTAATTTTATGTAATTTCACATTTAAACCAGTTATAAACAAGTTTCAATCTTTTGATAGTTATTATCTCTTAAAAATAGGCTATTTGTTTTGACGACGGGAATTAATTTTTAAATTAGTTAATGCAACTGATATGTTTTGAATTTGGTAAAATAGACATCATTTTTGAGTTCATAATATCAAATATAGCTTAGGCCTAATTTTTGGTATTTTTCTGAAAACTTTCAATTTTTGATGAATAGTGAAACCACTAAGTGGTAGTTAAAAAAACTGAATTTTTCATAAAACTTAATTTTACCACTTCTGTGAGTGGAATTTCGAAAATCCGAGAGACACGGTTAATATCAAGGACTAAAATGTGGTTCAATGAGATGAAAATAATTTTTGGTGAATAGTAACTTTTTACTTTTTTTACCACGGTTAAAAGTAAATAGGGTAATTAAGGGTAGAAATGGTATTATTATTACCCTAACACATGTCCTAATTCTATTGGAAAAGTGTAATTCGACCAAAAACAAACTTAGGAATAAAATATGATCATTTAGGCCCACTTGGATTAGATTAGGACATTTATTATTAATTTATTTAAAGAAGGGTTAAAAGAGTTAAAATCAAAGTTTATTTACTAAAACATTTTTACTATAGGGTTATACATAAGATAAATTCGACTATAAATATTCATTAGAAAGATAAAACTATTTCCTACATAATTGTATTTTATTTTTAATTTTTATAAATTAAATAATTTAATTTATTTATGACACAACGATGATGAAGTAATTATATTATTAATAAAATATTGACATAATTGATGTTATAAATACCGAAATAAATATAATTTGAGACTTTTTATGAATTCCACTAATTTTATAGGTTAATATGACATGTTAGTATTGATTTAATTAACATTGTTGGAACGTATCAATCTGTTATGATTTTAAAAAAAATCAATTACTAAATAGTGTCAAAATTGACATAAAATAGTTTTTAAAACAAATAATATATTATTAATTGTTATTTAATTCCTAAAAATATAAGGTTCGTCCAAATGACTTAGATAAGGATATATATATTAATAATAAACAACTTGGGGTTCGTTTGGCTTCATATAGTAAGTTTATTAACCATATAGTGTAAGAAACCAAAAAAGACACGGTAAAAGAAAAATTATTTAACTTAATGTTAAATCTAAATGATAAGGTCCAAATAGGAACCTAAACTTGTCTAAATTCTATTGGATGAGAGTATTTCGACCCATACCCACCTTAGCTTATAAATATATCAATTTGGAGCTATTTAAAACCGAACATGACTTTATAATAAAATAATATTTTTAGTTATTCCAAAGGTACCCCTCTCCTCCCTTACAAAAGGGCACCTCCTCCCTCTCTTCCTCACATAAATTTGAGCCTTCAAGCTCTGCCAAACCATGCCAAATTCTCATCTAAACTTCTTTAGAAACATCCTAGAGGTTCTGGTCTTCCTCAAAGACCAATTGTAGTGCCCTAAGAGGAGGTCTCAAAGAGGCGCTTCAAAGAAGAGGTAATTTCCGTTACCAATTCTTTCAACTTTATTTCTTCTTCCACTTCTTCTTATTAGGTTGTTTCATTATGAAGTAATAACATAAGTATCACTACTATACTGATATTTTATTATAAGTATGAAACAACCCTATTTCACCATCTATCCATCCTACAGAAAACAAAATCATCGCGCGTGCGTACGTACAGAATACAGTCTCCACGCCGTGGTGTAATCTGTTTTTTCCATCAACACCTTACATGGATGGGTATTATGGTGTAAAGAATAACTATACATAGTTATTATAACATCATAATGATTCTGATATATTGTATCATCCACTCCAATTCAATTAAATAATTATGGAAATGATATCATCGCTCGTGCGTACGTACGGACTACCGTCTCCACGACGCGATGAGATTCATTTTCCATATTAACCATTTAAGAATGATTATAAAGTATATATAAGAAATAATAATGAAATATATGACATTATAAAGCTACTGGATTTATGTGTATATATATTTATGTCATCTACTTAATTCCACTCAATTCATTAAGGAATCGAAAACAGCGTTCATGCGTACGTACAGACTACCGTCTCCATGAATGGTGTGTTTCATTTAATTTATATATTTATTATATATATATATATACTGAATATATATGATATATAAATCATGTTTTATATTCTGGAAGTAATTAAATCATGATATAAGTAATAATAATGTCAAGAACAACATGTCCAAACACCTACAATAAATGAAACAATTTTACCCAAAACGCTTCTTTAACATGGAATTTACAAAAGAACGGGTAATATAAAGTCATAAGTGAACCATATATGATATCATAACAATGAATATGATTCTGTAATAAGTTAATGACATTATTTAAATCATTATACAGGAGGTTCAGACACTTACGACGCAAATCGGACTTAAGGTAAGGGAAATATCACAATCTCATTTTTATCTGAGATTGTTTATACATTGGCATTTACTGGGGTGCATTTTATCATCCACATTCATGTTTCCTAGATATGACATATTATTTACATCAACCTACAATGGTTTAAATTCAATTTTACCCTTCGGTGTGTTTTTAGTAAAAGATATTAAAGGAATCTTTTGTCGTTGTACGAGGTACTTTTTTGACTTTTCCGACAAAAGTACGAGAAGAATATTTTTTTTAACTTATACTGCATGAATGGATTTTTAAAACCTTATTTAAAAGAAGCTTCCTTTACAAGTTTTCAAGTTTATTTTTAATCAACTTCTTTTAGTTTAGAATTGTATGACATATTAATAAAGGAAAAGTGTTTTTGAAGAAGAAAGGATATTTTCCTCAAGGATGGAGTTCAAGTGTTTTATAAAAGTTATTTTCCATCTAAGATAATAAAGGGTTCTGTTTTTATCCCTATTATTACATTGATTTGATTATGTTGTGATGGAATTATTTTTATTAATTCCTTTATCTTATATGAATTGTTTTATGATGTCATGATGTTTAAGATTCCCATTTTTATTACATGGGTTATGCAATGATGTATAATTTATGATTTTGTGTCACACATAAGAATGGTTTCATTATGAGATGGGTGGGACCTATTTCTCCCTCTAATGCATTGGGTAATGATTTTATATCTCATGAGATAGAAATGGCTAGAACGGAAGGTTATTTTGGTTCAGTGATACAGGACTGAAACGAGGGTGACTCGGTTCAGAAATGGACTTTGTCCACTAAGATAGTCTTGGAAATGAGTCTTGACTAACAAGAAATGATTCTATATGATTATGTGTGTATGCCACAAAGTTTCATGTTTTAAGTTATGATTATTGGGATTTCATTTCACTACTATGATTTATCCCATGTTATGAAATTATGATCTCTTTTGCAGGTTAAGATTTACAAAAGATATGTTCTTATGAATATGATGTGATTGATATTTCTTTTGTTTACCCTTACTGAGCATTTGAGCTCACCCTTTTATGTTTTATTTTCCCCAGGATATAAATAATGGTTTTAGGAATAAAAAAAAGGAAGATCTTTATGGGAGATGTTGAAGATCTTTCACCAGGATTAGAAGATTATATTCCGAGTTTCCAAAGACACTAAACTATTACGATCCTTGTGTGTGTGTTTTTGTTAAGTACTAAGTATTCCGCAAAAGTAATGTAATGTCCATGTACGTCAGGCTTCAGGTCTCTACAGTTGGTATCAGAGGAAATGTTTAGTCAACCTTTGGAAACTAGGATGTGAGAACGTTAGTGAGATCTCTAGAGATATTTCTAAGGTATGTCTAGGGATGTCCCTAAGGATAAGTATATGTATAGGATATAGTACTAGAACTACGGTAACGATCTTAGAATTTTACCTAAGATGTTAGATATTGAGGGTAATCCCCCTTTATTATGTTGTTTTCCCTAGCATGATTTTTTCCTCTCACACTATTCTTTTTTGGGTTTTATAAAATGGCTGGAAAAAAGATGATTCACGATAATGGAGGATATGATGGACAATGGAATGATATTCTTCATAATGAAATGGGATTTGGAATTCCAAACATCATTATTATGCCGAATCAGAAATCTCATAATATGATCAATAAAGTAAAATTTGGTAAGTTTCATGACTCGGCTAATAAGAGAAAGATGGAGTTTCATGAGGATAATAGAGGAAAGAAAGTTCAATTTACCCTATGTAAATCATGTGGGAAGAGGCATCATGGAGAATGTTTCAAAGGAACTGGAAGATGATTTGGGTGTGGAAAAGAAGGACACAAAGCAAGTAAGTGCAAAGGAAAAGGTTCAGTTTACAACATGGATGAGGATAATGGTATTGCTACGACATCAACAATGGTTAAATGTTTTAAATGTGGAATGTACGGGCATTATGAAAACCAATTCCCTAAGGGAAAGTCTCATGAAGATAATCAGTATGGTCGTATGGGAAGTATTTATGTTGATGATGATGAAGAGATTACAAATGATATGTGAGATGAAATAATTGTTGAAGCTCGGTCAATGGTTTAAGAATGTAGTGGAATGATTACATGTTTATCATGTGTAATGTTGTATAAGCAATCTCATGGTACTATGGAATAAAGAGACATCTAAGGATTGTTACACTATTTTCTTTCCTACGTTTTTAAAGTGTATGATTAATGGTACTAGTAACCATGAAATGTTATTCAGATATTTTTTGTAAAGTAGATGATATGCGCATAATGAAGGAATAATAAGATAATGAGGTATTTGATTGTATTCATGAGCTCATGACTGATATAAGGAGAAGGTTATATCATGGTTTGAGTATATAGAATTTTGAGGATTTTGGTATATGGAAAGTGTTAACTTTTAACAGCATTCATGTTTTCAATAAGGTTCAATGGGTATTCAAGAGAATACATTATTAAGGACTTTGAATGTTTGGAATGTGACCAAAAAAACATATCTTATGATATATGGGGATTAACGATAGTATTAAATCTCTGGTAATCATTTTCACTATATTATGAGAGTGGACTGCAGTATTATGGATAAGCCTAAAGATTAGAATGGATTATGTTGGACATAAGTTAGTATTGTTTAAGGATAGAAGATTTTCGATATTTTTGATGGGATGTTATAGTAATGTAGTTTTAGAAAAAGGACAACCTACAGGATGGGCGATAACCCATTGCTTCGGACAAGGCTGTGGGAATCAAACCCACAACCGAAGTGCGACTGGCCTTTATCACCTACCACTGAACTACAGGAAGTCCCTGTTTAGTACAAACTATTTTTATTATATTAAGCAGTATGATATATGAATTATAATTCCATTTTAAGAACCATATATGATTAATCTCACTATAGATCGACTTATGTATATAATTTTTGCTAACCATTTGTTTGAGACAGATGGAATGACCCATCATTCTATCACATCATATGCTAACACTTCACGAATAACAAATTCAACTTCATTTATTTAAGAGATGAAGTGGAAATTGTTCAAGGCACGAACAATAGTGAGATTGTACCAAAATAAAGTAAGTATTTATTCTAATTCAAATTTTCAACTTTAGTGAAATGATCTTGAAAACCAAAAATTTTGTCTTAGTGATCTTATATCTGATGAATCAGATGGTACCTTAGATCGTCACAAATTTATGGCTTTGTGATTGATAGCTTTTCCATAGCCATGTTCTCTAGCACTCTCCATCAGAACATGATGGTTATATTTCTCTTCCATATCCATATTTTCACCTATGTGGAAACCCAGTGATTAGTTTATTTGGGTAACCGTTACGTTTCATACTTTAATTTTTAAAGATTGGTTTTGGTATTCCTTTTTACGATGTGGGTTTCTATTAAAGAAACTTTCGAATAGTAAACCATTTATAACCCCGATGAATTTCGAGGGCGAAATTCATTTTAAGGGGGGTAGAATGTAACATCCCGAGATTTTATGAAAAATATTCTTTTTTTTATTTTCACTAATGTCTTGTGTTGTACGCTACACCAAAAGGAGCTTACACAACACACATCCTTGATTTGCCTTGCATTACACGCAATCGCGACCTTCCTCGATAGCGTGTGTAGTACGCAATAACGAGTTTCACTAAACAACAATACGCTATTAAAATATTATTAAAACTAGCCGTTATGAATAGTAATAACCACTTTTTGATATTTTGTAATTTTATTTTTCAAAATCGAATTCATTTTTGGATTCGTAATATCGAAATTAGCTTAGGGTGATATTTTGGTGATTTTCGGATAACTTTCATATTTTGATGAATAGTGAAAATTACTAAATTTTAATTAAAAACAACATTTTCAATCGAAATAATTAATAGTGATAAATTATTAATTTGAGTGGTTTTAAAGTATATTTAGAATATATTTTTACAATTTAATACAATGATGGTAATTGTATTTAATTTCACATTTAAACTAGTTATAAACAAGTTTCAATCTTTTGATAGTTATTATCTCTTAAAAATAGGTTATTTGTTTTGACGACGGGAATTAATTTTTAAATTAGTTAATGAAACTGACATGTTTTGAATTTGGTAAAATAGACATCATTTTTGAGTTCATAATATCAAATATAGCTTAGGCCTAATTTTTGGTATTTTTCTGAAAACATTCAATTTTTGATGAATAGTGAAACCACTAAGTGGTAGTTAAAAAAACTGAATTTTTCATAAAACTTAATTTTACCGCTTATATGAGTGGAATTTTGAAAATCCGAGAGACACGGTTAATATCAAGGACTAAAATGTGGTTCAATGAGATGAAAATAATTTTTGGTGAATAATAACTTTTAACTTTTTTTACCACGGTTAAAAGTATATAGGGTAATTAAGGGTATAAATGGTATTATTATTACCCTAACACATGTCCTAATTCTATTGGACAAGTGTAATTCGACCAAAAACAAACTTAGGAATAAAATATGATCATTTAGGCCCACGTGGATTAGATTAGGACATTTATTATTAATTTATTTAAAGAAGGGTTAAGAGAGTTAAAATCAAAGTTTATTTACTAAAACATTTTTACTATGGGGTTATACATAAGATAAATTCGACTATAAATATTAATTAGAAAGCTAAAAATATTTCCTACATAATTTTATTTTATTTGTAATTTTTAGAAATTAAATAATTTAATTTATTTATGACACAACGATGATGCAGTAATTATATTATTAATAAAATATTGACATAATTGATGTTATAAATACCCAAATAAATATAATTTGAGACTTTTTATGAATTTCACTAATTTTCTAGGTTAATATGACATGTTAGTATTGATTTAATTAACCTTGTTCGAACTTATCATTTTGTTATGATTTTCACAAAAATCAATTACTAAATATTTTCAAAATTGACATAAAATAGTTTTTAAAACAAATATTATATTATTAATTGTTATTTAAATCCTAAAAATCTAAGGTCCATCCAAATGACTTATATAAGGATAGTTATATTAATAATAAACAACTTGGGGTTCGTTTGGCTTCATATAGTACGTTTATTAACCATATAGTGTAAGAAAACAAAAAGACACTGTAAAAGAAAAATTATTTAACTTAATGTTAAATCTAAATGATAAGGTTAAAATAGGAACCTATAATTGTCTAAATTCTATTTGATGAGAGGATTTTGACCCATCCCCACCTTAGCTTCGAAATATATCAATTTTGAGCTATTTAAAACCGAACATGACTTTATAATAAAATAATATTTTTAGTTATTCCGAAGGTACCTCTCTCCTCCCTTATAAAAGGGCATCTCCTCCCTCTCTTCCTCACACAAATTTGAGCCTTCAAGCTCAGCCAACCCCTGCCAAATTTGTAACACCCCAAGTTTCCTCGGTATGTTTCCTTTCGAATAATGCAATGGCGTGCATTGTACACAACTTCGAGATTTTAACACACCATAACCAATCGAACTAGCCGTTATGAATAGTAATACCTACTTTTTAAAATTTTATAAATTCTATCTCTCAAAATGGACTTCATTTTTGGATTCGGAATATCGAATTTAGCCTAAGGTGAAATTTTGGTACATTTCGGATAACTTTCATATTTTGATGAATAGTGAAAATTACTAAATTTTAATTAAAAACAACTTTTTTAATCAAAATAATTAATAATGATAAATTATGAATTTTAGTAGTTTTAAAGTATATTTAGAATATATTTTTACCATTTAATATAATGTTTGTCATTGGACATAATTTTACAATTAAACCGAACATAAACAAGTGTCAATCTTTTGATTGTTATTATCTCTTAAAAACACACTTTTTGTTTTGACAGCGGGAATTAATTTTAAATTAATTTCTGCCACTTCTGTGTTTTGAATTTAGGAAAATGGATTCCATATTTGGAATCAGTATGTTCAAATTGTGTAAATAGGTATCTTTTATTTTTAGACATTTTGAATAATTACTGCGGTAAATATTTTATTTACCATGGTTAAGGGTAAATCCGGTAAATAAGGGTTAAAAAATAATATTATAATAATACTAAATTACCCTAAAACGTGTCTTAACCCTATTGGTTGATACATGGTCGACTATGTACATCTTTGGGTCGATTTTGGGACCCCATGGATCCACTTGTAAGTGATAATGACACTTTATTTTAATTAAGTTAAAATGAATACAAAAATGACACAAGCATATATCTTTTAGAAAAACAATTGTTACATAGGGTTATATATGTTGGATTTTAAATTATAAATATTACTTAGAAAGATAAAACGATTTAATACATAATTATATTTTATTTATATTTTTTAGACGTTAAATAATTTAATTTATTTATGACACAATGATGATGCAGTAATTACTATAATAGTGAAAAATTAAAATAATTGATATTAAAAATACCAAAATAAATATAATATGAAACTTTTAATGAATTAAAATAATTTTCTAGGATAATATGATATATTAGTATTGATTTAATTGACTTTTTCGAAGTAATCAATCTGTTATGAGTTTCACAAAAATCAACTATTGAATAGTTTCAAAATTGACATAAAAGAGTTGTTAAAACAAATATTATATTGTTAATTGATATTAAATTCCTAAAAATCTAAGTTTCGGCCAAGAGACTTATATCATGATAGGTGTATCATTAATGGACCACTTGGGGGGTCGCTTGTTTGTATATGGTAAGTTTATTAACCATATAATATAAAAATACAAAGAGACATTGTAAAAGTGAAACTAATTAACTTAGAGTTAATACTTAATGATAAGGTTAATATAAGTACCCAAACCTGTCTAAATTCTATTGGTTGAGTTGTTTACGACCCATCCCCACCTTAACCTTTGAATAGTCAACTTTGGAGCCATTGGAAACCGAAAATGAATTTATTATAAACTAATATCTCTAGCTTTTCCAAAGGTGCCCCTCACCCCTCTTATAAAAGGGCACTCCTCCTTATCATTTTTTTTCACACCTTCAAAGCCCTTTGGTTCGGCCAAACCCTGCCCAAATACTATCTCAACTTCCCTCACTACAACCTAGAGGCCTTTTTTTGATCATAAAGCCAACCTATCGATCCCTTTTGATCAAATCAAAAGGAAGAACCCGAAGAAGAGGTAATGTTTTCACCACCCCTTTTCAAGTTCCTTTCTTCTTCCACTTCCTCTTTCTTTGTTATTTCCATTATAAAATAATAACTCCAGTATCATATATATAATGTGATGTTATTATAAATATGGTACAACCATATTCAGTATTCTATCCATCCTTTGAATAACATGTCACCATACGTGCGTACGTACGGCTTACCGTCTCCACGTCGTGGTGTAATTGTTATTCAATATATTATTATTTGGATGGGTATAATAATGATGTGTAACTCATGTAAATAATAAATATAACATGATAATGATTCTGTATATATGATATAAAATCCAATTATATATTATTTTAATATCAAAATAATGATATTGTCGCTCGTGCGTATGTACGGACTACCGTCTCCACGAACGCGATGAGATTCATTGTCCATCATATCCATTCAAGTATAATTATCATTTGATGATTTAAAAATAGTATCTAAGGACTTGATATCATTCTGGATATGAATAATATACATCCCATTAATAACGAATATGGCTCACATAACAAAGAATATAAAGTAAAATGAACCTGTTAACACCCGAAATGACGATAATTCTAAGATATTATTAACAAATCAATGTTAAAAGATCATATATGATATCATATTAAAGTAAATGATTCTTGTATAATTCAATAACAATTATTTCACCATTATACAGGAGGTAAACCTACCATCGACCAAGGAAAAAGTACAAAGTAAGGGATTTTCTTATCTCACTTTCAATTCCGTGAGATTTCCATTTTTCGCCACTAAATTATTAAAAGTGGTGTATTGTGTACTGCCAATTGATATATATTCATGATTCTATTTATATTCATGTTATTCTGTAAATAATTTGGTGGTTATTAACTTTTGGCCATACGACTCAGTTGATTAACGTGGTAAGGGGTTTCTTATCTCACTTTTAATTTCGTGAGATTTCCATTGATCACCACTTAATTATTGCATGTGGTGTATGTGTACTGCCCATGATTGTATTCATTGTGTAATATAATTTAATTTATTGGTATTTACATAGTCATGGTATGATCCTTATTTGATGGTTGTTTGTTTTGTAAGTTACCAAATCGATAAGGGAATTTGAGATTTCAATTTCCACTCATTCGGCTTTACACATATTTCATTGATTATATTACTCCAAGATTATGTGTGGAATCACTATTCATTTGATTATGTCAAAATTTCCACTCCCCTTCCTGTGGATATACTTTTGATACACATAATCACTACATTTATAATTCTCAAGTCATTAATATGAATTTGATAAGAGTAATTTTATCTCTTTCACCATTTGTTGAGTTAAACATCCAATTCGTTGGTGTTGTTTCTACAAGAATATGTGTGAATATCCTTTGATTGTTTTACACTGAATATTCAATCATATTTAGTGTATTTATATTTTTTCACACATAATTATGTCGTTTATTTATCCTTAACCTAAGGATATGGCCTTTATGAGATATTTCATCTCAATTTACATTCAACTGAGACTTCTTTGTTGATATACACCAAATCACATTTATGTGGTGTATATAATGTACTTTGACATAGTATATCATGAATCCCTTTATTCTCATGATATTACAAATTTTTGATTACCTCAAATATTTGTATTCAAGTGTCTCTCTTTTGGTCAGAATCTCTAACCAAAATACCATTTTAAAATGTTTTAAAGACTTATTCTTCTATATCTTGCTCATTAATGTCCATGTTTTAAAAATGGTTTTAAGGATTTATTTATATGGACATTAATGTTTTAAAATTAAAACTCCTTTTAAAAAGATTCAAAGTGGTATGGGACACTTTGATTCAAAAATCTACTTTTAAATGGCTTCTTGACAAATAGTGTGACTTTTAAATGTTTTCAAGAAAAGGGGGATAATTCTCTCAAATAGTTTTGATGATTATTTTCATTTATGTCAATATCATTCATTATTCTTGATTGAGGTTAATGTGATACAATACAATCTTCAATATTGTATCGAATGAGTCATGTTTGACTGTGGATGCGCTGTTTTTATACCATTCATGGTTTGTGGTAAAAGTATTGACATTTCGTATGCTAGTTTTAATACGAATGTTTATGTTATGTTTAAACATGTTCATATGAGGAATGAATTGGACTTAATAAGTGACGGGTGGATCCCGCTATAGCTCCTCGATGCATCGGTAGGTCTCATGAGACAAACTAGTGTCTTGGAACAAGGCCTTGACAAAATCTTATTTGTAGTCTTGGCACGAGGCCTTGGCTAAGTGGTTATGATAGTCTGGCATTAGGCATTCCAACATTATGAAAGTGGATATTGATATTGCATGTGATCATTCGACTAGTAGAATATCCATGTGAGTAAGTAAATGGCATTATTTCATTTTACCTTTGCCATTTTATGCTGAAGTTCAAGTTTAAAAGGCTTTTGTTTTAGTTATAAATTGCCTTAAGTGTTTATGCTTATTTATGAAAGCTTCTGCTATAATGTTATCCTTACTGAGCATCTGAGCTCACCCCTTTCAATGTTTTATTTTTCCCAGGATTATGAAGAAGTAATTTATGAATGACCTGCAGGGATAGTATGAGGGGATATGAAGACAAGATGTTTTTTTATGATGTAATGTAAAAAAAATATGGATGTATCTAGTTATTCCAAGGCTACTAAACTAATCGGTATTTCGAGACTTGATCTTTCTCGTGATCATGCCAATGTTATGTAATAATGCACCGACTCTAGGTAAATAGGGTTGGGGTGTTACAGTTGGTATCAGAGGAAGTTTAGTACAAACCTTGGAAGCTAGATTTAGATAAACTCTGATTAGAGCATGTAGACCTAAGATGAACTTTGAGGATTAGTATAAAAGAACTTCCGAGAATTTTGGTATTGTAGAGATTTTTTGAGTTTTCCGAGCAATACATCCCTATCTGGATACGAGAAGGTAGAGGCGGGTCTGGCACAGATGTACCTAGGGGTAAAACCCGAAAACACTGCTTTGAGCTAGACTCGAACGGGAACTGGTGCACGACAATGGGCCTTGCTGCACTCTTGGTTACAACACTCCTGGGGGATATGCTTAGGATAATTTACATCTTCTTTACAAACCGATTTAAGTAATATATACATAAGATGAGAGTAAATGACCTTGGTTAATCCTAATATGTTTCAAATTGAGAATATGGTGACATTTTAATCTCTAAATGATTTTACGACTACTATTACTCACACAATGCTTTCTGGTTTTAGTCAATGGCTGGATTCCAAGGAAGTCATAGTGACTTTGAGAATGATGTAGAAGGTGGGAACGGTGGTGGCAATGAGCAACAAAATGGAATGTTGATAGGCGTAAAAGATATCGTCTTTATTCCAAATCAGTTTTCCAAAAATATGATCAACAAAATATATATCAACCAACTCCCAGACTCAACAAGGAAGAGAAAGGTGATAAATGATAAGATCTCCAGCAATGGAGACCATGGAGAAAAGAAACCTCAATTTTCATCATGCAGGAAATGTGGAAAGAGACACCTAGGAAAGTGTCTCAATGGGACAACGAAATGTTTTTCGTGCAGGAAGGAAGGACATAAAGTGAAGAATTGCTGAAGAAAAATGAAGAGTACTATGGAAGAAGAAAAAAATGGTCCCAAGAGTCAATTTACAGTCATTTGCCGTAAATTTAGGGGACCTGGCCATTACCCGAGTGAATGTCCTATTCTATAGGATATTTTCTTGGTCAAAAAGAAGCTATGTGGAAATAAATGGTTGGAGAAAAATTTAAAAAGTATTAGCACTCCTTGTTGATGGGTTTACTTTAGAATAATTTTCTCTTGTATTTGTAACCCCGCAGTTTGCCATGTGAGAATTATATTTGAGGAAGAATTTTCTCTTCTCTTGTGGATATAGGTATAAATAACCATTTGGTTTTATATGATCATTGGGGTTTGAGAAAATGATAAGTTATTATAATTTGGGATGAAAATTCAAAGTATGATATAACATTTGTGGTTAAATTATGTTATTTTGAGGAATTTATCTCATTTTGGTAATATTATAAAATATAGTTTCTGAAAAAGGACAACACGTAGACCGTGTGACAACCCGTCGCGTCGGACAAAGATGTGGGAATCGAACCCACAACCAAAATGCGATTGGGATTTATCGCCTACCACTGGACTACGTGAAGTCCCTGGTTAATGTGACTATTTTTTTTTGTTAAATGATTTTATTGATCAATAATAAGATGATTTGGGTTCTTATGTCTTATCAAATGAATACCCTTGGTATAGGAAAATGATTTGGTGATTAAGTGATAAATGTTATTTTGGAAGATGTTCGCTTTGTTGGAAACACTATATGCCCAAGGAAAATAGAATACAATGGGGTTTCATTTGTAGAGTAATGGTGGATTTTTATCTACGTTTTTATTGTTGATTCATAGTGATTTGGGTTATTTATGGAAATGATTAACCTATAACAGAGAATATGTGATGATGTTAATTACTTTTAAGTATGTGACTTTAAGAGTATTTGATGTCATTTGGAGATACAATGTAACATGGGAGACTACATAATCAAATTCTTCTATGTTTTGGGTTTCAATATTAGTTTGGATTATATTAAAGGATTTTAAGGACAATTGGTTATTGAATGGTATCTATTTAACTTTGGGGTATTGTTGGTTTAATTTTAGAAAATAAGATTAGTGCATATTTATCTCAATGAATATCCTTTTGGGGGATCATTAGATCATTCACTAACCATTTTGGTTTTGATTAATCTTCAAAGACAATGTAAATATATGGTTTATCCTGCATGGATCATGTGATTCTATAGAAGTTTATTCTAGCTCTTCCAGTGTGACCAAGTCTTCTTGAATACTCATCGTTTAAAAAAAATTGTGTTAGTGGTGGAAATTTATTAAAGAATGAAAATTTACTTAAAATGTAAGTATATCTCATAATTTTCTTAGTCAATATCATAAATGAATTCCTCTTCCTTATGTAATGTAACTTTAAAAAAAATGTTGTCCGTTTACTTTCCTACTAGGAGACTAATGGTCGTTTGTCCCAACACAAGTTTGTGGTTTTCTCATTGTTAACTTTCTCCTGATCATGATTTCTATCCCTCTACATCATAACTTGACACTTATTTTATCATCCATATCCATGTTTTCTTACATGAAATCCTAGTATGGGTTATCTTGGATGACCCTTATACCTCTCTTTCTTTCTTTTAAAGTGATAGTTTTATTGGATCTTTTTCCGATGTGGGACTTTCCATTATATTCCCAAGAAAAATTTTAAAAATTGCGAGGACGCAATTTATTGAAGGAGGGGAGAATGTAACACCCCAAGTTTCCTCAGTATGTTTCCTTTCGAATAATGCAATGGCGTGCATTGTACACAACTTCGAGATTTTAACACACCATAACCAATCAAACTAGCCGTTATGAATAGTAATACCTACTTTTTGAAATTTTATAAATTCTATCTCTCAAAATGGACTTCATTTTTGGATTCGGAATATCGAATTTAGCCTAAGGTGAAATTTTGGTACATTTCGGATAACTTTCATATTTTGATGAATAGTGAAAATTACTAAATTTTAATTAAAAACAACTTTTTTAATAAAAATAATTAATAATGATAAATTATGAATTTTAGTAGTTTTAAAGTATATTTAGAATATATTTTTATCATTTAATATAATGTTTGTCATTGGACTTAATTTTACAATTAAACCGAACATAAACAAGTGTCAATCTTTTGATAGTTATTATCTCTTAAAAACACGCTTTTTGTTTTGACAGCGGGAATTAATTTTAAATTAATTTCTTCCACTTCTGTGTTTTGAATTTAGGAAAATGGATTCCATATTTGGAATCAGGATGTTCAAATTGTGTAAATAGATAACTTTTGTTTTTAGACATTTTGAATAATTACTGCGGTAAATATTTTATTTACCATGGTTAAGGATAAATCTGGTAAATAAGGGTTAAAAAATAATATTATAATAATACTAAATTACCCTAAAACGTGTCTTAACCCTATTTGTTGATACATGGTCGACCATGGACATATTTGGGTCGATTTTGGGACCCCATGGATCCACTTGTAAGTGATAATGACACTTTATTTTAATTAAGTTAAAATGAATACAAAAATGACACAAGCATATATCTTTTAGAAAAACAATTGTTACATAGGGTTATATATGATGGATTTTAGATTATAAATATTCCTTAGAAATATAAAAATATTTCCTACATAATTATATTTTATTTATATTTTTTAGACATTAAATAATTTAATTTATTTATGACACAATGATGATGCAGTAATTACTATAATAGTGAAAAATCAAAATAATTGATATTAAAAATACCAAAATAAATATAATATGAAACTTTTAATGAATTAAAATAATTTTATAGGATAATATGATATATTAGTATTGATTTAATTGACTTTTTCGAAGTAATCAATCTGTTATAAGTTTCACAAAAATCAACTATTGAATAGTGTCAAAAATGACATAAAAGAGTTTTTAAAACAAATATTATATTATTAATTTATATTAAATTCCTAAAAATCTAAGGTTCGGCCAAGAGACTTATATCATGATAGGTGAATCATTACTGGACCACTTGGGGGTCGCTTGTTTGTATTTGTAAGTTTATTAACCATATAATATAAAAATACAAAGAGACATTGTAAAAGTGAAACTAATTAACTTAGAGTTAATACTTAATGATAAGGTTAATATAAGTACTCAAACCTGTCTAAATTATATTGGTTGAGTTGTTTTTGACCCATCCCCATCATAACCTTTGAATAGTCAACTTTTGAGCCATTGGAAACCCAAAATGAATTTATTATAAACTAATATCTCTAGCTTTTCCAAAGGTGCCCCTCACCCCTCTTATAAAAGGGCACTCCTCCTTCTCATTTTTTTTCACACCTTCAAAGCCCTTTGGTTCAGCCAAAACCTGACCAAATAATATCTCAACTTCCCTCACTACAACCTAGAGGCCTTAGTTTGATCAGAATGCCAACCTAAGGATCCCTTTTGATCAAATCAAAAGGAAGAACCCGAAGAAGAGGTAATGTTTTCACCACCCCTTTTCAAGTTCCTTTCTTCTTCCACTTCCTCTTTCTTTGTTATTTCCATTATAAAATAATAACTCCAGTATCATATATATACTGTGATGTTATTATAAATATGGTACAACCATATTCAGTATTCTATCCATCCTTTGAATAACATGTCACCATACGTGCGTACGTACGGCTTACCGTCTCCACGTCGTGGTGTAATTTTTATTCAATATATTATTTTTTGGATGGGTATAATAATGATGTGTAACTCATGTAAATAATAAATATAACATGATAATGATTCTTTATATATGATATAAAATCCAATTATATATTATTTTAATATCAAAAGAATGATATTGTCGCTCGTGCGTATGTACGGACTACCGTCTCCACGAACGCGATGAGATTCATTGTCCATCATATCCATTAAAGTATAATTATCATTTGATGATTTAAAAATAGTATCTAAGGACTTGATATCATTCTGGATATGAATAATATACATCCCATTAATAACTAATATGGCTCACATAATAAAGAATATAAAGTAAAATGAACCCGTTAACACCCGAAATGACGATAATTCTAAGACATTATTAACAAATCAATGTTAAAAGATCATATATGATATCATATTAAAGTAAATGATTCTTGTATAATTCAATAACAATTATTTCACCATTATACAGGAGGTAAACCTACCATCGACCAAGGAAAAAGTACAAAGTAAGGGATTTTCTTATCTCATTTTCAATTCCGTGAGATTTCCATTTTTCGCCACTAAATTATTGAAAGTGGTGTATTGTGTACTGCCATTTGATATATATTCATGATTCTATTTATATTCATGTTATTCTGTAAATAATTTGGTGGTTATTAACTTTTTTCCATACGACTCAGTTGATTAACGTGGTAAGGGGTTTCTTATCTCACTTTTAATTTCGTGAGATTTCCATTGATCACCACTTAATTATTGCATGTGGTGTATGTGTACTGCCCATGATTGTACTCATTGTGTAATATACTTTAATTTATGGGTATTTACATAGTCATGGTATGATCCTTATTTCATGGTTGTTTGTTTCGTAAGTTACCAAATCGATAAGGGAATTTGAGATTTCAATTTCCACTCATTCGGCTTTACGCATATTTCATTGATTATATTACTCCAAGATTATGTGTGGAATCACTATTCATTTGATTATGTCACAATTTCCACTCCCCTTCCTGTGGATATACTTTTGATACGCATAATCACTCCATTGATAATTCTCAAGTCATTAATATGAATTTGATAAGAGTAATTTTATCTCTTTCACCATTTGTTGAGTTAAACATCCAATTCGTTGGTGTTGTTTCTACAAGAATATGTGTGAATATCCTTTGATTGTTTTACACTGAATATTCAATCATATTTAGTGTATTTATATTTTTTCACACATAATTATGTCGTTGTTTTATCCTTAACCTAAGGATACGGCCTTTATGAGATATTTCATCTCAATTTACATTCAACTGAGACTTCTTTGTTGATATACACAAAATCACATTTATGTGGTGTATATAATGTACTTTGACATAGTATATCATGAATCCCTTTATTCTCATGATATTACAAATTTTTCATTACCTCAAATATTTTTATTCAAGTGTCTCTCTTTTGGTTAGAATCTCTAACCAAAATACCATTTTAAAATGTTTTAAAGACTTATTCTTCTATATCTTGCTCATTAATGTCCATGCTTTAAAAATGGTTTTAAGGATTTATTTATATGGACATTAATGTTTTAAAATTAAAACTCCTTTTAAAAAGTTTAAAAGTGGTATGGGACACTTTGATTCAAAAATCTACTTTTAAATGGCTTCTTGACAAATAGTGTGACTTTTAAATGTTTTCAAGAAAAGGGGGATAATTCTCTCAAATAGTTTTGATGATTATTTTCATTTATGTCAATATCATTCATTATTCTTGATTGAGGTTAATGTGATACAATACAATCTTCCATATTGTATCTAATGAGTCATGTTTGACTGTGGATGCGCTGTTTTTATACCATTCATGGTTTGTGGTAAAAGTATTGACATTTCGTATGCTAGTTTTAATACGAATGTTTATGTTATGTTTAAACATGTTCATATGAGGAATGCATTGGACTTAATAAGTGACGGGTGGAGCCCGCTATAGCTTCTCGATGCATCGGTTGGTCTCATGAGACAAACTAGTGTCTTGGCACAAGGCCTTGACAAAATCTTATTTGTAGTCTTGGCACGAGGCCTTGGCTAAGTGGTTATGATACTCTGGCATTATGCATTCCAACATTATGAAAGTGGATATTGATATTTCATGTGATCATTCGACTAGTAGAATATCCATGTGAGTAAGTAAATGGCATTATTTCATTTTAACTTTGCCATTTTATGCTGAAGTTCAAGTTTAAAAGGATTTTGTTTTAGTTATAAATTGCCTTAAGTGTTTATGCTTATTTATGAAAGCTTCTGCTATAATGTTATACTTACTGAGCATCTGAGCTCACCCCTTTCAATGTTTTATTTTTCCCAGGATTATGAAGAAGTAATTTATGAATGACCTGCAGGGATAGTATGAGGGGATATGAAGACAAGATGTTTCTTTATGATGTAATGTTAAAAAATTATGGATTTATCTAGTTATTCCAAGGCTACTAAACTAATCGGTCTTTCGAGACTTGATCTTTCTCGTGATCATGCCAATGTTATGTAATAATGCACCGACTCTAGGTAAATAGGGTCGGGGCGTTACAAAATTCTCCTCTCCACTTCCCTAGAAACATCCTAGAGGTTCTGGTCTTCCCCAAAGACCAATTTTAGTGCCCTAATAGGAGGTCTCAAAGAGGCGCTTCAAAGAAGAGGTAATTTCCGTTACCGATTCTTTCAACTTTATTTCTTCTTCCACTTCTTATTCTTAGGTTTTTTCATTATGAGGTAATAACATACGTATCAATCCTATACTGATATGTTATTATAAGTATGAAACAACCCTATTTCACCATCTATCCATCCAACGGAAAACAAAATCACCGCGCGTGCGTACGTACGGAATACCGTCTCCACGCCGTGGTGTAATCTGTTTTTCCACCAACACCTTACATGGATGGGTATTATGGTGTAAAGAATAACTATAAATAGTTATTATAACATCATAATGATTATGATATATTGTATCATCCACTCCAATTCAATTCAATAATTATGGAAATGATATCATCGCTCGTGCGTACGTACGGACTACCGTCTCCACGACGCGATGAGATTCATTCTCCATGTTAACCATTTAAGAATGATTATAATGTATATATAAGAAATAATAATGAAATATATGACATTATAAAGCTACTGTATTTATGTGTATATATATGTATGTCATCTACTTAATTCCACTCAATTCATTAAGGAAACGAAAACAACATTCATGCGTACGTACGGACTATCGTCTCCATGAACGGTGTGTTTCATTTCATTTATATATTTATTATATATATATATACTGAATATATATGATATATAAATCATGTTTTATATTCTGGAAGTAATTAAATCATGATATAAGTAATAATAATGTCAAGAACAACAAGTCCAAACACCTACGATAATTGAAACGATTTTACCCAAAACTCTTCTTTAACATGGAATTTACAAAAGAACGGGTAATATAAAGTCACAAGTGAACCATATATGATATCATAACAATGAATATGATTCTGTAATAAGTGAATGACATTATTTAAATCATTATACAGGAGGTTCGGACACTTACGAAGCAAATCAGACTTAAGGTAAGGGAAATATCACAATCTCATTTTTATCCGAGATTGTTTATACATTGGCATTTACTGGGGTGCATTTTATCATCCACATTCATGTTTCCTAGATATGAAATATTATTTACATCCACCTATAATGGTTTAAATCCAATTTTACCCTTCGGTGTGTTTTTAGTAAAAGATATGAAAGGAATCTTTTGTCGTTGTACGATGTACTTTTTTGACTTTTCCGACAAAAGTACGAGAAGAATGTTTTTTTAAATTATACGTCATGAATGTATTTTTAAAACATTATTTACAAGAAGATTCCTTTACAAGTTTTCATGTTTATTTTTAATCAACTTCTTTTAGTTTAGAATTGTATGACATATTAAGAAAGGAAAAGTGTTTTTGAAGTAGAAAGGATATTTTCCTCAAGGATGGAGTTCAAGTGTTTTATCAAAATTATTTTCCATCTAAGATAATAAAGGGTTCTGTTTTTATCCCTATTATTACATTGATTTGATTATGTTGTGGTGGAATTATTTTTATGGATTCCTTTATCTTATATGAATTGTTTTATGATGTCATGATGTTTAAGATTCCCATTTTTATTACATGGGTTATGCAATGATGTATAATTTATGATTTTGTGGCACACATAAGAATGGTTTCATTGTGAGATGGGTGGGACCTATATCTCCATCCAATGAATTGGGTAAAGATTTTATATCTCATGAGATAGACATGGCTGGAACGGAAGGTTATTTCGATTCAGTGATACAGGACTGAAACGAGGGTGACTCGGTTCAGAAATGGACTTTGTCCACTAAGATAGTCTTGGCAATGAGTCTTGACTAACAAGAAATGATTCTATATGATTATGTGTGTATGCCACAAAGTTTCATGTTTTATGTTATGATTATTGGGATTTCATTTCACTACTATGATTTATCCCATGTTATGAAATTATGATCTCTTTTGCAGGTTAAGATTTCCAAAAGATATGTTCTTATGAATATGATGTGATTGATATTTCTTTTGTTTACCCTTACTGGGAATTTGAGATCACCCTTTTATGTTTTCTTTTCCCCAGGATATAACGAAAGGTTTTAGGAATAAAAAAAAGGAAGATCATTATGGGAGATGTTGAATATCTTTCACCAGGATTAGAAGATTATATTCCGAGTTTCCAAAGACACTAAACTATTATGATCCTTGTGTGTGTGTTTTTGTTATGTACTAAGTATTCCGCAAAAGTAATGTAATGTCCATGTACGTCAGGATTCGGGTCTCTACACATTTTGTTAGGAACTCTAACTAAAATATCATCTTAAATGTTTTCCATATTTATTCTTCTAAATTGTTCTCATTAATGTCCATGTTTAAAAAATGGTTTAAAGGATTGATTTATATAGACATGGATGTTTTAAAATTAATATTAATTTTAAATGTTTAAAAGTGTTATGGGACACATTGATTCAAAAATATATTTTAACAAATTCTTGATAAATAGTGAGACTTCTAAATGTTTCCAAGAAAAATGGGATATTTCTCTCAAATAGTTTTACTAATTATTTTCATCTATGTCAATATCCTTCATTATTATTGATTGAGGTTGATAAAATGTTCCATATTGTGTTGAATGAGTTATGTTTGACTATGGATGTGCTATTTTTATAAAATTCATGGGTTTTCATTAAAATATTAACATCTTGTATGCTAGTTTTAATATGAATGTTAAGATTATGTTTCATACTTTTCAAATGAGGAATAAATTGGACATAGTAAGTGACGGGTGGAGCTTGATATAGCTATATGATGCATTAGTAGGTCTGATGATACAAACCGGTGTCTTAGAATAAGTCCTTGACAAAATATTTATTTTTAGTCTTGGCACAAGGCATTGACTATGTGGTTATGATGTCTGAAATTATGCATTACATCATTATGAAATTATCTATTGATATTACATGCTATTATTTGACCAGTACAATATCCATGTGAATAAGTAAATGGAATTTTTTTATTTATACTTTTCATATTATGCTGAAATTTATGTTTAAAAGGCTTGGGTTTTAGTCTTATACACTACCTTAAATGTTTATGCCTATTTTTTATAGTTTCTGCTATATTGCTATCCTTACTGAGCATATGAGCTCACCCACATATTTATTTTATTTTTCCCAGGATTTGAAGAAGTATATCATGATTAACCTATAGGAATAGGCCAAGAGATATGAGTGTGTTCAAAGGGGACACAATTTTGTTTTTCATTATTTCATGATTTAATGTAAAACTTATGTATGTATCTAGTACTTCAAAGGATACTAAACATATCAGACTTTCGGGACATGATCTGTTGTGATAATGCCAATTATATGTAATAATGCAATGACTCTAGGTAACTAGATTCAACGCATTATAGTTGGTATC
Organism: Viscum album; assembly: GCA_963277665.1. NCBI lineage: Eukaryota > Viridiplantae > Streptophyta > Magnoliopsida > Santalales > Viscaceae > Viscum > Viscum album. The sequence goes on from OY728152.1 coordinate 1,649,752,202, forward strand.
AGAAGATGTTTAGTACAATCCTTGGAAACTAGATTGAGAAAAACTCTAATTAGAGAACATTACCCTAAGATAGACTTTAGAGATAAGTATAGAAAAACATCATAAAAATTCGGTAGTGTAAATATTATGTGAATTTTCCAAAAAATACATACATGTTTAGATACGAGCTAGTAGAGGTGGCTCTCGCACAGATATACCTAGGGGTAAAACCTGAAAACACCGCTTTGATCTAGACTTGAATGGGAACTAGTGCACGAAAATGGTTTTTGTTGCACACTTGGTTACGACACTCCAACAGGATATACATATGATAATTCAAATTTTATTTATAAACTTATTTGAATTATTTTAATTTAAGATGATAATAAATAACCTTAGTTACATGTAAGGTGTTTTTTATTGAAAATAAGGTGTCAAGATATTCTCTAAATGATTTTATGACTACTATTACTCAGAAAATGATTTCTAGTTTTATTCAATGGATGGATTCCATGGAATTCACACTAATATTGAACAAGATGTAAAATGTGGGAAAATGGTGGAAATGAACAATGAAAAAGAATGTTGATAGGCGTAAAAGATATCGTGTTCATGCTGAATAAGTTTTTCAAAAATATAATAAAAAACATATATATTAACCAACTCCCAAACTCAACATAATAGAGAAATCCAGTGAATGATAAGAGCTATAGTAGTGAATTCCATGGAAAAAAGAATGATCAAATTCCATCATGTAGGAAATGTGGATGGAGACACCCAAGAAAGTGTCTCAATGGAGTAAAGAAATGATTTTTTTTGTGAGAAATATGCACATAAAGTAGAGAATTTTTTAGAAAAAATGAATATTACCGTGGAAGAAACTAAAAAATATCCCAATAATCCATTTACAGTCATTTTTTTGTAAATTTAGGGGACCTGAGCACTACCCGAGTCAATGAACTATTTAATAAGATAACCTCTTGTTTAAGGAAGATAATATGTGGAAATAAATGGATGGATAAATGTTTAAAAGTATTAGTGATCATTGTAGATGGGATTACTTGGGAAGAATTTTCTCTTGTGTGTATAACCATGTGGTTTGTTTTGTGAAAATTTTATTCGAGGAAGAATTATCTTTTCTTTTGTGGATATACATATAAATAAGTATTTGGGTTTATATGATCCTTGAATTTGAGGAAATAATAAGTTATTAATTTTTGGGATGAAAATATGAGGTATGAGATAAAATTTGTGGTTAAATTATATTATGGTTATTTTGATGAATTTATCTCATTTTGGGAATGTTATAAAAAACGTTTTTGAAAAAGGAAAACACACAGATTGTGTGACACCGCATCGCGTTGGAAAAAACTATGGGAATAAAACCCACAACCAAAGTGCGACGGTGATTTTTTGCCCACCGCTGGACTACATGATGTCCCTTGTCAGTGTGACTAATTCTGTTTAGTTAACTGATTTTATTGATCAATAATAAGTTTATTTGGGATATAATGTTTTATAAAATGGATATCCTTAGTGTTGGAAAATTATTGGGTGATTAAGTGATAAATGTTATTTTGGAAGACGTTCACTCTGTTCGGAACACTATATGCCTCAGGGAAATAGAATACTAGGGGATTTCATTTGTGGAGTAATGGTGGATTTTTATCTATGTTTTTATTGTGGATTTATAGATATTTGGGTTATTTATGGAAATGATTAACCTATCATAGAGAATATTTGATTGGGTTAATTACTTTTAAGTATGTGACTTTAAGAGTAGTCAATGTTATTTGGAGATACAATTTAATGTTGGAGACTAGGTAATAAAATTCTTCTGAGTTTTTGGTTTGAATCATAGTTTATATTATATTGAAGGATTTTAAGGACAATTGTTTATTAAATGGTATTAATTGATCTTTGGGTATTGTTGGTTTAATTTTAGAAATTAAGTTTATTATTTCTTTATGTAAAGTATTTTCCTTTTTGGGCATCATCTGATCTTGTACTAACCATTTCGGTTTTGGTTAATCTCTGAAGACAAGGGAAAAATATAGTTCATCCTTTATGGATTATGAGGTTCTCTATAAGTTGATTCTAACACTTTAGGTGTGACCAAGTCATCGTTAATAATCGTAATTTGGAGTGAAAGATGAGTTTGTGGTAGAAATTATTTAAATTATGGGACTCTCTTTATCAAGTATGTTTTTCTTATTAACTGAGGAAATTAATTCTTAAACCATAGGTAAAGTATCTTAAACCCAAAAATGTATTATCTTAATACCTTACATTATTTATCATAGATTTATGGCTTTGGGGCCTTCAATTTTCCATTCACTTGTTTGTGGTTGATGACCTAAATCACTCCCAATAAATATTTACATTTTTCCTCCAATTACAATTTCCACCAATGTTCTCCTATTCTAAATCCTAATTTGGTGGTGTATTTTTCATTCCCCTTTCCCTATTATTAAGATTAAATTTTATTAACCCTATTTCGGATGTGGGTTTTCCACAAGGGTATTTTTTATTTTTTAAGATTTTATTTTCGATGAAAAATTTCAAATTACAAGGATAAAATTTATTGATAGAGGGATGAATGTAACACCTCAATCTTCCATGGTATACTTCTCTTTGAATAATACAATAGCGTGAGATGTACAAAACACTGAGTTCAAGTGCATCACGACATATCAAAAAAGTCATTTAGAATGATGTTATGAATATTGATAACCAATTTTTGAAATATATATATATCCCATAATATTTTAACATTCATATTTTATGTTTCTCAGACATAATATAAGGACAAATTCAATTTTCCAGATAAAAGAAGTATTTTTCAAAAAATGCAGTTTTTCCACCTTTTAATGGAAAACTCTTTATAAATAATCTTTTTGAAACTTTTATATATTAAATTTTATGAAATTAAATTCTTGTTTAGAATCGGAAAAAAAATTCAGTTTGGATAAATTTTTGGTGTTTTTCTAAAAACATTCATATTTTGATGAATAGTGAAAGATATTAAATTTTAATTGAAAACAACTTTTTTAATCAAAATAATTTATAGTGTTAAATTAGACATTTGAATAGTTTTGAATAATTATATTATATTTTTACCATTTAATATAATTTTAGTCATTGGAAGTAATTTCACTTTTACACTGGACATAAACACATATCAATCTTTTGAGAATTTTTATTTCTCAAAAACCCGCTTTCTAGTTTTGAAAATGAGAATTAATTTTAAATTAATTAATGAAACTTATATTTTTTGAATCTCATAAAATAGACATCATTTTTGGATTTGGAATAAAAAAAATAGCTTCGAGTGAATGTTTTGTATTTTTCTAAAAACATTCATTTTTTGATGAATAGTGAAACACACTACTTTATTTTTTTAAACTGACTTTTTATTTAAATTTATTTTAAGTCAAAATAGGTACATAATACCTATATTATTTCAACATAATTCATTGGAGTCATTTTATAATAAAATTAGATGTATAAAATTTTATTGAATTTTTTAACATTGCATAAAACATAATTTTACCGCTTTTGTGAATTGAATTTCAAAAATTCAAGAGACACAATTGAAATAAGTAAGTAAAATGTGGTTCAATAAGTTGAAAATAATATTTTGTGAATAGTAACTTTTGAATTTTATTTACCATAGTTAAAAGTAAATAGGGTAGTTAAAGGTAAAAATGATATCATAATTACCCTAACAGTTGTCATAATTCTATTGGATAGGTGTATTTTGACCAAAATCAAGCTGAGGAATAAAATATGATCTTTTTTTCCACTTGGTTTAGATTAGGGCATTTATTATTATTTTATTTAAAGAAGAGTTCAAAGTGTTAAATTTAAATGTTAATAAACAAAACATTTTTATTATATGGTTATACATAAGATAATTTTGACTATAAAAATTCATTAGATATATAAGAATATTTCCTAGATCATTGTATTTTATTTACAATTTTTATAAATTAAATAATTAAATTTATTTATGACACATTGATGATACAGTAATTACCTTATTAATGAATGGTTAAAATAATTTATATTATAAATAATAAAATAAAAGAAAATCAAGACTTTTGATGCATTCTACAAATTTTCAAGGTTAATATTACATGTTAGGGTTCATTAATTTTTTTTTGAAGAATTCAAATTTTTATAACTTTCACAAATACCAAATACTAAATAATATAAAAATTGACATAAATGATTTTTTAAAACAAATACTATATTATTAAATGATATAACAGTCCAAAAAATCTATGTTTAGGTCAAATGAACTATATAATAATATATATGTCATTAATGAACTACTTGGGGTTCTCTTGACATTTGTAGTATGTTTATTAACCATATAATATAAAATTACAAGGAGACATGGTAAATGTTAAACTACTTAACCAAGAGTTAAATCTAAAAGATATGGTTAATGTGGTGACCTAAACCTCTCTAAACCCAATTTATTGAGAGGTTTTATACCCAACCCTATCGTAGCCTCCAAATAAATTCTTTTAGATCCATTATAAACTAAATATGACTGTATAATAAAATATGATTTCAAGGTATTCCAAAAGTGACCCTCACCTCTCTTATAAAATAGAACTTCCCCTTATCTCAAAATCACACCACCAAAGCCATTTATCATGGAAAAAACCAGCCAAAATATCCTCCCAAGTACCCTCAATTCATCCTAGAAGCATTACATTGATTAGAAATCCAACATAAGGATCTATTTTGATCAAATAAAATATAAGCACCTGAAGGAGAGGTAATTATTTCATCACATTTTTCAATGTTCTTTTCTTTTTCCACTTCCTCTTTCTTTGTTTTTTCCATAAAAAAAAAATAAATCTAGTACCTTATACATACTTTGATGTTATTATAAATATGATATAACCATATTCAGTATTCTATCCTTCTTAAGAAAGAAAAAGTCACCATACATGCGTACGTATAGCTTACCGTCTCCACGTCATGGTATAGTTTATTATTCAACACTTAATTATTTGGATGGGTATAATAATGAGTATAATTGATGTAAATAATAAATATAACATGTTAATGATTCTTTAAATATGATATACCATCCAATTATTAACGATTTCACCATTAATAGAATTTTATTGTCGCTCGTCCGTATGTACGGATTACCGTCTCCACGAACGCGATGAGAATCATTGCCCACTGTAACCATTAAAAAATAAATATCATTTTATTATAAAAAATAATGTTTAAGAACATTATATAATTCTGCATACAAATCAAATATATCTTATCCATAACAACCATGACTTACATAGAAAAACATGTAAAGAGTAACAAATCAGTTAACACCCGAAACAATGATACTACTGAAATACTAAAATCAATGAAATATTAAAAGATAAAATAAGATATCATATTTATATATACATTTCTTTTATAATTTAATAACAATTATTTCACCATTATATATAAGGTTAACTTACCCTCAACTGAGGAAAAGTACAAGGTAAGAGGTTTTCATCTCACTTTTTATTCCAGTTAGATTCATGCTATATTTTCTATTATTTCCTTTGGGTGTTGTATGTACAGTCCATGATTGTGTTCTTTGTGTAATATACTTTAATTTATGGGTATTTACAACTTCATTGTACGATCCTTCTTTCATGGGTTGAATGTTTCGTATGTTACCAAATCAGTAAGGGAATTTTTAATATTGATTTTCACTCATTGTGGTTTACACAAACTTCATTGATTATTTTACTCCAAGATTATGTGTGATATCAATATTTATTTATTTATGTATTAATTTAGACTACCCACTATGTAGATATACTTTTGATATATATAATAACTCCATCTATAAATTCTCATGTCATCTTTATGAACGTGATATGAGTAATCTTAAATCAATTTCGATTCCTTGAGTTAAACATCCAAGTCATTGGTGTTGTTGTTGCAAGAATATGTGTGAATGACCTATGATTGATTTACACTAAATATCCAATAATATTGAGTGTATTTATATTTTTCATACATAATTATTTCATATATTTATCCTTAACATAAGGATATAGTCTTTATAAGGAATTTCATCTCAATTTACATTCCATTGAGACTTTATTGTTGTTATGTGCCAATTCAGTTTTATATAGTGTATATACTATACTTTGACAAAGTTTATTATGAATCCCTTTATTCTCTTGATATTATAAATTTTTTATTACCTCGTTTATTTGTATTCAAATGTCTCTCATTTGGTTTGGAACTCTAATTAAAATATTATTTTAAATGTTTCAACGATTTATTATTCTAAATCATTCTAATTAATGTCCATGTCTTAAAAATTGTTTTTAGGATTGATTTATAAGGAAATTAAGGTTTTATAATTAATATTTCATTTAAAAGTTTCATAGAGGTATGGGAAACTTCTATTCAAAAATATATTTTAACAACTTCTTGATAAATAATGATACTTTTAAATGTTTTCAAGAAAAAGGGGATATTTATCTCAAATATTTTTACTTATTATTTTCATCTATGTAAATATCCTTCATTAATCATGATTGAGGTTGATAAAATATTCCATATTTTGTTGAATGAGTTATTATTGATTGTGGATGTGATATTTTTATACAATTCATGGTTTGTGGTTAAAATATTTACATTTCGTATGCCTGTTTTAGTACGAATATTTAGATTATGATTCAACCTTTTCATGTGAGGAATTTATTGGACTTGGAAAGTGATGGGTAAAGCCCACTATAGATCCTTGATACATCGATAAGTCTAATGAGACAAACTAGTGTCTTAGCAATATGCATTGACATAATCTTTATTTCTAGTCTTGGAACGATGCCTTAACTATGTGGTTATGATGTTCGGAATTATGCATTCTATCATTATGAAATTAGATATTGATATTACATGAAATTATTCGACTAGTAGAATATCTATTTGAATCCATTAAATTTCATTATTTGATTAATATTTTCTATATTATGCATTAATTTAAGATTAAAAATATTGTGTTTTAGTCTTATACACTGCCTTAAATGTTTATATTTATTTATGATAGTTTCTGCTATATTGTTATCCTTAATGAGATTCTAAGCTCACCCCTTTCTGTGTTTTTGTTACAATGATGTAAAGAAGTATACCATGATTAACCTGTAGGGATATGCTAAGGGATACGAGTGTGTTCAAAGGGGACACGATGTTGTTTTTATTTATTTCATAATGTAATGTAAAAGTTATGTATGTATCTAGTACTTCCAAGGCTACTAAAATGATTGGTCTTTCAGGACATGATCTCTTGTGATCATAAAAATGATATGTAATAATGCACTGACACTAGGTAACTAGGGTCAGGGCATTACACCAATCCATCCAAAAGACCAAACCTATCTCCCATAAGAAAAGATCTAAAGGAGGTCTACCAAAAAAATGGTGGTCATCGGTATCAACACTTTCATGTTTATTTACCATTCAAGTTTAGATAATGTGTTTTACCCATACTAAATTAAAAAATAAAGTAAAATAAACATACTTATATTTTTTTATGACTATGGTACAATCGTACTATATCTCATTTACATCATACAAAAAATGAAAACACCACTCGTGCATACGTATGACTTACAGTCTCCACAATGTAGTGAAATTGGTTTTTCATCACCACTTTACCTAGATGGTTATAAATTTATAACTATTGGATATATACATATGATATTTGTGAATGTAATATTATTGTTCGAAAATAATATCATATATATATTCTTACCTTCCAATCCGATGAAAAATGATAATGTTGCTCATATGTACGTGTGGCCCAACACCTCCATGAAATGATATGATCTGTTTTCATTTACAGTTTTCATTGATAGTAATAAGGATGGTTTTAATGAATATATATGACATATATGATATGATAAATATTCGGGAATGATTAATTAATCTTTAAATTTATTTTTTTCTATTCGTTGAAAAGTGAAAACATTTTTTATTCAAAAACGTATGACCTACCATCTTCATGAAGGGTATAATTAATTTTTCTATATAAATATTATATAAATGGCTCTAAATATATATATACCAAATATATAAGATATTTATGATATTGAAAAAAATTATGTTGTTGTAATGATAATAAAAGATCAAGGACCGGAACTTCTGAATACAAACATACATGAAAAACGAAGTAGTTGACTCCAGAAATAATAACACTGGTAAAATAACAATTATCAAACATGTCATAAAATATTATAAATGGATTATATATGAAATTATATATATGTATATGATTTTAATGTAAATATAAATATATTATATGGGAGTTTAAAATCACTTATGAGGCTAGTTGAATTTTAGGTAAGGGATTTCGTCTCCATCACCATGTCAATGAGACATATTTGGTAATACAAACCAATTGACTTTTATGTGGAATGTATACTACCGTTTTATGTATTTATAATACTCACTCATTGGTCATAATACTTTTTTTTAAAATACTGATATTATCTGTTTATGGATATGTTTATTTATGATATCGTATACAATTTTAATATATAGTGTTTTACCTTCAATGTTATTTGACTGAAAATATTCATTACAAGAAATAGATACTTATTAATAAAGAATATTTTTACTAAATTAAATATACGATTATATATATGGGGAATACATTAGACATACAGCAATGGGTGGGGCATGGAATTATATAGTCCCTCAATGCATTAACATGTCACAAGAGACAATTGAGTAAGCAAAATTAAATGGATATTTAAAAATAGTTTTAAACTATATTTATGTATGATCTTGATGGTAGAGATATCATGATTTATGAGATCATGACCTCCAATAGTATGAATTTCCTTCAATGAGAATTCATTTTTTATAATTATCTATTAGATTATTACATTGATATTATCTATAAATTCATTTTGTGATCAATTTATTGATTAAATGACTTTTGTTTTCAATTATTTACCTTTCCATATCGATTATAAATTAATTATTAATGATATATTCCACTATACAAAAAACATACTGAGTATTTAAACTCATCCTTATTTTTTTTTACTTTCCCTAGGTTATGAAGAAGAAATCATTGAATGAGTTTCAAGGAAGTATAACATTAAATTTTGTTACATGTATATTTTATATTTCCATTGTAATATGGGAATGAAGTATATATTTTGTTCTTCAAGACTAGTGTACTATTTGGTCCATTGAGATGAAATTACTTATATCTAGTGGCCATTTAATAAAAAAGCAACCAACTCAGGTAACAAGGGTTAGAGTTATTATATAAACGATTAATTCCATATATAAATGCGATACAGTGGGTTTCACAATGGTGAACTTAAAAGAATTTATAAGTAAATAACGAAACATATAAATATTTTTATTTTATTTAGTGAAGTAAAAAAGTTTTAATATCACTCTCAAGAGTTCAAAATCAAGAATTATAATTCTAGTGAAACCATTATTCAAATTGAGATTATTTATAAATGTTTCAATAGGTTTTAGAGGGATGTTTTTATCAGATGATAACATAGAGATTTGGTAAGAATTTCATTGAGATATAAATATCTTAACAAAACCTTTCATTTAGTAAACCTAAGCAATTCTATCTGCCATTCCTATGTGACTTGAGACTTATTATTCTGTATGGTTTTGTTAGTATTCTTAAAAGAGTTTATTAATATAAAGGGTATAATATTATACAAATGGAATATAAACTTTATGATTCATTAATGTTGGATATATCTAACAAATTAAGTAAATAATAATGAACTTAAGAATATAGGACTTTGATTTTTCCCAAACTAATGATCATCATAGACATTTATAGGTTATAGAAAAATTTAAAGGTTATCATGGGTAGAATTTAATTTTGACATTATGAATATGATAATGAGACACAAAAGTTGTTTTGTGTTATTGATCACTGATGAAATATACTACATAGAGTATCATACACTACATATTTGATTTACTAGGGGTATATCTTGAAAATTTAAAATAACCTCTACTGACTGTTAACACCAATCCTGAAAACCTTCCTAATTTTATATGTTTGTTATAGTAACCTTTAAGTCTATCTAATCAAGTGTGGTTGGGTATCCCACAAATCATTTCATCAGTTGAGTTTTATAAAGATTGGATTTTCTTCACATATAAAGAGTACAAAATTTAGAAGCTTTATTTGAATATATTGAAGGGTCATACATACATAAATACATAAGTGATATTTGACATGATTATCAATTTGATGAGAGACATGTGATTTGTTCATTGACATGGTTATTCTATACTCATAGAGGTGAGGAAGAATGAGTAGATGTATGTGATTTATATACATTGTGTCCCATGGTTACATAATGTATTATGAAAGAAGAATATATATACATTCATTCATGAATATGATATAGCATGTGGAAATAGGTATCGGGATACCTGTGTTTTATAGAGATCACAATAAATACCTTTGTTGATTGAGTAACATTTATGTCTTTATAAAGGCATATACATACTTATATTTATGAATTAAGGAATTCATATATATTTTAAATACTGTAAAGGCCCATTCGGTCACACATTATAGTTTATGGAATGGGGATTGGGTTTTAAAAAAATCATAAAGGCAACATAAATTTTTTTTAGAGTTTTCGAATATAGGGTTTTGAATGGATATTAACAAGGTATTTTATTTTAAATGAAAAAATATAAAGTTAATGATAATGTTCAATTTTTTTTTAAATATCAAAATAGAGTTTTGGATATGGTTTCACAAGTTAATATAAATTATATCCTTAAGAAAAATTATAAATATAAATTATTTTGGCGATATCATATATAAAGAAATGGGGATGTTATATGGTACAAAATTTGTAAACCAAGAGATATTATATCCCATTGGTTTGGATATAAATTAAGGCATTATATATGACATCGCACCACTATATTGTATGATATCCTATTATATGATATGTTCATATCGTAATTTTTATGATATGTGGGAATTTTATCCTTTGATTTAGTTAAGAAGATAACAATTAAACACTAACATCCAAATCATCATACATGTAAGCTACCATTTTTCATAAAAATTTCATATTATGAAACATATGTCAGGATAAATAAATGATTTATATGATAATTTTATGTGTTATTAGAATAAGGGTGAAAAGTTTAATATCAATATTCGATTTAATCATACTTTATGAACATATGAGTAAATATACGTGAGGATACTGGAATATCCTTAAGGGATATATAAATTTTCCAAATTCTATTAAAATGGAATAAGAATTTTTTGGGGCTCATAATGATTCTCCTAAATCTATTTTCCCTTTCTTTCATTTCCATAGAGAGGTACTGACATAATCTTTTTATAAGAGGAGCCCACATGTTGGGTTATTTTTTTGTCGATGGATAAATTATTGAGGATTGAGTGTTTTCGATTAATATTAGTTATCATTATCTAATATTGTGATTTAATATAGGAGATATGACCATTATATGTTAAAGATAAATATGTTATTTATTTATATCATACAAGGTTTTCATTTCATGATATAAGGATTTTTATTTTCTAGTTTTTTTTCAATATTCGACTACTAAAATAAGTGTTATTTGATCTTATAAAATTGAATAGTGGTTTTAGAGAAGTTCTATGGAATTTTATTCTTTAAATAATGTTGAAAATGATGTAAAATTTTTTAACATATTATTAATCTTATGAAACGATATAAATTTTAAATTTTTTCAAACATTACAATAAAAGATATCATAAGTGGAGATATGATCACAACATATTATATACGAAAACATACACGAGGACATAGTGTAAAAGGTTTAGGATTTAAAATACCACAATATATGATATGGGTAATCATTTGATAATATAGAACAATTTTAATCATATGAAAGATAAAAAAATAAGGTACAATATAACAGGATCAATATATGGAATAACATGAAGTATGATTCCCGTGGAATGAAGTGATGTTCTATACCACATTTCACCTATCAAAAAAATAAAATATTTGATCACAATTAAAAAATGGATTATTATTGATAATGTTATCATAAAAAATGATTGATATCATTGAGTTTTGATATCTTTGACCAATGAAGTACCTAGTGTAAATCATGACATCTATTTTGAATGTATCGGGAAAGACAAAATAGATTAATAAAAATATTTTATATAACATGGATTTTCCCACCATTTTTCAATTATGAATTTTATTATATAATTTATAGAATATTTATAAATTTTGGAAAAATGGGTTTTTGGTGATTTATTTATTTTATAAGGTGATTATGAATTAATAATTAATAAAAATTTTATAATTAATTAGTAAATGTTTATGAAACATTTAATAAATAGATAGACATTATTTTAATAGTTAATATCAAATATCATTTCATTTTATATGTTGAATTATAATTTTGACACAATGTGTTTATATATAAGTTATAATTTAAATTACAAAGTCTTTATAAATTATAAAATAACCCACAATATGATAATGTAAATATTGAGTTATGAAATTTACAATTTTTTTACATCAAGTGGTAAAATTAAAATGACTTATTTTTAAATATTATGTGGATTATATAAAACAGTTTTTCTAATTGATATGATCAACTTTCAAAAATATTAAATATATGGTATTTTGATTTTGTAAAATGTTAATATAAGGTATCAGTTCTTCATAAAAAATATATTGTTTACATTTTAATTAAATACTATATATTTGAATAAATTCCATATAAAAATAATATGAATGAGTTTATATTATAAATATGTGTATTTTAATTATATTTATTTGGTTATGGAATTCCCATAACACAAGGATAAATTATAAAGTGATTATAATTGATTTAATTACAAATTATTCATAAATGTTTATGTCTTATATGTATTTAATAATTTTTTATTTATTTAGTTTTATTCCCTTATTTATTCATTAAAATAATTTTTATTTTATTAATTAATTCATACTATATCATATAATGATAAATAAATTCTATAAATCAACATACATGCAATTGAGGAGTCACATATGGGTTATGATGATTTATTTAGTTTTTCACTACCTTGACTCGGGACTCTAATGAAGTAATGAAAATAAATTCAATGGTAGATTATAGTATATAAATATTAGGTTAAATAATTTTAATATAATTGATGTACCTTTTATGTAGGGAACAATTGGTAGTTGGGCTTTGGTATGGACTACTCACTGGACTATTGGCTTAGGCTATATCTAGAAAAGTAGGAATTAGCTACCCATCACATGATGAATACTCTTATGGTAATTATTGATTTCATATGATTCAAAACTGTTACATGGAAGGATTTCATGTACCTTATGCATGCGTAGGGAATATATGATATTATATGGTGAATTATTAAAATACCTCTAAATACTATGTGTTACATCATTTTCAAAGTGAACACTTTTTTGGATGTCGATCGTCTAACAAAGTAGTTTCATTCTAAATCTAGGTGACTGGGGATTATATTTTGTAATAATAGCGTAAATGAATAAAAATAAGTGTTAGGTAACTAAATCCCACTATGAAATTTGGGTTCCAATCTTTTGGAAAACCCTATAAGATAAGATACCAAAAGAATAGAGTTGCGTGAATCTGTATAATAGATAAAAATAAGGATTTGTCCACTCAACTATCTAAGATTAATATATGATATGATTAGAAAAAATAACTACCTAAATAACTATTTGGTTATATAAACCCTAAATCACACTCATAACATGGTGAAATATAGATATTTGTCTAAGGAAATTTTAAAAACTTTCATCATTTTATTGGGAGTATATTTATTAAAATCACTTATTAAAAGATCATAAAACACGATTCCCATTTCATGAAAGATTATTTTTTAGATAAAATGTAATCACTATTATAGAACATGACATTCAGATCAATCCTTAGAGAAAGTTAATCTTAACGGAAGATAAATTTCAATATTTATATAGGAATATAAGAATCAATGTTAAGTAAATGAATATATTTTTATTAGGGGGAAAACTATCTAGGTTAAATCACTATAAATGTTTTTCATAAAAGTATAGGAATATTCTTAATGAAATCATATATGAATTCAATAATTATTTAAAATTCATTAGATATAAACTAATCCATGGAAATTAATTCTCCACACATGTTCACAATAAGATTTTGTATTACTTGGTGAGACAAGAGGTTTCATATAATGATTAATATATATAATTAATTAAATAGAGAATTATTTTTCAAAGAGTTTCAATAATGTGAATGTGTTAATATAGGTTAATTATATATCTTAAAAGTGTTGATGAAAAATGATTAATAAAAATGATGTCTAGGATCTACTTCATAATTATAATTATAGAAGGGTAAATTTTTAATCTAGACGTGGAACACTATATGGTAAAATTATAATCCTAGGTCATTAGTACCATAAATAAGTTTTATAATGGAGTGAGAATATTTACATTAGATGGAATATTCCATAACACCTGATGTGATTAAAGAAAATCCATAGAGATTCAATGTCAGGTATTTTTTATAGGAATAAAATCATTTATTTTGAATGGTATATGATACAACAATATGATTCAAATGTGTTACAAAGATATGAAAAATATAAATTGATGATGAAAGATTGAATCTTAAATTCAGGTGATGAATTTGGGTTTTTACATGATGGAATTTGATGGAAAGAGTTACATCAATGATTGGATGAATAAAGGTTGTGCATAATTATCACATTTCTATTATGTTATAAGAAAAGTAATTTGAAAAAATGGTTGTTAAGAACACTACATTAAACACACTATTTATAATTCATTTAATTATATGAAATTTTTTTGGAAAGATACACAGGGAGAAATTTTTTGTCCAGGTGACAACAGATTATTAAATGATATTGTTCAAAATCCAAGTGATGTATTGTCACTACTCATAAGTGGATTATTTTAAGCAATAAAGTTTTATTATCTAAATTTTACTCTAAAAACATAGAATACAATATATTATATTATTTTAAATATTTTTTATTAAATATTCAAGATAATGGAAGTAAGTATTATTTCTTAAACATAAAGGTGTTTGTGTATATTAGAATTATAGTTTCCAAAGAATATTATCTCTAATAGTATTGTTGGCATATATTAGACATAGACATGTTTAATGATTAAATAAAATAAAATTATATTATTAAAAAGGAAAAGTGAGTGTTAATTTATATTATAATATAGTTTTGAATATGTTTGTAAATACATTAAATATATAGAGTTACATTTCTTTACAAAATGGTTCTTGATGAAAACATAAAGGTAAAATAACCAAGATGATGATGATGCTGAACTTAGAAAGGTATTTAAGTAGATAAAAAATATATACTAACATTATAAATTATTTTGTTTGTATTAAATTAGTTTTAATATCATGGTCATGAGTTAAAAATAAGAAATAAAATTCATAGTACCACCATTAGTATCAGTGGATTTCATCTAAATTATTAGTTTTTAAAGAGTTAAGTGTAATGGTTTTTTAAGTTGACACTTAAAAATGTGGAAATAATTTCATTACTATTTAATATTTTTCATAAAATGTAAAATAAAACAAAAATAAAGAATTATAAGAGTTTTTAAAATGAAAAATGTGATTAGAACTAATGTATTGTTTTTCATTATGCCTATATGGGTTTAATAATATAAGATTAATCATTTTATGTACAAGGAATCTTTATTTATAATGCGAATCAACCAACCAAGACCCCACATGAGCCATTAGTAAAATCGGTGTGCTTCTCACTCTAATTGGAATAGGTCTAAAGACTACCTCCAAGAAAACATAATAATGATGGGATTTTTTATCCTATATCGTATATTATAAAAATAAATTCTAATATGAAAAAATAACCAAAAAGATAACAAATATTTAAAACCAAATCAACAACATACAGTGCATGCATGATATATCAATGATATGTTTGATGTTATGGAGGAAATAACCACAATTTAATATAGATATAGTGATACAATATCAAATTTTATTAATAACTCCATGAAAGGTAATATTCCTCTTCATGACATGGTCTCTTTTGAAGGACTCTACCTATAGTAGTGTCCCACTGTATACCCACCAAATTATACTGTTAATAAATCTTCCAAATACACTACTTCCATACCCACTAAGGTTATCTTTAGACTGTGAATAATCTAGATAATGAAAACATGTGTGGGAAAAAGACCCATGTAGTGATTAGTATAAATATACTCCATATGACACTTTGAAAACACTAAGTAAAGATGAAAGAATAAGTGAAATCAAACAAAAATTCAAGAATATAAAATGTAACCCAAAGGTTCTTGATATGATCAAAGGATTAGATATTATCAATGTTCTTGAAATACAAGGATTATTAAAAGAATATAGTCTTCAATGATTAAATCTTGGAAGGATTATATCTAACATGAAATCAAAGATATCTTCAGTATCTAATGTCTCATAAAACATGGAGCAATTAACCAAAATTTAAGTAATATGTCAAAACAAATGAGTAGTCCTTTCATGATGAAATCCTATCAAAATATGAATCACCTAGAAACCCAGAAACCCAAACATCACACCATCTAAAAAATATATCAGTATCTATAGTGGGATACCAATTCCAAGGTAATATATACAATTCAATTAATGGGACACCGACTATTATAGATAACATTTTACCATAATATAGTTTATTCATTATCTAAGGTTGTTTTTAACTCCATATGCGGAGGACCCTCACCTTTTTATGTAATGTATTACCTACATTACTAAATATATTGAGTAATTACACATTGAATTTGGTATTTATGAAGGGGTACAAAACCTGTGTCAGCCCCAACATTCTCTCCATTCCTCTTCATCATCGAGTCTCCAAGATAAATAACAAAACATTATTATAAAACCTATAAAATGAAAACCAGATGACAAAGTGACATACACCATCACAATATTTATAGGAAAAAATTGCAAATATTATTTTCATGTATCCAATTTGTAAACCAATACAACAAGATATGAAAATAATTAAAGGCAGAATAGCATAATAAATTTACATAGGTGGACATGACATGTATGCCTATCCATTAACTAAGAATATGTTTTTAATATTAATTATTTGTGGATTCAACCTACAAAGAATTTATTATAGGATACATTGATTTTGGGAATGACTATTATATAAAGACATTTACCGCTAATATACATCAATATATTACACCGATGGGTAGACTATATACCTATTATTATATATAATGTATGCTTCCACTGAAATTCTCATGTGTGGTTGACATAGACACGGAATTTTAAAAATTCATATATCGTGTATGGTCCACTCAAGTGTATACTTATAGATCATTATATTCCATTAATCTAATATACACAATGTGTCTACATGACCACATAGTATGTGGGGAAATCACATTAACTATAGTTTTAACCGAGTACATGCGAAGGAACGTGACATCATGATACATGATGTGTGTCCCAAATTCACACCCCATGTAATATTTATTGAAATTAATAAACCCAAGTGATATAGTTCACATGAAAGACAACACATATTCTAGATAATTACATGTCATGTAATTGGAAATTCCAAATTTTGATCATGTTGTTCTTTATAATACATGTAGAAAAACCATCGTTGTCTCCACCTATGGCTGATCCTTCAATGTTGATAAATCATGATTTCACCAAATCATCCATTGCATTTAATCGAATATTCTTCAATGTTTATATACATCTTTATCCATCCCAGTGGTCTCTATTATTCCAATTTTCACCCAGAACCCCATCATAATCCCATAACAGCACACTTAATGCTATGAAAAAACATGATCCACCAATCCTCCCTTATCTTAGTATAATTTATCTATGATAATAATATAACATGATAAATTTGGAAAGAGGGAATCAAATAATGATGGCCAGTAGAATGTATGAACACCCAAACTAAGTTTATTTTCATACATAAGATATAATAACATGATATATTAGAATGAAAATAATATATTTAGTAATAAAAAGTTCTATATTCTTCCACATTAATCATCTACCACAATCATTGATCATCATTTTTCAAATGAAGATAAAAATACACCAAAGAATAAAACTTGCAATGATAATTATTCTTTAACTTATAACACAAGGATGAACCGATATCAATCACTAAAAATTTATTAGTGTTAAGTGATAAATAAATTATTTAATTAAAATTATTAATATATCTAATAAAAATGAATTTAAGTCTAATTGATTCCAATGAAATTTCTGAATAATTATCTAAAAAATGTGTCATTATAATTCCTTTAAAAAATATTAAATGAATCATAAAAATGAGAAAACAATTATAAGAATATATTCAAATAATTAACAAATTTATATTTATCCATGAAATTAATTTTTATTAACTAAATAAATACTTTTATTTATGTTTAGAAGATTTTCTTAAAATAATTATTAATTCTAAAATTCGCCATAAATTTCTACTCTGGTGGAAGTAGTTTAATTTCTTAATAAAGTATTTTCCAACAATTGATGGTACTCCATTATTTTTTTTGATGAATGACTCCTCATAAACATTACATTATCTAGGGTTTATGTCATCAAAAATGGATAACCCTATGTGTGTGGTGAAAAAAATATAGTGAAAACCTACGTTAACTAAGGAATCACTTTCAATTTCTAACATGGCTTCTTCCAGGTCTCAACACCAAATCCTAGTGGTTATACCATTCCTAAGGAAAAGAAACCATTCTAGAAAAAACCAAAATTATATAATTTCTATATAAATTCCCAGTTTATAAATATCAATGTTCATTTTTTTGTAGAATTAATAAATTATTTAATAAATAGTAAATATCCCAATAAATTCAATTTTCTCAGATATTAATGAAAATTCAACCCATGGTAAAAAAATATGCTCTAAGATCATTATAATTATTTTTTCCTCATGTATCTAACTAAGGTAAAATAATTTTTTTTATCTCTTTAGTGGACTAGGGACCTCAAGACTCAAAAATGAAACAAAACACACTAGAGAAAAAATCTAGGCCAATATATCCACCCCAACATAAATAATTTTATCCTCAAAATGTGAAGAACAATATAAAAAAACTATGATTGTCACAAAACAACCTCATGAAATATATAACACATTATCACATATGATATGATTCCATCTGAAGTCCACTCAGTAATAGAACTTGGAACCTAACCATATAGGATAAAAATATCCTTTTTCCATTCCATACACTATTTTTGCAGCTTTATAGGTTTTGATTAGTTTAAGAACAATTAGATAGACCACAAAAAAGTATATTCTTTATCAAAAAGTTTCATTTCTTGTTTATATTCGAAAGATTCTTCCAACCACACATCACCTATCCTTATATTACAAAATTAAAACTATGATCCATTGATAAAAACCTTTGAGAGGTAAATTATTATAGGAAACACCATCAAGAGAATCATGATACCCATGTCTAATGTGAATCATAAATTATTTCATAAAAAAATAAATCCACAAAAAAACATATTTCATGGTGATTTGACAAAATATTCTACACTAACCATATAGGATATCATTAGTAGAGGATCTTAGAGGCCAAATTAAACATCTTGGAATCATTATACAAGTCACACATAACAATATCACTAACACTATGAATCGAATAATGTCTAAAAATAATGATTATGTATTTATACACAATAAAAACATAGTATTGGAACCTATGACTCTAGAAAATCTTACATTAAAAACATAAGATCTGTTGATTGGGTTTTTAATTATCTTCATGAAATATACCGATAATTAGAAAAATGTGACAAAATCATTCTAAAATTAATTTTAAACCAACCCTTTTTTAAATGTAGCCCATTATTCTAAAATCTAATGTATATGTACCTGAATTTTTGAAGAACCATACTCTATCACCTATACACCCCACATATTCGAACATGAGAGAATAAAAACATAACACTATGGGTATAATACCACAAGACATAGATATAGTCACCAAAAAATGACCATTAATGCTTAGATAAACTCACACCACTAAGTATCACAAGATACCTATTGATCTTAATTTTAAAAGTACTAATCACAATGCTTAATATGAGCCATAATAAAACTACTATACACATCATTGATGTAAGCTGACACACTCTGAAAATTTAGGATTATTTTTCCCGTGCATTATCGACGAATACATGAACACCCTATATCCCAAAATAAATATTCACATATCCAAACTCCCACACTCATTAAGATGTGATAGTCATTAGGAATATTGAATGAAATAACATATCTCTATTCTATAATAATAAACCACACTAAGGTAAAAAACATAGATATCTCCTCCACCTCCAGAGAATGAAATTCTTACTATGGGAGAGATCAATCACACCACCACTGCACTATTATTATCTCACACACTATTAATGATTCAAGCTTCACATAATTAAATTATAATCCACCATATATATATCATACTCTAAGGGATTTGTGTCTCAAATTACAAACATTTACCATGATAATATTCAACATTATTGGTGTTCTCTAATAAGGATAAAAACAAAAAAAATGTAAATGATTCTCTTCATCCATTTTAGCTCAAATTATGGTTTCATAAATTAAAAATACCAAAAAAAATTCATAAGTTATATAATCATAACATATAAATTCATTAATCATAATTAAATTACTAGGATTTTAATACATCCTAAGTAATGCATGAAACCTATCATGGAATATCTACATGAAACTAGAGAAGATCACAAATAAACCGAAGTTCAACCCCTGTGGACACCTTTATTCATAACCAAAGATTCAATAGGTCAGACTAAGAAAAAGAAAACATTTCCCTAATAGGTCTACCAACCACATCATTAGCTTCTCAAATATTAGTTAGACTATCTATTAACATTTAAAAGATATATCTACAACCTCCAAGGTATGTTGAAATAAAATTAAATCTCTCTATGAGGAAAATCCTATGTTATTTCCGTATAAATCCTTCATTTCTTTCTCAAATCCTATGGGTACCACTACACCATAATGTACTAAAAATCCCAAGAGAAACTCCCCAAATGGTGGATGGTCAATTATAATTCATCGAAGTATGTACCTACTCATATACACATTCCTTGAAAAAGTCATGAACTATCTAACCCAGACTATGAGTGATGTCATTGTGTATCATAACTTCATGTTTGAATCCCACAATAACTCTTACATACCTAAGAAAAATTATCACTTTTGATTACTATGGGAAATGATGATCAGAATCTCTATGATTTTTCAACTTAATAAGTATGTCTAAGAACTAAAATGGAATCTAAAACTCAATAAAAAATAAAAAAAATAGAATGAACTATTGTTATCAACATTGATAAGGTTTATTTTATGTGAAGAAGTCACATATTTTACCTCAAATATTATTGTGTATAATCTAAATAGAGACTCTCATTACACCTAACCATCTAAAATACAACTATCCACAATCAATGTTTTATGGGGGTTAAATGAATATAGTAAAAAAACATATTATAATTTTTGTACTCCTCGTGATATTATTTAACCACTAAATATTATACTAACACGCCCATTTAGAATATGAAAATGCCTATACTCAGAAAGAATTTTATCTCATATCTCTTTATAAATAAGAGATCCATCAATGAAAATATATTGGATAACTATGAGGGAGTGAAAAAATAACTTGATCCATGATTCTATTAAAAAAATACATAGATAAATGCTCACTCAAGGCCACCAATGGTGGTAGTGGACATATAAAATCACAATCCCCACTCAAATTATCATTCTATAGGACTTTCTCAAACTCTCAGGGAAAATAAAAATCTATTCCGAATTATGACCAAGTACTAGAACATTGATAATCCCTAATATGTGATTGGTCATGGTCATGATACCTTAAGAAGGTCTAGCATCATCCCAACTAAATCCATCCTAATTATATTTGGATATAAATCTTTAAAAAAATCTTAAACACTATTATTAGTAGGGTAAAACCATAATGAGTCATAGTAAACCACAAAAAATGTTTTTCAACACCATTAAGGGTATATATAATGAAATAATCATTGTTTAATTAATAGGGATATGAACTATAAAGGATATATGAGTATTTGAATCTAATCAATCCTCTATGAACATTGGATTAGGATAATCTTAAAAACCCATGAGATATCTTTCATTGGGACACACATAATGAATTCAAACTACATGTAATCATGTCCTACTTAGGGGTAACTAACATTTATTATATAAGAGAATAAATTAAATGATAAAATGAAGAATTATATACCCTTTTATCACTTTAAAATGATAAATAATATTTCATCATTTTATAAAAGCCTTGTCTCTCAACTAATTAGTAGTATGAGAGAAAATACTTATTTTTGTCACACCATGAACCTAACATTGAATAATAGATTTATATATTTAGTGAATAACCTCTAATATACACGATGAACCAATATTTACTATAACATAACAGGGTGATTTAAAATTGGAAGGACATGAAAATAAATTATAAAACACTGTATGATGCATGTACTAACCTGATTATATCATAAAATTCGTGTTTTTGAGTGTTGGGTCAACTAATAAGTTATTAGATTAATAGTGAAAAGATATATCAACCTCAAAATCTACCATGATCTCATTGATCTAATAAGAAAACTGAAATCCCCTAATATAACACTACACCCTCAAACCAATCCTTACTGGAAAAATAACTCCATGCTCAATAATTAAATCTTGATCCACTCTGATACTATTGAAACACAACCCAACAAACTAATACCCCACCCATGTTTATATAATTCAAGTGTTCCACCCTATTCCAGCATTAAATAGGCTAAGGGATAACAGTTGGAACTAATAAATCATAATAATTATTAGTTCCCATAATATATATTAACATATAACAAAAGTGAATCTGAATGCACAAAAAAAAATCAATACCACTAGAAATATCAAAAAACAACTCATTTATATAGAATTAAGGTATGATATATCATTGATAAGTAGGATTAATAATAAGTAAAACCCAAAAGGATAATAAAAATGTAGTATAAAACATTCACCTTGTATAAGTTACTTCAATAAATGGAAGATTCCTCCTCAAGAAATGATCTTTTAGGATGAACTATGTTGGAAAAGGTATCTCACCTCATACCTACATCAATTTATATGCATCCACTCTATAAACTCCACTATCTCCATGCCCACAATTTTTGTCTTCATACTTTTAAAAGTCTTCATATACACAAAAAAAGTTGATACTAGGATAATGTTTGGGTTGTTACAAATATACCAAGTAGGAAACCCTGAAAACACAATGTAAATATGAAAGAAAAAGTTAAATCAAACTCAATATCAGGGAAAAAAAAAGTAACCCAATGGTGTTAGATATTCTCAAAGGTTACGATTGGTAAGTAATATTAATATAATCTAGTCATCTAATCTCTTATCCATGAAGGGTTAAATATCACTTATAACCATATATATCAAGAGTACACAAAGTCTCATAAAACCCAAATACAATAACCTATATACATGTTTTATCTTGAAGGAAATAAAATATTCTAATCATGATTCAAGACTCAAAACATTAAAATCAAACCTCATCCCAACACACAAACACCAAAACTTATAAACTATCTATCGGTTACTGTAGTTGGGGACCCATGCCTTAATAAGATGTAAGTCATTAGAGGGAGTATTAATAGATATATCTGACCTAATCCTCATAGATTAGTGTATTCATCAGCTAAGGGTTTTAGAAAACACATATGGGGAGGACCCTCACTCTATCATATAGTGGGTTAACAAATCTACTATTAATAAAGAATACCTATATATGAGAACTAGTATACTTCTATGAGGTTATTGAAATTGTGTCTAAACCAAAAATCTCACCCTACCTCTCTATCATTGTCTATATAAGATAAATAAATAAAAATTCACAAATCAAATTATATATTTAACCTTGAAAATGAAGATATATGAATCATCATATTCTATATAGATAAATTTTAAAAAAGAACTATCCTTGTTCCATGTTTTGATATATGTCCAAGAAGATTATAAAATCATTAAATATAGCACAATACACAACTTGTAATTTGGTTCATATAGAGTATAGTGCTGAGTAATAACCAAAAATAGGCTTCTATAATTTTACTTATGTGTACTGAACCTAAACGATGATTCTATTAGGGTACACAATATGGGGTACTTTATGTCCCATATACATGTATACCTCTAATACACATAGAGATATAATATCATGGTAGTTTTCATATAATTTTGAGTAAATGGAATATATTTGATTCCCCTGAATTTTTTATGTGTGGTCGATATAAACATATAATTCCCATAATAAGTGATTTCTATATGTTATACTCTGACATGTACTTATAAAGAACACAATAAAAGGCTTCAAAACAAATGTTGTGTTTGATGACCCACATAACTTGTGGGCGTATACATTAACCTAGAGTGTAATTGAGTATATGACAAGACAAATGTCCCTAAGATAAATGTTGTGTGGCTAGAGGCTATACCTATTGTAACATTTACAGAATCACATAAATAATATCACTACAGGGTAGGTAATACATTGTTTTTATTTTGGAGAATTATAAGATACATAATAGGTATTTATATAGAAATATCATGTCATTACCCTTGATTTTCACCGGGAAACTCACCATTTAAATTTTCATATATCAAAACTGTTATTATAACCAAACTCAGTTTCCTTAGATATTTCATTAAACTTTATTTAACATTCTATTGTGTTTATTTCCATTATCATATGTCATTCCTAGAATCACCTGTTGAAAATGTTTTTAGAACCCCAGTGTAATCCCATAGCTACACACTCACTGCCATGAGAAAACTCAGGAAATCAATTCTCCCTTTTAATAACACCAATTATCCATAGTTCTAGAATACTGTGATATATAGGGAATGAGGTAATCAAATAATAATGGTCGGCATAAATTATGACCACCCAAATAAGGTTCATGTTCATAGATGAAAAAAAATAATGTTGGATATATAATAGGAAATAATAAATATGGGAACGATTTTTTATAATTAATCACTATTCATAATTTGACACCATTTTTTTCATAATTTAACACACAATTTTTAGAAATCCACCAAATAATAATAATTATAATGTTAATTGTTATTTGATTCAAAACATAATGATAATACAACATTAATCTCCAAAAAAGTGACTAGTTATAAATCTGTAACAAAACATTTAGTAAAAATAATTAACATTTACTTTATAGTTTAATTTAATCCTAAAAAATTCTAGAGAAAATTTCAGACTATTACATTAACTAAAAAAGGAGAATTATACATTTTTAAAACCAAGAAAACATGAAACATATTATTGAAGAAAAGTTTCACCATTTTAATATACTTATTATCATTGATAAATTTATCTATGGTATTCATTCTGATTTATCAATAAATAATTATAATTTCTTTATTATGGGTGTAATAATAAAATAGAATTGAGAATAAATCTTATAATAATAAGAAAACACATCCTTTATGAAAATATTTCTATTTCATTATAATTTTTTTTCAATGATCCATGGTTCTACACAATTATTTTCTAGGAATGATAACCTATTACGTATCATTTATATAGGGTTGATGTCACTAACAATGGATAACCCTAGGTGCGGAGTGAAACCGAAACTTTATAATCTGAACCTAGATTAACTACATAAGCATTTAAAGCACTTATCATGGCTCAGTATAGGGTTGAACACCTTATCATAGAACATAAACATTTTTTATGATAAAACACCAATTTGGAAACAATTACGAGGTTAGAATATACATATAATCTCTATTTTATGATATTTCAATGTTCACAGTCATATGATAATTAATAAACTATTTAACAAATATTAAATATCCCTTTTTATCCAACTAGATTAAAATTCATCAAAAGTTCATCTAAAAGAGAAAACACTACATTCCAAGATCAACATCCTGAATAGGAATTATTTTTGATGTCAATAACCAGTGTAAATTTACAATTTATATATCTTTAGGGGATCTAAGTCATCGAGGCTCAAAAAAAGACATGTTTCCCTTAATGAAAAAACCAAATCACAACATCATTATTATTTTTTATGTCAGATAAATCCGAATCATGAAGTGGATAGTAAATAACCCCTAAAATTATGACTGTAGCCACATTTAACCAATTTTCATCATATTATATTATTTTATATGATGAAATTTTAAAGTTATATCAAGTAGGGTTTCATATCCAGAAATAAAATATAATCATGAGATAGAAAATGAGTTTTCATGGATTATGACCTAGAAAATATGCAACATGGAGTTCCATACAAGCATTCTTTGTTATACTATGGGTTCATGTTACGTATCTATAATTCTGTATTCCTGATTTTATTTTATATACCTAGTATGGTAACACTCATTCTTTGATTACATTCTTACACCATTATTTATGTTAAGATAATTAGGGATTGTTGGGTATATTTATGACAGATTCAATAGTTTATTTAAATAAAGATGGGATTTGTCCCTTTATATGACGAGTTTGTCATCTAGGACCTCTATTGAAATATTCTAAATGAGTGTAAAATTGTACCAAAGTATGTTTCATGTGATGTAATTATCTATTAGGTGAGGGGCATGTTATGTTTTCATCCATTAATAGTAATGAAATGAGATATATTCATCCATATAGTAGGTTTATGCTCAAATAATCGATAACGTGTGAGTATATATAGGGTATTAACATTCTTTATGTCCCAATGTTACATAATTTCTATGAAAAATATATTAATATAAAATATATGATTTTATATGACATAACTTGAGGAAATTTTTTCAAGATACATGTGTTTGATTATGATCATGCCAAATCCATTTATATATTAAATAATACTAATGAATTTATAGAAGATATTCATTTCGTAGATTTAAAATTAAATAAATCATTTTTTTTTTGGAAATACTAAAATGTCCCATTGGATCACACATTGTGGATGAGTGAATAGGTATTGATTATTATAAATCTTAGTGATATGATCTAAATATATTTTAGAGTTTATAAAAAATTATTTCTTGATGGATATTCACATGGTAGTTCATATAGTATGATACGATGTGAAGTTGATGATAACATTACCATGATGTTTCAGAATTATTATAATGGATTTCTGGATATGGTTTAATAATATATATTTATGTAACACATTTGATGAAATATCCTGAAAAAATATATTTGGATACCCACGTGACCTCATGCATGACTCCCCTTATCCCAGTGGCTTCTGACTAGTAGAGATAATATCAACCATAAATTATGGAAACTATTAACTAGATATCATAACCATAAATAATAATAAATTAATATCCATCATCTAAAAACAACAAATTAGTGTATAAACATATGTAATTATATACATGGATGGTTATACACTGGCACTATACTAAGTAAAATTAATAATATAGGTTATATATTCATACAACTAGAAGACAACCCAAAAGTTTGATCACATATATGAAAAGAATAACATAATAATAAATAAAAGTGAGACTATACAACCAACCATCACCTCAGCTTAACCCCATCTTCAAATCCTCATAATTTTATGAAGCTCAATCCAATATAAAACTTATAATCACCTTCATAACAAACACGATGACTATGCATGCAGTATAGTGCCTATGTAGGGTGTGAGAAATAAATATAATTAGGGTCTCACAATGAACCCCTTATATTATCCATTATATATATTTTTATACACAAGAAATTAATAGATATCATAACATATGACATATATACAATTATATAAGGTCATCATTTGTGTGTTATTCCACTAAAACAACTAATAATTCCTTGTATAACCACATCTAGTAAACAATGTATATCATTGTCTCATGAATAGGTGAATTTTTATTGAACCCAAAATGTTGATGGTTTGACCATAAAATCTAATATGTTCTACTTCTAATCTCAAATCATGACTAATTTTATCATAAGGGTTAAATTTTACCTAGAATCTTATAATCCCTTCTGGTCCAACTATAGGTGATAAATTCCACATGGAATCCCAAGATCTCATATAATATGATCATATCTTAAAATTTTTATATTCAATTCTTGAATATCTTCTAGTACAACCATAAATGATGACATTAGTATGGAATCATGGCCTCTTAGTTAGTATGATCATATGTGTCACATATCACATTGGATCTTGTAATTTATTTTACAATAACCATAGATTAAATTTCCAAATGGATTCCTATGATCATAGATAATCTAACCCTAGATAGAAAATATTACTCATCTAAGTAGATAATCATCTTGGTGGTATAGATCAACACCTAACTTCCATGGTCACTTTGTTTACATCACCTCAATTCCCACATCAACATAATATATGAACATAATAGAAATAATAATTACAACCCTAGACATAGGTCTCATCTAGAATCTCACATATTTGACCTATCAATCAACTTGGATCAGAACCTAGGTATTATTCATACATGAGTAATCCCACCACCCATTCCATATCTCACTATCAAACCAGCCTTATTAGCTAAAAACAATTTCAAAAAACAAATCCATATCCTTGGGGTAAGGTCCAAGGACCATCCCACACACAAGGCAATAAAATTCATGTTCTATAAATAAACATCATAGACTAGCTTCATGAGTCTCATATGAACATATTCCAAGAATTCCATGATAACTTCTCTATGTCAGACCATATAACATTAGGCACAACCCACCAAACCCAATGCCAAAACCATCTAACTAGTGATGGAATCAACTAAGATCCTTATATCCAACCCAGCCTCCACCCATATAATCTAATCTGTTTTAGTGACCCTAGGGACACTCTATATCCCATAGGGTCAACATGAACGATTCCTCAATATGTTGATCATAAATCTTTCCAACTCCAAAAATGCCAATCTGGCCATAATACCCTTGGACATTTTAAGTGTAGAACACCCTATACCCCTTGGAAACTAATTTTTATGATGATATAGGAAAAATAAAATAAATAAAATTTGAAACCTATCTAATAGAAAATGCTATTCCAAAAATCCTATGGAATACAAGCCACTTAATTCCTCCACTTAGAGTGATCTATGCCACTATCCATTTTAAGTATACCTAATTACCCTATGAAATAAATCAGAAACATTCATATAAATGTATATAATTAATTATTATATGGAACACCTACTTCTTTAAGTAAGTTTCTCCTTCATTCCAATATTCATTGATAGGTTATGTTCCCACTATGAAATATTCCTCTATTTCACTATATGACACTTAAATATTAATTATAAATAATTAAAATTAACTAAATACTCAAATAAAACATTAAATGATCATTTAAAACTTATTGAGTGATTAAAAAAAATTAGAACAACATCTAAAATATAAAAACGATCTGTAGAGAACCCTGAATATGTCATGACCAGAATATCAAAAACATATCATCTTTTCAATAACAATATTCCAACAATTAAGCCAACAATTCAAAATAAATCCATTTAACACCATATATTAAATAATATTTAGAGTAATAGGTGGACATTACCATATTTTTATACCTTATAACTTATTGATAAGAATAAATATATCTCGATGTTGATTTTTCTATGATATGTTGATATTCATCATGAAACCCTAAGCAGAAGAACAAAAATCAAGGGAAATGAAGGGGAAGAATAATTAGATGGATCAATGGGATTAAAATTCCACGAATTATTTAGGAAGGATACATGGAAATGATGCAACTCATTGGGATTCATAGGAGAAGATGATGGGGAGATAACTGGTCGGGTGGATCACTCTTAAGTAGCCTACTTTTTATAAGTCCATATGGGGTCGATCAGAAGTTTATTATTCTTCCCCCAATAAGAAAAAAGTCCCTAGAACAACTAGGTAATCTGTTACATCCTAACAGGTACTCGATGAGGTAATTAAAACTTGGAAGAGTTCCACTACTACCTAATGGATCTCTTGGGGATATAATCCCAATGTTACATGCATTGGGTACCTAGTTTCTCTCTATTTTGTACTTATTGGAAACAATAATAGTGGTGATGTTACCACCTAACCATTACATTCTATGAATGCACTATCCACCTATTTGGTCTCCTAGAAACACTCAAATATATCATAAAATCAACTTACATAACTGATAAAACTCTTCTTATTCCAATATGAATCCAAATTCTCAAAATGGACTTAATCCAGACATAGAATTTTGGATTCCCTCTAAAATCAATTTCCTTAAAATTTCGGGGTCATAAAAAAATCAACCCCATAACTTTTCTTTTCACAGATGGGAACCGAGAAAACTCACATGACCTCCTATCTATTTATTAGAGTATAATACCATTCCTCTCTCTTAATTCACAACTAAACTATATGAAGTTCTATAGATTATTCATGAAATAGTTAATTCCAAAATTTTAGGAAAAATTTCCAAAAAAATCCTTAATATATGATTACTACATCATGCATATTTCATTTAATTTTGTTCTCATATCAACATTTCTAAATTGTCCCAAAAACATTGATATACCCTCCACTAAATGGCCTTTCCTGAAAACACCTAGCCACATATGAGGACATGTCCACAAAACTTCTAACTAGGATGGCTTCACACATTGAGGCATCAGGGAATCCTCATTTATTTAATATAAAAATGATATCTAATCAAATATATCATACATGATCATTAACTCGAAGAACTGATTCTAATAGATTTCTATTTTACCACGAATACCATCCTAAATTCACAAATGAATTAACCAACAATAATTATCACACCGACTAACATCCAATGGTATACTACTAAACTATGGATTACCTTATACTAATCCTAGATAACTAACCAACAATGAACCTAATATCACATTAGTATCATTATATATTTGTTACACTCCTATAGATAATCCCTAAAAATCCACAATCCATAATCTAAAACTTCATAGTGCTCCTACCCTAATTATCCAGACTCATTGATGATTCAATAAACACCTTGAATATCAAGAAATATTTACCCCACACCAACCAATTCCATCACCAACAACCATTATCATGTATTTACCCTTAGTAAACACTATCCTTTTATATTACATTCTAAATCATCATTAATATCCCAAATTAAAATATATTGAAAGCCTATTATCTCCATTAAACCTTAAGCCACCAAACACATAGGTATCACATTGATCCCATTGATAATTTCATCTTATAGTGGCCACAAACCCAAATCATTCTAGATTTTAGGATCTCACCTCCAATAAATCTAGACTAAGGGGTGATAATAATGATACACACATAACAACATTGATATGGTTCTAAAATAACCTAAAAAACTCAGTAGACTCACAAATAACAAATACCAAAACTATATAATAAAACAATCACCATGCATAAACAACACCCACCATCTTTCATATATTGATACTTTTCCCCAAAAAGGACGTCCAACACTCACACTTCTATTTAAAAGTTAGATTGTTCCTCTATTGAATGATCTCACTCGTTTTTATTCCACTACACTTCGCAACCTCATCCAAAACTATGTGGGTATACACTTCCATATTGCTAGATAACACAATCAAGATCACATTTTGATGATTCATATCTCATAAAACCTAGGATCATATTCTAAATCAACAAACAATGATTTTTTCATGTCATAGCACAATTCCCAAACTTCTCTCAACACTTTACATTAAATAAACTGAATGTATCATAACTATGTTAGCTCCATCCACATGATCAACCATTTCTAAGGCATTATAACAATTAAAAGGAGTCTACCCATGATCTACCAAACATCGACCCATCTATCTAATATCACCATCAACTATATCACTAAAAACCACACATGAATATAAAATTATTGGTGTCCAACATATCCTTTCCATAAAACACATCTATAATATCAAAATCACTATAAGAACTTTTTATCACAAAAGCATATGGAATATCCACTTTCCCCATTTACCCTTTCAATAGTATCCACATCCTCAGGAAAACTCATAATTGTTTCAAATAACATCTAAATAATATATATATATATATATATATATCAAATCATCACCAATGAATCCCAAATTAACCCTACCCATAACATGTATCGATTAATTACCTATAAAGATAGTCTATGAAATTATAACATGATGATGTACCAAGACAAGATTCATGCATACAATCATTATAAGAACATTGGTTTATCTATGTATAATGGAACCGACATTTTATATAAGAATACACTATAAAATTCATTATACAAACATTAAACAACATATCCCATTTTTCATCAGTAAGGATTAATCACACCCAATCACATGACATTCAAGTAAATCGTTTGTGTCAAATAAAATACATGAATTTATGACTCGTTTAACTCCATTGAAATAGAGAAACCATAATAGGGAATCCCTAAATCAGTACCTAATACTTTAATAATTTCCATAAAAATAATAATAAAAACTAAGAACAACAACCCCATAACATGGTATCCTGGACTTCCTACTAGACAAGTGTTCATTTCTCACGAGATCTTGGCTAGTCTTAATATATAACCCATTGAAATCCTTATTTATATAGTCAAAAAATTATAATTAAAATGCTAAAACACTATGATAAAATATTTTAATATTTTGACTAATAAAACAAAAATATATATGGTATTCCACATGAACTCAAGTATTCATCCCATTATGAAAGAGTCTAATGACTAGAAGAAAGGGTATAAAACTTATATTTGGGATATTATAACCTCGATATCACAACCATAAATAAAAATAAATATCCGAACATTATAAATAATCAACATAAAATACTATATGAATTTTGAATTACAACCAAGGAAAACTATTAAGGAATATAGGTACACAATACCATTTAAAAAGAATAATATAGGTCATATTATCATACATCCCAATTAACAACTCACTGAGAAAATAAATTCTAAAAAACTAAAAAAAAATAAATATACAAAAAGGCCCACTACTAACACCAAGCCTCACTTGGGCTCTTTCTCCAAATCTTGTCACGTTTCTTTGGCCTGACCCTCTATACAATCCATACTACATATCAAACATAATGTATGGATGATCACTAAAGTGCCTATTTGGGGTTTGAGAAATACATCTTAGTAGAATCTCACCTTGTTTCCTAGTATATAAGTTAAAATATACACGTTTATACAAAAGGGAAAAATAAATAACATAAAATATAAAATAGAATGATGTGTTTCAGGTGATCATTTGCTAAATGGGACACAATGAATCCATATTTTACCTTTTCTAATACCCTCTAGTAAACAATGTTCAATGTAGTATCATGGATATGTGGATTTTGTATGGCATGTTGAATGACATCTAGTTTTATCATATACACTAAAACATTTTAAACAGTATCCTATATCATAACTATTTTGTCTATAGAAATCATTTGTCCAATGAAATCCTAGGATATCTACTAGTCTTTCCACAGGTTATAAATTCCATATAACATCTCACACTCTTTGTTTGTTTGAACATAGTTGTCCCACATGTAATATGATTTATTTAAATTTGTTTTTGTCTAACCGAAGATGATAAATTCTATATTATATCATGGGCCACTAGATTGTCTAACAGTAGGAGTCACAATCCACATGAAGTCCAAGACTATCTATTGATATGACTATTGATGAAAAATACAATATACATCCTCATTTATTGACTAGTATATCCATATTTAGAAAAATAAACACATATGATGAGACAAGAACCAGGGTGGTACATATCCTCATCGAGATCCCCACAGACCCATGTCATAATCACCTTGATATCTATTTAAAAATAATCTAGAAAAACATAAAATGCATAGAAATTAACAACTTGATATAGATCCTAGATGGAATAATAGAATTTTGAACCATCTCACACTATAGATCACAGTCTGAGCATTAGTAATTTGTGATATATCCCACCAACTATTAAATATCTCAATCTTAACCCAACCTCATTACCTAAACTCAATTCCTAGAAGTCGAAACATACCCCTAGTTTATATTCTCATCACTATCTCATCTAATATGTAACAAAAATATAGTTTTAGGCATTCATCTCCTAGAACCAATTCTTGAAGATCATCTAAATATATATAAAGCCTTATATACTACCCTATCCAAGCAAAATCCTAATGTACTATTCAAAACCCATAAAACCCATTAATATACCCATGTCACTCATAATGGAATCCAATAATATCCATAGAACCATCTTAGTCTCTACCCCCATATACCAATCCACATTAGTCACCCCATATTGGCTCCATAACCCATTGAACCAACCCAAGCCTCAATAATTTGATCATACTTTCTGCTAATTCCTACATCTGTAATCTGACCATGGTACCAAGGGTTATTCTAACACAACCACACCCAAGCCCCTTATAACTAATTACCAAGATGGAAGAAAAAATTCTGCCAACCTAATCTGGGTTCATATCATATAACACTCAAAGGAAATTTCATAATCTCATCATCTAAAAGAAAACCACTCCATACCACAATATGAAATCTTGAAGGACATATCACACTCACCATATAAACCAAGGCCAATACACACCCCCATTATTATGTTCCAAAAAACATGGGAGATGTATGAAAATTACACCCACCATATATATTCCTAAGACCCTCATTCCTAAAACTATCCTATGGGAGAAACAACCTATACTATTTCTAGAATACTTTAGTCCTCATGATCTATCACAAACCTGTCATTAAAAATAATCACCTCCCTATTGGTGGTACAATCACCAGGTGATTCCATATTCTTTGAATAATAGTAGAAAACAATCATCAATCATAGGAGGCACAAAGACATATAATTCAACCAAAGAGGGTCCTCTTAGTCCCTATCGTTTTTATCTGATCCCAATTATTCCCATGAAATCATGTACAAACATGAATCAATGTGAATATGGTTATGTATTTTAAGGACTACCTACTTCTTTAATGGATTTACCACCTTTATCCCAAGATATATTATACACAACTATTCCTATACTATTCCATTGCATTCTCCCACCCTTCCATGAGCCCCGATATCTTAAAATGGCATGTAAAAATTAATTAAAGACAATTATAATTAGTTTACTTACCATATACAATGTGAAATAATCATTGTAAACTCATTGATTTTTTTTATGACACTAACCATGAACAATTACACATGAAATATCCCTAGCACCCCTAACACAATAATGAGATAAAACATTAACACTCAGCACCTGTTCAATCAATAAATTCCCAAAATTAAAAAAACATATTAATGAAATTCACTATATGGAATATCTTGGACAAAAATGGAACAAAATAAGTTTATTTTTCCCTTTTTAATCCTTATTACAATCATACCAAGAATCCCCATCATCTGGGAATTATTTCACAATGATCTAGTGATATATTCAATGAAACCATAATCTAGAAACTCCAAAATCAATGGAAAATTGAGAGAAAGAATAATAAAGTTATCATGGGAATGAACATTCCATGAATCAATATGGAAGGAAACTCAAAACCATCACCACTCATGTGATTTCAGTAGAGAATAATAGGGGAAAAGTGTTGGTCGAATTTCTCTCTACAGATCAACTAGTTTTTATATGTTTGGGGGGAGAATCATAAATTTATAATTTTACCCCCACTAATGAAAAAGTCTCAAAACCAAAACTATGCACCCAATAATCCACCACCTAGTACCTAAATTTTCATCAACCACTTGATGGAGTCCCACTGGCCACCCAATGGAACTCTTGAGGAAAAAACCAGAGTACTATAATAATCAAGGACTCGATATCTTTCTATAATGTTCCTAATGGAAACATTAACAATTTTTTTGTTTACCACTAAACCCATCCTTGATCTTAACTCTTAATCAACCTTTTTGGCTTCCAAATAAGAATCAAAACTTCCTAAAACACCTAATATAGGGTATTCAACTCTCAAAATCTCAATTTCAATCCAAATTCTAAATATTCCCCTAATATGAAATTGAAATTTCAAATTCCCTATAAAATAAATTTATCAAAAATTCATGGGGCACTACATTTTATATAATATAATATAATATGAAATTTTATTAAGACATTTATGATTTTTTAAAAGTGGTAGATTTATTGGAATATTCCCTAAATCTAAATAAATATATGTTGTATTTCAGAAATATAATATTTTATGATATGAGGTAGCAATATTGAATGACATTCATAAAACTAAGGTATATTGTATTCCATTGATGTGGCTACATCATAAGGATCATTGTAACATTTTATACCATTTCCTTAGGATGTATCATATTATATTATATATATTTAATAATTTTTATAATATTTTGGAATCATATTATGTGATTTAATTAGGCAACCAATGTGAAATGTTTAATTTTGAATCATCTCACACATAAGTTATCATTAATCCTAAATGATTAATATCATTTTATTAATTATAGGATAGAAAATGGATTTATAGGATAAACTTATTCTCTATTGGTGGAAGGGTGAGAATCATTAGGACTTTTTCAATTTAATCATATATTATGAACATACGTGTAAATGTGTGGAAGGGATAACTAGCATCTCTGAGGCCTATATAAATTGGTTACAACCATGAAAATGGCAACAAATATTTTGTGTGTCTCGTTATGATAAACATGAATCTCACTTTTCCTCCCTTTTTAACACATATAATTAATATAATATCATGTTCATTAGGAGGATCCTCTAAAAGTGTTACATATTTTGTCTGCCATGTATACATCAAGGAGGTGAGATCCTTTTGGATACATTTCTGGGATATTCCTTAAAGAGTGTGATTGAAAACATGGGGTATAACCATAATTGGTGTAATACATACATGTTTTTTATATTATGTTATACATGGCTCTGGTTTCCTGGAATTAAAATTCTGGGTTTGGGGTTTCTGGTTAACTTTCACAACTTGAATAAGTGTTATTCAATCTTAAGAAACCCAAGTGTGGTATCATAGTGGTGACATGATCTTTTATTATTTAAATAATTTCAAAAATAAATATGATGGTTATTGTATTATTAATCATAATAATAATTAATTATTTAAAAATGTTTCATGCCTTATGATACAAGAAATCATAAGCGATAATATGATCACACCATATGATATATAATATAATAACTAACAAAAAATTTTAAATCCATTATATTTAAATATATTTTAATGTATGATATATGGTAGAATTTACTTATGATAGTGTGGTATTAATATTATATTGGTTGAAAAAATGGATCATCATATCATAGGATTGATATAGGGTATATCATAAAATATGATCCCTAACCACTGAAGGTGATATCTGTCACCACATTTTGATTTTTGTTGAGTAAAATAAATGCTAACAATTTAATCATGGATTATGAATGATAATGATATCATAAAAAATGAATGATAGTTTTAAGAGGTGATATAATTTTTCATTAAAGGAACTATCATAAAATGTGGCATATGTTTGGAATTGTATTCTCACATTTTACTTGGAATAATCATAAATTATGATATAGAATGTTTTTTTTCAATTATGAATTGGATAGTATAATTTTTTAAAAAATATTAAATTATAGAAATAGTTATTTTAAATATAAATTTAATTTCTAATTTTTTAATAAATAAATCAAATAGAAAGTGTTTATAGTTAAATATAATACCTCTTGATTTATATAACATGAATTATAATTTGGATAGAAACTGTTTACAAAAAAATTATAACGTGTTTATAAATTAAAAAATGAGGAAATATATTACAAATAATATATTAAAGTATGAATTTTTATTAATTGTTAATTTGAAATGTTAATATTAATAGACTTCGCTTGATAATATTTTTTATTCCTTATTAAATGGAGTTTTTATAACTAATGTGATAAAAGTATGAATAATATTAAATATAATGTCTTTTGATTATGAATTATTTTTATATAATGTATGAGATATTCATATGAAATATAAAGTGATTATATTTCAATTGAATAAAATATATTTGAGTAAATTACATTTAAAGTATTATATGAAGAACATTATTTTAAAATTAATATAAAGTGTTTATAGTTATTTTATTATGAAATATCCATAATTTTTGAATAAATTGTAATGTTTTTATATTTCTTTATTTATGAAATGTTCATAAATGTTTATATTATGTTTAAAATTATTATTTTTTATTCACTTAGTATCTTTCCCTTATTTATTCATATATATATAAATTTTATATAATTAGTTGATATTTACATTATTTTAAAGTGATAAAATGTTTCCATAAAATATCATATATGAATATAAGGAGTTACATTAAAGGTTTGATAATGAATATACTTTTTTTATAACATTAATCTAGATTATAATTAAGTTAAGAAATTATATTTAAATGTTGATTATAGTTTATACATATTTTAATTTATAATTATGATGGAACTGAATTCTCCCTTGGGTAATGAATCATGGGATGAAGAACATTTGGTTAGACTGATCCCTAGTCTTGGATATTATGGTCTCTATAGAAAATTGTGGGATGGCTACCTATCACACCATGCTTGGTTTTATGGATTTTTTTATTTTATATGATTATAATCCTTTATAGGGATGATCATAATATTCCATATACATGGGATGAATTTATATATATTAAAATATAGATTTATTTTAATTTGGGTTAGTAAAAAATGATATGTGTTGTGAAAAGTGTTAAAAATAAATATGGTTTTAAAATTTTGATTTGATAGAAAGAACATGTATTCAAAACTAAATCATTTGAAACATGAATTAATGTAGAAGGAGTACATGATAAAATATTATGGTATATTAAAACCCCTATAAATATACCACGTATTATATATTTGTCAAATATAACACAAATTAACACCATAATCATCCAATTTATTAGATTCATTAAAATTTTGTGTGATGATGTATTATCTTGTGTAAGGAATGGTGGAAATTGTTAACCTTAAAAGGTAAGTTAACAAATACTAATAGGATTTTTTTGTATAAAAAATCTGACTAACTCAATCATTCTATATACCATTAGAATAGAGGTGATTCAATCCTTATGATGGATTAGGATAATGATTATTCCACTCAAATATAAAAGAGTCATATATGATATAATTTTAATAATGACAAACCTAAATTAATAAGTGTTATGATTAAAATTTATGTGGACACATTTACTAGTAAAATATCTATCTTAGTCCACTAATTGGTATGATGTAATTCAATAAAGAATCATAATTTTTGTGGAATTATATTTAATAATAACCATTATTAAATTATTAGAAAACATAATACATATGTAATAAAATCTAATGTTTTTTATAAAATGGAATCATCATCATCAAACATGACTTTTAGATCAATCCTAATAAAATTATAATCTTAATTGAAGAAACTTTTCTAGATTGGTATATAAATATAAGAATCAATATTAAAAAAAAATTATATATTATTGAAAAATCCATCATGAGAATCAAACTATTAACGTTTTTCAACAAATTGGATCAACGTTATTCTAGGAATCATAGATGAATTCACTTGAGGTTTCAAAATAATTTGATATAGAATTATCCAAGGAACTTTAATAATTAAAAATATGTATAATATTATTATTTGTGACTTTGTGTAATTTACGGTTTCCTTTTAGGGTTACTCAGTATATTAAATTATTTTTAGAATTATTTTTGAAGGATTTCAGACAATATGAATGGGTTTAATAAATGTTTTCATCAGATCCTCCATTTTTTGTGGATAATTGAGCATGAAATAAGATTTACCGGATCTAGTGTAACATCTAAATTAAATAATAGTAAAGGTTTTCCCTATAAGAGAAAGATAGAATGACCTAATTATCATCCTTGTTCATTTAACCCTAAAAGATGTATTAAGAAGGATGAAAAATATTTACATCGGTTGGAATTTTCTAGATATACTTTAGGGGGTTTATAAAATCCAAGGAGAGTCTAAATTAGTTATTTGTGTTAAAAATCAATTGTTATATTTTAAAGGTCCCATGATACCATATTTATGTTGTACACATGTTTTATTATACATAAGTTATGAATTCATTATGAATTAATTATCAAGGATTTTTTTTCATTTATGTGATGAATAAAGAGTTTTTACATTGATGATTTTTAAGAAATGTTTTGCATCCAAGATTGGATAATTAAATAATCTGTCCAGCTATCTCATTTATTTTATGTGACATTCTATTTTATTTTTAAAAAACAGTATTTATATGAAAAATATGTGATATAAATTGTTTAAGACTCATTATATTATAAAAAATGGTTTGGAAAAGTGAAAAGGGAAAGAAATTAATATAGGGTAAAAGAGTTTATCTAATTATCATTATTAAAATATAATGGCAGAGTTCATACTATTCATCAATA
The DNA here is from genome assembly GCA_963277665.1 of Viscum album. Taxonomy (NCBI): domain Eukaryota; kingdom Viridiplantae; phylum Streptophyta; class Magnoliopsida; order Santalales; family Viscaceae; genus Viscum; species Viscum album. The sequence continues at coordinate 1,649,792,833 of OY728152.1, forward strand.
TAATATATTAAATTATAAAATCTTTTTTTTAAATTATTATATAAACATATAAATCACAATATAATATGTCATTGTTAGTAGTTATTTTATTAAATATTCCCAATATAGGAGATATGTATTATTTTATGAATATAAAGGATTTTGGGTATCTTATCATAATATTTTAGAAATAATATTTTCTAAATGATGGTGGTTGGAGTATATATAGACCTAGATAAGTTAAAAGTATAAAAAATATAAGATAAACAATTTTAAATTGTATTTTAATGTCACTTTATAAGATAAAATATTTTAGGAAATGTTTGAAAATAAAATTAATATAACGAGATAAATATTTTTCTAAAAAAGGCCCCACTGAAATTTTTTAATGGGAAGCATTGAAGATGATGATAAATATAAAATAGTTCATAGTAGAAAAAAAGTTATTAACATCCTAATAAATTATTTTTTATATTAATGGATTCTGAATGTCATGTTAAAGAGTTTAACATTATAAATATTAATTTTTTTCTTCATAAGTATTAATTAATATAGAGTTTAGTGGGATGGTTACGTAGATTTGTGAATTAAATTACATCAAGAAGTAATGAATGTAGAAAAACCTAAAATAAAAAACACTAAATAATTATGCAATTAATTTTTTTTGAAATATGATCTTAGTTATTATTTATGTTTTCAATAATATTCAGAATAGTGTTGAAGAATATAAAATTTATCATGTTATACACATGAGACTTACTCACGGTTATTCCTTTACGTTGGAAAGATCAAACACATGAAGTGAATAATAATTAACTTCCCAAATTATGACATTGAGTTACCTATATACAATATTCATCATATAGTATGATATATTGTGACATAATTTTATGGTTATGATAGAAAATATTTCATATTATGATATTTAATATTCTCATGAGACAAAAAAATATATTTCTTATGTTGGATTACCATAGAAACGTACCACATAGAGTGTTATACACTGTGTTTTTTTATATTGTATGTCAATGTTTCAAAATTTGATTACGTTTTTCATGAGGCTATCCATGATACCTAGAATGATAAGATTCATACTTTTTTGTTTTTCTTACACTACAAATAAGAAGGATCTAATTAGGGGGTGGTTTTTATGTTTCTGATCATGTCATCAGTTGCATTTAATCAAGATGGTATTTTACCACTTGTTTGAAGAGTATGAAATATAGAAACTATATTGAGATAGATTAATAGAGTGCACAAGGATATATAGAAAACATGTGATGTTAATATATATTGGATGGGAGGAATGTGATTTCCTAATCCATCCAGGTTAATGGTAGGTAATGTGTAAACATGTTTACTTAGTCTATTCTCAAATAATCAAGAACATCTAATTAACTATACATGATTGACATACTCTATGTATCATGGTTATTTTATGTCTTAGATAAAATTATCTTAGTGAAATTAATTCTTATATGTAATTTATATGGTGGACATTGGTGTTGAGATACATGTGTTTGATTGAGATCACACCATATACCTTTATATATTTAGGAGAAATGATTCTATCATTGTGGTCATTCCTTGATGACTTTTATGAATTCCTGAATTTTAATTGATTTTCAATTCCATAAAGGAATATGGTGTCATAATTTTTGGTTGAATATATTATGATTGAGTTTTTTAAATCTCAGAGTGCCAGTCTAAAAGTATTTTAATGTACATCAAAAATAAGTTTTGGATGAATATTCTCAAGGTATTTTTTATGATTTGATACATGGTGAATTTTATGATATAATTCTAAAAAAGTTTGGGAAATATCCAATTGAGATTTGTATATCATTTTAAAAGATATTGTATATGATACAATATCTTGAAGAATAGGATAATGTTTTTAAAGATTCAATGAATGTGGGAGATTAACGGATATATTCTATAATGAAATATATATGATATATTATAACCATAACATATATGGTTATATAGGATGATGTATGGTGCATAATTCATGAATTAAGTATATCATATATCATTGGTATGGGTATGTGGTACGATATTAAAGAATATATCATACCCCTAAATTTTTCCTTATCATATTATATGATATTAAAATATCATAATTTTATGGTATTCTTCAATTTTGTCCTATGATTAAGTTAGGCATATAAGTGATAAATTTTAACACTCCTATCATCATATATGTATGTTATCATTAATGAAGAACATTTCATATGATAAAATGTATTTAAGGATGAAAAATGAATTTAGATGAAAAATTCATTCATTAGTAACTAAAGGGTGACAATAATTTTTACTATTTTCCATTTGTTCATATATTATAAATATATGACTAAATTTTTGGTTTGTTTATAGTACATACCCATGGCCTATATAAATAAGATTATTTCCCTGCAAATTTAATGCACTCTACAATGTGTTTCCTATTGAGTATACTAGTGATTTCTTATTCTTATGCCTTTTACACCAAGACGAACTAGCATTACATGGTCAAAATTTGGATCATTCACAAGTTTTGGTGATTAATTAACTTTTTTATATATAATAGAGGATGTATTCTTGTAACACCCTGAGATTCTGTGAATTTTTTTTGAATTAATTTAAATATTTTATATTTTTCATTTCATGCAACACTGAAAATAGTTTTTCACTAATTCAAAAATCCATTTCACATGACACCATCTTGGAATATATTAGATAAAACAACATGGTTAGAGTATGTTACACACAATTTTGACCTTCCTCGAAGGCCTGCGTAACACACAAGATCGCGTGTTACCTAAATACAACATATTATTAAAAATATTATTATATTGAAATATAAACTATCCATTAATTTGACAGATATTATTAGTATTAACTATATTATAAATATATGTGATTTAATCAAATATAAGATCAATTCCTTTGTTACCAATTAATTAGAAATGAATTTGTAAACCTATTGAATATAAATGAAAATATTATTATTAGGGTCCCAAAGTTATTTTAACAAAATAAATTAAATTATTTAAAATTATTTAGTGATATAAATGTAATATATATTATATATATTCAATAAAATATATTTTATATTTATCCAATATATTTGATAGAAATAAGATAAGAATAAATCCAATTTAATGCTTAAAAACCTGTATTTTTAAGGCTTTTAGTACCTTTTAAGGGAGATCCCATTTTAAATAAATATTTTCTAACTTTTAAAAATTTAATATGTCAAAATAAAATTTTTCTTTTGAATTGAAACAAAAAAATAGGTTAAGATAATTTTTTGTATTTTTATGTAAGGTTTAATCTTTTAATTAATAGTTAAAAATACTGGATTTTAATTCAAAACTATGTTTCATCTAATTTATTTATTAGGGTAAATTATATATTTAATTGGTTTAATAGATTATTTAGATAATATTTTTATTAAATAATCCTATTTATGTAATTGGAACTAATTTCACAGTGAAATTGGATATAAAAACTTAGCAAACGTATAGACATTTTTACATTAAAAACCCAAAGTGTCATCTAGTCAGCATGATTAATTTTAAAATAATATGTCCCACTTATATGATTATAATTTGGAAAAATGGAAAAAATATATTGAATTATAGTAATCTATAATATTTAATAAGTTTGACTTAATTTTGAGAAAAAATATTAGTGAATGTAAATAAAATTAATTACAATAATTAGAATACAATTCAGCTTAACTAAGGACTGAAACATAAATTTAAGAACCAAAATGACCTAGATAATTTTCCAAAACCCATAACATGGACATATTATTACCCATAAATAAATTTTGTAGAATTGTTTTTACCATTATAGTATACAATTGATACATTAAAAACATGGGTGGAATTCTCTTTTCTATTATTTATAAGCGTATCCCTCCTCCTCCACTATAAAAATGGATCCTTTCCTTCGACTTCATCAAACATATCATGCCCATTAGATCACCCAAAATATTCTCAAATAATCTCCAAAAATCCCTAACTTACTCTTTTATGAAATCCCTTGGGAATAAGACAAATCAAGGAAGACATATGGAACAAACCAGAAGGAGTTACCTGATTAAGGGGTAACATCTTCTCTTAAACTCATTTATTTTATTTTCCTTATCCTCCAACTCCACTCTCTTTATTCCATTATTTTAAGAAAATAAAATTATAAAAAATTTACAAGGAATTTTTTATTATAAGGGTTAGAACTACACTAATACACTCCTCTATATAATAGGTAACGAACAGACTATTTACATGTATAAAGAACTACCGACTAAAAAAATGATGAGTGTTCATTTATCCCTTACCACCTATCATGATAGAAATTATTATGGAATGTCTGATTATATATGTCTTGAATTATATTTATTGTTTCTTTAATCTTATGTATTTCCTTTACAACACATATCTTTTTACTCTCCATTTGTCGTAAATGTGATAATATCGTTTGAGGAAGTGTGGACTACCACCACTCAATGCGATGTGATTCATTCACACACTAGATAAAAAGTATAAAAAATGGGTTTTCTGAAATTATATTATATATATAAAATTATACTGATAATTTAATTATATTATATACATATACAATTATATTTCATTATCATTCATTCTTTCAATATGAAGATTAAAACAGAAACAACGTTCATGAGTACATACAACTTACCATCTCAATGAATAGTGTATTACATTTCATACTTATTTAAGATATAGAATATTATAATATAAAAAAAATGAATATAATTGATATTTATATCATTATTAAAATTATTGAAACAACTATATAAAAATTAAAACCCATGATATAAAAAATTAATAAACATGTGAAGAACAAAGAGAATATTACCTGAAGTGAAACGTTAACATAGGATCGTTTAGAATAAGGTAATATAAGGAATAATCAAACCATATATGGTATTAAATATAATAATTTGTTTCTGTAAATTATTTATAATAAACTTAAATTTATTATGAAGTAATATTTTATGAGTATGAAGTGATTTAAGTCTCAAGGTAAGGGGATTCCATCTCACTTTTTATTTCCATGAGTTAAATACTATGTTCAGCACTATTTCCTTCTGTGTGGTGTATGTAATACCCATGATGTTATTACATGTATATTATACATATATTTATGGGTATTTAATTTTCCATTTTATGCCCTTTATTTCATGCTTTTTAAGTTTCAAAAGTTACAAAATTGGTAAAATAGTTTTGTCACAATTTACCTTCATTGAGAATCATGTGTTTTTTGTTCCTGAATTCATTTTCGAGGTGTATATACCTACATTTTACATATTATATCAAAAATAAATTATTTTAATAATATTTTGGGCTTCAATATATTTCCCTTTATTTTATGGAGAGTGTGATCCAAAGATACTTAGTAGAAATATTTTATTGAAACAATCTCATCATTTTTCGATATTGTTAATGATTATGCTTCCAATGATGAAATATTGTGATCCATATCTCAATAAAAGTCATCGGTTTCCTTATCATCTATCATTTCCTAATATATTCATCTATTGGTACCATTTTCCACTCATTGGTACATAATATTGTTATGAATGTGTTTATAAGGAAGCCTGACTTTACGCACTCTTTGGTCAAAAATCTATGTTACTTAAAAAACATGTTTTATAAAAAAGGTTTTCAAGAGTATTATACCATTCTCCTATAATAATGAAAATAAATTTTTACCCTTTATCTCTTTTACCAATCTTTTAAAAGGAATATTATTGTCTATTTCTAAACAAGGAATTTTATTAGACATTTTATAGTGCAAAAGGAATGTTCTTTTTTAGCTCATATGACATGTATAGATTTACGCACCATTATTTCATTGGTTATTACTTTGAATTTTAGATGGTTAATTTTAAAAAATATGTTTTGGTTAAAAAAATTATTTTCATGTAATATGTTTTTCAAAATAAAATCAAGCTTTTTTTATATGATGTCAAGGATGATTGATTTCAAAATGTTTTCAACACTTATGTATAAGTATTCAAAATATTTTCAAATAAATAGTTTTCAAAACATTTTCAATCATATTTCATAAGTTTTAAGGTAAAAAAGTTTTTAGAAAAATTTCATGCAATATTTATAGGTTTTCAAAGTGCTTTCTATTAATTTTTTTGAATATTGTTTTAAAACATTTCAAGTAAAATTGTTTTAAAAATGATTTCTTGTGTTCTTAATAAGTTTTAAAAGCATTTTATATTTAAATGGTTTAAAATGGTTTTGTTCTTTAAATCCCCTATCTAAAATAAGAATGAATATTTTACTCAAGAAATGTTTTTTCAAGATATTCCAAAATTATTTTCCATCTAAGATGACATCAATTGATGCTACTCCTGGCCTTCTAGGAAATTATCTAAAGGTTTTAATCATTTTATTTCTATGAATGGGATATACTTAATGTCCAGGCCTTTATGAAACCAGTTTCTCTTACATTGGTTATATATTAAGGATATATTTTTCACATTAAAGGGTTATATTTTTATGAAACCCATTTTACATTCATAGGTTTTGATTTGATGAAATGATTAGAAAACATGTATCTTTTTCCACATGTTATGATATGTTTACATGTTTATAGTAACAATTTCATTTCAAGGGTTATGTAATAATTATTTATGATCTTGTGAAAAATGTATGTATGATTTCACTATGATATGGGTTTGACATATATCTCCCTATAGTGACTTAGGTAATGATTTATATCTCATGATATAGCCATGGATATAACAACAAAGGACCTCAGTTCGGTAATATAGGGCTACAAAGAAGGTTTATATAGTTTAGTAATACATGGATAGAATGGGGGTTTACCCAATTCAGTAATATAGGGCTAGAATGGGGGTTTTACCAGTTCAGTAATACAGGGATAAAACAGTGGTTTATCCAGTTTAGTAATATAAGGTTGGAATGGGGGTGTACCTAGTTCAGTAATGGACTTTTCCACTCAGATGGTCTTAGCATTAATGCCTTGAATTATATGGAAATAATTATATATTCCTATGTTTCTAACATAATTCCATTTATATTCCTATGTTATTCTCACATGGATTAGTTTCTTTATTTCATTGTGATTGATTCCTTATAAACATCCAATCATTTTTCCAGGATTCTTGTTTATGATCTTTGATATGTAGGGTATATTATTCTATTTTCATGATCACGTTCTCATACCTCTATGATCATTTTTATATTTACATGTATCCATTATTTACCCTTTCTGAGCATCTGAGATCACCCAATTTTATGTTTCCTTGCCAATGTTAAGAAGATATGTATTATGATTGATGTGTGTAAGAAGGTTTAGAGTCAAGAAGAACCTAGTGGGGGATAATGTTTCTTTCTTATGTACTAGGGTTCTCGATTCAATGTTTCCAAAGGCACTACATGAATGACAGTCATTGGGAATATTTTTGTATATTTTTTAATCGTTCCAAAAAATTTATTTAATTTTAGTGTTTGAAAAGAGAGGGTCGATATACATAGTATTGGAGAAAAGGAATAGTTATCATATGAAACTTGGATGAGAAGAATTTATTGATATCCCTAGGTATATTTATAAGGATATGACTAGGGATATCTCAAAGGATATGTGTAAGGATGAGTTACTATTTAGGAAAATTTCTTGGAATTTTCTAAAAGATAGATTAAGAATTTTTCTTGTAGTACATCCCTGGCTAGATACTACATGTGGATGTGGATTTATAAATGATGCTATTAGGGGTAACAACTCTGACAAGATGTTTTGGGCCTATCATAGGGTAATCTAGTACATTATAACAATCCTTGTAACACACCCTGTTTGACACTACTAGTGGACATGATTTGGGAATTCACAAACTCATCACGAACCATAATGAATGATTTAAATAGAATTTTACTATAAACAACCTTGGATGAATCTGGGGTTTTGTATATTAAGGATTATTCCAAGATTTAGACATACGATATGTAAATCATTTCTTAACTATGTTTATTCTTCTTCTATGTATGTAATTATCACACTATGATTCTCATTATAGTCAATGGAAGGAATTGTAAGGAACTGGATTAATGTTGAATGTGATGGATGATATACTAATGACTACTCAAGTGAGATGATCACCATATTTATCATGTCTAAACAATTTTCAAAGAACATGATCAATAATGTGTACCTTAACCAACTCTCGGACTCAACAAGTAAGAGAATAAAAGAGTTTTCTAAGAATTTGGGTAATGGAGACCACAAAGGAAATAAGTTTCAGTTTACTTTGTGTCAAGAATGTGGAAATAATCACCAAAGAGAACGTATTAGAGAAATGATAGGGTTTTTTGACTATGGGAATGAATAACACAAGGTAAGTTCCTACAAAGTAAAAATGAAGAGTTCGATTAACAAAATGGATGAAAATATTGACCACTATAAGTAATCATTAAAGGTTAAGTGTTTTTAGTGTGGATTAAATGGTTATTATGAAACTAAATGTCCCAGGACGAATGATCATGAAGAGAACCAGATAGGTGGTCTGAGAAATTGTTACATTGCGTATGATAATGAGACTATAGATGAAATGTGAAAGGAAAGAGGTAATATGTATTAGGATTAGGTAACCTTGTTAATGTATTAAGGATTAATTAATAGATGTTTTTATGTGGTTGGATTCAAAAATTATGTTATATAAATAATTAAATAAACAAGGTATGTTTTACCTAGGTTTTTCACTCAATATTTACAATTTTATGTTGAATTTTACCAATGGAATGTTGAAGTGATTTAATGAAAATGTGATGTTTTGACTAAGGTAAGGTAAACCTTAATATGTTCTTTATGATAAGATTACATTGTGTGGATAATGGTATGTGGGACATGGATAAGTAAACAAGATAGTACAGATTACCTTGGAACTATGTATGGACTTTTTTATAGGTGGTTTATGCTATCATATATGAAGTTTACAACATTGTTGGATTTAAGGAATAGATCCAATATACATTTGAATAAGGATGAATGAATGCTTTCCAAAAGGATTTAAGGAAATTCAGGTTATTACATAAAAATCCAAGGTAAATGATGAATACGAGATTTTCATATTTATTAATATTTGCGAATTAATTATTAATTATACTTTAAAATGGTTTCTATGTTTGATAGAATACCTGATACGCAACAATGAGTTTCTTTGAAATCTTATATTTCACACAAATAATATAATATTATTATTTTAAATGGATGTTAACTCCTAGCCGTTGTATTGGAAAGAATGAATAAAACTAACTAAAATATAATTATAAATGTTTTTTAAATGTATTTAATTTTATCTAATAAAAGTTAGAGGCTTAAAATGTGAATGAATCTAATTTTAAATATAATTTACATTACAAGGTCGATTTACCAACTTTTAATGGTGAACCCTCTTTAAATATAGTTTTGGTTACTTTAATACATTATATTTTACCATATAAAATCCTTCTTTATAATGGGGACATCAAAATTTACTTTCTTTAAATTTTTGGAATTTTTCCGATAAAGTTCATTTTTAATGAATAGTAAAAAATATTGAATTTTAATTCAAAACTGTGTTTTAATATAATTTTTTTATATGGATAGATTATATTTATAACTAGTTTAAAAGTGTAATAAGAATATATTTTTACCACTTAATCTAATTTTGGTCTTTGGAATTAATTTCACATTGAAATTGGATATAAACAACTGTCAATATTTTGATAGTTACTGTTTCTTAAAAACACGCTATTTGTTGTAACAACAAGAATTAATTTTAAATTAATTAATTACACTTTTATGTATTGAATTTGGAAAAATCGACATCATTTTTTAATTTAGATTATCAAATATATCTTAGGCTGAATTTTTGGTATTTTTCTGGAAAACATCAATTTTTGATGAATAGTGAAACTAATTAGTGGTAGTTAAAAAAACTAAATTTATCATTTAAATGAAATTTTACCACTTCTGTGAATTGAATTTCAAAAATCCAACATATATGGTTGTTATTATTAAGTAAAATGTGGTTTAATAAGATGAAAATAATTTTTCGTGAATAGTAACTTTTGACTTTTATTTACCGATGTTAAAGGTAAATAGGGTAATTCAAGGTAAAAAGAATATTATAATAATTCAAAATTACATTAACACATGTCCTAACCTTATTATATTAGTAATTACCGACCATGGTAATCTTTGGGTTGATTTTGGGACCCCATGTAGCTACTTATGAATGATAATGACACTTTAGATTAATTAATTAAAGTAAAGACAAAAATGACATAAACAAATATGTCTTTGTAAATTACTTTTTTAAATGGTTCTATATAAGTTATCTTTTTGACTATAAATATTAATTGGAAATATAAAAATATTTCCTACATCATTTTATTTTTTTATAATTTTTATACATCGAATAAATTAAATTATTTATGACATAATAATGATGTAGTGTTTACCTCATTAATAAATCATTTAATTAAATAAGATTATAACTATTAAAATAACATCCAAAACCTGTCCAAATATTATTTTATGATTTTATTTAGACCATTATACATCTTATCTTTGAATATAATTTTTTATGGGCCTTTAGAAACCGAATATCATGATATAATAAAATAATATTTTCACACTTTCCTAAAGAGCCCCTCCTCCCCCTTATAAAAGGAGACCATTTCTATCTGATTCCTCACACCTCTCAAAAAATTTGGATCATCCAAAATCTTCACAATTAAGCTCCCTACATCTCTCTCCTCCACATATAATTATTACCATGGGCATAAGACACTTCAATAATTCCTTTTGGTTCAAACCAAAGGAAGTTACCCAAATTAAAGGTAACAATTTCTCTTAAATTCTTTTTTTATTTTGTTTTATTTTACTTCTATAACCCCTAAAATATTTTTATTCATTTATTTTATAACAAAAAAGTATCCTAATTATACTAGGAGGTTGTTATGAGATGTATTTGAACTAAAATTACACACACCTTCATCTAATCGGTGAAGAACATACTGTTTCTGTGGATGGAAACTAACGCCTCATGAAACGATGATTGTTAGATTATCTCCTACCACCTCTCATGGTGGACATTAAGAGGACACTATATTTATATATGATATATATTATGTTTATGTTTTCTTTATTCTTATGTATTTTTCTTTTATAGCATACCTTTATGATTTCCATTATGGGTAAATGTGATAATTTCATTTGAGGAAGTGCAGACTACCACCCCCTCAAAGTGACATGACGTGTTCATGCCATACGTGGGACTTATAAAGGATGGAGTTAATTTTATTATATGATATTATACTTCAATTATAATAAACTTATGTATCATTATGTTTTAATTCCATTAAAATAATAAATAGAAATGAATGTTGCTTTCATGCGTACGTAAGGCTTACCGTCTCCATGAATGGTGCATTTCATTTATTATCTCCAAATGTTATGTACTATTATAAATACATGTATATACTGGATATATATGATATATATAATATCTAAATAGTGAATATCATTTTGGATATAATGAACTTTTTACCATGTGAACAACTTGTAACTATATGGTGTTCATTTGTGACTCAAGTACTAAATATCGAGAAAACGAACATTATTAACTTGAATGATTAAATAATGTTTAAAAAATAGTAATAAGTGATATTAAAGGAATAATATACTTGAAAAAGGTTCTTAAGAAAATTATAAATTATCTTTAGTTTATGATTTAGGATATTAAAGAATGAACGGGTCAAGTCGGGCATGAGGTAAGGGATTTCATCTCAATCTCCTTTCATTGAGGCATATTTTGTTTTAATACCCTACTTTCATTTATATGCAGTATAAACACCTTGTAATTTCAAAGGGAATATTTTTCTACAAATAATTTTACTAAACGACAAAAAATAAAAGCTTCTTTTAACATAAGCAGTGACACCGACCTTTCCACCCCCGCAAGTTTTATTTGTTCTTAGGCTTCCTTAACAAGACGTAATGTTTTTTTAAAAAGAAAATAAATACCATATACTCTTTTATGTATTTTGGTATTGAATATGGTTTTGATAATGGATTTTTTATGTCAATATATTTAATTGATATATTGTGATTGAAATGTGGAAATGTTTTATTTCCATTATATTTGTTTTATGTGTTAGGATTTTATAATGGTACTGGGAAATTTGATGGGTGGTTACTGGATAAACCAAATGACATGTGGTGTTGTGATAAAATAGGATGGGTGGTTACATTATAATCTCTATTGCATTGGGTATGGAATCCAGCCGTATGGCTATTCCATTTAGTGATATGTGTGGATGTCGACCGTATAGTTATTCAATTTAGGTATGTTTATGTCTGAAGATACCTCTATATGTTATGTGTTCTTTATATGGGTTTTATGGTATTATTTTGGTTACAAAAGGGTAAGTAGTGATCTTTTATTCCATGAAGAGTATTTACTACTTCATAAAGGTGAAAAGTATTACTTATGATCAAGTAATCATGGTTTACTTGTTTTTTTGAAAAACTAACAATTTTCTTTTTTGGTCTATCCCTTACTGATCTGTTTATGATCATCCCATGTTTTTGAAATGTTTTTCACATGAAATAATATGGAATATGGTCATGGATGAGATCAAGGAAAATTCATTCTGTCTTAAAAATGGAACTAGACATGACGCTTTTTTTCAAGAGTTTTGATTTTATGAAAAAATCGAAACTGAGTACAAGTGTCTGCTTTGTAATATTTTGAGATGTAATAGTTATGTTCCAATTCTATAAAACTATAAACCTAAAAATATACTCAATGCGAATTAATAATTTAATTCAAGATTATGTATTTTTTATGGCTGGGTCCTTATAGTTGGTATCAGAGGTCGGTTTAGACAACTTTAGGAGTTAGGGTATTGTGAAATAAATGTCCATAAATTAATGGTAATATTGAAATGATATAGAATTTACATATTACCATGTTTCATTGCCTAATATATTTCTATGTTTATAATGTTTTTCTATAGTGGAATTATGGAAGCTATGTTGGGATGATATCAAGAGGAAGACAACCTTCCAAATAAGCAACCTGAGATGTTCAAAATCGGAACTGAACAGTTTATTGCAGTGATGGCACAGTTGAATCAGGCTATAAATTGTGGTGGTTTCTATGCGCGAGATCAGAAAAATCAACCATAAAGGAACATGTTAGTGGTGGATCATATCATGAGGCAACATCCCCCATCATTCAAAGGATCATCAGACCATGTTCTAGCTAAAGGGTGGTTTAAAGTGCTGGAGAATATTTTTTATGTCATGGGGTATTCAGAACATCAAAAGGTTAGTCTCATTGTTTTCCATTTTGAAGGTGAAGCTAATCATTGGTGGTTGATGGTGAAAATGATCAAGGTAATGGTAAGAAAAAATCTGATTTATAGTCAGTAAAATGTTTTCAGTGTAGTGGAATGGGTCATTATGAAAATTAGTATCCAACAAAGAACTCAACTGAGGGAAAGCAACCATACTACAAGAAAAAATGGGTGGTGAAATCCTTTTCAACTACTTCAGAAGATGTTGGGCCAGGAAATAAAGTTGTATCAGGTACATTGTTTTTTTGTTCAGATTTTGCCAATGTGTTCTTTGATTCAGGGCCTACAAACCATTTCATTTCAAAGAAGTTTTCTAGTAAATTGGGAATTCCATCTCAAGATATGAATACAGAACTTATGGTAAAAATACCTGGAGGAAATGTTGAGACAAAAAAATCATAAGAACATTCATGTTCTTGTGTGCAAAAAGAATATACCTAAAATCCTAATTGTTTTTCCTCTAGTATAGTTTGATGTTATTTTCAGTATGGATTGGCTATCTGTTTATCATGCTAAAATTGACTGTAGAGCTAAAGAGGTTTAATTTGAGAAAGATTTACTGTTTGTGTACCAAAATGAGCCCTTTCTTTTGCTAACATATCAAGAAGCTGAGAAACTAGTAAAAGATGGAAATTAAAGTTACCTTGAATATATTGTTGAAAATAAAGGAACTATTTAGATTAATGATGAGCTAGTGGTAAATGAGTATCTAGATGTTTTTCCTGATGAGTTGCATGGTATTATACCTGATCAGGAAGTTGAATTTACTATTTACTTATTTCCCGATGCTATGCCAATTTCAAAACCCCCCTATCGAATGGCTCAAATAGAACGTTTAGTGTTAAAGAAGCAATTGCAGGAGTTATTAGATAAGGGTTTCATTTGACCTAGTGAATCACCATGGGGTTCTCTTGTCTTGTTTTTTAAAAAGAAAAATGATTCAATGAGACTTTTAATTGATTATAGATCATTGAATAACATCACTATTAAGAAAAAGTATCATTTTCCTCATATCGATGATTTTCTTGATCTGATCCAGGGAGAATAGTATTATTCGAAGATTGACTTGAGATCGGGGTACCATCAGTTGAATGTAAAGGAAGAAGACATTTTGAAGACCACGTTACCTACTAGATATGGCCATTATGAATTTGTAGTCATGCCTTTTGGGATAACCAATGCACCTACTATATTCATGGATCTTATGAATATAAATTTTGATGAGTTCATGGATATTTTTGTGGTTGTGTTCATTGATGATATTTTGATTTATTCAAAAAGTAAAGAGGAACATGAACTTCATTTAAGGGTTGTCTTTCAAACCATAAAATAAAAGAAACTATTTGGGATATTCAGCATGTGTGAGTTTTGGTTGCAAAAAATTTCATTCTTCGGTCACATCATTTCAAAAAATGGTATAACAGTTGATCTTGATAAAACTAAAGTTGTTAAATAATCGCCAAGACCCACAAATATAACACAGATTCGTAGTTTTCTTGGTTGTGCAGGTTATTATCAGAGGTTTGTTGAAAATTTTGCACGGTTATCTATTCCAATGACTAAGATAACTCAAAAAGGTTTTAAGTTCATTAGGACAAAAGAATGTGATGATTGTTTTCAGGAATTGAAAATAATATTGGTGAATGATCTAGTTTTGGAACTGCCTTCCGGAAATGGTGATTTCATTATTTATAGTGATTCTTCATTGATTGTACTTGGATGTGTCCTTATGAATAATGATCAGGTAATTGCTTATGCTTCACGTCAGTTGAAACCTCATGAGTTAAATTACCCTAAAAATGATTTGGAATTAGTTGCTGTTGTTTTTGAGTTAAAAATTTGGAAGCTTCATTTTTATGGAGTTAAATGTGAAATATATACTGACCAAAAAATATTAAAGTATATATTCACTCGGAAATAATTGAACATGAAACAGAGGATATGGTTGAAATTAATCAAGGATTATGATTGCACGATCCATTACCATCTGAGAAAAGCAAATAAAGTGGATGATGCTTTGAGAAGAAAAAGTAATGTCTCATTAACCATTCTACGTTTGGACCGAGATCCTTTTGATTTTGATTTGATGAAAATTGGCATAGAAGTTGTTGGTGCATAAAATTCTTCTGTTTTGTTTCAAGTGTCACTGAAATCATCTCAATCAGACAGAATAAAGAAATCACAAAAAGAAGACAATGAGTTGCAGAAAAAGGTAAAGTTGGTTCAGAAGGGTATGTTTCAGGATTTTAACATTGATAATGATTGTGTTTTAATGTTTAGGAAGAGATTATGTGTGCCTTGTGATTCACAGTTGAAGAATGAGTTTTTATGTGATGTTCATAGTTCTCCGTTTTCAGTTCATCCTGGTAGTACTAAGATGTAAATAGATCTTTGGGAGTATTACTAGTGGGATGGAATGAAAAGAGATATTGCTGATTTTACTGTGAAGTGCTTGACTTGTCTGCAGGTTAAAGCAGAGAGGCAGTTAATGAAAGAGATGCTTCAATCATTACTGGTACCAGAGTGGAAATGGGAAAATATATCCATGGACATTTTTCTGGGATTGCTGAAGACATCTTGAGGTAATAATGCGATTTGGGTTATTATTGATCAATTGACTAAATCTGCTCATTTCAATGATATTCGAGATACGTTTTCTCAAGATCAAATTTCTCGGTTGTTTGTTAAAGAGATAGTCAGGTTGCATGGAGTTCCCCTCTCCATTGTATCTCATCATGATCCCAGGTTTACTTCTATCTTTTTGAAAGGCCTTCAGAAGTCATTGGATACTGAATTAAATTTTATTACCGCTTTTCGTCCATAGTCAGATGGGTATTCAGAATGAAGAATTCAGACCTTCGAGAATATGTTATGTGCTTGTTCGCAGGATTATCAAGGATGTTGGGACCAACATTATTCTTTGGTTGAATTTTCTTATAATAACAATTTTCATTCCATATACAGATGGGTCAATTTGAGGCATTATATGGAAAGAATTGTCAAGCTCTAGCTTTTTGGGATGAATTAGGTGAAAGGAACTCGATGAGACCAGAATTGGTAGAAGAGATGGAAGAGAAAGTTCTGTTTATTCAAAATCACATGATAACAGCTCATAGTAGACAAAAAAGTTATGAAAATAACTTGAGAAAGGATATTTCTTTTGAGGTAGGTGATCATATCTTTCTCAAAGTATCTTCATGGAAAAGTGTGATGTGTTTTGGTAAGAAGGGAAATTTGAGTCTGAGGTTCATTGGACGTTATAAAATCCGGGATAAAGTTGGGTCAGTTTCATACAGAGTGGATTTACATCCATGTTTATCTCAGGTACACAATTTTTTTCATGTTTCGATGTTGAGAAAGTATATGCCAGATCCTTCTCATGTTTTGAGCCCAGAGTTAGTTCAGTTGGAAGAGAATATCTCTAATAAAGAATAACTCATCCAGATTTATGACCGTAGAGAGCAAGTGTTGCGGAATAAGTTAATTCACTAGGTAAATGTTTTTTGGAAAACCATATGGTTGAAGAGGCAATGTGAGAATCTGAGAATTCAATGAGAGATAAATACGCCCACTTATTTTGATAAGTGAATAAAAAGTGTAAGGAGGAAATTTCCAAAAGGGGGGAAGGATATAACATCCCAAGTAAATGTAGAATAAGATATTTTCATATTTATTAATATTTTTGAATTAAATATTAATTTTACTTTAAAATGGTTTCTAGGTTCGATAGTGTACCCGATACACAACAACGAGTTTCATTGAAATATATCATTGCACACTAATACTATAATATTATTATTTTAAATGGAAGTTAACTCCTAGCCATTGTATTGGCATGAATGAACAAAACTAACTACAATATAATTATACATGTTTTTATAATTTATTTACTTTTATCCAATAAAATTTAGAGACTTAAAATGTGAATGAATCTAATTTTAAGCATAATTTACATTAAATGGTCGATTTACCACCTTTTAATGGAGAACCCTATTTAAATATAGTTTTTATCACTTTAATACATTTTATTTGACCAAATAAAATCCTTCTTTAAAATGGGGATATCAAAATTAACTTTGTGTAAATTTTTTGAATTTTTTCGATAAAGTTAATTTTTAATTAATAGTGAAAAATATTGTATTTTAATTCATAACTGTGTTTTAATCTAATTTATTTTTATGGTTAGGTTATATTTTTAATTGGTTTTAAAGTGTAATTATAATAAATTTTTACAATTTAGTCCAATTTTGGCCGTTGGAATTTATTTCACTTTGAAATTGGACATAAACAAGTGTCAATCTTTTGATAGTTATTGTTTCTTAAAAACACGCTATTTGTTTTAACAACGGGAATTAATTTTCAATTAATTAATGCAAATTTTATGTTTTGAATTTGGAAATATATACATAAATTTTTAATTTGGAATATCAAATATATCTTAGGCTGAATGTTTGGTATTTTTCTGAAAAACATCATTTTTTGATGAATAGTGAAAGCACTAAGTTGTAGTTAAAAAACTGACATTTTCATTTAAATAAAATTTTACCACTTCTATGAATTGAATTTTGGAAATCCAACATACATAGTTTTTATTATTAAGTAAAATGTGGTTCAATAAGATGGAAATAATTTTTGGTGAGTAGTAACTTTTGACTTTTATTTGCTGCAGTTAAAGGTAAATAGGGTAATTCAAGGTAAAAAGAATATTATAATAATTCAAAATTACATTAACAATTGTTCTAACCTTATTGGATGAGTAATGGACGACTATGGGCATCATTGGGTCAATTTTAGGACCCCATGGAGCCACTTATGAATGATAATGACACTTAAGATTAATTAATTTAATGTAAAGACAAAAATGACATGAACAAATATATCTTGGTAAATTAATTTTGACATGGTTTTATATAATTTATCATTTCGAATATAAATATTCATTAGAAGTATAAAAATATTTCCTACATCATGGTATTTTTTTATAATTTTTAGACATCGAATAAATGAAATTATTTATGACACAGTAATGATGTAGTGTTTACCTCATTAATAAATAATTTAATTAAATAAGATTATAAATATTAAAATAACATCCAAAACCTATCCAATTCATATTGGCTGATTTTATTTCGACAACGAGTCAACTTATCTTCAACGATAATGATTTTTGGACTTTTAGAAACTGAATATAATTATATAATAAAATAATATTTTCACAATTTTCTAAAGTGCCCCTCCTCCACCTTATAAAAGAAGACAATTTCTAACCAATTCCTCACACCTCTCAAGCCTTTTCACCCATCCAAAGTCTACCCAATTAATCTACCTACATCCCTCTACTCCACTTAGAAGCCTTTCCTTAGGCAGAAGGCACTTCAAGTATTACTTTTGGTTTAAACCAAATGAAGTTACCCAAATTAAAGGTAACAATTTCTCTTAAATTCTTTTGTTTTATTTTGCATTATTTTACTTCTCCAAATCCTAAAATCTTTTTATTCCTTTCTTTTATACCAACACCAGTATCCCCAATATACAAGGATTTTTTTATGAGAAGTATTCGAACTACACTTACAAACACCTCCATCTAATTGGTGAAAAACATATTGTTTCTATGGATAGAAAACTAACACCTCACGAAACAATGATTGTTTGATTATCTCAAACTACCTATCATGGTGGAAATTAAGATGACATTATATTTATATATGATATATATTATGTTTAGGTTTTCTTTTTTTCTTCTGTATTTTTCTTTTATATCATACCTTTATGGTTTCCATTATGGGTAAACACGATAATTTCATTTGAGGAAGTGCGGACTACGCCCCCCTGAAAGTGATATGACTCGTTCATGCCATACATGGGATGTATAAAGGATAGTTTTAATTATATTATATGATATTATAATGGAATTATAATATTACTATGTATCATTATATTTTAATTCCATTAAAATAAGAAATAGAAATGAAAGTTGCGTTCATGCGTACGTACGGATTACAGTCTCCATGAACGGTGCATTTCATTTCTTATCTACAAATTTTATCTACTATTATAAATAAATGTATATAATGGATATATATGATGTATATAATATCTAAATAGTTAGTATCATTGTGGATATAATGAACTATTGACCATGGGATCAACTTGTAATTATTTGGTGTTGATTTGTGACTCAAGTACCAAATATCGACAAAACAAACATTATTAACTTGAATGATTACATAATGTTTATAAAATGGTTATAAGTGATTTAAAAGGAATTATAAACATGAAAAATGTTCTAAAGGAAAGTATAAATTATCTTTAGTTTATTATTCAGGATATTAAAGAATGAATGGGTCATGGCGGACACGAGGTAAGGGATTTCTTCTCAATCTTCTTTCATTGAGGCATATATTGTTTTAATACACGACTTTATTTTATAAGTTGTATACACACCCTTTACTTTTAAAAGGGAATCTTTTTCTACAAAGCGTTTTACTAAATGAAAAAAGGAAATGTTTCTCTTAACGTTTGTTGTGACAATGACCTTTCTGCCGCCGTGAGTATTATTTGTTCTTTGGCTTCCATAACAAGCTGTAATGTTATTTTTCCTGAAAAATAAATTCCATATACTATTTTATGTATTTTGGTATTGAATATGGTTTTGACAATGGATTTTTATGTCAATATATTTAAGTGATATATTGTGATTAAAATTTGGAAATGTTTTCTTTCCATTATATTTGTTTTATGTGTTATGATTTTATAATGGTTCTTATACATTTTATGGGTGGTTACATGATAAAACAAATAACGGGTGGTTCCATGATTAACCAGGATGGGTGGTTACATTATAACCTCCAATGAATTAGGTATGGAATTCGGCTGTATGGATATTCCATTTAGTGATCTGTGTGGAAGTCAACTGTATGGTTATTCCATTTAAGTATGTTTATGTCCCATGATACATTTATTTATTATGTGTTATTTACATGGTTTCTATGGTACTATTTAGCTTAAAAAGGGTAAGTAGTGATATTTTATTCAGTGAAGAGTATTTACTACTTCATAATGGTGAAAAGTATTACTTATGTTAAAGTATTCATGGTTTACTTATTGTTTTGAAAAACAAATAGTTTTCCTTTTTTGTGTATCCCTAACTGATCATTTTATGATCATTCCAAGTTTTTGAAATTTTTTTCATAGGACATAATTTTGAATAGGTTCAATGATGGGATCAATGAAAAGTCATGTTGTCTTAAAAATGTAACTATACATGAATCTTTTTTTCAAGAGTTTTGATTTTATGAAAAAATGGAAACTGAGTACAAGTGTCTGTGTTGTAATCTATTAAGATGTAATAGTTATGTCCTAATTCTCTTAAACTATTATCCTAAAAATATCCTCAATTTTAATTAATAAATTAACATAAGATTATGTATGTTTTATAGCTGGGTCCTTAAAATTACCATATTTCAAGAGAATATATACTGAGTGTATTCACATGTTTGGAATGTGACAACCAATATATACTTTGTGCTATATGATGGAATCAATATTAAGATGATTTTGTGAATCTCTTTATAAATATTTGTATTTTCATATTTGACAAGGGTTATAAGATTAACCATTCATGAAAAGTTTATGGTAAAATTCTGAGAAAGTATTTATGCAATGCGTTTGTATTGAATACCTTGGTTAAAAGGCTATTTAGTGATTAACCATATTTCAAGGATTTTGTTCTTATATATATTGAAAATTATATTTTATTAGTTTTATAAAATGACATCATGTATGTAGGATTACTACCAATAAGGACCAACAATCCACGGGTCATGAACACATGATCAAAGGACGATAAGGGTTTCACACGTACCATTGGCCTACGTGATATCTTGGATGATGTATATTTATTTTTTAAAAATAAATATTTATGAAAAAACTGTAGTGTAACATTTTATATTCATAGAATAATGTATTAAACATATTTATTTTTAACATAATTTAGAGATAATTACATATACTTTTCATTCTTTTACATGCCTTAGGATATGCTAAAAGAGTATTTAGTGCATCGGGCATCACAATTAATATATGGACATCCATTTCTTGAAGTAATGGATGAATTAAAAAAAGATAAAATAACAAAAAAAATATTGGATTTTTTATAGAAACATATCATGTATGTATATCTTCTTATATTCTTGGTCAATATAATCATTACTCAATGATAGAATAATGAATAAAAAAATGTATTGACATAATTCCTTAAATTTTTCTGAACCAATGGACTTATAAATCATTATTGATTTATGGATTTGAGTACCTAAAATATTATTTTATCATTAACTAGTTTTTGATTTATGACCTCAATCACTCCCAATAAATATTTACACTTTTCCTATATGTCTAATCTTCACTCCCAACCTATGTTCTCCTATGTGGAAAGCAAATTATATGTTACTTTGGGCAGTCCTTATAGTCAAAATATTCCCTTTAAGAAGGATTTTTTAGGATTCTTTTTTATGATATAGGTTTCTATGATTGAAATTTTTATGTATTAAACCATTGATAACCCAAACGAATTTTGAGGAAGAAATTCATTTTAAGGGGGGTAGAATGTAAAAACCAGTGATTTTGTGAAATATTTTTTTTCCGATTAATTTAATCTTTTGATAGTTTTTTCTTCATGTAACACTAAAAATAATTTTTCACTAATTAAAACATTCCATTCACACGGTATAATCTTGGTATATATTACATTGAGACACAAGGTTAGCATACATTACATGCAAGGTTGACCTTCCTTGATGGCTTTTGTAACATAAAAGATATAATGTTACCTATCTATAATATATTATTTAAAAATATTATTATAAAAGGATATAACCAAGATGTTAAGGAGATGTATATGATTAATATTAAATTAATTATTAAAATATTTGGTTTACACAAATATATGATTAATTAATATGTTACAACTTAATTAGAAATGAATATGAAAACTGATTGAATATAATGGAAAATATTATTATTGTTGTTATAAAGCTGTTTTACCCAAATACTTTAAATTAATTAAAATTAGTGATTTATAATAATTTAATATATATTATATATATTCTATAAAACATTTTTGATATTCATACATTATATTTGATAGACATAAGAAAATAACAAACCCAGTTTTTATGCTAAAAAAATTATTTTTATTAAAGAATTTTTACCGCCTTTTAATGGAAACCCCATTTTAATTATAGTTTACATCATTTGTAGATTTAATAATTCAAACATAACTTCATATTTTGATTTTAAACGTAAAAATTAGGTTAGGATAATTTTTTTTTGGTGTTTTCATGATAGCTTTCATCTTTTAATGAATAGTAAAAAATAATGGATTTTAATTCAAAATTGATTTTGAATCTAATTTTTTTTATGAGGTTAAATTATATTTTTAATTAATTTATAGATTATATATATAATATATTTATAAAATAATCCAATTTAGGTCATTGGATGAAAGTTCACAATGAAATTTCAAATAAAAACTTAGCAAACTCATGGATTTTTTTACTTTAAAAACCTGCAGTGTCATCCCATCAGAGAGATTAGTATTAAATCAATATATAAAAATTCTTTGAATAGAATTTAGAGAAAAGGATTCCAAGTTTTAAATAAGAATAATTTATATTGTATAATAAGGTTAATTTAATTTTTATCAAAAATATTTTTGAAATTATTTAAAATTAATAACATTGAGTAATGTAAAATTAAGCTTAACTAAGGACTAAACTATAAATTTTAGACCCAAAATGACCTAGTAACTTCTCCATGACATATTTATACCTTATAATAGATTTATTATACTTTTTACCATTATTTAATTCACTTTCAACATGAAAAACGTGGTTGGAATTCTCTCTTCAAATATTTGCAAGAGTGTCACTCCTCCACTGTAAAAGGGATCATTTACTCCCAATACCTCAAAACACTCAAGACCATTGAATTTATGAAACATAGATAAAATAATATCTGAAATTACCACACTTATTTCTCTAATACTTCCTTGGGTAATAAGTCAACTCATGGAAGCTTTTTGGAACAAACCAAAAGGAGTTACTCGATTAAGAGGTAGCGTCTTCTCTTGAGCTCCTTTATTTTATTTTCCTACTCCATCCCCTCCACCGTCTTTATTACATTAATTAATGATAAAAACAGTATCCTAAATATAATATGATTTTTATTATAAGGGTAATACATACCCTTACACACACCTCTATCTAATGGGTAATGAACATTTTGTTTACGTGTACGACAAGCTACCATCTCACTTAACGATGATTGTTCATTTCTATTTTACTGCCTCTCAGGGAGGAAATTATGATGAAAAATATGTTTATATATTTCTTATATTATGTTTATTATTTATTTAACCTTATTTATTCCTTTTAAAACACATATACTTTCACTCTCTATTTTTTGTAAATTCGATAACTTCGTTTGAGGAAGTGTGGACTACAACTCCCTCAAAGAAATTTTATTCATTCACATAATACATTGAATGTAATAAGTATGGGTTTAGTTAACTTATAATATTTATTTAAAATTATAATGATACAGTAATGATATTATATACATATACTCTTATATGTCATTTTTTTTATTTCAATACGATAATTAAAACGGAAACGTCGTTCATGTGCACGTATGGATTACCGTCTCCATAAGTGATGTATTTCATTTCATAATTATTTATGCTATAGATTATTATAATATAAATATAATTGATATAAATAATATTTATATAATAATTTTAATTCCTTAAATCATTATAGAAGTATAAGGACCAAAGATATATCAAATTAACACACATGCGAAGAACAAAGAGAATATCATCTGATGTGAAACCTTAACATATGATCATTAAAAAAGGGTTATATATGGTCATTATAAATCCATATATGGGATTATATATTATAATATTATTCTGTAAAATATGTGTAATAAACATATATTTTTTATACAGGAATCTTGGGTGAGTACAAAGAGAGTCAAGACATAAGGTAAGATGATTTTATCTCAATTTTAATTTCCATGAGATACATTCTATGTTCACCACTATTTCATTTTGTGTGGTTTATTTACATACCACAGTGGTATTACATGCATATTATACTTATATTTTTGGGTATTAAAATTTCCATTTTATGACCCTTCTTTCATTGGGATTATGTATAAGGCCTCGGCCTTAAACCTTACTTAATATTGAATTAAATGAATAATTCACATTGAGGATCTTTTCAGGTTTAGAGTTTTAGAGAATTAGGACATAACTATTACATCTCAAAAGATTACAAGGTAGAAAATTCTACTAAGATTCCATAAAATAAAAACTCTTAAAAAGAAACATGTCTAGTTCCATGTTTTAGATAGCATGACTTTCCCTTGATCCCATCCTTGACCCTATTCCACATTAAGTCCTATGAAAAACATTTCAAAAAAACTTGGGGTGAGCATAAAAAGCTCAGTAAGGGATACAGAATGAATGAAAACTGCTAGTTTTTCAAAATAACAAGTAAACCATGTATACTTTATCAAAGTAATACTTTTCACCTTTATGAAGTAGTAAAAACTCTTCACTAAATAAAAGATCATTACTTACCCTTTTGTAACCAAAAGGTTACCATAAAACCCATATAAAGATCACATAACATATAAAGGTAACTTGGGACATAAACATACTTTAATGGAATAACCATACGGTTGAATTCAACACATATCACTTAATGGAATATACATACGGCCGACTTCCATACCCAATGCATTGGAGGTTATAACGTAACCACCCATCCTGGTATTCACGGCACCACCCATCATACAGTTTATCACGTAACCACCCATCAAATGTCCAAGTACCATTATAAAATAAGAAGACATAAAACAAATATAATTGAAAGAAAACATTTCCACACTTTGATCACAATATATAACAAATCCATTATAAAAACCATTTTCAATACCAAAATACACAAAAGAGTATATGGTATTTATTTCATTTTAAAAACATTACGGCTTGTTGAGGAAGCCAAAGACGAAATAATACTCGCGGTGGTGGAAAAGGTCATTGTCACCGAATACGTTAAAAGAAACATTACATTTTGTCGTTTAGTAAAACACTTTGTAGAAAAATATTCCTTTTGTATAAAATTAAAAGTCAAAGGGGTTTATACACCGTATAAAAGAAAGTTGTGTATAAAACAAAACATGCCTTAATGAAAATATATTAAGACGAAGTCCCTTACAAAGATCATTTTTTAAATAAAATAGATCTATTATGTGTATTCACTATATTTACACATAAAGAAAGTATAAATACCAGATAGGACATTATAATATCATGACATAATTTGAAAGTAGGAGATTAACCCAAATAATGGAAATTGGGTTAAAAAGTTCCCTTACCTCGTGTCCGACGTGACTCGATTGCTCTTTAATCTCCTGAATAATGAACTAGAGTTAATTTCTACTTACTTAAGAACCTTTTTCAAGCTAACTATTCCTTTTATATAAATTATTTCTATGTTATAAGTATTACGTAATCATTTATGTTAATAATGATTGTTTTGTCGATATTTGGTTCTTATGTCGAAAGTTGACTTCATACAAGTACATGTTGTTCGTGTGGTCAAAGGATCAATATATCCAGAATTATATTCATGATTTGGATATCATATATATCATATATATCCAGAATATACATGTATTTATAATATTACATAATCATTTAGAGTAAAGAAATGAAATGCACCGTTCATGGAGACGGTAAGTTGTACGTACGCATGAACGCTACTTTCATTTCTATGTCATATTAATGGAATTAAAACTAAATGAGAGATATGTATATTTTAATTCCAGAATTATATAAATCATTTAGATGTAACATACAACATATATATCCATTATATATATGTACTTATAATAGTACATTACATTTTGGGATAAGAATTGAAATGCACCGTTCATGGAGATGGTAAGCCGTACGTATGCATGAGCGCTACTTTCATTTCTATCTCATACTTTAATAGAAAGAAATAATAATTATATAAAGGTATATTATAATTCCAGTATAACATCATAAATAATAACTTTAAATCCATCCTTTATACTTCCCACATATGGCATTAACGAATCAAATCACTTTGAGGGGGCAGTAGTCCATACTTCCTAAAATGAAGATATCGCGTATACCAATAATGGAAGCCATAAAGGTATGCCATAAATTAAAAATACATAAGCTTATGGAAAAAATAAACATATTATATATCATATATAAATATAGTGACATCTTAATGGCCATATTTGAAGGTGTTAGAAGAATATTGAACAATCATCGTTTCGTGAGGCCGAAATTCGTCATCCACAGAAACAATATGTTCTTTAACCATTAAATGTATGTGTGTGTAAGTGTAGATCGAATGAATATTATAACAACATACTAGTATATTTAAGATACTAGAGTTGTTATAAAATAAATGAATAAAAAGAGTTTAGGGGGTTTGAGAATCAAAATAAAACAAAAGAACACAAGTGAAGACATTACCTTAAAATCAGGTAACTCTCTTTGATTTGAGCTCAAAGGCTTCCTTGGGAAGACTTCTTCCCAATGTTATGCTTCTAGGATTAAGAGAGGGATGTGGAGAGACCAAAAGAGCAGAGATTGGCTGAACCAAAGTCTCGATAGGTGTGGGTAAGGAGGTAGAGGTGGGGGCCTTTTATAAGAGGAGAGGAGGGGCACTCTTGGAAAGTTAAGAAAAGTTACTTTATTATAAAATGATTTTCAGATAAAAAGGGTCCCAAAATTATATATTTATAGGATAAGGTGATATGGGTTCTAAATACACCCATACAATAGGTTTTCGACATGTTTAGGTCTTAGATTTTACATTATCTTTTCATTTTATTTAAATCGTTAAATAATGAGGTAATCGCTGCATCATCATGGTGTCATAAATAATTTAATTTATTTAAGGTCTAAAAATTATAAAAAAATATCATGATGTAGGAAATCCTTTTATATTTCTAATGAATATTTATAGTAAAAATTATGAGTTATATTACCCCATTTAAAAATTGTTTTAGTAAAACATCTCATGTTTGTGACATTTTTATTTTAACATTAAATAAAAAGTTATTAATGTCATTTTCCTACCAAAGTGGCTCAATGGGGTCCTCAAGTAGACCCATGGAATTTCTTGGTCGGCCATGACACATAAAATAAGGGTAGGACATGTGTCCATGTCGTTTCATATTATTAAAACATTATTTTTTCCTTAAACTACATTAATTACCTCTAATCGCGATTAAGAACATAAAAGTTACTATTCACAAAAAAAATATTTTAAACCCATTGAACCACATTTTAATTCCTAATTACAACCATGTATGTTGGATTTTTTAAATTAAAAACATAGAGGTGGAAATGTTTCATTTAAATGAAAAATCAGTTTCTTTAACTACCACTTAGTGGTTTCACTATTCATCAAAAATTGAAGTTTTTCAAATAAATACCAAAAATTAACCCTACGCTATATTTGATATTACAAATTCAAAAATTATGTCTATTATTCAAAATTAAAAACATATATGTTTCATTAATTAATTTAATAATTAATTCCCGCTGTCAAAACAAATAGCGTGTTTTTAAGAAACAATATCTATTAAAAGATTGACACTAGTTTAAGTCCAATTTCAAAGTGAAATTAATTCCAATGAACACTATTGGATTAAATGGAAAAAAATATATTCTAATTTTACATAAAAAACAATTCAAAATATAATCTAATCATATAAATAAATTATATTAAATAGGGGTTTTGAATTAAAATACAACATTTTTCACTATTCATTAAAAATGAACTTTATCGGAAAGATACCAAAAATTTACACAAAGTAAATTTCGATGTCTCGATTATAAATAAGAATTTTATTTTTTCAAATATAACACATAAAACATCAAAAAGTGTATTTAAAAGGGGTTCTCCATCAAAAGGCGGTTAATCGACCTTCTAAAGAATATTAGAATGTTTACGCTTAAAATTGAATTCATTCACATTTTTAATCCTCTAACATTTATTGTAAAAAGTAAAAAAAATTGATAAACATATATAATAATTTTGTAGTTAGTTCTGTTCATTCCCTCCATTACAATGGCTAGGCGTTAACTAACATTTAAAATAATATTATTTTATTATTATAGTGCAACGTAAGATTTCAAAGGAACTCGTTGTTGCGTATTGGGTAAGCCATCAAGCATAGAGTTCCCTTTATATTAAAATTAACATTTTATTCACAAAAAGGGATAAATATAAAAATTTCATATTCTTTATTTACCTGGGGTGTTACATCCTTCCCCCCTTTTGGGAATTGCCTCCTCGCAATTTTAAAATTGGGCTCGGAAACATCCTTGAAAGTCCCACATCGGAACAAGAGTCGGTAAAAAAATCACTTTAAAATAATGAAAGAGAAGTATAGAGGTAACCTGAGTTAACCCATAATAGGATTCCATGTAGGAAAACATGGACATGGAGGATAAAACATAGGGTCATGTTCTGATAGAGAGTGATAAAAAACATTTTTATGAGAAAGTTAACCACAAGAAAATCACAAACTTGTGATGGGTTAAACGGTATTCGATTCCAAAGTAGGAAAAGTTAATAGACAACATTTCTGTTTTAAGTTACTTTTTATTGAGGAATTTATTCATAAGGAAATATAATTACTTATCATGTTTACATTCAACTTTTATTAGATTTCTTACACAAACTCATATTTTCTCCAAAAGACGAGTATTTAGAAAGACTTGTTCACATTAAGAGTACTATAATCAACTTCTAGGGAATCACCTAATCCAAAAAAGAGAACTATATAATTTCCATGTCATTAGACTTTAACCAAAACCAAAACCAAAAAGGTTAGTACAAGATCAGATAATCCAGAAAAGGATAACCCTTTATAAAAATAAAATCTATTCTTAATCTCCAAAATTTGTCCAACAAAACCCAAAGTTAAACAAGGACCATTCGATAAAAAATTAGTCAATAAAATTCATCAAAGTAAACCAAACTAAGATTGAAACCCAAATATTTGAAGGATTTAGTCACATAGTCTTCCAAGTTAAAACGTAACATTTATCTCTAAACAACATCAGTTTCTCTTAAAGTCTCGTATTGAAAAGTAATTAACCTAATCACATATCATCCATGATAGGTTAATAAATTTCCATAGATAACCAAAAATCAAGTTACTCTTAATTCATAAAATCATCTAACTAAAAATAATCAGTCAAACTGACCAGGGACTTCACGTAATCCATTTTTAGGTGATAAATACCAGTTTCACTTTGGTTGTGGGTTCGATTCCCGTAGCTTTGTCTGACACGACCGGTTGTCACATGGTCTGCGTGTTTTCTTTTTTCCAAAACTTTATAATTCTTAAAAAATTCCCCAACAACGAGATAAAATCTTCAAAAATAACCATAACATAATTTAACCTCAATTTTATCTAATTCCTTTCACTTTCTATCATAACATATAGCAACCCATAATTACCTCAAAAGTAAGGATCACATAAACCCAAATGGTTCTTTATAAATATGTCTACAAAAGAACAGATAACTATTCCTTGAATAAAGTTTTCATATATCAAACATTAGGGTTACACATATTATAAACAGTCTTCTAATGTAACCCCATCAATAAAAGAGACTTAATACTCTTAATAATTTCACCATAACTCTTGAATCCCTTATAAGTTGACTTCTTACTCATTCAACATCCTTCATGATCCATTAACCATTCCTTTCCAACTTATTCTGAAATAATTCTTTCCTACAAACAAAATCATGAATCATATCCTAAGATTCCAAAATAGGAAAAAAAAGTTAAGAAATAATCCATACCTTTGACTGGTCATTGTCAGTTTCTTCATCCTCAATCGGAATGGCATTATGTATTGGTAAACGAATATTTGTACGATCTTGGTGATCCCATTCTCAAAACTTCTTCATAGGACATGTGTTTTCATAATGACCATGAACACCACATTTAAAACATTCAATTGATCCCTCAGAAAGAACTTCTTTCCCTTTCCATGAGTCAACTGGATGCTTCCTTTTTCCATGGCAGGTTCTTGCTTTATGACCTCCATTTCCACATCTATAGCATATTGTTGTCCCTTTAAAACATTTTCCTAGGTGTTCTTTCCACATCATTGACACATAGGTTTTTGAACACACTTACCTTTATGATTATTACCTGTAGTTCCGTAGGGATTTTTTTCTCACATATATGATGCCTTATAGAAATCACCAAGGATTAGGTGGTCAATCATGACTATAGATAGTTGTTTGAGGATAAACACAAGAGTTCTCATTGCAGCTCCCATATCATTCAGTTGCTCGCTCAGAAAACTGTCACAGTTTCCTTCACATCCATTGTTACATTGGTGCCTGCTAGATCCAGCCATTTACCAATACCAATAAGGTCAGTGTGAGCATATCAACAAAACCATCATGTACTAAAGAGGAAGATAAACACTAAGATATACTTACTCATTCACTTTATCTAAAACTGGGACTCTTTCTGAAATCGTAACCATTATGTTAATGTCACTTATGCTTAGATAATACCCTAACCTCTAAAGTTATCTAAACAGACCTCTGATACCAACTATAAGGCCCTGACATTAATCCTTACTTAATATTGAATTAAATGAATAATTAACACTGAGGTTCTTTTCAAGTTTAGAGTTTTAGAGAATTAGGACATAACTATTACATCTCAAAAGAATACAAAGTAGACACTTCTACTAAGTTTCCATAAAATAAAAACTCTTAAAAAGAAACATGTCTATTTCCATGTTTTAGATAGCATGACTTTCCCTTGATCCCATCATTGACCCTATTCCACATTAAGTCCTGTTAAAAACTTTTCAAAAAAACTTGGGGTGAGCATAAAAATCTCAGTAAGGGATACACAATGAATGAAAACTGTTAGTTTTTCAAAACAACAAGTAAACCATGTATACTTTATCAAAGTAATACTTTTCACCTTTATGAAGTAGTAAGAACTCTTCACAGAATAAAAGATCATTTCTTACCCTTTTGTAACCAAAATGTTACCATAAAACCCATATAAAGATCACATAACATATAAAGGTAACTTGGGGCATAAACATACATAAATGGAATAACCATACTGTCGACTTCCACACATATCACTTAATGGAATAGCCATATGACCGACTTCCATACCCAATGCATTGGATGTTATAACGTAACCACCGATCCTGGTATTCACGGCACCACCCGTCATATGGTTTATCACGTAACAACCCGTAAAATTTCTAAGTACCATTATAAAATCATAATACATAAAACAAATATAATGGAAATAAAAAATTTCCACACTTTGATCACAATATATAAAAAATCCATCATAAAAATAATTTTCAATACCAAAATACATAAAAGAGTATATGGTATTTATTTCATTTTAAAAACATTACGGCTTGTTGAGGAAGCCAAAGATCAAATATTACTCGTGGCGGCGGAAAATGCCATTGTTACCACGTACGTTAAAAGAATCATTCCTTTTTTTTTGTTTAGTAAAACGCTTCTTAGAAAAAGATTCATTTTGTATAAAAGTAAAAGTCAAAGGGGTTTATACACCATATAAAAGAAAGTTGTGTATAAAACGAAACATGCCTTAATGAAAAGAGATTGAGACGAAGTCCCATACAAAGATCATTTTTTAAATAAAATAGATCTATTATGTGTATTCACTATATTTACACATAAAGAAAGTATAAATACCAAATAGGACATAATAATATCATGACATAATTTGAAAGTAGGAGATTAAACCAAATAATGGAAATTGGGTTAAGAAGTTCCCTTACCTCGTGTCCGACGTGACTCAATTGCTCTTTAATCTCATGAATAATAAACTAGTGTTAATTTATACTTTCTTAAGAACATTTTTCAAGATTACTATTCCTTTTATATCAATTATTTCCATGTAATAAGCATTATTTAATCATTTAAGTTAATAATATTTGTTTTTTCGATATTTGGTTCTTAAGTCGAAAGTGGACTTCTTTCAATAACATGTTGTTCGTGTGGTCAAAGGTTCATTATATCCAGAATGATATTCATGATTTGGATATCATATATATCATATATTTCCAGCATATATATGTATTTATAATATTACATAATCATTCAGAGGTAAGAAATGAAATGCACCGTTCATGGAGACGGTAAGCCGTACATACGCATGAATGCTACTTTCATTTCTATGTCATATTAATGGAATTAAAACTAAAATAGAGATATGTGTATTTTATTTCTAGAATTATATTAATCATTTAGATGTAACATGAATCATATATATCCATTATATATATGTACTTCTAATAGTACATTACATTTGGGGATAAGAAATGAAATGCACTGTTCATGGAGACAGTAAGTCATACGTACGCATGAATGCTACTTTCATTTCTATGTCATAATTTAATGGAAAGAAATAATAATGATATAAAGGTATATTATAATTCCATTATAACATCATATATAATAACTTTAAATCCATCCTTTATACGTCCCACATATGGCATTAACAAATCAATTCACTTTGAGGGCGCGGTAGTCCGCACTTCCTAAAATGAAGATATCACGTATACCAATAATGGAAGCCATAAAGGTATTCCATAAATGAAAAATAAAGAATCTTAAGGAAAACATAAACACATAATATATCATATATAAATATAGTGACATCTTAATGGCCACCTTTGAAGGTGTTAGAAGAATATTGAACAATCATCGTTTCATGAGACATAAATTCGCCATCCATAGAAACAGTATGTTATTTAACCATTATATGTATGTGTGTATAAGTGTAGCTTGAATTATTCTTATAGAAAAATCCTAGTATATTTAATATACTAGAGTTGTTAAAAATAAATGAATAAAAATAGTTTAGGGGGATGGAGAAGCAAAATAAAACAAAATAATACAAGTGAAGACATTACCTTAAAATCGGGTAACTCTCTTTGATTTGAGATCAAAGGCTTCCTTGGGAAGCCTTCTGCCCAAAGTGAGGCTTCTAGGAGTAAGATAGGTATGTGGAGAGACAAAAAGAGCAGAGAGTGGCCGAACCAAAGGCTTGAGAGGTGTGGGTAAGGTGGTAGAGGTGGGGGCCTTTTATAAGAGGAGAGGAGGGGCACTCTTGGAAAGTTAAGAAAAGATACTTTATTATAAAATGATTTTCAGATAAAAAGGGTCCCACAATTATATATTTAGTTTGTAAGGTGATAAGGGTTCGAAATACACCCATCCAATAGGTTTTTGACATGTGTAGGTCTTAGATTTTACATTATCTTTTTATTTTATTTAAATCGTTAAATAATGAGGTAATCGTTGTATCATCATGGAGTCATAAATAATTTAATTTTATTAATGTCTAAAAATTATAAAAAAAATATCATGATGTAGGAAATATATTTATATTTCTAATTAATATATATATTCAAAATTATGACTTCTATAACCCCATTTAAAATTTGTTTTAGTAAAACATTTCATGTTTGTGACATTTTTATTTTAACATTAAATAAAAAGTTATTAATGTCATTTTCCTACCATAGTGGCTCCATGGGGTCCCCAAGTTGACCCATGGATTTTCCTGGTCTTCCATGACACATCCAATAAGTGTAGGCCATCTTTCTAGGTCATTTCATATTATTAAAACATTATTTTTAACTTAAACTACATTAATTACCTCTATTCGCGATTAAGAACACAAAAGTTAGTATTCACCAAAAAATTATTTTAATCCCATTGAACCACATTTTACTTCCTAATGAAATCCGTGTATGTAAGATTTTTGAAATTCAAAACACAGAGGTGGAAAAGTATCATTTAAACGAAAAATCAGTTTCCTTAACTACCACTTAGTGGTTTCACTATTCATCAAAAATTGAATTTTTTCAGAAAAATACCAAAAATTCACCCTAAGCTATATTTGATATTCCAAACTCAAAAATGATATCTATTTTACAAAATTAAAAACATATAAGTTTAACTAATTAAATTAATAATTAATTCCCGCTTTCAAAACAAATAGCGTGTTTTTAAGAAACAATATCTATTAAAAGATTAACACTAGTTTAAGTCCAATTTCAAAGTGAAATTAATTCAAATGACCACTATTGGATTAAATGGTAAAAATATATTCTAATTTTACTTTAAAAACAATTCAAAATATAATCTAATTATATAAATAAATTATATTAAAAAGGGGGTTTGAATTAAAATACAACATTTTTTACTACTGATTAAAAAATGAACTTTATCGGAAAGATACCAAAAATTTACACAAAGTAAATTTTGATGTCTCGATTATAAAGAAGAATTTTAACTTTTCATATATAATACATAAAATTGTCAAAAAGTGGATTTAAAAGTGGTTCTCCATCAAAAGGCTGGTAATCGACCTTCTAAAGAATATTAGAATGTTTACGCTTAAAATTGAATTTATTCACATTTTTAATCATCTAACATTTATTGTAAAATGTAAAAATATTTGAAAAACATATATAATCATTTTTTAGTTAGTTCTGTTCATTACCTCCATTACAACATCTTGGCGTTAACTACCATTTAAAATAATATTATTTTATTATTATAGTGCAACGTAAGATTTCAAAGGAACTCGTTGTTGCATATTGGGTAAGCCATCAAGCATAGCGTTCCCTTTAAATTAATATTAACAATTTATTCATAAAAAGGGATAAATATAAAAATTTCATATTCTTTATGTAACTGGGGTGTTACATTAGGTTTCAAAAGTTACCAAATCTGTAAAATAGTTTTGTCTCAATTTTCCTTCTTTGAGACTCATGTTTTGTTATACACCTAAATTATTTTTCAGGTTTTATATACTTAAATTTTATATATTATATCATAAATCTCATTATTTTTATGATATTTTAGGATTCATGGAATTTAATCTTCTTACATGGAGAATGTGATGCCAAGTTACCTGGTAGTAAGAGTTTATTGAAACAATCTCACCATTTTTAGAGATTGTTAATGATTATGATTACATTGATTAAATATTGTGATCCATCTCTCAACATTGAACATGATATTCCTTATCCTATATTATTTACTAATATATTAATTTATTGGTCCCATTTTCTACTCTTTGGTACATAAGATAGTTAACAAACTGTTTTTAAGGAAGCCTAACTTTTCCAACTCTTTGTTTGGAAATATATCTTCCTTCAAAACCACATTTTATAAAAAAAGTTTCCAAGAATATTCTTCCATTATAATATAATCATGAAAATAATGTTTTATCCTTTTTTCTTTTACCAATCTATTCAAACGATTCTTTTTTTATCTCTTAAACATGTCATTTTCTAACAATTATACCATGCAAAAGAAATGTTATTTTACATCGTATGACATGTATAGATTTCCAAGACATCATTTCATTGAAGCATAATTTGCAAATTTAAAAGTTTAATTTTTTATAAAATTATTTTTATAAAATTATTTTCAAAGAGAACTGTTTTTAAAATGTTTTCAAAATCTTTTATTGGATTTCAAAGAAAAAAATTTCATATTTTTTTCAAGCATTATTTATATGTTTCAAATGTTTTTTAAAAAAAATGTTTTTTATCACACATAAATGATTCAATCATATTTTCTTAATTAAAATGGTTTTCAACAAATTTTTAAGATTTTTTAATATTATTTAAATGTGTTTTCAAAGAAATATTTTTAAAAAAAATTACATTATGATTATTTTAAAAGTTTTAAAGGAAACTTTTTTTTCAAATTTTTTTTAATTATTAATTATAATAGTTAAGGTATTTTCTTTTAAAATGATCTTCAAATGGTTTTATGTATTAAAAATTATTTTTTAAAGATGAAAAGATATTTTCATCAATTATTGTTTTGAAATATTTTCCAAAATTATTTTCTATCTAAGATGATATATGTTGATGTCACTTATGTACTTCTATAAAATGATCAAAAGGTTCCATTCATATTCTTTCTATGAATGGGTTATGCTTATTGTCATGGAATTTATAAAACCCAATTATATTACGAGATTTATATGTTTATGAATCATATTTCAATTTCCCATGTTATGATTTGATTAAATGATTATGAAACCTATATCTTTTTTCCATTGGTTATGATATGTTTACTTGTTCATAATAACCATTTCATTTCATGGGTTATGTTATGATTATTTATAATCTTGTGTAATATGTATGTATGATTACACAATGATATGGGTGGGACATATATACCCATAAAATGAATTGGGTAATGTTTTATTCCTCAAGAGATATACATGGATTGAATGATAAAGGAAATCAGTTCAGTAATACCAGGTAGGAACGAGGGTTTACCCAGTTCAGTAATAAAAGTGTGGAATGGTGGATTATTCTGTTTAGAAATAGAGTTCCGGAATGGTTGTTTACCTAATTTAGTAATATTTGGTTGGAACTGGGGTTTACCGGGTTTAGTAATACATGGCTAGAATGGGGGTGTACCTGATTTAGTAATAGACTTTTTCAAGTTAGATAGTCTTGAAAGAAATGCATTGAATACTATGTAAATCATAATATTTGCTTATGTGTATTCTATAATTCCATGTTTTATTCCCATGTTATTATTTCATTATTTTGTTATTTATTTCCTTCAGATTTATATCTAAATAACCACCAATATTTATACCATGATTCCTATTTATGACCTTTTATATAAAATTTATAATATTCTATTTTAGTTGTCATATTATCATCACCTATACTCATATATATTTTTACATTTCTCCCCTATTTACCCTTATAGATCATCTGAGATCACCCATTTTTATGTTCCCCAACACAGGTTATGAAAGATATGTATTATGTTTGATGTGTCTAAGAAGGTTTCTAGT
Organism: Viscum album; assembly: GCA_963277665.1. Taxonomy (NCBI): domain Eukaryota; kingdom Viridiplantae; phylum Streptophyta; class Magnoliopsida; order Santalales; family Viscaceae; genus Viscum; species Viscum album. The sequence continues at coordinate 1,649,830,214 of OY728152.1, forward strand.
AAAAAAGAACCAAGTGGAAGATAATTTATCTTATTTATATACTAGTGTTCATGTTTCCACGTTTCCAAAGGCCCTAACGAAATTATGGTCTTTGGGAGTCTGTTAGTATAATGGTTAAGTATTACAAAAATTTTGTGTAATGTTAATGTTTGAAATACGAGGGTCGTTATTATTTTTCTAGTCGATTCATAGGAAAATTTATTAAAATGTTTAATTGAAAATATGATATAGGATCTTATTTGGTGAAAGGTAGACACATTATTAATTTACATTATTTTTTTAATTAAATTTCATATCATAGAAATTTTGGGTTTTCTTTTTATTATTTTCATTGACTAGTTGAATAAGCCTTATTTGATCCTATGAAACCCAATAGGGACATTATATTATAGGGTTGTTTTATTTCAAGGATAATTAATAAAATAATTTGAAACTGTTACACCCTTCATGTGTTTGAGGTGAAATATTGATTTAATATTAGACTTCCCAAATGTTTATCGGTGTTTTATAATTATTGGTCGTTTTGGCATGGGACTTAAGGTTGGTTTCTAATGTTATCCCATGGTTTAGAATAAAAATATACACTAGTAAAAAAAAATTCCATAACCTAAGTTATAGAATTATGGATATTAGCTTGCATTAGATAAAAATTAGTTGCTTGTGGTTAGTTGCACCACGGTCTTATGGTGCTATGTCATAGAGAAGACTATGTAATATTTTTCATTTCTAGAGTCTAGAGATATCACTACTCAATGTAATTATTTATAGAATAGTGAATGCTATGCAAGATTAAACTTATCTATATGTAATATTAAATCCGTAAACTGCAATATGGACGCAACATAGACCATGTGTTGTGGAAGGATGTCCTAATCATGGTGGAGGTGTCAAATCACGTTAGTACACTACTACACTGTGAATATTTCCTAGAAAATGATTATTGTTCTCTAAAGAAGGATGTATATTCCATGAATCATTGACTGATATGATGATGTGATGGGATTTATTTGTATCTAATAATACTTATTAGTGTCCTTAAAAGTAATCTTTAAACCCAAACTAGTATCTCCATGAAAGATTTATTGAGCAGCACACAATAAGAAATGTTAAAGAAATGGTAATATAGTGTGTACCATACACTAATGAGGAACAGAAACATCCATCATCATAATATGGTTTAATAATATCACTAGACCCATAAAATAAGGCCTTCCACCATATGTATTATCCATTGGTTATTAGGAATCACTCATTGTACAAGTGTGATCACCCTTCATCTATGATATGATAGTACCACATAATGAAAATGATGGAGGATAAAGGTAGATTTCATTTTTAGAGAGTCATTTACAATAACGAGGTGAATGAAAACACACCTAATTTCACATAGATATATAATTTATAAAAACATTGAGTAAAATCCTTGATAATTCATGAATTAACTTAGAAACATGAGTTAGTGCCTCATCCATTTCATGCATTGCATGCATGAATGCAACAATATACATTACATTACATCTCAGGTAGTAGTTCCTTAAAGATAAATTACATGGGAAGATCCATTTTGAGGTTATCAGATTATTATTTATCAACTAAAATAATCATAGGATTAATCTTATACATATGAATACATTAATTTAAAAGTATCTATATTCTTGACAATCTATGTGATATAGAAGGCATAGATTATGACATGACCATGAATCCCCCTAATTATATAACATCATATGAAATAACATCTGAATACCCATCCAAAAATTATTTAGATGAACTCAAAAAACATTAAAAGGATCTCTCCAAATCAAACAAAATCACTATTCATCCAACTGTAGAGTGTTACCCTCTAGGAAATTTATTATGTTGAAAAAATATGAATCACTATTTCTATATATGTATGAAAAGTGAAATCTATTGAAAATAAATAGTGAAGATAAATCAACAGTGGGATATGGTGTCATCTCTATTAAACACATATATCTCTAAACCTATCTCCACTAGTCTATCACATGACAGAATGCATTCTCATATATTCCCTTATTCCAAGACATTGAGGGTTCATGAGACCCAAAGTATGTCCTTCCCATATAGTTAACAAATATGTTCCTAATTATATATGTATATAATAATCTTGTTGATGAATACATCCAATGAAATTCACCATTATCGATGCATACATCGCATACCCTTTATCTGAATAGATAATATCACCATATCTACTATCCAGGTGTGACCACACACTCATAGGTGTATCTCAATCAAGGGGATCGATTTCATACTCATCACATGAGATGATAAATATCATCATGGTTGATATTTAACTAATGAAATGATCAGTAATATACCAAAGAACACACTAATTATAAATTATATATGGTTTGTGAAAAAATGGTATTAAATTTTGATAGTTCTCATACATGTTATCTTTATAACCTTTGGTAAAAGAGAAAATATGATCCTATAACCCTTATTATACAAAATATATAATGTATAACACTATGTGTGGTATACATAGAAATTAATAAAGTGCCAAAAATAATTTTTCCCTCATGAACATATTCCATATCTATATATGAGAATCTTACTCACATTAACCGTAAATTTTCATCATAATCTATAATACTTGATGACTTACATCAATTTGGGATAACTAAAAGTCAAACATAGAGAGGTGAATTAACATTTTATTTCATAAAATCAATATTAATATATAAATTTATATATCCCACATGAAAGAAAGATAAAATGGTTTTTTCTTTTAATAAGAAACATTTTATATTCATAAAACTCTATTAGGAATACATAACAAAACCTACATAAGCACTTGTATTTGACATCATATATGATAGACTTTCAGATGTGCCCTATATTTTTTGAACCTTCTTGGGTTTTTAAAATCCTTACTTTTTTATGTAATCCATTATATATTTAAATATAACCAATTAATAAAATCCTATGACTAAAGTATTATTTAGTAACATCCAATAAGAAATACATCTTGAATAATTATGAGATATGGAATCACATTCATAGTTTTTATCTCTTTAAACATATTTCAACTTATCATATTCACAACATCAAATATTTTGTTCTTAATAACATATATTTTCTACATACAACTATTTATGAATTTTCCAAAATCATCCTTAGAACCATTTCCATCAATATTTTTCATTCAAATATTTCATAAATAATTTAACTATTTACATTTTTACATACCAACAGATCCTAATAATTTTTTTAGATAACATGACATTCAATTTATTATTGTAAATAAATGTAACTTTTCTATTCATATTCTCCTCCATACCATAAAAATCTTTCTGGACATCATCTTTAATTCACCTTTTATTTTTATTATGACAGTACTTTTGGAAATAGTTATAATCACATTATCATAGTATCTAAATTTAAATATATAAATATTTATTTAGTATTTCATATCCTAAACTCTATGAAAATTTTAAGTGAAAAAACACATTTTTTTGAGACTGATATAACCATTATGTTTTTCTTTAAGTTCAAACATAATCCCACTAACCTCTTAGACAATATATCCTCTTTATAATATAATTCAATGTTACACAAAATTATTTATGTGCGTAAATACCTCCTAATTCATTTTAGTATGAATGTTTAACAAATACACTACTATATTATATACAATATTCTATGTGTTTGTAGAATGTACTCTTATAATAAAAATATTTTTCATATTTTCTGGCTAATGGGTGGAAGGAATGTATCCCATAATATTATAAAAGAAATCTGGATAAAAACATTATCTAAGATAAAACAATATTACCCTTATCTTATTCTCAAGTTTTTTATTAAATCTAGTGACTCATAAACCACATGTTTTAATTTAATCATTTTATCATGCTCACACCAAATCAATGCTAATAAGAAACATATCTTATTATATAATATAAATGAGATAATGATACACACCATTTACCCATATCTATTTCATTCTGATATATTCCTTTACATTCAAATCAATAATGTAACAACTTTTTATTTCTATACATGAAAGAAAACTACAATATCTATTAATTAATCCCTTGATTTTGAACACCTTCATATTTAAAATAGTTATAATATTTAAATTTTTTCACATATCCTTTATGAAAGACTTGATAGGTTTAACATATATCCCTAAAATTACATTCCATAATGATTAAAAAATCCCTTTACTAATTAAAAATTAGTATTTCCTATGGAATCATTATTCTCTCCTGACAAGAACCTTATTTTTCAAATGACCTTGATTGTCTACAAAAAAATTAGTGGACTGTCCAAATAATTTTTCATTCTTTTGTTCGATATTTTACCCACATGCACTCTATATATATCACCAAAATATGGACATAATTTTCATAGGTAATCTATTCTCAACATTTTGAGTATATTTGTTAAAAGTTTCTTAAACCCATTCATCTTGTAATGAACTTTTCAACAATGAAAATATAATGAATTACTTAATTGAAATAAGACTCTTGGAACCTTATGCCTCTAAAATTATTAACATACTAAAACATATTGATTATCATTAGCATACCCTAATAATATAGAGTATATAAGACTAAAATTCATAAGGTTGTTCTTTTTATCAATTTCCATTTTAAAAATTTTCATTATATTCTTCTTTAAATCATGAAAATTCACCAGTTAAACAACTTCAAAACTTGATAAATCATGAATAGATTTCTCTAGCACATAAAATTCATCCTTCCACAAGAGATTTTTTTATGTTACCTATCAAATAAGCTTCTCTCATTAAGATTATCCATTAAAAGATTCATTTAAATGTTATGTTTGATGAAAATGTTTCTATTATATATAACAATATATTTTATCAAATTTTTATCATATTTTACATTTAATTAATGAGGAATATTATTAAATTTTATCCGACTAATATAATGTCACATTTTAATGTCATCATATACATTAGCTGGTAAATATCAGTATTTCACTATGAAATGTTTTTGATATGGTGTTCCCTTCACCACATCTATATTTTTAGGGTATAAAATCTCAATAATATCAAAAATAACTATAATATAATTGTGCGGAAAAACATTTGTCCAATATAACATATGGATAATAAAAACTCTATTCATATGATATCCTAAATCATATGGTTTCTTAATTATGTGTAACCTAAAGAAAATCATGGTATTTGGTTACCTAACTATTATGGTTTTGCATTTTCACCATAACATACATATGATAATCCTTGTGAACTATTCTATGGAAGATTATCCCCATTTAAATGATCAATTTATTAACATGAGAAATTTTTAATGGAGTCATACACTTAGTATTTGGAAGAGGGTTTAATCTCACTATAACATCTCATGTTTTTACTTTTATATATTTGGGCTTCTGGTGATTTATCTTATAATCCTTTTCTATCCACAAAATTAGCGTTGTCAATCGATATTGATGTGTAACATTATACAAAAATAAAATTTTTTAGTCACCCAAATATAGAGGCCATATATATTTACACATATCTAAATTAATATTAGGTAAAAGGTATATGTACATTTAATGTAAAGGTTTATAATTATATGAGATTAATAAACCCTCGTTAGTAATCTTGGAGTCACAAATAATCCACTCCTACCTTTATACAATATGGGATAAGCCTCAAAGTTAGTAAAAAATTCCAACGCATTATACATCTACCCAAAGATACTTTAATCAAGAGAGAATTTAATTAGTTATAACACAAACACCTAATATGTATAAACTATATTGAATAAATTAATTCAATGTATTCAATTCAATTAAAAAAATAATTCATGCTAGTTGGAAACTAAATACATTATCATAACAGGCATGTAACATCATATATGAATGTATAATAACATATAGCATCAATTTAATAGTTAGAATAAAGTATAAAATTATAAGTAATTTAACCCATTTACAACTATGAATATAACTGTGCATAATTGCACAATAAATGAAAAGTTAAAATATTTTAACATGTGATAAATATTTATGAATAATTAATAAATTAAATCTATATATAAACAGTTTATAATTTACCAAGTCAATATGGAAATTTCATAATACTTAATATAAACACTTTATATTCATTTTTTAATATGAACCATTCATAGTATTCATTATATGAAATTTCATTTTAAAAACCTGATATTTCATGACATATAAAAACATTTTACATCAATATCTATTATGTATAACATTTACATAATCAAAATATCATATAAATAAAATTATTGGAAACATTATCAAATTAATCATCAAAACTCATTAGATGTGGGTTAAAAAGTATCCCAAATATGACCCTAAATTTGAACAATTAAAATTATGTATTATAAACAATTAATAATTTGAAAATAAAAGAACATTATATTCTAGAATTATAATTGAAATTTATAAATTATCATTAAGATTTATAAAAAAACCCATTAAATATAATTTATAAGGTATTCTATATTAATTTGGTAGAAGGTATTTTTAATAATAAAATTTAATATTGGAGAATATTTACTAATACATGTTCCCTAATACATTACTAATTTATTACAAAATATTTATAATAAATTAATTTATAAATAATATATAGACTCATAGATATCTAAAAAATGTTTTTAATTATTATTTATAAGTGTATTATAAATTAAAAAAATCACAATTACGTTTAGTGAAAAATAAATTATCTCACCCAATCGAATTTTATGATTATACATGTGATCTAGATAATGATTCCAAATTGTATTTTATGATTTTGAGGATATAATATTGTGTGATAAATAAAACATTGAAACATGATATTAGTCATATTTTAGGACAGATTTCCCAAATGGTTCATATGATGTATCATATCATATTTTTCTATTAATATAGATTCATTATTGGTGATATGATACACTTTTTTATAAACCTATCACAACGCTATTGTTTAATATGATATGCAGATGTCATATAATAAAACTAAAAAATACATACTATTTTCATTAGGCCTTCACCTGTGATATCCCATATAATAATCCCCTATTAAACTATCTTGAAAAAACCCCTATGTTGTATCTTTTGATAAGAATATCATTTATAATTTTAATGAAATTCATTCATTTCTTAGAATGATTTCACAAATATATAGATATAAAAACCAAAACACAATAACCAAGAGTTTTTGTATAATTTTTTACATTGTAAGTTGATAAAAGTAATAACATCCAAAGTACTGAATAATATCACAGTCTTAATGAACAAGATACACATATGATTCGCATATTATATTAGATATATATAATAAAATTTCAAAAAATGTAAATGTTTTTTTATCCTTGAAACCTATTCAACAATTTATTATTTATAAACTAATGAATGGAAAAAAATGAAGAGATAAAATTATTAGTAAGGGTTATTCACTGTGGAATCTATCATGATTAAATAAGGTATAATCAATATGTCATGATAATTAACTGAAAACACTTTCTAGTTAATCAATTACATAATCACACACTGTATCCATGGATAATATCAATGAAGTATTCTCATAGATACCAAAAACAATTGAATTATAAATGATGTAAATTCATATTATTGGACATCGTGATATCAAAAATCATGATATATCTATGCTCAATACCTCATTATTATATAGTTTAAAACTAATGGTAAAGATATATTTAATTTGGATAACTAATTTGTCTCATGAAAACTATCAATGCATCAAGGGGTTATTTAATTTTTGGGAACACCCATAATCGAATGTAAAACACATTACTCATATATAAAATGTTAAATTTAATTCATGGAAAATATTCCTCATCAATAAATATCCATATTGATTAATTAATACATATTTATGAATGTATTCCTTAGTCAATTAAATTACCATCAATGTAAAAAACTTTATGTAGAAATGGTATACAATTTAAGTAATAATTATATCAATGATATGTAGAATATGTATATTTAAGATCAATTTTATTTCCAATGATTAATGATTATAAATTCATAAAATCTTAGCATATAAAAAACACAAAATAAAATAGGTTTATATTACCAAATATGTATCAATGGAGTGAAAATTGAGATAAAATCCCTTACCACAAGATTGAATTTTGTGATAAGTGACTTTTTCATGACCCCCTCCACACAAAGTGTACCCCTCCTGGGACTACAATGTGAGAAGAGAGAGAATGACCCCTGAGTCCCTCCTCCAGTAGGCCCCGGGTTGGCGACTAGCACCGAGGTTATAATAAACACACAAATGGGAGGCATTACCCTCTAAGAGAACACATGCAGAAGAAAGAGATAGAATAGACTCCAATCAACTCCAACTCAGAACTGAAAATTACAAGAAATACAAGTACATATATGAAATGTCATGAAAATGTACTACAACTGAAAGGGGAAACTAAAAGTACACAAAAGAAATTAAAACGGCAGCAACCACAAGCCCGAACAGCTCCTCCTCCAACCACAAGCTAGTAGTAACCAGCTTGATCTCCAACCTAATCCAAGTGACCTGAAAAATAGTTTATATATACATAGGGTGAGTATAACAGTATACTCAGTAGGATCCTCCCCAAGCCTATCGAGCAAAAGTAAAGAAAGCATGCTGAAGCCCAGTGAACAACAAGTGAAACTGACTCGTCAGGTATACTAAGTTCCCAACCTCACCATGGCTACTCTCACCAAGTAACGCATACAAGAATATAGCATATAGTAAAGAATATAAAGGGTACCCCGCTACTACTTCCCCACTGGTTTTCCACTTTTCCCCAATGACATACGTCATGTGTATCTCTCTCCAAAGGCTTCCCCACAGACACCTGGGCTATGCTCCACAATCTAGACCTCGTGCACCACAAAGGCTTGCCTGCAGACACCTAGGCGAAGCACCACACCATCCTCCCAACCAAAAGTAACCAGGTAAGTTCCGGGAGCCACCACATCCCACATAACATGTATCATGCATCAGGTATTATACCTCAAGCCATTATAGCCCATACATCGAGTAGGGATCCTCAATCCATCACAGCCTATACACGTTACACCTATAGTAGTCCATAGGATACTATATCCAGAATATATGTGTGTGAAATAACCACAAGCCATTACAGCCCTCTACACACATATATGGGGAAATTAACTGTTGTGCATGTTGGAACATGTATCTACCAAGAGAAGAGAGTGGGGCTAAAGGGGGTAGTCAACCATTCGACCTCCCATTAAAATGTTGGGGAAAACACCCCCCAGGGCTCAGAATCCCCGGGGTGTCAATTGCCCTTACTGACAGGGTGGAGTACCGTATAGAAACACAAAATGTACAGAATATATATATAACTCACATCCACACTATGGGAATTACCTAGTATTAGATACAACTACAGCTAACGTCTCTCAGACTCCAGGCTGCTACTTCTAAGACTAAGTGTCCTATAAGCACACAAACATTTGAAGAGATTTATTAGATTACTCCATTCTCATTTTATCAGTTCCACTATACATTAATTAATTCTTTAAAAATTAATTAACCATGAATAATTTAACATTAAACTTCATTAGAATTACACCCAAAAATCAACTGCTCCTTTTAAGATTCACATCACCTTTAAATTCCAGTATCTCCCTCCTCGTGGATTATCACCATTTAATCAAACATTCATTACAGAACTACTTTCCCATATTCCCAGGCATTCTAGAAAGGAATCCTATTCTAATAAACACAAAGGGGGCTCAACACGGTGAGTAGATATACTACCCATTGAGTCTTTTCTGCCTATAACAAGAGTATAGACCCATTCTCCCTCAAGATGCTAAACATGGAAAGCACATGGAATAACCCGCGTGTCTCCTCCTCCTTCGGAAGGGGGGTAAGCAAGACCAGCTACCTGAGCAGTGGGGAAAAGTAAAGCAGATAAAAAATCAAACAAAACCACCAACATCCAGCCATCACATTCATCCTATACCATCATCCTTGGTGTCCTCCCCAACACCCACAAGCATATGCTGATGCATCTCGCCATCCTATTCACCATCCACTGCCACAACCACAAGTCCCCATGCCTCCACATATCACAAAAACCATCCAGGCTCACATTACATCACAAGTAGTAGGAAAACAAACATCACATCAGTGGGATCTTATCCCTTTAACAATCAAGAGGGTAACTCAAAACCCCTTTAAGAAATTCTGACACAATATGTTCTTTAATCCATATTGAATTAGAAGATTTGTTATTCGTAGGTTCCAATTACGGGATAACTAATTAGTATTCTATCACAATTAAATAACCATGCTTACTTCCCTAATTTGATTAACCTCGAATTAGGACAACTACAACAATGACAACAACCAGATTTATTTACGTGCCTTTTTATCTTTAGCCAATTAATTAACAATTAATTCTGGCATTACGTTCATTATCAATTTCCATCAAGAGTGAACAGCTAATCAAAGAAAACATAGATATCAATCTATCTAGCAAAACATGAGGCAAACCATTATAAAGTTACAAAGCAACAACATGCGATCAACCAATTCTTTTAATCGAGTTAAAGTATTTAATTACGTCAATTTCATTGTGATCTAAATGGATAAATCTTTCTAATTCTACGATTGCACATATATAATTAGAGAATTCATGAATCCCCTACCTCGAAGAGTTCTTGACGTCCTTTATCCACACAACATGTCACAATCCTCCTCTCACGACAACTGCATCCACCAGAGGATTCCACAGTACGATAGTACCAACCAACCCAAAGAAAAACCCATTAGAATCTTGGAAATTACATGGTATAATATGGAAGGGAGAAACAAGAGAAGATGATCCCCAATGGAACGATGATAAAACATACCTTATTGGGAATATTGACCGACACAACTCGATTGCATCAAAATAGAGCAGAACCAATCCTAGGAGTAAATATTGATTTTGAAACTACTATGTGAAGGATTTAAAGGTTCTAGTGTCTCATAGATGAGAACAAGGAGGATGAACAAGGGAGAATGATATCTGGTTCCTTTTTGAAGATATAACGAGGCGAAAATTTAAGATCTGGTTAATTATCCATTAAAAACAGATCACATTAACCCACGTGGTTTTACCAATTAAATATATCATGGACTTAGGAATAATTAATATAGGATTTATGGAATTTGAATCGGCCTTAAGAGTCCTTAAAATAATGCTTTAAATGTGTTTTACGTCAAAGGAAACGTCAAAGGGGCGAAACTGTAGGAAGCTGGAAACACTGTTCACATACTCAAAATTTGGAGAAGGAAAGAAAAGGTCACCGTTAGACCTCACCGTTCTGGAAACACTATTCAAGTCCACCGTTAGAAGGTCACTATTAGAAGGTTACCGTGCTGGAAACAATGTTCAAGTCTACCGTTATAAGGTCACCGTTATAAGGTTACCATTCTGGAAAGACTGTTCAAGTCTACCGTTATAAGGTCACCGTTAGAAGGTTACCATTCTGGAAACACTGATCAAGTCTACCATTTTAAGGTCACCATTAGAAGGTTACCGTTCTGGAAACACTGTTCAAGTATACCGTTATAAGGTCACCGTTAGAAGGTTACCATTCTGGAAACACTGTTCAAGTCTACCGTTATAAGGTCAGCGTTAGAAGGTTTCCATTCTGGAAACACTGTTCATGTCTACCATTATAAGGTCACTGTTATAAGGTTACCGTTCTAGAAAAACTGTTCAAGTCTACCGTTATAAGGTCACCGTTATAAGGTTACCGTTTTGGAAACACTATTCAAGTCTACCGTTATAAGGTCACCGTTAGAAGGTTACCATTCTGGAAACACTATTCAAGTATACCGTTATAAGGTCGCCATTAGAAGCTCACCGATAAAAACACTGTTCACCGAACCTCACCGATAGAAACACTATTCATCTACCGATACTATTCATAAAACTAGAAACACTGTTCACAGTACTGGAAATTTGGAAAAGTGTAAGGGATAAGTCACCTTGACCTCCCAGAACACCTCCAACACCACATTTTCACAAAGTAATGGACTGGAGAGGTCTGGTCCATTACATTAGATACCACTCAAAACATTCTCATCCTCGAGAATTAAAAACCAACCTAGAAGAAAAGAGGGGTCCGAACAACCACCCTATAAGATACCTCTCAGGGGAAAACCACCATGAGTTCTTCGAAACCTGGAACAAAACTACGAAATCCGAGAGTATGGGAACAAAGAATCCGTATCCAAACAAATCAAACATAACATCACATCAAAGGTACATAAATAAAACCTGAAAGGTCTAACCACAAGGGAAACATCATTACATGAAAGGAGTTAAACATTAAAAAACTCTGGGTACTGAGCATGTATCTATGACTCACGCTCCCAGGTACTCTTCTCCATGCCACCTTGTCACCACAAGACACGAACTAAGGGGACAGAATGCCCACACAACACCTTTTTCTTGCGGTCTTGGATCTCCACAAGTCGCTCCTCGAAGGATTCATCATCATCAATATCGATCTCTCCCCAATCAATAACATGAGATTCATCATGAAGATAATGACGGAGCTATGATACATGGAAAACATCATGTATCCGACTCATCTGAGGAGGAAGTGCTACTCAATACGCCAAAAATCCAACCCGAGCTAACACCTCGAAAGGCCCAACAAACCGGGGAGAAAGCTTACTTCCATGAACAAACCTTCGCTTCCTATGTTGGGGAGTCACCATCAGAAACACATGATCCCCAACATTAAACTATAATGGTCTCCTTATTTGATCAGAATATGATTTCTGATGATCTTACGTTGTCTTCATCCTCTCATGAATCACCTGAACCATCTCTGTTGTATTCTGCACTAGTTCTGGTCTGAGAATGACTGACTGTCTGACACCAGTCCAGCACAACGGAGAATGGCATGGCCGGCCATAAAAGGCTTCAAACGGCGCCATACCAATGGTAGAGTGAAAACTATTATTATAAGCGAACTCTACCAAGGGTAAGTTCTTTATCCATGAACCTCCAAAATCAAGAACACAAGAGCGCAACATGTCTTCAAGAGTCTGGATGGATCGCTCTATCTGACCATCCGTTTGAGGATGAAAAGTAGTGCTAAGGAACAGTTGAGATCCAAAAGCATCCTGGAGACTTCTCCACACCTTTGAGGTAAAACTAGGATCTCGATCATAAATGATCGCCCTAGGTACTCCATGAAGTCTCACTACCTCCTCTAGATATTGCCTCAAAAAAACTCCCACTATGCTCGACTCCTTGATCGCTATGAAGTGGGCCAATTTTGTTAAACGATCCACTACTACCCATATAGCATCATGTCCTCCCAGAGCTCGAGGTAAACCTATAACAAATTCCCTTGAGATGTCCTCCCACTTCCACTAAGGAATCTATAATTGCTGGAGAAGACCACTAGGAACACGGTGTTCATCCTTTACCTTCTGGGAGACTAAACATCGAGACACACACTCTGCAACCGCATGCTTCAGCCCCGACCACCGAAACTAACTCCTCAAGTATCGGCACATCTTTGTCACACCAAGATGTACTGCCAAGGGAGAACTATGGAACTCTGAGAGAACCATCTCGTGCATCGCCAAGGGAACAAAAAGCCTGCCATGATACAAAACTCGGTGTTGTTCATCCTCCGACCAACCATCAGGGGACTCACCACAAGCAACTCTGTCTGTCCAAACTTCCACCTCTAGATCACCCAACTGAGAATCTTCCACCTTCTGCATTAAGGATGACTGCACCATCATCTGGAAAAGACAACCTCTACCCCCAACTTCCCCCATATCAATATGCAATGCTGATAGCTCTTCCATCAGTCTCCAGGAATCACCAGATTCATGGACATCATCATTACGTGACTTTCAGCTCAGTGAATCAGATACAACATTCCCTTTTCCAGGTGTATACGATATTTCAAAGTCGTATTCCTGCAAGAACTCCATCCACCGATGCTGCCTCAAGTTCATGTCACGTTGGGAGAAAACATACCTCAAACTCTTATGATCAGTAAAAACCACAAAGTGCTCACCAATGAGGTAATGTCTCCATAACATAAGAGAAAACACCACAGATGCCAACTCAAGATCATGGACGGCATAGTTTCATTCATGGGGACGCAACTGCCAAGACCCATAAGAAACAACTGACCTCTGCTACATGAGAACACAACCTAGACCCAGATGTGAAGCATCATAGAAAACATCAAACTGGACTCCCTCCGCTGGAAGACAAAGGACTGAAGCACTTACCAACTTCTCCTTTAGATACTCGAAAGTTATCTGAAACTGATCAGTCCATATGAAATCTTGATCCTTCCTTGTCAAAGATGTCAGAGGAGTCGCAACTCAGGGGAAATTGGATACAAACCTCCTATAATAGCCTGCGAGACCAAGGAAACTTCGCACCTCTGACACGGTCTTGGGGGCTGCCCAAGACACCAATGCTTCTATCTTTGAAGGATCAACAACTACTCCCTGTTGGGACACAACAGGCCCCAAGAAACGAACTTCTCGAGCCCAAAACTCACACTTCGACAACTTCCCAAACAACTGATGTTCGCGAAGAACTCCCAAAATGACTCGTAGATACTCTGCATGCTCATCTTCAGATGTGGAGTACACAAGGACGTTGTCGATGAAAACCACAAAAAACTTGTCCATGAATTCATGGAACACAGCATTCATGAACCCCATGAAAACAACTGTAGCATTCGTCACATCGAATGGAATTAAAACAAACTCATAATGCCCATGACAACAACGGAATGTGGTCTTCGGGATATCCTCATCCTTTACACGCATCTGATGATATCTTGACCGAAGGTCGATATATGAGAACCAAATTTCACCCTTCAGTTGATCGAATAGGTCATCTATCTGTGGGAGAGAATAGCGGTTATTTATTGTCACTTTGTTTAATCGACGATAATCGACGCACAAACGAAAACTGCCATCAGCCTTTTTCACAAACAAAACCGGTGCACCCCACGGTGACACACTTGGCCGAAAAAACCACACTGCAACAGACCATCAAAATGTATACATAGCTCTCGTAACTTAGAATGGTCCATCCTATATGTAGACATAGAGATAAGAGACACTCCTGGATGTAGATCGATCCCAAAATTGATCTCTCGTCGATAGGGTAACGCTACAACCTCTACTGGAAAGACATCAGGGTACTCCTCTACGACCCTAGGAAGAGCCAACTGCTGAACCTCTAAATAACTCAACATCATCTCATCCATCATGGATGATAAGGATTGAACTCGCTTATGACTCATCTGAGGATCTCGCTCACCCAGAAACACCACTTTCTCTCCATCTGCATCAAATAAAATGACCTTCTTCCTATAGCAATCCACAATAGCCTGCACCGAATACAACCAATCCATTCCAAGGATGAAATCATATGGTTGTATTCATAAACATAGGAAATCTCCCCAAGAGTGGTGTTTCCCCAATACTAGCTCACAATATCTACATACTTCAAACAAGTCGGCGTGATCTCCAACTGGCGTAGTCAACGCCAAGGGCACTGGAAGCCTATCTACCTCAAGTCCCAGAGCATGGACAAGAGTAGGTGATATGAAGGACTGTGTTACCACTGAATCAAACAAGGCATACACCAAGGTATAAAACAAGAAAAGGGTAACTCGAACGACATCTGGCTCACCTAGGGTTGGCAACGCTAGAGCATGAAGCTGACCACGACCTACTACACGGCCACTCTGACCATGATGACGACCACCACCACAGCCGCGCTCTGCTCTCTGAAGATGGGGAGCGTCATGGGGCTGTCCTCTGCCTACTGCATCTACCATCTAGTGATCTAAAGCTGGGGAAACCTGCTGCTACTGCCTAGGCTGGAACTGCCTCAATAGAGGAACCTGGAGTGGAGAACTCGGTGCACGATGACTGCTCTGAAAAGTCGGCCACTCCTGCTGCTGATGACCACGACCACCACAAGAAAAACAAGCGCTTGATCCCTTGGCATAGGCCTGAGAGTTGCTGCCTCTAGAGAAACGAGATGGGAAGGGCTGGGACCTACCCCCAGGTGAACGAAAACTCTTCTGCCCTGAAAACCAGGATCTATGGACGACAACTTTTCTTCGGGAGGAATCATGATGATTCCCCTCTCGTGATGATCCATTCCTAGCCAAAGTACTTTCAACAACCTCTGCCCTTGCCAGCCCCTCATGATATGTCCTTAGCATAAATGGGGTGACCTGGCGCTGGATATCTGGATATAAAGCCTCCTCGAAATGCCTCACCCTGGCCTCCTCATCTGGTAACAGGTCTGAAGCATATCTTAGAAGGTTTCTAAAATGGATTCCAAACTCTCGAACACTATAGCTCCCCTATCGAAGGGTAAGAATCTCTTGGCAACTGGATGCCTTCACAGTCGAAGAAAGAAACTCGACTCTAAACCTGTCTCGAAACTCCTCCCATGAGATCACAGACACCTCACGATCCCCAAGGAACAAGAACCACCACTTCCTTGCTTTTCTATGCAGCATCATCACAACCAAGGACACCCAGTGTTCCTTCCGAGCATGAGTCGAACTGAATCCTATCTCGACCTCCTCCAACTAGTCTTCTATGACTGAATTTGAAACGGATCCCTCGTACTTCTGTAGACTCTGGCGCTGAAACTCTCGGAGTGGCTTCCTCCAAGTGTCATCGTCATTAACCTCTACCCAGCGGTGATCCGTTGGAACAGCCTGCTGGACATCTTCTGTACAAACCTGACGAGGACGTCGACCTGGAGCCATACCTATGAAATAACAACAGTTAGAGATCCTAATCCAAGAATATGGAAGATACAACATTAATAAATTAATTGTTTTCTTTTATTAATTTAAGGTTAACCTATCCCAAGGTCTACCCATTCAAACACAAGTGCAAAGAAGAATGATGCATGCTCCTTTCTTAGGTCTCTACCATGCAACCAGTATCACTTTGTTTAGTAGCCATCATAAACTTAAAGGTCTGTGAAACAGATCATAGGGGGCCCTAAACGCCTATGTCTCTTCCGGTCTCTAGTGTTTACCCCACTTGCAAAACATGAATGACACTGTTTCCCTACCATCCCATGCATCCTCACTTATGCCTAACTCCCAACTCCATCCTATCCCTCAACCAGACCTCTGATACCACTCTGTCACGACCCCCTCCTGAAAAAGTGTACCCCTCTTGGGCCAGCAATGTGAGAAGAGAGATAATGACCCCAGAGTCCCACCTCCAGTAGGCCCTGGGTTGGCAACTAGCACCAAGGGTATAATAAACACACAAATGGGAGGCATTGCCCTCTAAGAGAACACATGTAGAAGAGAGAGATAGAATAGACTCCAATCAACTACAACTTAGAACTGAAAAATAAAACAAATCCAAGTACATATATGAAATGTCATAAAAAAGTACTACAACTAAAAGGGGAAACTAAAAGTACCCAAAAGAAAGTAAAACGGCAGCGACCACAAGCCCGAACAGCTCCTCCTCCAACCACAAGATAGTAGTAACCAGCTTGATCTCCAAACTGCTCCAAGTGACCAGAAAAAAAGTATATATATACATAGGGTGAGTATAACAGTATACTCAGTAGGATCCTCCCCAAGCCTCTCATGCAAAATTAATGAAAGCATGCTAAATCCCAGTGAACAACAATTGAAACTAACTCGTCAGGTATACTAAGTTCCCAGCCTCACCACGGATACTCTCACCAAGTAACGCATACAAGAATATAGCATATAGTAAAGAATATCAAGGGTACCCCGCTACTACTTCCCTACTGGTTTTCCGCATTGTCCCAATGACATACGTCCTGTGCATCTCTCTCCAAAGTCTTGCCTGTAGACACCTGGGCTAAGCTCCACAATCTGCACCTCGTGCACCACAAAGGCTTGCCCGCAGACACCTGGATGAAGCACCACACCATCCTCCCAACCAAAAGTAACCAGGTAAGTTCGGGGATCCACCACAACCCCCATAACGTGTATCATACATGGGGTATTATACCTCAATCCATTATATCTCATACATCAGGTAGGGATCCTCAAGCCATCACAACCTATACACGTTACACCTATAGTATTCCATAGGATACTATATCCAGAATATATTTGTGTGAAATAACCACAAGCCATTACATCCCTCTACACACATATATATGGAATCTAACTGTTGTTCATGTTGGCACATGTATCGACTAAGAGAAGCCAGCGGGGCCAAAGGGGGTAGTCAACCATTCGACCTCCCATCATAATGTTGGGGAAAACACCACCAAGGGCTCAGAATCCCCGGGGTGTTAGTTGCCCTTAGCGACAGGGTGGAGTAGTCTATAGAAACACAAAAAGTACAGAATATATATATAACTCACATCCACACTATGGGAATTACCTAGTATTAGATACAACTACAGTTAACGTCTCTCAGACTCCATGCTACTACTTCTAAGACTAGCTGTCCTATAAGAACACAAACATTTGAAGAGATTTATTAGATTACTCCATTCCCATTTTATCAGTTTAACTTTACATTAATTAATTCTTTAAACATTAATTAACCATGAATAATTTAACATTAAACTTCATTATCATCACACCCAAAAATCAACTGCTCCTTTTAAGATTCACATCACCTTTAAATTCTAGTATCTCCCTCCCCATGTATTGTCACCATTTAATCAAACTTTCATTAAAAAATTACTTTCCCATATTCCTAGGCATTCTATAAAAGAATCCTATGCTACTAAACACAAAGGGGGTCAACACGGTGAGTATATATACTACCTTTCGAGTCTCTGCCGCCTATAGCAAGAGCATAGACCCATTCTCCCTCGAGAGTCTAAACACGGAAAGCACATGGCATACCCCGCGTGTCTTAACCTACTTCGGAATGGGGTAAGCAAGACCAGCTGCCTGAGCAGTGGGTAAAATTAAAGCAGATAAGCAACCAAAAAAACCACCAACATCCAGCCATCACATTCATCCCATACCATCATCCTTGGTGTCCTCCCTGACACCCACATGCATAAGCTGATGCATCTCTCCACCCTAGGCATCATCCACTGCCACAACCACAAGTCCCCATGCCTCCACATATCATAATAGCCATCCAGGCTCACATTAAATCACAAGCATTAGGGAAAAAACATCACATCAATGGGATCTTAGCTCTTTAACAATTAAGAGGGTAACTCAGAACCCCTTTAAGAAATTCTCACACAATATGTTCTTTAATCCATATTGAATTAGCAGATTTTTTATTCATGGGTTCCAATTATGGGATACCTAATTAGTAAGATATCACAATTACATAACCATGAATACTTCCCTAATTTTATTAACCTCAAATTAGAACAACTACAACAATGGAAACAACCAGATTTATTTACATGCCACTTTATCTTTAGCCAATTAATTAACAATTAATTCCGGCTTCACGTTCATTATCAATTTTCATCAAGAGCGAACAACTAATCAAAGAAAACATAGATATCACTCTATCTAGAAAAACATGAGGCAAATCGTGATCATGGTACAAAGCAACAATATGCGATAAACCAATTCTTTTAATCTGGTTCAAGTATTTAATTACGTCAATTTCATTATGATCGAAAGGGATAAATCATTCTAATTCTACGATTGAACATATACAATTAGAGAAGCCATGAATCCCCTACCTCAAAGAGTTCTTGACGTCCTTTATCCACACAATGGGTCACAATCCTCCTCTCACGACAACAACATCCACCAGAGGATGGCACGGTACAACAGTACCAACCAACCCTAGGAAAAACCCATTAGAATCTTACAAATTACATGGTATAATATGGAAGGGAGAAACAAGACAAGATTATCACCAAAGGAACAACGATGAAACATACCTCATTGGGAAGATTGACCGACACAGCTCGGTTGCATCAAAACAGAGCAGAACCAATCCTAGGAGTAAAGATTGATTGCGTAACTCCTACATGAAGGATTTAAAGGTTCTAGCATCTCATAGATGAGAACAAGGAGGAAGAACAAGGGGTAATGATATCTGGTTCCTTTTTGAAGATTTAACGAGGCGACGGTTTAAGATCCGGTTAATTCTCCATTAAAAACGGATCACATTAACCCACGCGGTTTGACCATGTAAATACATCCTGGACCTAGGAATAATTAATATAGGATTTATGGCATTTGAATCGGCCTTAAAGGTCCTTAAAAAAGGCTTTAAATGTATTTTATGTTAAAGGAAACGTCAAAGGGGTGAAACTAAATGAAGTTGTAAACACTGTTCACATACTCAAAATTTGGCAAAGGAAAGAAAAGGTCACTATTAGACCTCACCATTCTGAAAACACTGTTCAAGTCCACAGTTAAAAGGTCACTGTTAGAAGGTTACCATTCTGGAAACACTGTTCAAGTCTACCGTTATAAGGTCACCATTAGAAGGTTACCGTTATGGAAACACTGTTCAAGTCTACCGTTATAAGGTCACCATTAGAAGGTTACTGTTCTGGAAACACTGTTGAAGTCTACCATTATAAGGTCACCGTTAGAAGGTTACCGTTCTCGAAACACTGTTCAATTCTACTATTATAAGGTCACCATTAGAAGGTTACCATTCTGGAAACACTGTTCAAGTCTACCGTTATAAGGTCACCGTTAGAAGGTTACCGTTATGGAAACACTGTTCAAGTCTACCGTTATAAGGTCACTGTTAGAAGGTTACCTTTCTAGAAACACTATTCAAGTCTACCATTATAAGGTCACCGTTAGAAGGTTATCGTTCTAGAAACACTATTCAAGTATACTGTTATAAGGTCACTATTAGAGGGATACCGTTCTGGAAACACTTTTCAAGTCTACCATTATAAGGTCACCGTTAGAAGCTAACTAATAGAAACACTATTCACTGAACCTCACCGATAGAAACACTGTTCACCTACCGACACTGTTCATAAAACTGGAAACACTATTCACAGAACTGGAAATTTGACAAAGTGTTGGGGATAAGTCACCATGACCTCCCAGAACACCTCCAATACCACATTTTATAAAGTAAAGGACTAGAGAGGTCCGGGCCATTACAAATTTAAACCTCTGTTATGCCAAATTTAAATGTAGTATACTTAAATACTATAATAATATAAATATCTATAATTTTATATATAATCCATTAATAATAATTTGCCACCCATTTATTAGTAATATGTTTTATATTATAATTATTTCAGGTGTTAATTTCTTCATTTTTCATGTATGTTTTGATTTGGTAGTTTCAGAACATGAAATTTTATTATGGATTAATCTTCTATAGAAAGTCATTAATGGTAAAAAAATAATATATATTCGTTATATATTTATTTAGAGTCGTCCATAAAATATGGAGAGAGAAAATATAATTACATTGTTCATGGAGATGGTAGGTCGTATGCACAGATGAACATTGTTTTCACCTTTCGATGGATGAAACGAAAGAAATGTGATTCATAATTAATATTTAAAATGTAATTATTATATTATATATAACATATAGACTATTTAAAAAATCCTTATTTCCATCAATGTAAAGCGTAAATGAAAAATGAATCATATTGCTCCATGGAGGTGGTAGTCCACACATTAGTAAGAGCAACGCTATCATTTTCTGAAAGAGCGGAACATAAGATTGAATATATGATATGATAGTTATAGAATAATATTTATGTCAAAAATATCATATACACTCATTATTTTTATATTTATAAATAATCATGTAATTTAGTGATGAAAAACGAATTACACTGCTATGTGGAGTCAGTAAGCCCTATGTTTGCATGAGTGATATTATTGATATTTGAAACATGGAAAAGAGATGGATTACGGTTTTAAAATAATCATTATAAAATATAATTATATTTATTAAACCATATTTATTATTTTATTATGAGTGAAAACCATTAATAAGATGCAGAGAATGATATAAATTTCAAAGAGTCAGTATAGATGGTTTCCTCATCTTTGGTAGAATTCGTTCATATGTCTTCTTAATTGGCACATGGATGGTACTTTTGAAGTAAAGAAACATATAAAAATTGTATAAGTCTATTTATAATGTATATTTATAGGGTTTTGTGGATCCACCTGGATCATGTTATTGTAAATAATAGATATAATGGGTGTCCTTTTGTAATAGAGGTCCGGGGAATTCAATGAATTTCTTAATGTATTTAATTAATATGAATAATAATTCATGTAAAAATGGACTAAAAATGACAGAAATATATTTTATGATTATAATTATTCTAAATATAATCATAAATAATAACTTTTAAAATTTCTAGTCGCGTTTTCAGCCTTATCCTTTAGTTTTAATCCCTCATTACCCTTTGGACAATTACCCTAATATTAAAGTTTTCCTCCCATTAAGGGTAATAAATGTTAATATATGGGTGATAATGACCAATAAGTGGACCATGGATTGGGTTTTCAACCATATATTATTAATTTTCTTTTGAAACTAATAGTTTTAAATTTTTTTAAACATTTATTAAATTATTATTTATTATAAAATATTATTATTTTTTCTTTTTGATACTTTCATTTAAAATTATTTTAAATAATAAAAGACAAAGAGGTAATTATAAAATAATAGTTTCAAAATAACCTAACATGTCATATAGATCTATAAATTTTTGGGACACATCAACTCATTCAATTTTTATAACTTTTACTATTTTTAATAACATTTATTTTATTTTTCTACTAATTGAATAAATAATATGTCGACATTTTACAAATATTTAAGGTAATTATTTCCTCCCTAAAAACTTAAAATAATTTATCATGATAAAAAATTAATTTCTATCTCCTTTTAATATTTATAATAGAACATATCCTATCTTTATCATTATGATATAAATTTAAAAATAACAAAATAAAGAGAATGAAATTTTTTACTTTTTAATAAATAAAATAAAATAAAAGTCAAAATCATGGGAAAATGAAATAATGCCATATATTAAATTTTTGGATGATTTAGGTTGATATATAATCACCCAATTTAATTATAAAAAGTGTTATGGTCATTTTTGAGTCTTTATCATTTTATTTGTAACCTTTACTACCTGATTTTATCTTTATTATGGTACCAAAATAACTTAACATAATATTCATAATATTCCATAATAAAAGTGATATATTTCTGAAATTTGGACCCAATGATTAAAAATTTGTTTTAAATTTTTTAAAAATAAATTTATAAGAATGGATGAAATTACATTTAATATAAATGCATAAAACACAATGAAAAACAGTTTATAGAAATAATATTTTTTATACCCAAAAGTATACTTATAAATAAATAATGTATAATGATTATTAAAATCAATATAAATAGATTATACAAGATTAAATAATACTTATGTTAATTAGATATCAAAATAAAAATAATACGGATACTTTTTTATAATAATAAATTGAAATTTTTATAAAAATTATTATTTTTCTCTATTTGCTGAAAAATTAATATTTTCAGAAAAATACCAAAATTTAAATCATAGATAATTTCTATATGATTATTTCAACCAATATGAAAATTTTATAAGATAAATTTTATAAAGTTTCTATATATTAATTATTATATTTTCTCACAAAATAGAATACTTTTTTTTTGGAAAACATATTTTTAAGGTATAAAATTAAATTATTGAAAATTGAGTAATTATTTAATAGGAATTAATAAATTAATTTTTATTTAAAAGGTTTATTATTTATATTTCATATTTTTTATTATGATTTTTGCCCTGAAATTTAGTGGATAGTTTATGGCAGTCATATTTAAATAATTATATTTTATGGTTTATTCAAGTTGAGTGTTGCATGTTGTGTACGCAATCAAAGGTAATTTTTTTATTTTAAAATATAGGGTTGTTACATTGTAAATACTATGATAAATAAATATATCCATAAAAATTAGAAATTGTGTTTTTAATATGCTATTGATATATAAAAATTTCATTGTGTAAAATTAAAATCATAAAAAGAGTTAGTGAATCCCCCGCTTAAAAGTGGAATGGGAAATACAATGTTATTAAAAAATTAGATTTGAAAATTCGAAAAAATTAGTGTGAAGTGAAAATATAGACATGTAATATAAGAATAACACCAAATTATTAATATAGAGTTATATATAACATCATCAGGAGAATGTTGATGACCAAAAAACCATAAATCTATTATTTGTGAAAATACCGTAAATTCGTCGAAAATAATAATAATAAGATAACATTTTTGTTTCAAGATCATTTGTTATAAATTTGAGAAAATTATTTACCATATAAGATAATATTATAAAGAAATATAAAATCATAAATAAATCCTTTAATCAATCTCCACCATAACATCATCTATTCTCCAAATAATGAGTATTGAGGATGCATTTTTTTATTTCTAAAGCACTAAAATTATCTTTTAAGGGATAATAAGATTCACAAAAGAATTCAATGCCATTATTCCAAAATCTATATATCATCCAATATAAAGAAAAATTATCCAATTTTATCCAATAACATATTAATCTCTAAAACCTTAACAAAAACACCCAACGTTCAACATAATCCATTCTATAGGTAGTTAACCCAATTACCATACAAAATATATCTGACCAAACTAAGAATCAACCTTAAATTAATCCTTAAAGAAGATATTAATTATCACATTCTAAATATATAAATAAACTCATAAAACATTATCCTGAAAAATGGTAACTATAATAAACCCTCAATGAAAAAATACTTGCTGGAAGAAATTATATATCGCTTCATTCCTTAAATAAATTATCATATAGTTAAGTATATTTCAAAAATAATAAAATGTTATAAAATATACCATAAAATAATTATTTATCAAATCAATAACCATTTTCATTATCTCTAATACTATACTAAATAATCATTATTAACTCAATAATAGAAACATAAAGGGTTATCTTCCCCTTATTCACGTGTTCTATAAAATATCACTTTAAAAATAAATCAATTTTTTTGGTTCTCAATACCATTTAACATTTTATATGAAATACATAAAGACAAACTATTATGGAACAATATTTATAGGTTTCATAATTTTTATTATAATAATTTCATTGAAAAAATATTTACGCAACATAATTATTAAAAACTAATACATAAGAAAATTAATCATTC
Organism: Viscum album; assembly: GCA_963277665.1. Taxonomy (NCBI): domain Eukaryota; kingdom Viridiplantae; phylum Streptophyta; class Magnoliopsida; order Santalales; family Viscaceae; genus Viscum; species Viscum album. The sequence goes on from OY728152.1 coordinate 1,649,855,410, forward strand.
CACTTCATTAGTAGTAATAGCATAATAATTACCTTGACCCCTTAGATTCTTCTAAGATATATTCCCTTGATTGTTATGTAATTTGTTTATATAGTTAATTATATCCTTACATTTGAAACACTTGACATTAGAGGTTTCTTTCTTAGCCTTTCATATATACACCTGATGGCCATTATCTCCACACTTTATGTAAAGCCATATTACCTTTAAGAAATTATCAAGTTGTTTCTTTCTAAAATTATTACATATTGGGACATCTATCTTTTTCTTTTTACCATTATCCATTTTTTATCTTCCATCATATTATTCTCTTATTATTATTCAGAGAAATAATACTTGGAGAATTATTTCTCTATCTTGATATCACATGATATTATGTCATCATATGAAGAGAATGTTTTGGTGACTAGTATCATTTGATGGAATGAGTTTAACACATTAAAAAAATTGTTAGTATTACTCTTTGGATTATATGTGTAGTATCTATCATTCCTTGATAAACATGTATTTTTATATTTATACATTGAAACATTTTCCTCTTCATTTTTACTTATAGTCAAAAAATTTCTCTACATATTCACTTTTCGTTGGTGAGGGAGATTTTTTCCATGAAAAATACATAATATTATTCTATTCCAATATTATTATTTCATACTAATCCTTTGAGTTTTCAATAAATAACTATAATTTATCCTCATCTCTAAAGGGATGAAAAAATTCCATGAAAACCTCATACCATTAATTAAATTCCAAAGTGATAAATATATTCTCTATGGAACATGTCAATTGATCATCTACAAATGGGTTTGTAGTCCCTTTGAATTTTTGAGGTTTTTGAAACATGAAGTGATCAAACATAGGATAATCATGATTTGGAAAAATTGGTTTCTCCATTCAAGGATAGTCATTCTTTATAACCTGAGTGACATGCAATAATATGATCATGATTTTCATAGTTCCAATACTAGCTTTATTGGATTTCTCAGTAGAGAAATTTTTACATTGTCTATGATTGTTTATTCCCTTTCTTATGGTAGTTGTCATCACTAAATAATGGTACACACTGAGTTAACTCATTATCATTATGAATAATAATCCTTAAATAAAAATGCATATAAGTGTAAAAATTATCAAATTCTATAAGGGGTAATCATAATTATCATGTTAGCAATGTTTGTTAAAAAATTAGTTTCCAATGATTATACTATAGTTTCTATGATACCAACCATAACAACCACAACCCCAGTGAACTATATTAGTTGAATTCTTTATTAAATTACATTGAGATAAAAGTAATCAGATTCCAAATGAACAAATAGTTTATTACATTTGAATAACTGGAAACATACATTATTAAAACATTACATTATTAATATAAATTACTAATGTAACAAATATAAAGGTTATAAATTATTGAACAAAGTCAAATATTTATTCTTCATATCTTGGGGAAATGAAAAAATATGGTTTTGATAAAAAAAAATGAGTAAGGGTTACATAAATTAGAATCTATAATGAGTAAATATGTCAAAAATAAATATGGTAATGTAAATGAAAAAAAACATTCCATTTAATCAATAAGTTGAGTACAAAATAAATCTATAGATAAAATAAATGAAGATATATCAAGGATAATAATGAAAAAGAATTCTAAATGATGAAATTGCATACTATTGGATGTCATGATCTTAGAAATCATGATATCTCTACTGTAATGACATTTCACTAAGGTAGTTTAAAAATATTTGTATAGAACTATCTAATTTCCCAAATAGATTTGTCTCATGAGAACCGTCGATGCATCAAAGTGATGTAAAATTCTGAACCCCAACCATCACAACATGTTCAATGAATTCTCTATATATCTAATGATTGAGTTAAATAGTGAACTATATTATTTTTCAATAAATATCTATATTGAGTAAATAATATTTTTTGTTCAAGATTTTCCCCAGTCAATTAAATATCTTTCATAGTTAAATATAATATATAGAAATTGTGATCTGGTGAACAAGAGGCACACTTTGGGATTTATTTAGGCCCCCAATGGGATTTAATTATTACAAATCAGAATGTTCTAAAGGATTGATTTTATGGAATGAAGGATGATAGGGAATGAGATTTTAAAAAATGGAGACCCTCCAGAACCCAAGATTTTGTAGTGTATTCATCTTTCCAGTTTCTTATAGATTCATTAAATTTAAATGAAAGCTTGCAGTAGTTACCGTGAATGATTTTAGTGAAGGAATACCTATTCTTGAATAGTGATAACACACTTCATTCCAAAGGGGTATATTTTTCAGATGCGTTCCATGGTGGACCTCGCAATGTGAAGCAAGATCTTTAAACTCTGATTAGCCTAAATAGGTCAGAGGATGATGTATTATCGATAGAAGCTAATTTAGAAGAACTTAATCAATGTTAATATAATTGAAAATATTCATCTATTGGATATATCATTCTTGTTAAAGGGTATAAGCCATGGAGAAATAAAAATATCAAGACTAGGCTTGGTTAGCATATGGATTTAATAAACCGAACACTGGTCTCGATTGGGATAGGGTACTTTCACATTGTCTAATATTGTAAATATGATCTCTAAAAATAATGGAAGACTGAGAACATTATCTTAAATCTACGTGTCTTTAAAAAATTTGAATTAGATATGGAGATTAACCTATTTACATAGAGGAAACCTTCTATGCAAGTTTGGATCAGATTTCAGTGACATAGTTGGGTTCTCAATCATCCCAATATTCTCTATGACATATCATCTTGTGTGGGTTCACTATTGATGATGGATCAATAAACCCTATATGGAAGGCTTGGATTTTTTTTTCATACTATGGTGGAAGTAGACAGGGAATCCAATTTTACAAAGTAGATAAATATTATTATCTATGATAGGAAACTCATAATATAGGTGGAGTGTGAGTACCAACCACCATTATTTGATGTGGGTAAGTTCATTGGGAATTATAAATATAACTATAGAATTATAAAAAGCCACGTTAAACAACAATGTGTGGATAAATCCATATCCTTGAATGAGGTTGTGATACATAAAAAGGGTAGAGTGAATATTACTAAAAAGGGAGAGAACACAGGTATGGATTCTATAGGATTCGTATTAAATGAGAACATGATTACAACTATTACTAGTGAGTGTATGGTTAATGATTCCATTAATGAAGTCATGTATACTTTTTGGGTGGGTGGGACTCTGATAGTTGTACCTTTTGATGACTCTATAAACACAGATACTGACATAGTTAGAATGATACTCCACAGACACCTGTATATAATAATATAGTGAACAATGTGGATACATTTGATACTTAACTTTCACCCCAATAATATTGGTATATTTTTATTGGAAATAAGGATGATATGATTATTTATCAATCAAAATATAATAATATTTCCTGGTCAAGTACTGATGATAAAATCTCTTATGATTCTCAGTACCCTCTTGATGAAAAGAGGACACCTCACTTATCCTCTGATGAAGCTATTAATTCTTCCTACAAAAAATTATTCTTTTAATATTAAAAGGAAACATTAGATAATAATGTTATAGGAATAAAAGGAAATGGATACCCTTCTAGGCTCCTCCTTGATCCCTTAGATTTCCATTTCTTAGGCTAGTGGGTCTATGAAGGGACTAGTTGATGGCAATGAAATCCATATAAGTACACAAATTGATGAAGGTGATAATGTTTTATGTGTCATATGAATAAAATTCAGAAAATAACCCTTTCAAGGATAGATGGTGGTTCTAATAAGACCTCGAGAAAAAATGAATTTGTCGGGAAGAATAAGAAAGGGTAACTTCAAATCAAAAACTAATTCAAAAAATAATTATTTTTGAATTGTTATGGATCAAAAAACTCTGAAATTACTAAATACTTTCATAGACATATTAATGTTAATATATCCAATTCATGGGTATTTCTAAGATACAATTAACTATATAAATTTATTTTAATGGTCTTATAAAAAAAAGGATATCAGTTTTGTGGGCCAATGGTGGATCAACTCTGGTGGAAACCCTATGATTATTTGAACAATCTTCAATTTATAAGGTTGACACCTAAAACATAGTAGAGAATAATTTTATGTGAAAGATTCCAATTAATAACCTGAAAATGAATTTTGTTTTATTTTTTCATTGAATAGTTTCCAAGACTATAGGAACATATGTAAAATTATTGGAAGGATCAAGGTTGGTATATGTGATTATTAGATTCTCCTTGGATACTTTACCACTATTTTTATACCAATGAGAAAATTTGAGTTTTCCACTATTCTATTTCTCTTTGTGAGTTGATGTCTTCTATGTATTTGGATGATCTGATGGAGATAAATTTGGTTGGTGAAAAATATAATTGGTACAAAATATTTCTCAATTTTATAGTGGCCATTAAGATTGACCATGAATTTTCAAATGAAATTTATCTAGATAAATGGGATTAAATTTATAGTATCACACATCCCCAACTATATTATAATTATAAACCTATACTAGTAATCCAAAAATACAGGGAGTTTAAATTTACATTCCCTTTTTGATTTAATAATGCATGAGATAGACTTCTTGAATTTGATAGGATCATCCAAGTGTTAGGTGGATCTATATATTGTTTAAATGTGGTTAATTCTTATATGGTAAAGATGAGACATTTAAAATATAAAATAAATAAATAAATTAAGGGTACCTTCAGTGGGATAGGATATAAAATAGCCTCTCTTGAAGAACTTATTTAGGAGGTTTGGGTGGATTCCACCAATTTTTATTTAAATATGGATAGTTCTCAAGATGATATAACTTCCATAAAATTAAACCCACTTCTCTCAATGAATGAAAATATAAAAAATGAAATGTTAAGAATAAAATCTATCAAAACAAGGGATAAAAAAATAAATTTTATAACAATATTTAGATAGTTAGGAAAGTGAGTAATCCACTTTCATTCTTAAAATTAGAGGATAAAATCATTGTTGATAAGGATAAAATTTCAGAGCATGTTATTTCCTATTACTCATACATCTTTGAAGGTATACGGATGGTTGAGAAGTAGAATGAGGGTATTGTTCCGGATCTTATTAGAATTGATTATAAAAAAATTGTACCAGAATCCCTATCTAATGTGAAATAAGTTATAATGTTTTCCGGATTAACACAAGTACCACACCTAGCCTAGACAGCTTCTCCAATTTCTTTTTTCATATATTTTTAGATGTTATAAATGTCGTGGTTTTTATGCTGGTCTCATCTTTTTTTACAAGTGGGATCATTCCTCAATGTATCAATTGCAAAAATATCTAAATGATTCTACAATTGGAAGATTCTTGTGATAGGGATCATTCCATGATTGTTTCCTTCACTCAAACCAATTATAAGGTGATTTATAAAAATTATATAAAACATGCTTGTTATCATTTCTTATAAAATTATCTACAATAATAAATCTGGTTTTTTCAAAGGAATATGAATCCAAGATTATATTGTAACTTATTTAGAGTCTGTCAATTTTGATAAAAACGTATGTGTGGAAAGATATATTTCTCTTGAACATGATATTAAAAATTATTTTGACACAATTGATTGGAATTTAATATATAATTTGTTACATAGTTTTGGATTTTACATCAACTTTTTTAGTTTGGTGATCACTATCTTTAGCTCTGATGACATCTAAATGACCATTAATGGTTCTCTAAAGGGGAATTTCAAGTGAAAATGGGTGGGTCATGAGTTAATCTATTTTGGATACCCAACTACAGATTTTACCTTCAAGTAGGCTAGTCTCAACCAAAATTTTAATATTTCAATTCTGAGGGCCACCTAGAAAATCCTTTTTGATGAGATCAAGATGGAGGATTATGTAATCTATGAATGTTTGTGGGATATATGATTCATAAATTCTCTTATAAGTTTTATAAAGAGGTGATTTTTTTGATTTAAGGGAGAGATATGTGGAAAGTATTGTCAAGTCTACAGAAATTTGATCTGTATTAAATTTTATATTAGCTAAAATCCATAATTTTACACATCCAACTAATATAGATGATAAGGATAAGGGTGTACATCTTTCATCCACATGATCATGCAACTTGGTTCCCAAGGAGGAAACTATATTGTATATATTTTTTCAATGTTTGTGTGTAGATATGATTTGGGGAGTGATGGCTATGTTCACTAGACAACCAGTGGTAGTTGAGTATGTTTAGGATTTCTTTCAACAATGGTTCAATTTTTTCTTCTTGAAAAAGAATATGGTGTAGGTCTAGGTGATTCTCTTGGATGATTGTTGGTGGTTTAGGTTTGAGGCGAGGAACCTATCTCATCACTGGGGCCCCAACCCATCTAGTTAGGTTTTAGTGGAGAGTGATAGATTCTTTATCTTATACCTGGTATAATTTTTGAGTTATGGGGATGAGGGGTCCTCCACTCAAAGCTATATGGATAATAGTCAGACCTCTATGTTTCCCATACCTTTAGTGATGGGGTATTCATTGAGACAATCTCCTTCTTAGAGACAGAAATTGAATGTTGATGGTTCTTTTAGTGAGGGTGTCATGGGGGTGGAAGGAAAGGCCACCCTACATGTCCATTCATTATGCCACTAAAATCATATCCATTTTAGCTATGGAAATATACTCAAATTAAATTTAAAACTCTCTTGAGTCCTCTCTCCCAACCCTTTGGAATGTTATCTACTTGATTTATTATTTAAATGACCACCTTACAAATAACACTAATCTCTTTCATATAGGGACTTAAGGATGTTGTGTGGATAATTTTCTATCTTCGAAGTATTCCCGTGAGTTTCCCATATTGGAGTTCTCAAACATGAGTTCCCTCTCCCTAGGGGGTGTGAAAATTTTTATTAGAGATTCCATTGGTCTTTATTTTTACAAGCCCCCATAATTTTATATCTATATTGTACTTTATTTATATAATAAAAACTTTTAAATTTGTTTTAATGGGTATTTCAAGTGCTTTAGAGGGGTGCGACAAGTTGATACTCTATCGAATATTCTATTTTAATTTTATGAGATTAAATTAGAAAAATAATTTCTCAGATGGTGGAACAAGGAAGGTTCAAACTAACACAACATTCCAGATCTATTGTTTCCCCAACTCATTTTCTATATGCCGACGATGTTATTCTTTATCAAAAATTTAGAAAAAGGAATATATAGTTTCAAAAATAATTACATAATTATGAATGTATTTGAGGAAAAATTATCTACTTGGATAAGTTCATAGTTTAATTTGGGAAAATATTCCATCTTTATATAAAAAATAATATTTTTTTCATAAATTGGCATTAGAATGGGATCACTACCTTTTTATTATATGTGTGTGCCTTTACAATAGGTGAAAAATAAGGCCACTTATTTCACTGTTATTTTTCATGAAATAAAAAATAAACATCCAAATTATAAAGGTAAGAAAATTTAAATGGTTTAAAGATTATTCATGGTAATATTCACCATTATATTCTAGTCGGTTTATTCATTTTTGATATAAAAATTACCCATTGGATTGGAGAATCACTATAATTTTTTTGTATAAAAAATTTCATCAGTAGTGGTATCATTATGGAAAAAATGGCCATTTTTCCTAAAAATGGCTATTATCCACCATCCAATGGGTGCTTGGGTATTATAAACATACCCTATCTTACTGATTCCCTTTTGGATAGGTTCACTTGGAATATTATAAATTGTAAATCAACTACAATGGGATTTACTAGAGGTAGATTTATAGGATGTATGTGGAAAGTAAATAATGAATATAAAGATTATATATATGTAAACATATTGAATCCTCTTACCAAAACATTATGACTTTCTCAATATGGATTGTCAACAAGAACTCCTCTCCAAAATTGTGGAATGACAATTGGAATGGACATCCTTTCAATGATGATTTTCAAACTCGTGATTCCTTTTCTGGTTCTCCATTATCTATTAGAGAGTTTTTTGAGACCTCTTAAATATAAATAAAGTATTAGATATTGAGTGTTTGTAGTGATTAAATTTTTTCAACATGTTATAATTTTCTAGTTTGGGAACCTACTAGGAATGGAATGATGACCAGTCGGCTCTCTATCAGCACAGTACTAGTGGATGAAATTATAATATAGATTGGATGAAACGATTCAAGAAATCATGGTCATGAAATCTCATTTTACTCTTCTGTAGAGGTTGGAAGAAAATATAATACCCCACAATAAATGCTTACAATTGTTTGGGGCCTATATTTTTTCCACTTGTACTTTTCAACAATCATCAGATGAGGGATTCAAAAAACATATTTCTTAGTATTTGATTTCTTTAGGGTTTTATAAGGATATTTGTTATATTTTTGAATTATGTAGAACCTTCATGGACTCCTATTATGCATTACTTATGATTTTCAATGTTGTCACATTCTTTCCACATCTTTGAAACCTCTTTCAAGTGGCAGTAGTTGAGATCCAGTATTTGTTCTATTTTGGCCGCTTTGTGCTCATTCACAAAGGCATCCATTTTTATGCTCAATATGCATTAGTGATAATTATGGTGATAGTGAAGGACACAAATTCATTAACTCAAGGTTTTTATGACAATGGTTTATGAGAATTAATGGGTCTTAAATATCTTGGTATATATGATAAACAAAAACTGTCGATGGGTTCCCTTCAAGATTTTAAGAAGCCTCCTTTGAAAATTGTATTAAAATCAAATAAAATTGAAATTTTAAAATAAATAATATATTCTTAATGTGTCACATGGAATTTGTTCATCATAATGGAGGGACTCTTTTATGTTTCCATGACTTATGTAGATTTTCACCATCTCTTGAATAAGAGATGCATAGTGTCATTAAATCTATTTGTTATGCGAGAGAAAAAGGTTGGATCAATTTATGGATGGAAAGTGTCTCTTCTACTCTAGTTAAATCCATTTGGATTATTATGTTAAATATTACATAGGTAATCACTAGTATATGAATAATATGCATTGATTTACTATTTATTTCCAATTTCATTATTACACATGTTTATGTGGAGGCAATACTGGCGGTGGATGGTTTTTGAAAAAAATAGTAGGAAGGTATATCACTTGATCAGATGTGCTTCGGATAGAGTTTATTTTACATCATCAAAGATATTGAAACAAAATCATTCTCTTTAAACATATGTGATGCCTCTTTCTTATCAATATATACCTTTACCTCATTGGGCAAGGAAACTTTAAAAAAAACAGTATATATAAATAGTATCTTGTTTAAGAAACAATAATATCCCAAATAAAAATAATATAGATATTTTAGAGAAATATTATTTTCAATGAGTATTGATTATAATTCATCAAAGGTCTTTATATAAAATACATAAAATTATATAGGTGCATATTATTAAAAATGTATCAATGGAAGGGAACTTGAGATGAAATCCCACACATCATGTTTGAATTTCCTCATAAGATCTTTAAACCTCAGGTATGATAAATTTATATTTATTTTATATACATACCATAATTATATAAATATCTATAATTTCATATGTAATCCATTTATAACATTTAATCCCTCCTTTGTTAATGAAATTTTTTTTATTGTTATTTTTCGTGATAACTACTTCATTTTTCATGTATATTTTGATTTGGTAGTTCTAGTATTTGTAATTTTATTATGGCTCCATAATCCAAAAATATTTATTTTTGGTATAAATAGAATATATATTTTTAGTGTATATATATTTTGAGTTTTCCATAAAATATTGAGATCAAAAAATTAAGTACACTATTCATAGAGGTGGTAGGCCATACGTGTAACATTCCAGGTAAATAAAGAATATGACATTTCTATATTTATTAATATTTTTTAATAAAATTTTAATATTACTTTAAAGGGAATTTTCTGTTTGATGGAATACCCAATATGAAACAACGAGTTTCTTTGAAATCTTACGTTGCACACTAATAATATAATAATATTATTTTAAATGGTAGTTAATGCCTAGTCATTGTAATGGAGGGAATGAATAGAACTAAATACAAAATGATTATATATGTTTTTTAAATATTTTAACAATTACCCAATAAATGATAGAGGATTAAAATTCAAATTAATCCAATTTTAAGCATAAATATTCTAATATTCTTTAAAATGTCGATTAACCGCATTTTGATGGCGGACCCTTTTTTTAAACTAATTTTTGTCAATTTTATATGTTATATTTTAAAAAATAAAATCTTTCTTTAGAATCAAGACATCAAAATTTACTTTGTGTAAATTTTTGGAATTTTTCTGATAAATTTCATTTTTAATGAATAGTGAAAATTGCTGTATTTTAATTCAAAACCACCATTTAATATAATTTATTTATATGGTTATATTATCATTATAATTGGGTTTAATATTTATTTAAAATATCTTTTTATCATTTAATTCAATAGTGGTTATTAGAATTAATTTCACTTTGAAAATGGATATAAACAAGTGTTAATCTTTTGATAAATATTGTTTCTTAAAAACACACTTTTTTGACTACGGGAATTAACTATATAATTTATTAATGAAACTTATATGTTCTGAATTTGTTAAAATGTACCTAATTTTTGAATTTGGAATATCAAATATAGATTAGGGTGAATTTTTGGTATTTTTCTGATAATGTCCATTTTTTAATGAATAGTTTAAAATACAGCATTTTAATTCAAAACTGCCTTTTCATCCAATTTATTTATATAGATAGATTTTTATTTTAAATTTTTAAGGTATAATTTAATTATTTCATTAAAATTTAATACAATTTTTTTCATTGTATGTAATTTAACATTTAAATTGGATATAAAAAACTAATCAATCTTTTGATAGATTTTACTTCTTAAAAACTCGTCTTTGGTTTTGACCACAAGAATTATTTTTAAATTAATTACTGAAATTTCTATGTTTTGAATTTGGTAAAATGGATTTCATATTTGGAATCATAAGTTCCAAATTATTTAATTAATACTCTTTTGTTTTTGGAAATTACGAATAGTAACAATGACAATTATCTTTAATTATTGTGATTAATTAGTAATCGGGTAGTTTAGGGTAGTAAAATAATATCATAATAATATAAAATGATCCCAACATGTGTCCAAATCCTCTTTTATGATTCATGTCCGACCATGAGAAGATTTATACGATACATGAGGGCCCATGGAGTCACATGGGTGTGATAGTGACATTTATGACATTTTTTAAAAAAAGAAGAGAAATATAACAAAGGTTTGTATATCCTAAGTAATACAAATTTATTTTTTTTAAATAAATTATATCTTAGACTATAAATATTCATTGGAAAGATAAAAATATTACCTATATCTTGTTATTTTTTTTATAATTTTTATATGTTAGATAAATAAATTTATTTATGACACCATGATAATGCAGTGATTACCTCCTTAATGAACTATTTAAATAAAATGAAACGATAAGGTAAAATATAAGACATAAAATTTCCTAAAACCTATTGGATGGGTGGATTTAGAACCCTTATCACCTTATCCAAAAAATATATCATTGTGGGACCTCTAAAATCTGAAAATCATTTTATAATAATGTAACATTTCAAGATATTCCCAAAGTGAACCTCCTCCCTCTTATAAAAGGTCCCCAACTATACCCCATTACCCACACCTCTCAAGACCTTCGCTCTTCCAAACTCTGCACATATAATCTCTCCATATCCCTCTCTTACTCTTATAAACCTCACTTAGTGCAGAAGACTTTCCAAGGAAGCCTTTGTCTTAAATCAAAATGAGTTACCCGATTTAGAGGTAATGTCTTCTCTCGAGTTTTTTTCTTTTATTTTCTATCTTACCTAACCACTATATTCTTATTATTTGATCCCATAATAACACAATTATCCAAAAAATACAAGGATATTTTTATGGTAAGGATTATACCTACACTTATACACACATCCATTTAATTATTAAAGAACATACTGTTACTGTGGGTGGCGAATTACTGCCTCACGAAACGATGATTGTTCAATAATATTTTAATAAATCTCATGGTGGCCATTATGATGTAAATATATTTATATATGATATATATTATATTCATGGCCTCTTTATGCTTCTGTATTTTATATTTAAAACATACCTTTATGCTTTTCATGCTGTGCAAATGCGATAATTTCATATGAGGAAGTGTGGACAACCACCCCCTCAAGTGATGTGAATCGTTCATGAAAAACATGGAAATTATAAATAATGTAATTAATGAAATTATTTTACATATATAACATATATATTATACTTTAATTATAATATATCTATGTCTCATTTAGTTTTAAAGTCCATTAATATAACAAAAAATGAAAGTAGTGTGCATGCGTACGTACGACCTACCGTCTCCATGAACTGTACATTTCCTTTCTTATATCCAAACATTATGGAATATTATTAAATACATATATACTAGATATATATGATATTTAAATCATGAGAACCATTCCATAGATGATGTAATTATAACTATATGGACAATTCTCTTCAAACAAGTTCATTTTTGACTCATGTACCGAACACCGACAAAGCGTATGATATGAACTCACATAATTAACAAATTATTATAACACGATAATATGTGATATAAATTGAATAATAAACATTAAATGATTTCCTCAAACAATTATAAATTTCCCTAAGTTTATTATTCCGGGATATAAAGAACGAACGAGAACTAGTCGGACTTGTGGTAAGGGATTTCTTATCTCACTTTTAATTCCGTTAGATTTCCATTGTTCACCACTTTTTTGTTGCATGTGGTGTATTGTGTACTACCATTTCATATATATTATCATGATTATATTTATATTAATGATATTATTTGATTCATTTGGTGTTTATAATCTTTTGGTCATACGACTTTATTGATTACAATGAGGTAAGTGGTTTTTATCTCACTTTTTATTCCCGTGAGATTCATGCTACATTTGCCACTATTTACTTTTGAGTGGTGTATGTACTGCCAATGATTGTATTCATTGTGTAATCTACTTTAATTTATGGGTACATACATCTTCATTTTATGATCCTTCTTTCATGGGGTGTACGCTTCGAAAGATACCCAAATTGGTAAGGGAACCTTTCAACCTCCTCTTTTTAAAAGACTTCTTTTTGTTAGGTCTTTTAATTTACATATTATTATTTTTGGATATGTTATTATATATCCTTATTTCTGTAAATTTCATTTCCAAGTGATGAGATACCCTTTTTATCTCTCATCAACCCATTTTATGAATTTTAAAATGATGTCGTTAGGCTGTCAAATTGCTGTAAGGGAACTACTTTACCCAATTTCAATTCTTTCGGTTAAACCTCTACTTCTTGATTATGTCATGATATGAATGTGTGTGGATGACCTATGATTGTTTTACACATAATATCCACTTATATTTTGTGTATTTATATTTTTCACACATAATTATGTAATTTATTTATCCTTAATCTAAGGATACTGTCTTTGTATGAGACTTTGTCTCAATCTCCTTTCATTGAGGCATCTTTTGATTTCTACACAAATTTATTTTATACAGTGCATAAAACCCTTTTTTACATTCATTTAATTCCATGGGAATCGTTTCTCAACGAATCATTTTACTAAACAATAAAAAGGATTTTTTCTTTTCTCAACGAATCATTTTACCTCACTAACATTTTCATTTATTTTATACAGTGCATAAAACCATTAAGTTATGTGTTATGATTATGTTTTGGATCTTAGATATTTTTACGTAAATGGATGGTTCCTTGATAATCCTAGGGCGGGTGAGCATATATCTCTCTAATTCATTGGTTAATGTGATAGAGGTAAACATTAATGTATCTCCTAAGAGATTTAGTGAATATACTGTGATGAGTATTCCAAAGTCTACTCCCTTTGTATATGTGATAACTACAATGTATGTATGGTATATATGCCTCAAGTTATGATTTTTGATTACTATGTGTTATTCATAAATATTATGATTTTAGAAAGTATGATTGAAAATTATGGTTTCATTGATTTGTATTTATTGATGGTTTAATGTTTCCTTTCATTATGTTGTAACCCTTACTGAGCTTTTTTATGCTAATACCATGTTTTTGAAATGTTTTCCACTGGACATAAAGATGAATAGGGTCAAGGATAGGATCATGTGAAGACATGTTGTCTAAAACATGGAACCAGCCATGTTTATTTTTTAAGAGTTTTTATTTTAGGAAAAAATTGGAAACTGAGTAGAAGTGTATACTTTATTATCTTTTGAGATGTAATAGTTATGTCCTAATTCTCTAAAAATATAATCCTGAAAAGATCCTCAATGCAAATTATTTATTTAATTAAATATTATGTAATGTTTTATGGCTGGGTCCTTATATTTGGTATCAAAGGTCGGTTTAGATAACTTTAGAGGTTATGGTATTTTTTAAGCATAAGTGACATTACCATAATGATTAGGATTTCAGAAAGATTAATAGTTTTTTTAGATAAAGTGAATGAGTTTTGGATAACATGAATAATTATATCTTAGTATTATATGATGATTTTAGTGATCTATTAACACTGACCTTTTCGGTTTTAGAAAATGGCTGAATCTAGTAGGCACCAAAGTAAATGTTTTTGTGAAGAAAACTATGATCTTTTTCTGAATGAGAAACTGAATTATATGGGAACTACAATGAGAACTCTTTCGGTTATTCTCAACCAACTATCTGTAGTCATGATTAACCACCTAAACCTTAGTTATTTTTATAAAGAATCATATATGAGAGAGAAAAAAATCCGAATAGAAGTTCAGGTAATAATCATGAAGGTAAGTATGTTCAAAAACCTATGTGACAAAGATGTGGAAAGAAATAAATAGTAAATTTTTTCAAATAGACAGAAAGATGCTATAGATGTGGAAATGAAGGTCATAAAGCAAAACCATCCATGAAAAAAGGAAGCATCTAGTTGACTCTAAGAAAGGTAAATAAGTTCTCTCTAAAGGATAAATTTAATGATTTAAATGTGGTGTGCATGGTCATTATGCAAACACATGTCCAATGAATAATTTTAGTGAATGGGATCACCAGGATTGTACAAATATACATTTACCAATACCTAATACCATTCTGATTAAGGATGAAGAAAAATTGATAATGACCAATTAAAGGTATGGATTATTTCTTAACATATATTTTCCTATTTTTGAATCTTAGGATATGATTCATGATTTTGTTTGTAGGATAGAATTATTTGGAAAGGAATGGTTATGGATCATGAAGAATGTTGAATGAGTAAGAAGTAAACATATAAGGGATTCAAGAGTTATGGTAGATTTTAGTATGGTAAAATTCTTAAAATTATTAAGGTTCTTTTGATGATGAAATTACATTAGAAGACTTTTTATAGTATGTGTAACCCTGATGTTTCATATATGGAAATTTTATTCATGGAATAATTGTATTTTCTTTTGTGGATATAGTTATAAAGGACCATTCGGGTTTATATGATCCTTGAATTTGAGGCAATTATAGGTAAATACATTTTGGGATGCAAAACGAAAGTTATTAGAAAACCTTCGTGGTTAAATTATGTAATGGTTATTTTTGATGAATTTATCTCTCTTTGGTAATGTTATAAAATTATATAGTTTTTGAAAAAGGACAATACACAGACTATGTGACAACCCGTCGCGTCGAACGAAGCTGTGGGAATCGAACCCATAACCAAAGTGCAACTGGTATTTATCACCTACCACTGGACTATGTGAAGTCCCTAGTTAGTATGAAAAATTATTTTTAGTTAGATGAATTTATGAATCATGAATAAGTTGATTTCGAGTTATCTATGTTAATGATTGACCTATCATAGAGGATATGTGATTAGGTTAATTACTTTTCAATATGAGATTTTATGAGTAACTAATGTTATTTGGAGATAAATTTTAAGATTTATATTGGCAGACTATGTGATTAAATCCTTCAGAGATTTGGGTTTTAATCTTAGTTTGGATTACTTTGTAGAATTTTATTGATAGCTGTTTATTTACTAGTCTTTCTTGAACCTTGGGTTCTTTTTGTTGAATTTTGGAGATTAAGAGTAGTATTTATTTTTATAAAGGATCATCCTTTTGGGGATTATCTGATATTTTACTAAAATTTTTTGTTTTGGTTAAGGTATTAAAATAGGGTAAATATATAGTTCATCTTTTTGTGGGTTAGGTGATTCTCAAGAAGTTGATTATAGCGCTCTTAATGTGAACAAGTCATCCTAAATACTCATCATTTGGAGAAAATATGAGTTTGTGTAAGAAATATAGTAAGAGATGAAATTCGACATGACAAGTAAGTATGTTTCCTTAAGTTTTAGTTAAGTTCATAAATAAATTCCACAATGAAAAGTAACTTAAAACAAAAACGTTGTTTGTTAACTTTTCCTACTGGGGAATCAAATACTGTTTAACCCATCACAAGTTTGTGATTTTCTGGTGGTTAGCTTTCTCTTAGACAAATTTTCTATCACTCTCCATCAGAACTTAACCCTTTTTTTATCTTCCATATCCATGTTTACCTACATGGAATCCTAGTATGGGTTAACTCGTGTGACCTTTGTAATTTTCTATATTTCATTTAAAGTGATGGTTTAATTTACTCCTTTTCCGATGTAAGGCATTCAATGAAGTTTCTGAGCCCAATTTTAAAATTGTGAGGTCGAAATTCCCAAAAGGGGGAAGGATGTAACATCCCAGGTAAATAAAGAATATTACATTTCAATATTTCTTAATATTTGTGAATAAAATGTTAATATTACTTTAAAGGGAATTCTATGTTCGATGGCATACCCAATATGCAACAACGAGTTTCTTTGAAATCTTACGTTGCACACTAATAATATAATAATATTATTTTAAATGGTTGTTAACACCTAGCCGTTGTAATGGCAGTAATGAAGAGAACTAACTACAAAATGATTACATATGTTTTTTAAATATTTTAACAATTACCCAATACACTATAGAGGATTAAAATGCGAATGAATCCAATTTTGAGATTAAATATTCTAATATTCTTTAAAAGGTAGATTAACTTCCTTTTGATAGCGAACCCTTTTTTTAAATATTTTTTTTTCAATTTTATACATTATATTTGAAAAAATAAATTCCTTCTTTAGAATCAAGATATCAAAATTTACTTTGTGTAAATTTTTGGTATTTTTCCGATAAAGTTCATTTTTAATGAATAGTGAAAAATGTTGTATTTTAATTCAAAACCTCCTTTTAATCTAATATATTTATATCGATAGATTATCTTTATAATTGGGTTTAAACTTTAGTTGAAATATATTTTTACCATTTAATTCAATGGTGGTCATTAGAATTAATTTCACTTTTAAAATGGACATAAACAAGTGTAAATCATTTGATAGATATTGTTTCTTAAAAACATGCTATTTGTTTTAATAGTGGGAATTAAATGTATAATTTATTAAATAAACATATATGTTTTGAATTTAGTAAAATTGAAATCATTTCTGAATTTGTAATATCAAATATAGATTAGGGTGAATTTTTGGTTTTTTCTGATAATGTTCATTTTTTAATGAATAGTGAAAAATACAGCATTTTAATTCAAAACATCATTTTCATTCAATTAATTTATATAGTTAGATTGTCATTTTAATTGGTTTTAAGGTTTAATTTTATTATTTTTTATCATTTAATACAATTTTTTTCATTGGATGTAATTTCACTTTTAAATTGGATATAAAAAACAAATCAATCTTTTGATAGATTTTACTTCTTAAAAACCCATCTTTGGTTTTGACAATGGGAATTTTTTATTAAATTAATTAATGAAATTTCATTGTTAGGAATTTAGTAAAATTAATTCAATATTTTGAATTAGAAGGTCCAAATTAAGTAATTAAGACTCCTTTGTTTTTGGACATTATGAATAGCAACGACGAAAATTATCTTTAATTATCATGATTAATTAGTAATCGGGTAGTTAAGGGTAACAAAATAATAGAATAATAATATAAATTGACCCCAAAATGTGTCCAAATTCCATTTTTTGAGACATGTCCGACCATGGGGAGCTTTATACCAAACTTGAGGGCCCATGGAGTAACATGGGTGTGATAGTGACATTTATGATATTATTTTTAAAAAAAGAAGACAAATATAAAAAAAGGTTTGTATATCCTAAGTAAAAAAATTTAATATTGTTTAAATAAATGATCTCTTAGACAATAAATTTTAATTATAAATATAAAAATTATTTCCTACATCATTTTATTTTTTTATAATTTTTAGACATTAAATAAAAAAAATTATTTATAACACCATGATGATGCAGTGATTACCTTATTAACGAACTATTTAAATAAAATGAAAAGATAAAATACAATATTAAAGTTAAAATTTTCTAAAACCTATTTGATGGGAAAATATAGAACCATTATCACCTTATCCTCAAAATATTTCATTGTGGGACCTCTAAAATCCAAAAATCATTTTATAATAAAGTAACATTTCAAGACTTTCCAAAACAGACCCTCCTCCCTCTTATAAAAGGCCCCCACCTCTAACCCATTAACCACACCTCTAAATTACTTGGATCATCCAACCTATTCTCATATAATCTCTCCACATCCCTCTCTTACTCCTAGAAGCCTCACTATGGGCAGAAGTCTTTCTAGGGAAGCCATTTGCTCAAATCAAAAAGAGTTACCCAATTTAGAGGTAATGTCTTCTCTTGAGTTTCTTTATTTTATTTTCCTTCCTCACTCACCACTATCTTCTTATTATTTGATCCCATAATAACACCAATATAATAAATATACTAGGATTTTTTAATGATAATTTTTCTACCTACACTTACACACACATCCGTCTAATTGTTGAAGAAAATACTAATTATGTGGGTGACGAATTACTGCCTCACGAAACGATGATTGTTCAATAATATTCTAACACCTATAATGGTGGAAAATCTGATCGTAATATATTTATATATGATATATTTTATATTTATGTACTCTCTATGCATCTGTATTTTATATTTAAAATATACCTTTATGCTTTGCATGTTGTGAAAATGCGATAATTTCATATGAGGAAGTGTGGAAAACCGCCCCCTCAAGTGATGTGACTCGTTCATTCCAAACATGTAATTTATAAAGAATGAAATTAATGAACTTATGTTACATATATAACATATATATTATACTGGAATTATAATATATTTATGTCTCATTTAGTATTAATGTTTATTAATATGAAAAAAAATGAAAGTAGTGTTCATGCGTACGTAAGACCTACCGTCTCCATAAACATTACATTTATTTTATTATCTCCAAACATTATGTAATATTATTAAATACATATATACTGGATATATATGATATTTAAATCATGAGAACCATTCCGGAGATTATTTACTTATAACTACATGGACAATTTTCTTCAAACATGTTCATTTTTGACTCATGTACCGAACATCGACAAAATGTATGATATGAAATCACATAATTAACTAATTAGTATAGCATGATAATATGTGATATGAATTGAATAATAAATTTAATTTATGTCATTAATAAATTATAAATTTACCTAAGTTTATTCTTCAGGAATATAAAAAATGAATGAGAACAAGTCAGACTTGTGGTAAGAGATTTCTTATCTCACTTTTAATTCTATGAGATTTCCATTGTTAGCCACTTATTTGTTGAATGTGGTGTATTGTGTACATAAATTTCATATATATTATCATTATTCTATTTATATTCATGGTATTATCTGATTCATTTGGTTTTTATTATCTTTTGGTCATTCGACACGATTGATTACAACGAGGTAAGGGGTTTTTATATCACTTTTTATTCTCGTGGGATTCATGCTAAATTTGCCACTATTTCCTTTTGTATGGTGTATTTATTGCCCATGATTGTATTATTTTTTTAATATACATTAATTTATGGGTATTTACATCTTCATTGTATGACCCTTCTTTCATGGGGCGTACGTTTCGAAAGTTACCCAAATCGGTAAGGGAAACTTTCACCCTCCTCTTTTTAAAAGACTTCCTTTTTTTATGTCTTTTAATTTACATCTTATTATGTTGGGATATGTTCTTATATATCCTTATTGCTATAAATTTTACATCCATGTGATGAGATACCCTTTTTTCTCTCATAAACTCATTTTTTGAATTTTAAATTGACGTCATTACGCTGTCAAATTTGTATAAGGGAACTTCTTAACCCAATTTCAATTCTTTGGGTTAAATCTCTGCTTCTTGATTATGTTGTGCTATGAAAATTTGTGGACGACCTCTTATTGTTTTAAACTTAATATCCACTTATATTGGGTGTATTTATATTTATCACACATAATTATGTAATTTATTTATCCTTAGTCTAAGGATACCGACATTGTACAGGACTTCGTCTCAATATCCTTTCATTGAGGCATCTTTTGATTTCTACATGACTTTATTTTATATAGTGCATATAACCATTTTGAATTTTCATTTCATTAAAAGGAAATCTTTTCTCTATTAAGCGTTTTACTAAACTACAGAAAGGAATGTTTCCTTTTTAACATAAGTGGTGAAAACGGCCTTTTTCGCCGCCGCGAGTATTATTTGATCTATGGCTTCCTTAACAAGACGTAATGTTTTAAAAAGAAAAATAAATTCCATATACACTTTTTACATATTTTTTTATTTAAAATGGTTTTTATAATGGATTTATTATTTCAATATCCTAAAATTTTATATTTTTATTGCAATATGGGAATTTTATCTTTACATTATTCTTAAGTTATGTGTTATGATTATGTTATGGTTCTTGGAAATTGTTACGTATACAGGTGGTTCCATGATAAACCTGGGGGGTGAGCCTGAGATAGCTCTCCAATGAATTGGGTAATGTGACAAAGGTAAATGTTAATGTTTATCTTAAGAGATTTAGGGAATATACTATAATGGGTATTCCAAATGTGACTCCCTATGTAGTTGTAATAGATACAATGTAAGTATGATATGTACACCTTAAGTTACCTTTATTATTTGTGATTACTATGTGTTATTCATAAATATTATGATTTCAGAAGGTATGATTGAAAATTATGGTTTCATTGATTTGTTTTTATTGATGGGTTAATGTTTTTTTTCATTATGTTATAACCCTTACTGAGTTTTTTATGCTCATCCCATGTTTTTGAAATGTTTTCCACAGGATTTAAAGATGAATAGGGTCAAGGATGGGATCAAGGAAAGACATGTTGTCTAAAACATGGAACTAGTCATGTTTATTTTTTTAAGACTTTTTATTTTATGAAAAAAATAGAAACTGAGTAGAAGTGTCTACTTTATAATCTTTTGAGATGTAATAGTTATATCCTAATTCTCTAAAACTCTAAACCTAAAAAGATCCTCAATGTGAATTATTCATTTAATTCAAATTATGTAATGTTTTAAGGTTGGGTCCTTATAATATATATGCATGAAATTTTTTTTCCATTATAACAGATGAAACAAATGAAAGGTGAATCATTATTATTTTTTCAGGAATAATAATTATATCATTTATGTAATTTACATCCATTAGATCCATCTTTATTTCCATCACTATCAAAAATAAATAAAAACCATATCACATCATTTTATATAGGTGGTGGTCGACACGTACGCAATTGCGAAATTATTGTTTTATAATGGATTAGAAGGTAAGAAGAGGTAATATGACATTATTGTAATATAATAAAATCTATGTCGTAGATATATTATATTCAAATTATTTCTATATATATAGATATCCATGTAATGTAGGGTTAAAATACAAATTACAGCACTAAATGAAGACGATAAGTCATACATACACATGTGTGAAGTATTTTATTTTTATAGGTTGTAAAAGACATATAATATAGTTCTCCCAAAATTAGAATAATATATTTTTATATTTATTATACTAGAGTTATTATTTAACGATGTTCATAATACATGAAGTGGATAAAGAATATTAAAAAAACATGAAAGGGTTGGTAAATATGATTACCCTTTGTTCGACATTCTTCCTTTAGATATATTATAAACGGAAATAGAGATGGTATTTTGGAAGGAAAAAATTTATAACTTATATAAGTGTGTTTATAATATAAATTTATAGGGTCTTGTTGATATAGAAGGCTCAAGGTGGTGAGTTATCATAATGTGTGTCCACAAAACACTGGTTTGAAACCAGGAAGAGGCATATTTTCGGGTTACTGTAGTAGTACTATAGTAGACATTATGGTAGTACTGTATCAGTACTATAGCAGGCATATTGCTATATTGTAGCAGGTACTCTAGCAGTATTGTTAGACATTGTAGCAGCCAGAACTATTCACCTTGGGCCTCTTGTTTGGGATTAGAGTCCTTAAGGCCTTCGGGTTAGTAGGGATTTCGGGCCACCCTTAAGGCCTTCATGCCACATCGAGGCCTTCAGGACATAAAAAGTTTCCCTAGATAGACTATAAAAAAAGGAGCATCCCCAGAGGAGAATTCAGATCAGCTATACTCACCAGAGTTGAACAAATAGATTTGGATGAATGAGAGGGTACATCTATGCCATCGGTACCAGCCTGTTCTTACACAGGAAGCTTAGCCATACGACCATGCGAAGGTGGAGAGCTACCATCACAATGAAGATGATGGGGAGGGGCAGTTCCATGTTTTTATAGTCAGGATGAATTACCTAATACCATCAGGTCATGTTATATTGTAATCCCATGGGCTATGCAATCACTAAGCCTATGATCCTTGTAAGGGTTCTCCCTCATCACTTGAAATGGGGGTTATCAAAAATCAATAAAAATGAAGGCCTTAAATTAATATAAATTATGTTTTAATGTAAAAATGGGTCAAAATTTATATATTTAGAATAAAATATGATAATGAGTCTAAATCCTATCAACCAATGAAATTTTCACATGTTTTAGTTGGGTTTTAACCCTAATATTTTATTTTTAACCCCCATTAATCCTTTTAATAATTACAATAATATTAACATTTTCCACCCTTTGAGTTTTAATAATGTAACTATATAAAGAAAAATCACCCATAAATGGACCATGGTTGATGTTTTCAACCGTATCCAATTCAATTGGAAAAACCTAAAACTTTTATGATTTTTAAATCATTTTCTACAATAGTATTAATTATAAAATAATATTAATATAATTTTTGATACTATTAAGTTAATATGAATTTAAATATATCAAGACTAAAAGGAAATTAAAATATTATACTCTCAAACTACCCTAAAAGGTCATTTAGATATATAAAAGTAGCAGGACATATTCATTCATTCATGTAATACAAAATTTTAAAAAAATTAAATCATTTATTTATTTTTCTATTAATTGAATAAATACTGAATAAGTATTGCATAAAAATATAAGGTAATTTTTTGTTTCCAAAAAATTAGAAATAAATTACCCTCATAAGAAAAAATATTTATATTATAAATTTATATTTATAAACGAATATATCCTCCCTTTATCATTATTTAAAAGATATAATGAAAAAAAACGATGACATTGACATTTTTGTCATTTCCTTTAATAAACTAATATAAATTTCAAAATATGGTAAAAATGGGAGAAGACGATATATTAAACTTTTGGATAATTACATATGTGATAACCTCATACAATTAAATTATGGAATGTCATAGGGTTATTTTTAAACCATATCATTTTATTTGGAACCATAATTATCTGATATACCCTTCACCATGGTATCAAAATTACTTAATGTACTATTCATAATGCCCAAAAAGGAAATGAAACTATTTAAAAAATTTTGATCCACTAATTTAATATATGGAATTTATTTTTTATGATTTAATTTCTAGAATTAGTAGATATTACATTTAATAAAAATTGTGTAAAATTCAATAAAAACATTTTTTTTATAAAAAATGTGTTTTTAAGAAAAAATATACTTATAAAAAAATCAGGTATAATGATGATTAAAATGAAGTTAATTAGATTATATATAATTAAATAATACTTATGTTACTTTGATATAAAATTAAAAAATTAATGTTCATTTTAAATGAATATAAAATTATATTCAACAAAAAATGGTATTTTTCACTTTTCACTAAAAAATTAATATTTTCAAAACAAAAACAAAAATTTCACCCAAATACTATTTTTATATGATGATTTAAAAAATAATATAATTTTTCTAAAATAAATTTTATAAATGTTCCATAAAATAATTATAAAAGTTTCTCAAAAATATAATAAAAACATATTCGAAGAAATCATATTTCAGAAGAAATATTAACATTACAAGAAAGATAGTACTTATTTACTAAGAATTAATCAATGATTTTTATTTATTAGGTAAATTATATATAATTTATAACATGGATAAAAATATTTATCACTGAAAATATATGGGTAGGTTATAATGATCATATTTAAAAAATATTATTTTTCAATTAGTTTATGCTCGATGTTATCAGTTGTGTACACTATTAAGCCTAATTTTATTATTTTAAAATATTAGTGTGTTTAAACCTATGTTAATATATGATATAATTACTCAGTTTATTAGCGATTTAATGAAATTTATTAGTGATAGTTTAAGTGATTTTGAAACCCAAACCAATATCTCTATGCAGGATATATGAAACCACCCAATATTAGAAATGATGAACCAGAAATAATATAGTGTGTACCATACATAATTGATCAAAAAAACATCCATCTTCATCAAATGGTTTTGTGAAGATCACTTGAGAGTATGTATAATGACTCCCACCTCTATATTTAATCATAGGCTGTAATGAATCACATGTTGTATGAGTATGACCATACCTCATCTATAGTATGGTAATACATTCCTAATAAAAAGATAGATGATGAAGAGAGATTCATGTTTCATAGAGTTTAACCCATGAATGAAGAATATGGAAAACCACCCACCATAATATTTTATTTGTGTTTTTAAATCCACTGAGAATGCTTCTAGATAGTGATAGAATTACGTCATGTGTTATAACAAATGATTTAATGCCTTAGTTTTCTTGTGAACGCAAGCATGTATGAAAAAAACACACTCATTATATATCTATTTTAATGTATATTTAATGAATGATTATGTTGGTTGATCCATTTGAATTAGGACTATTTAACAATATCACTCTACATTTATCAAAGGATTAAGATTATTCTAAATAATGCATTAGTTGAAAAATATTAGTATTCTTTATAATTCATATGATATATCTTCCATACATTACAACTCACCTATTTAACAACACTATGATATGTATTAATCATACATTATTATTGGGAAGTGACATAAAATATCTTTTAATGACTTTATTATAAAAACATATCATAAATTTGTCAAATCCACTTAAATTTATCACATAAAATATTATATTTATGTCATATTTCATTTACGATACTACATAATGAGTGGAAAGATCAGTTTGCAGTGAAACCCAAGCAAGTGAGTTATGGTTTTTAGTTCTTCCAGGTGTAGGATGATGTTATATGGCTTGATGGGACACATTGTGAGGGTGAACCTATAGGTTAATTAAACCATCTGTGTTATGATCATTACATAACATATGTATTATGCATCTTTTTTAAATGTTATAATTTTTATTTATTTAAAAGATAAAATATAATAAATGATTATTCCTCTATCATGTAGTGGTATACACGATAAAAACCCTTATTATTGGGCCCTCATATAGTTTTCAATTTATTTATATATCTTTCACTCATGGGTATTAATATCATTTATTTTTAGTGGTAACTAGAGATAATTATATCACCCCCTTCTCTTATTATTCTGATCATCTCATTGTTTAATAATTTTCCATTTCTTATGCCTAATTCTAGTATTTGTTTTATATATTCATAGAATTATACTTATTATAAATGATTCATTCATAGTTTTTTGATGATAAATATTATTGTGGACTAATTTAAGTGATCCTTAATCATTCTTTAGGTTCTTAGATATTGTTTTACACCGTGGGATATGGAGTATCGATTCCTTTGAGATATTGACCTAAAATTAATAGCTTGTATCTTTCTATAGCCCGCATGAGGATGGTAAAGTTTTCTAGGGCCACGAAAGACCCTAGAATAATTATTCTCTAACACTATAACCACCAATGAATGTCCAATTTAAATAAATATGTTTAATAATTATACTTGTATCCCATTGAGTGGTTACTTGATTTTTATTTTTGTAAAACTGACATAATTTTATTTTTATAGCCTCAATCAACTATGGAGTATTGTGTTTACCCATGGGGTTTCCATGGGTTGACCTAAATGTGAATTTTTTAGTTCTAGAAACCGTGAATTGTTTTTATAAGTGAGGGAAGAGTTATTTCCTCTGTAATTGAGCTAACTTAATGTATTTAAACATTTTTAATTTATAAAATAGTTTTTTTCTTGTGAGAACTGATGTTGAAATGATTTCTAAAGATTTTAATATTGACGTATGCATAACATTAAATGATTATTTAATCATATTTATTTTTAAATAAAAATAGGTGAATATGTGGGGTTGAGAAACCTAAGGGTTAATATAACACCATGATATTTTAAAATATGACTATGTTTTATAGAGAATGCAACACACAACACTGATCTTAAATGAGTTGTGATGCACTTTTAAAATATGTATTACATTAACACGACAATTATAACATGGCCATTAAATTAGAAAGTGAGAATAATATTTACCATAATATGAAATATACATGAATTTATTAATCAGTACCAATTTATTGAATAATTATTAGGAAATAATCCCTCAAATTTTAGTAAAGTCATTTTATATGTTTTCTTCAAAAAGGATTTTTATAATTTTTTATAAGAAAATAAAATAATTAATTTTTCTCAAATTTTAGAAAATTCATTTTCTAAAATTTAAAATAATTTTAGAATGATTCTATCATAAACATTTTAGGGTGAAAATTTTGGATTTTTTTAGAAATGATTTATTTTCTAGTGAATAGTCAAAAATATCATTGTTTATTGAAATCTCTATTTCTATTTCAACCATTGAAAAGTTAAATATTATTTTAAAATTGTTTCAAATTAAAATTAGTTATATAATATATTTAATAATACAATTAAGGGAATTTGAAACAATTTCATTCTTGAATTTGTTATTAACACGTTTTCAAAATTTCAGGGAAATGTTCTGAAAAATTCTTTATCATTGCGTTTTTCCACATTAATTTCAAATTAAATTATTCGAATTGTATTTTTTCAAATTTCAAAAATAGAATATATATTTTTATTTAGGAGGTAGAAATTTAATAAATACATCTCTTTTATTTTTGGTCAATATGAATAGAGACCATTGTAATTTTTGTTATCACGATAAAGGGTATATAAGGTAACCAAAGTTAAAAATAAAATAATAAAAACTATAAATTGATCCTAACAGTTGATTAAAACTTCAGAGATGAAAAATTATAGTCCATAATCAAACATTTTTTTATTATATGTCCATTTATAGCCACATGGATGAGATTATTTCCTTTATTGTTTTTTATTTAATTAAAAGTCAAATATTCCACAATCCTATTTTTAATAAATGCAATATTTTTAATATGGTGTTATCCAACAGAATTTTTTGAATATAAATAGTATTTTGAAATTGAAATGATTTATCTACACCATGGTAATTTATTTTTAATTTATATTGAATAAATAATAATTTTAGATTATTAGAAAAATTGATTTGATAATTATTTAATTAACAGAATAATGAAAAAAATGATAATAAATATTTTAAAGTAACATAATTTTAAATATTCAATGTGATATAAGAATAATTTAGATGAACAAAAAAAATTTAATATATGATAAAATATCTTGTTCTAATTTTAATTT
The DNA here is from genome assembly GCA_963277665.1 of Viscum album. Lineage (NCBI taxonomy): Eukaryota > Viridiplantae > Streptophyta > Magnoliopsida > Santalales > Viscaceae > Viscum > Viscum album. The sequence goes on from OY728152.1 coordinate 1,649,883,378, forward strand.
TTTATTTATTTCTTTTAATTTCAAAGTAATGAATATTATAAAAATTTATAATAACGATATTTTTTGGCATTACGGTTTTATGATATTATTTAGACAAATCATGAATAAGAAGAAATTTGATAATATATGGTTTAAAATATAATCTTCTATGCATTTATAGGTCATTTGGATTTAGTTTTTTCTAGATTAGTCTTATTATATTTTAATATTTTCATAAATTCTAAATGTGCCCCTCACCTCAATTATAAAAGGGAGCATCCTCCCTTACTTATTCACACCACTTTTACCCCTATATCTTAATGAATTCCTTCCAATTACTCTTCTAAAATTACGAATCCATGTTTTGGAGGTCACATCTTCTCAAAATACCAACCTTAAATCTCTTGAGAAATTATCTATAGGAAGTCCGTTGAGGAAGTGGTAAACATCTTAACGAACATTTTCAAGTTTATTTATTATTATAAATCCTATTAATGTTTCATTTACATCATAAATTAACAATAAAATTATGATATATATAATTTAATGTTTCTAAGTATATGATAATACAATATTTCAATTTTAATCCATCCAACGAAAAGCGAAAACATCGCTCATTCGTAAGTACGACTTACTGTCTCCACATAGTGGTGTAATTTATTTTAATCACCACATTAAGTAGATGGTAATAAATATGAAAATAACTAATATATATGATATGTATGAAATCATAATTAATATTTTATGGTTAATTATTCCTTACCTTTATATCATTTTATCCATATAAAAATGAAAAAAACCTTAATCATCACATATAACCTACCGTCTCTAGAAATGATGTAATCAATTTTCCAATAACTATCTTTATGGATGATTAAATACATATATAATAGATAATATATTTATACCATAAATAATGTTCTAGATATTATGTAACTATGATATGGTTTTATTGATCGAATCTACCAAATTAAAACATTCATAAGAAACTAAGCAGCTAACACCCAAAACAATGATTTTAACAATGAATTGATAATAAATAGATGATAATGCATTATGAGTGAATAATATAGATTATGATATATGTAATTATGGTTATTTAATATATTCAAAATTAATATATATTTATTATAAAGAAGGATCAAATACATACAATGGAAATTGAACATGCGGTAAGGGATTATTATCCCACATTTTCTTCTGTGAGACATACGCTATATTCATCACTTATTTCTTTTTTGTGGTGTATATAATTTAACTTTTTGATATTATATCATGAATATACTTTTATTAATTTTATTTTATGATTAATTTTTGGTTATTTGTCTCATTGGGAATACGATTAAAAAGATACCACAGTGGTAAGGTTTAATTGCATAATCGCGTCATTATTTGAGATTTTTTATATTTAAGTCTCCACTTAGGAATATTTAACATCATTGTCCATGTGTTATAATAATTATTTAATTTTTTTACTAATATAAAATGAATTATTAAATTAATTTTTACCTTTATTTAAATTTTTTTTGAAATGTTTTAATAGGAATATTCCACTCATTTTTCAAAAAACGAACTTTTTTTCTTACTAAATTTTGTAAAGGAATATATTTTTACTTATATGGAATGAAATGATTTTTACAAAATTATTAAACGTAAATTATTTAAAGTTTCTTTATAATTTTAAAAGGTTATTTTCAATGAAAATTATTTCTTTATTATGTGTATATTTTTTATATTGTGAAAATTATTTTCAATATAAAGGGAGTATTATTATCAAAAAATATTCTATAAATATATTTAAGGTACTTTCATATATATAAAAATAATTTGTTGAATATTATATTTAAGATATCATATTAATAAACCACTAATAATATTTAATTTATTTTTAACGACCAGTTTGACTGGGCATGTTCTATTTTGATGGAATTCTACATATTATTGTGAATGATTTATGATTATGGTTATTGATTAGAGAAATTAATAACATTTCCTATGATATTATCAATATGAATTTTTATGTTTATTATGCTCCATAAATTTCATTTAAGGGCCCCATTTGGAGTTAGTAATTGATGATATTGTCTATATATTCCCCTTGATGAATCATTAGGTCTCATGAGACATACTCGATTGGGTTTTGGTTGAGGCCTTACTGATTTATATAGATGTCTTGGCCCATGGACATGATGGTATATGATGTGCTGGAAAAAGCCTCAGTGATATGTTTTAGATGTCTAGAATTTTACAGTCTATAGTTATAAATTTAGTTATTGATATTCTATGTGAATATTCAATTAGTTAGAACACTAATGGGGAATTTTTTCACTCATGTGATTGTTTATATGGAATTATTTTACCATCATTTATTTATGACATATTATGATCATGTTATTGATCATGTGGAATGTGTATCACTTATTTACATTAATATATTTATTATGAAATATTTTTTGTAGTTTTTACTATACATTTACCCTTCATGAAATCTGATCTCACCCCTTTATGATGTTTTATTTTCCCCAGGATAAGAGGAAGTGTACTGTGATTGATATGGAGAGATACATTAAGGGGAATAGTGGAATTGCCAATGAAAATTATTTTTGTTGTTTTATGTTTAAAATTTAATATTAATTTCATTTTTAACTAGTTTAACAAGAATAATAAATTATTTGGTACATTGGGATGTGATTTAAGGAATCTTATACTAATATAATAATGTTACCACCATCTCTGGGGTACTGAAGTTGGATTTTTTACAATTGGTATCAGAGAAAGTTTTATAGGAATTTTGGAATTTAGGAAAACAGTTATTAGGTAATATTACCATATAACTATCTTTTAGGGTAATTATTGGTATAGGATGACATCATATAGATTTGGTAATTGATAAGGATAACCTAGGTTAAACAGAAAGACTCATACATTTGGGGGAATTTTTTGTGATTTAGACATATTTTGAATAATATGTAATGATTATTTGATATAGAACTATGATTATTATAGTTTTATGTTAATGCATTTGTTTTTTTATTTTAATTTAATGGATGGAACCAGAAGTTACCATATTAACATAAAATTTGATGGACAATTTGGTGTTCCTGAGAAACAAAATGGAATGGTAATAGGAGTGAATATATTTTTATTACATCCAATTAGTTATCAATATATATGTTTAAAAATAGACACCATAACCAACTCTGAGACTCCATAAATAAAATAAGGATAGATTTTTAAGAGAGATCATGTAGTAGATGCCATGGGTGAATTAATGGTCAATTTATTTCAAGATAGAAATGTGAAAAGAGACACCATGGAGAATTTCTCAAAAAATTTGGAAACTTCATTAAGTATGGGAATAAAGGACAAAAAGCAATAATATTTTGAGTAAAAATAAATTGTATAATGGATTGAAATATATTTCATCTTGGGGATAAATTTATAGTTCATTTTATTAAATATGGGGAGGTTTAGCATTATTTGAGTCAATTCCCTCTTCTAATGGTTAAATCCGAGAGTAAGGATGGGATTTTATTTTTATTTTCCCACAGTTGAAGTGGAATTCTGAAACTATAATGTACTGGGATTCAAGAATTATTTTATAGAATTATTTTAACAATGGTATTGTGGTTATATTATTTATTAAATGTTTAATTTTTTTTGAATTTAGATGTATATGTGTTCATTAAATTATGAGTGATATACAACATCATGGGTTTATGTGCTTAATGTTAATCATAAGATTATATTATTAAATATAATATTTAGGTTTTATATTATTATAGTTAATAAATAATATGGATATTTTGGTAGTAATATGTGGAAATACCAAAAATTATTTTTTATATGTTTTATTGAGAAAGGTATTTAAGGAAAAATGACATTACATTTTGTGTAGATAAGATTAAATGTAAGGAAAAAAATTAGGTTTATATGATCTCTTATTAAATAATTTATTTGTTATTATTTTTTTAAGAAATTTTTAAGGATTTGTTTCAAATAGTTTTTGAAAAAGTACATGTTGTGGGTCTGGTGACAATCAGTCTCATTCGGCTAGTCTGTGTGGCTCGAACCCACAACCGAAGAGCGACAGGGGTGCATCACCACCCACCATCCTACGTGATGTACTGGTTAGTATGAATTATTTTTTTTATGTATTTAAATGATATAACAGATAATGTATAGGTAAATTTATGAAATATATGATCATATAGATATCATTGGGATTGGAAGTTGATTTGGTGTTTTGTAATTTATGTTATTTTAGACAATGCTCACTATTTTTGGAGCCATATATGATTAATGTAATAAAAATATTATGGAATTTTATCTGATGAATAATGGTTGAATTATATTTTGGTGGAATAAATTATTGTCTTGTTTAATTATGGTGATTCATGTACTTAAATAAATGTTTTGCATATTTTTGAGACTATATGTTTAGAGCATGCATATTTTTAGAGATAAATATTAATTTTATGTTATATGTCTCTATTATCAAATCTTTCTGATTTATGGGTTTAAATATTATGTGGGAATATATTTGAGGTATTTTAATTTCATGTAGGTTGAATGTTGGATATTACTATTCAATTTTGGGTGATTAACGTAGTTTTCCACATATGATGGTTTATTATTTTTGGGAATTATCTTATCTTGTACTAACAATACTAGTTTTTTAAATTTTCTAAATACCGGGTCATATTTTTTTCATTTGGGAATTTTTTTATTCATAAAAGTTTATTACAGTTCGTCAATCATGAAAAAAATCCACACTCATCATTGGGAACAAATGATGATCCTGTGATGAAAATTGATTAAAGGATGAAACCCTACTTTTCAAGTAAGTATATTTTTATATGTCCTTACTATAGTATTAAAAATAATCCCTCAACTATAAAAAATGATTTTCGAAGTCAAATTTTATTTGTTTAAATTTATTTTTAGAATTCAATGGCCTTTTTAACCCTTAAAATATTTTGTACTTTTTAGTGGTCACCTTTCTCAGGACCATGTTATATATCACACTCTATCGGTCATTGGGAATTAGTTTTCTCTTCTATATCCATGTTTTTAATTCCCACTTATTTTATTCTATATAGAGACCTATTTTTTGTTACTATAGATGAATTTCAAACTTCTCTTTCTCTCTTATCATGATGATGTTTTATTATACCCTCTTATGATGAGGGTTTTCTAATGTGAAATATTAAATAACAGATAAAAAGTTAATATTATGGGGAAATAATTTTTTAAGGTAGGGTAGACTGCGACACCCTAATATTTTAAAATTACACTATGTTTTATAGTGTATCCAATACATTACACCGAGCTTAATAGAACATTGACAAACTATTTAAATAATATTTAATTTAACCAGACCACTACAGACTAACTATTAAATTATAAATTGATAATAGGATTTACTATTATATGAAATATATATGACTTTTTTAACCAATAAAAATTTGTTGATTAATTTTTTGTAAATAAACACTAATTTTTTAGTAATGTGTTTTTATATGTTTTCTTTAAAAATTATTATTATTAATAATTATGAGAAAATAATACAATTAAATTTCCTAATTTTAGAAAATTTATTTTATAAAAATATCCTAATTTTTTTGGTCCTAATTTCAAAATTTTCTTTAGATGAAATTCTCATACTACTGTGAAATGACTTATTTTCTCGTGAACAGTTGGAAATAACAATTTTTATTAAAAACAGTGTATTTATTTCGACCATTGAAAGGATAAAATTTTATTTTAGAAATGATTAAAAGTAAAATTTTTCGTGTAATTTTATTAAAAATATAATTATGTAAGTATTAATAAATTAAAAATTAGAATTTTGAAAAAAACAATTTTTTTGTTAAAAATTGCATTTTTCTGAAAACATATTTTTGGTTGCATTTCTCTAGTTTAATTTTAAATTAAATACATCGACAAATATGTTTTGTCTCATGAAAAATGGAATCCATATTTTAATTTAAAAGTTACAAATTTAGGAAATAAGCCCCTTTAATTTTTGGTCTATATAAATAATAACATTAGTAATATTTATTACCATGGTAAATAATAAATCTATAATGTAATGGAAAAAATAAAATGATAAGGAATAAAACATGAATCTAAATATTTTCTTATTAATTTTTATGATTTTATTACATCCAAATAATCCAATATTCAGTTATATGACATTTTATGGCCTCTTGGATGAGAACATGTCCTTTTTAGTATTTTATTTAATGAAATGCCAAACGTGTCATAATTCTATTCTTAATAAGTGTAATATTTTTAATTTGGTGTTATCTAGAGAATATGTTTTACTATATATTGTATTTGGGATAAAATATTTATCTATATCATGGTAAATTATTTTTATTTTTAATTATTGAATTTATTAACTTAAATAATTAAAAAATATTGAGGATGTAATTATTTAATTAATGGAATAATGAAATAAATAACATTAAATATATAAAAAGTAACATAATTTGATATCTTTTATGTGAATAAAGAATTATATATATTATCATGAAATTTTTAGGATATAATAAAATATTTTTTTGAATTTGACATGTTGTCTTGATGTTTTAAAAATCAAAGTAATGAATATTTTCAAAATTAACAATAATGATATATTATAGGATATCTATTTTATTAAATTATTTTAAAAAATAATTAATAATAAAAATAGAGATTTGATATGGTTAATAGTTTCAACCCTTTTTGATTTATCTACTATTTGTATGAATTTATCTCTAGAATATTATTACTATATTTTAATATTTTTGGAAACTCCCAGAGTGCTCCTCACCTCAATTATAATAAGTAACCAACTCCCTAAATAATTAACACCACATTGAGTGCTCTATATTAACTAAGTCCTAATAATTTATCTTAAAAAATTATTTATTCTAGTTTTAGAGGTTTAGGTCTTCTCAGAATACCATCCTTATGTCCCTTATTAAATGATCTAATGGAAGTCCTCCAAAGAAGAGGTAACCATCATTACGAACTCTTTAAAGTTAATTTCTTTTTATAGTTCCTATTAATGTATTTTTCCCATCCTAAATTAATAAATATAGTAATTATATATATACTTAGATGTTATTATTATTTTTATACATCTATATTCCACATTTTATCCATCATACAAAAAGAGAAAACATCACTTTTGTGTATGTATAACATTCCATATTCACGTAGCGGTGTTATTCATTTTCCATCACAAAATTACATGGATGGTTATAAATATCTAAATAATGAATATATATTATATATATTAAATAAAAATTATTCTTTTAAGATTAATTGTTATTTATTTTTATATCTTTCTATCCATCAAAAAATGAAAACCACGTTCAGGCGTACAATTTGTCTACTATCTCCATGAATAATGTGATTCCTTTTTCTACCTCTATATTTATGGATTAATTAATATATATATATATATATGATATTTAAACAATAAATAATATTGTATATATGTTGGAATAACTATAAAAATACCATGATTGGATCTAAAAAATAAAAAATATAGGAAAAACAAAATATTTACCACCTGAAAAAATGATTTTAACAATGAATTGATAGTAAACAAGTGATAGAATATTATAAGTAAATTATATATGGTTTGATATATATTATTATGGTTCTATAATATAGGTATATTAAATCTATATTTATTATACAAGAGTTACAAAAATATACCATTGAAATTGCACCCGAGGTAAGGGTTTCTCATCTAATATTTACTTCCATGAGACATGTGTCATATTCCCCACTTATTTAATTTTTTGGTGGATGTAATTCCAATTTTATATATTATATCATTAATATACTTTTAGTGACATTATTTAATGTTTTATTAGATGTTATATCTTTTATAGGGCTTATGATTCAGTAGATACCCAAGTGGTAAGGTGTTATTTCTCAATCTCATCATTATTAGAGATTGATTATGTTCATGTATCAACTAAGTAATATTTATATTACAAGAAAATTATTTAATTTTTTTTAAAATGTTTTTTCTAATATCTAATGATTTTTCAAATTCATTTTACCATTTGTTGAGTTTTTATAAAATGTTTAAAAAGGAATATTCTAATGGTTTTCCAAACAAGCCACGGTTTGATTTTTCTTATAAAAGTAAGAAAGGAGTGATATTTTTATTATATGTAATGAAAATAATTTTCTTATATCATTAATCCTAAAAATTTTGAATAAAAATTTAAAACCTTTAAATTTTTCTTTTCAATGAAAATTATTTCATTATTACGTGCACAATTTTTTGATTTTAAAAAATAAATTTCAAAGTAAAAAGGTTTTTTTTCTCCAAAAATATTACTAAAATATATTAAATGTATTTTAATCTATGTTAATATCCTTTTTTAAATATTATTTTTAGTATTTATTCTAGTGATACAATAAATTATATTTATTATAATGTTTTATGATCAGTTTTATTACAGATTTACTATTTTGATATCACTCACTGTATTATTTAAGATGGTTTGTAATTGTTTTTATTGATTGGGGAAATTATTAATTTTTCATATGTTATATTCAATAAAAATTTTTATTTTCATTATATTTCCCACCTTCCATACGAGGAACGCATTAGACATAGTAAGTAATGGGTGGGTCATATTATAGACCCTCAAAGCATTAGAAGGTGTCATTATACAAACTATATTCATTTTTTATTAAGTAAATTACCATTTATATAGATTTTTTTTTCAAAAGACATAGATGATATTAGATGTATAGGAATAAAGCATCAAAAATATGTTTTATATTTCCATATTTATAAATTCCATCATTATGAATTCAATTATTGATATAACCTATTGTTATTTGATTGGTTAGAATATCCATTGTAATATTTTAGGCTCATTTGATTATTTATATGGAATTATTATATAATAATTTAGTCCTTCCATATTATGCTCAGTTTATTGATTAAAGCTCATTTTTTTTGTTATTTGTCTTATATATTGATTATGAATTATTTATGTATATCTTCTATTGTATGCTTACCCTTATTCTGAATCGTAGATCACTTCTTTATTATGTTTTATTTTTTTAAGGATACATGGATGATTTTTTTGAATGACATTTTGGGATACATGAAGGGGAATAATGGGATTATCAAAGAAAATTATTTGTATATTTAATGTTTTAAAATGTAATGTGAATTTAATGTTTGTATATTGTTTACTAATAATACTAACTATTTGGTCCATTTGTATTTGATAACTTACATATAATTCCAATATAATAAAGTAACCACCGGGTCTTGGATACTATAGTTGGGGTTTTATAGTTAATATTATAATGGGTTAATTTTACCATGGGTTTATAAATATTATGGTCTGGATTGATATGATATGAGTTTTGATCATTATATTTTAAGGATATAAATCCCCATTTTATATTTATTTGAGATGGATTGGGATCAAGATTCCTTTGGATTTTGGTTATTTTGGACCTAATTCGCTTTCCCATCCATCGTGATTTCATTCCTTGGTTTTAAAGCCCATGCGGTGGTACTATAGTGACTAAGTCCACTTCTCTCCTGTTTTATAATATGTAATTGCATTATTGATATATAATGTTGTTGAAACCATAGTGACTAAGGTTTTTGTCCTCTTCATATTTTGATGCTATGACACAATCATGATTCCTATGTGTTGAAAATATATGGATAATGGTTCAACATCCCCTTTCAAATATTCTGATTTTGTGATCAAGATATAATTGGGGTGAAATCCCTATAATAACAAGGAACCATTTTGTTTTCCATACATGTATTTGTGTTATGATTGATATTCTATTAGAATGATATCATACACGAAAAGGCAACCATCCCTTTTCACTTTTACTACTCTATTGTGGTAGTGATACTTAAAGTTTTGAACTTATATGGATGGGAATGTTCTGGGCAATTTACTAGGAATTTGATTGTGAAATGATCAGAGTCGCATTGGAATTGGTCAGAGAAAGTATAGTCTCACCCCAGGTGGAAATATAAGTACTTAAGGATAAAATATTTAATATAGTTTTTATTATATTATTATTGTTCTAGAATATCACATGATCATTCACTATATTTTACTGGTATGTTTCGGGATACTGTTGGTGGTGTCTTACAAAGCTTCCCCCACAATATAATCATGAATTTTTATACTCGATTAGAGTATATTTTCTGATCTAAGATGGGGAAAGGTTATTTCATGAATAGGAGAGCTATAGATATTTATTAGAGATGAGTGCTGGGGATCAATCATTAAATTGTGACAATTTTTGGTAATTTATTATAACTTTATTGATGTTATTATTGTCTTAATAATTTAGTTGTGCTTTATTTCGGTTCTACATTTATTTTATCAATTACTATTGACTAAATTTATTTTACTATGATTCTAAGATATCTAAACTAGAGAGGTTATAGTCTCCCAATTTCATATATAGACCCTCACCACTGGTTGAGAACTTATGGAATACGGGGAGGCAAGATTCAGGTATGTGTCACCCATTTTGGTAATGGTAGAGGTGAACCAGATTAGGGACACTATAAATTGGTATCATATTTTTCATTCTCATTATATTAGTATTGTGGATATGGTATAAATATGATAAAATGTTGTTGTAAAATGACCTGGAACTTAATCTACTTGATATTCAACCCATATATCAAGAAAGTCATGGTTACCTAGGATGAGATTAATATTATTGGTTTTTATGCTCTATGGTTATATGATTTCAAGGGATATGATGCATGATTTATGATTTATTAGATTTATAATCATGGACTAAAATACTTTTTTTGAATTATTGTATAGTTTTTTTAATGTAGGATTCACAAGATTTTCATGTGATTTCTAATGATTGATCACTTTGATTATGATATGAGGTTCAATAATTTAAAGTGTCGGTAAAAACCAATATATAAATTTCATATATAACTTGAGGGTGGAATTATACTTAATTAATATATGAATATTTTTTTTTATAATTGAATTGGTAATTGAATTCTCCTTTTATCTTATTCTTCCCTTGAGAAATACTGTGTAGTTAAGGATGGAAAGACCGCTCAATGTCATTTGATACCTCTATTATGTTATTATGGGTGAATAAAATTGTTAAAATCCAAGTTTTTTTAATAATAAATTAGTTTTATATATTATTGATTTTAATAAATTAATCCTGTGGATTTATATATTATGTAATTATTTAATGTGATTTTTTAGTGAAAAAAGAAAATGTGTTATTCAACCTGAAATATTTTCCATGAAATATATTGTTTTATTTAGAAGTGACATTTAAAAATTTTTGAGTGTTAAATTGAAAAAATAAACATCATTTTCGTATTTATTATATCAGAATTATCTTAGAGTCATTTTTTTATTTTTATGAATAGATCGATGTTTTAGTGAATATGGAAAATATATGTATTTATAAAATAAATTTCATTTCTTCTTAAGTAATTATAAGTATAATATTGTTTTTGATTGCTTTTAATGTTATATATGTTTCTTTTTATGATACATAATCCTAATAATTCAAAATTAAGTAGTATTATATTTTATTGTGGTATAAAATCATTTTTACTCATAAAAATACCATTTTTATAAATATTTTTTTGTTATGTTTTTCAATCATATATTGAAATTAATTTATACCAATTTTACAAATTTAATCTTAATAAATTATTTTATATATTGAATTAGGTGGAAAAAATTTGGTAATTTTTTCATTTTCTTTTTTTATAATGAATAGTTACCATGGTAAAACTTTATCACCCTCGTAAAGGCTAAAAGGTATTATCAATGGTTAAACTAAGAGATAAAACATAAAATATTTCTAAAATAAGAATAAATGTGTTTTCTTGAGTGTATTTAGGTCTTAATCAATATTGGATTATAAATTTTTCCATTTTTTCCACTTGATCATGAGAAATAATTTAATTATATTTAGATGTTTATTGTATTTATAAGATTTCCAATCCCCTTACTTATATGAGACTATATCCTCTCCTCACTTATTTATAACTATTGAGATAGTTGAATTACCCAATAACTATCTTAAAACCTTACCGAATATCCTCCCCATATCATATTGGTTCAAGAATTCTCAAAAGTAAAATCATATAAAACGTAATGTTCAAGCCATTAGTGGATATCAGAGCAGGATGAGATACAAATTAAAACTGAAAACATTCAAGTTTATTTAATTTTATACCTCATTTATGTCTATTATAACCATAATAAAATAAAATAAAAATTATTTTCTATATATGTAAATTTTATTATTTTGATTGAGAAACTCGTTTTCATCTCTTTTCTATCATATGGATATTTATAACATCGCATGTGTGTATGTGTGGAATACAACCTTCCTGATGCGATGTGTTTTTTCATCACCGTAACAAATTGATAGTTATAAAGATATAATAATTTTTTAATGTATAATATTTTATGAAATTATAATAATTCAATAAATGTATGATATTAATTAACTTTATACCCATTTAGTTTATTAAAAAATGATAATTTCACTCGTGCGAACGTGTTGAATACCACCTCCACGAAGTGATGTGATTTTTTTTGATATTACCACCTTAGATGGTTGGTTTTAAGAATTAAAATAATCAATAAATATGAAATTAATAACATTATTATGATTATATAATCCTAAAATGGTATATAAGAAATTTATTTTCTATTTAGTATAAAAATATAAACGCAGCCCATGTGCATGTGTAGACTATAACCTCTATGATACAACATATTTCATTTTCCAATTCCACAAAACATGTATGGTTCCAAAAATGATATTAATTTATAGAAATAATAATCTCATCATTACTATGATTCTGATGTCGATGTAACCTTGAATATGGTGACCATAGTTAACACACTAATGTCACATTTGAATTTTAAATCGAACATCCTCAAAATGACCAACTGAAATATAACCATTTTATTGTGTAAATAAATCATAGTAAAAATGAAATTAATGTAATAATGATATTTTTTTTGAAGAATAAAAATATTATTAAGGATGTATAAAAAAAATTATCTTATTACTCAAGAGGGTAGATGTACCAACCAGACAATTTAGGCCTTGAGGTAAAGGAATTTCATTTAAAGATGTTATTTTAATGTCTTCATTACAACAATTTTTATTCCATGTAGATGTTATTTTAAATGTTAAAATAATTATTTTGTTTATGATAAAAATATTAATAAAGTATGTTTGAAAATTATTTTTTCGTTATTTAAAAATTGTTAAAATTGAATAATTTCAACATTTTCTGCATGAGTGGTTTTTTGGAATTTTACAAAAGGAAAAAAATACTTTTTAACATATAAAGAATCAAAATCCTTTCCCACTATTATTTATTATTCATTAAAATCCACCTCTTAAAATTAATATGTTTATTCAAATAATATTATTTTTCTTCTCTTCAAGGATATTTTAGTTTTCAATATATATTCTAGGGAAAAAATTTCTTCACATTTTATAAGATAAAAAAAATTGTTACAAATTAGGGGATTTAACTCTCAATTAAAAATTTTTAAGGTAAAATTAAAATAAATATTTGTTATATTCATTTTCTCGTACATGTATATTTTACACGAATGATGGGTGTGCTTAATAAATCACTAATTACATGTGATCCCAATATAGCTCTCTCTGACATTGGGTAATGTTATGTAGTTTACCAGTGATAGTTTACTCTTAAGATATGTGGAAATTATATATCTAGGTGATTCTATAAAAAGTTTTATTGAAATAATGAATATAAGGAAAATATCATGAGGTACCTATATGTTATTATTTAAATGATTTTAGAAGGATATATTTTTATTTAAAAAGGTATGTAATATATAATATGTTTTTAGGAAAGTTTATGACCTTTAAAAAAGGTGAGAGGCTTATTTTTACAGAGAAAGGTATTCACGAATCTTCATATTTTCCAATAATACCTCTTTATTATGATTTTTAATTTCTTAATCCATTGAAATTTTTTATGAAATCTTTTTATAAATTATATTTTAATGGAAACGTAAATAAATAATTGATTTTAAATTTTAATTATGATAATGGAAGACATTATTATACTTTTTTTTTTCAGGTTTATAAGTGGACTTATAATTTTTTTTTAATTATTTCTCTTATATATCTTTGATATTATCATCCCATATTATCAAACGTTTTTTCCTATAAGTATGATAAGGTAGAATTTTAATAATTTCTATGTTATCGTTACGAGAGTTAACAAAAATGGAGAAAATGTATCTTTATAAAGAACATGTTTTGTTGAAAAAATGGACATTGTATAGAAATTTTCAATTTTTAATGTAACATGTTTTCTCATTCCATAATTACATAAGACTAAAAAAGTTTTTTTTATTGTGTGTAATAAAATATACACAAAAAATTACATAATTTAGGGGATAAGTATGTATGGGTTATTATAGATTGTATTCAAGGAAGGATATGGATAAATTTAGTGGTTATGATGAGGTTAAAAGTTACTCTTAATAGAATATAATTTATGGTTATATTTTATTGAGATATATTTTAAGTATTTACATGTTTCATCATCTAATGTATGTTAATTCATTATGAATTTACAGAGGAACATGGAAGCTAAGGTTAAATGTAATCTAAAAGATAATATCCTTTGAAACCAATAATCATAAATGGTTATACATTTAAAATCTTAGTTTATAGATATTTTTAATCAAATGGTATCAGATATTAATGAAGGCACTAATGAAAGGGAGTGACCCTAATCTATGTAGAAGAATTTGTTAATAATATATCATTTCCTAAAACATATCCCTATGAATTTATTTGGATACTCAGACCGAAAAAATATGATGGATGTATTAATTCTTTAGAGAAGATATATGATGTTCAATTATGTCAAGAAAATCATAATTTGACCCTTTATATTTATAGTTTTTATGTTAAAGATGATTTATGACTGTATTTGATTAAGAAAAATGTGGTAAAAGAAGAAATTTATTACATTTAATATATGATATATAAATATATCTTCTCTGAAGAGTATTTTTTAATTTTATTTGACATAGAATGGAATGGAAATTCCAATAGTTTAAGGGAAAAGAGTAGGAATATTCTACCAAATTGGAAGAATATTTTAGTATATTAGATAAGTAAGCAGAAAATTTGATTCTATAAAATTATAGATAAATTTATTGATTTTACTCAGTATTAAATCCACATTTATAAGGGGCTCAGGTTACTATTGATTTTTAAAATTTTAAGGAAACTATTTTACATGTGTAGAAATTCAAGATAGAGTTTTTTTAAAATTTTATAATAATAAACAAAATTAGTGATCTTGGTGGCCAAAATTTTGGAAGTATTAATTGAATAAACATGATGGTAAGAAAATTCAATTACCATTTGTGATCAATGTGTTTATATGTATTTTGTGGGATGTACAATAATATTTTTCAAGTACTATTGATAGGTAATTCTAGTACACTATGATTATGACTACGAAGAAAATATCAATGGTAATGGTCAAACATGTAAGGAAAAAGAAGAAGTTAGATATTTTAATTTTAATTAAATGGGATATTATGTAAATTCATTTCCAAAAAAGATATAAATGAAAGTGATCACTAAGACCATAACAATAAAGTTGTGTAAAAATAATTTTATATTACTATGATATCAAATGAAGTGGAGAAAAGTACATTACTTGTTTACTATATGTACAACTATGTGTTATTTGATTTAGGATATAAACATTCCTTTATTTATATGATTATTTTTATAAAACAGAGATATCACCTAAATAAAAGAATATAAAACATTTGGTAGAAACTTCGGATAGAATTATTATATAGATATATATTTATGGGAAATATCCAATCATAATATTTGGAATGGTTTTTTATGAAGATATAGTCTTCTTACCCTTTGTGAAGTTTCGTATTATTATGTGTATAGATTGGATTTTAGTTTATCATGCTAAGATATATTGTAAATATAATTAAAACATATTCAATCATCAATGTAAATTTTAAATATTATATATGAATGAGTTTATAACTTTGTTAATATATAAATAAACTGAGAAACATAATAATGACTGGAGTGAAATTTTTCACCCACATATTATTGAAATTAAGGAAATCATTCAAATTATTGATGTCGAAATTATAAATTAATATATGCACATATTTACTAAATATATTCCCACTGTTATTATGGATTTAGAGGTTAAATATTCTATTGACTTTTATGATTCCAATTCAATTTTAAAACATCCTTATCAAACATATTCATGTGATTTGTTATAAATGAAAAATATGTTACATGAGTTTCTTGATGAAGGTTTTAACATCCATAAATCCTTTCCTTGGGGAAGTCCTATTTTGATTGTTAAAAAGAAGGATGGTTTTGTGATACTTTTCAATGATTATAGAGTAATCAATAACATATATATTAAGAACATGTTTTATTTTCCATATAATGATTTCATGTTTGAACATATCGATGGAGTGAAGTATTTTTCAATGATTGATATAATGTTTGGTTACCATTATCTAAAAGTAAAGAAAACTAACATTTAAATAAAGAAATTTCATACTAGGTATGGAGATTATGAGTTTCAGGTTATTTATTTTGGTTTAACAAATACACTAATATTATTTAGGTATATAATTAATATTGTTTTAAATGAGTATTTAAATTTATTTCTTTTTGTTACTGTCCCTAATATTATAGTATATTTTAAAATATATTATAAATAACTGACCTGAGTCGACCTGAAATGTCACCAAATATAGATTTTAACAAGGTCTGAAAATCATTCTTGATCACCATGGGAATATGAAAAGAATCTATGTATCAATACACATAACTATGGGAATGATTTAGCCCTAAAATCACAATAAAACATGTATCATGTAGAACAATATAAAGATAAACAATTGGATTACATCTTGGAAGATGATTTACATCCATTATACATAATAAAACTGAACTTGGAAGATAATACTAGAAATAAAAAAACCCAATACAAACAAAACCCAATTTCTATGTGATCATTCGTCACAAACATCCCAAAACACAATGAGGAAACATCAACCAAAAGAAGTTTCTAAGAGGAAATACACCATTCATTTTACAAGGATACTACAAAACCATGATTGTATACACATAATGGAATATATATGGTGTGAGTAAAATTCCATGTAGATTACCACCATGAATTTATAAAATTTATATCACCATAAAACCAATAGTTTTTTATTAGAAACAAATCAAGTTTAATAAAGAAATTTCATTTTAAACAAAATTCCAAAAATATATTTGGTTCTATTAAAATCATCTCATAATCAAATAAACCTATAATATGTCTAGATTAATTTAATATATATGGAGGGAAATAACCAAAACCATCAACGGAAAACCATAATATAGAAATGTGAGAACTAAAGGAATGATGGAGTCCCAATCATTATTAAAACCAAGAAGAGATCACAAGGGGACTATACCATTAGAAAATAAAGAACTGGGATATTAAAGGCATACTATTTAATGATACATTGAATCCTAAAGATACCAATTCAATTAATTGTCTATTTATATCAAAATATAAAATCGTAGTATTTATACACTCAGTAACATTTTAATTTGTTTTATGTTGATACACATATGTTTCCCAGGTTATATGTTTTCTCAAAACATTTAAGAAAACCATGCCTATAATTTGAATAAAAAATTTCTATAGGAAAATAATTACTTCTCCCAAACTCAAAAAAAATAGATTCAAACCCATATTTGAGAATTTTCATAGAACACATGATGTTGTTAAATATTTTTTGTAAATAAAAAAACATTAAAACCATTTTCCATGACTCTAATGAACAAGTTAGATAGAATAAAGATCATAGATACAAAATCGTCCATTTTAATAAGATAGACTAATGGGAAAATCAATAACTATAGGGTGTGACAAAAGAAAGAACCATTAAAATGAGACACCTACATCGCCAATAGTGGAAAAATCTATTCCTTCAAAAATAGTATTTAGAAATGAAGATAACGTGTCCTCTAAAACCTAGATCCATAAGAAACATCTTTAATAATCCCATCTGAACCACTATATATAGACATCACCAAAATTAATTGGATAAATAATTAAAGGGTAATTTATATTGAAGAGTGATCTATAATGAGGTGGATAAAATGTCTTGATATCAGAATATACCTTGAATATATCATCTAATACTGATAGAGAATTACTAAATAATCTAAGGCAAGACCACTTAGTGAATCAAGATGAGGTTGGGTTAAGATAATGTGACATAAGTGTGGGATTATTATAAACATAAGAAAGTAAATTAATGTAATTTTATATTTTGACTAATTTTATATGGATCACATAGTTAGGCTGTATATTTCCAAAAATTGTTCCCTAACAGTGTATTCTCTACTATCCCATGAAAAAATAACACAATTACCTAGAAATGGAAACATTGTTAGAAAAAATATGTTCTCGACATGAATGTTCATCTGTAAAAAAACAACCACTAAAATAGTTTTCCTATAAATAGTAAATGGTTAGAAAAACCTTGAGAAAACAATTAAAATAATCATTGGAATCAACATATCCATTTCTTAGGGTTACCACGCGGTTACTACTAAGTGTGCACAGACTTGGAAGCTAACCTATTTCTCCGAAAAATAAAAACAATCAACCCATGACTCTTAAAAACATTTATAACCTCTATAGAGACATAATAAATGAAAAATAAAAAATTATTGTAACTCATAGGGTTATATAATTTTCTTCATGGTGATAATTTTTTCCTGTAAAAGTAATCAGAAATATAGACTCACAAAGAGAGAAATTCACTACTATATCATCATCACCTAACAGTACAATGAATCTTGGTTATCTAATTTAAAAATACATTTTACATGGACCAAGCGAAACATTTTACCACATAATACCTTATTCTAATGCTCCATACATTAAAATGGTTGCTCAACCACTAAGGTATTGGGATAAAGATCAACATATTCCCATTTTATCACATGAGAAGGGTATGATTGATACCTCCTCAATTAGGAAATATAAATGAAATAATAAGTTTATGTTAATCAATATTTTAAGTCTAATTTTTATGTTACCTTTCTAATAAATATCATGATAATGAAAGGTAAAATATACCTCAATGACACCTTACCCCATATTTCAAAATGATGATGTCCCAAATGAGGTCAAAACCTGGAAAAAACCTAATCACATGCCACAAAATCCAATTGGAAATGAAGATGGCCCGCATTGGATTTATTGAGACTTTGAGCTATCATCAAACTATTTTGGATAAACTAAACTATCTCTATCATCTCTTGAACAAGACTCTGTCCAACTATAAATGGTACACCTACCTCTTCCCAACACAAAAGAAGTATACATTTCCACCCATATAATTCTTCATAAGGTTCAATTTTTGTTACACCTAAATATTTTATTATATATTTCTTTTTAAATAAATTTAATTTCATTGACATATTTATTTACATGAAACACTATGTTTTAAAAAACCATGATACACTATTGAAATATTATATATTAATATGGAATATATCACCTTTCTATTATATTAGATGGTATAAATATGTCTAAATAAATTATAAAAATTTGTTTTCTACATATGTATTACATGAATTCATTAGTTTTTAATTTATTATTTTTTAAAATAAAATCATTTGAATGTAAAACGATACATTTTAAAAAAACTGTTTTTATATACAAAATATATCTTTATATTATTAATTTTAATTAATATATTTTGATAAATGAATTTATATAAATAAAAAGATAATATTTTTGACTAATTTTTTTATTATTGTTTGGATAGTTTTTACATTGAAATTTACAAATGTAATGTCAGCTTTATGATTAAAAATTCATTTATCTCAAAATGGGTTTTTGTGTCTTGCACACTTTTTTAAAAATTAATTTATTCAAATTATAGAAGTTTAATCCTATAAAATGGAGTATATATTTTGAATAAAAATATTTAACGTTATATAATAATTTCAACTTAATATATGGCCGAAATGAGTAGTAAATAAAGTAAAATATTTATACCATAGTGATGGTTAAAACAAGTTTATCGGGGGAGGGTTAAGCTAAGAGTAAGGATTAAAATATTAACAAAATAATTTAATTTGATTGGTTGATGGTATTTATACCTTATCCATATTATCACCAAATCACTATAATTTCTTATCTATTTTACTTGAGTAATACAATAATATATTTTTATATGTAGAAAAATTACATTCTTTTCCTCTCCCTTACGTATAAAAGGATACTACTTGTCCTCTCTTCATAAAAAATAATGGAAATTTAATATTGTAAAATACATACCCTAAAACCCTAATTATACCCAAACCCATTTTATATAGGTCTTGGTGGGATCAAAATACCAGACTTTTAAGGCTTAAGTTGTATGTTGAATGAGGTTTCTAAATGAACATGTACAACTCTTAATCGAGTACTTTCAATTTTATTCCTCATTCAACTTCTTATTAATCAATGGTATCCAAAATAAAATAATGAATCATGTATCTTAAATATGAATTTTTTATCATAATTTTATATTAACCATGTTTAACTCATTTACATCAAATTGTAACTGAAATTATCTCTCATGTCTATATTTGGACTACCACTGCCATGTAGCAATATGATTCATTTACCATCACTATAATTCAAAATTGGTTATTATTATTGATTTAATATTTATAATATATATTTTTGAAATAGTAATTATTCTTAGATTATAATATATTCTTTACAATCTTACCAGTACATCCTCTAGAAAATGATTACGTCGCTCATGCATACATATTGACTACAACCTCCATACGAAGCGATCTGATTCCATTTTTCATTCTGTTTTATATGGATTATAATAAGGATATATTTAATTGATGTTAATTGTATTTATGATATAATAATAATTATTTAATGTTTAATTATTACATTCCTTGCATTTTTTATCCATTGAAAATTGGAAACATCATCTTTGTGTATGTATGAACTACCATATCCACGAAGTGATTTAATTCAACATTAATCACCACTTTAAATGAATAATTATAAAACATCATATGATGAATAGATATTATTCTTATGTCTTGATTAATTTTCTATAGATAATTAAATCATGAGTAAATTGAATGTATTGGAACCCTAATAACAGATCATGAATGGAAAGCACACTAATTTTCACCTGAATGTTCATATTAATGAATAAGTTGTTAATAAAAAGGAAATTGGGAGTTGTAAAGGAATTTCACATAGAATTTTATATATAAATATCATTCTATAATATATTTATAATAAATATATATTTAATATACATGATATTTGAATCCATTTTAATCATGAAGAGAGTTAGGTTAAGGGGCTTATGTTACAATCTCATTTTTTGGAGATTTTATATGTTATATTTTCATTATGGGAAATTATATAGATAATATCCTTTAATCCTCATATATATTATTCTCAACCAGTTATTTCTATATGATTAAATATTATGACCATTTTAGTATCTCTGATACTTAAAATGATTAAGAAAATTTGTTTAAATAAAATTCGACTTTATTTCCTCTTTGGGAGATGAACTTTTTCGTCCATGTCCATAATCTTTTAAATTGTTTTTTGAATGTTTTTAAATATAATTTAAATTTTTCTAAATATTATTTTTAAATATATTTTATATTATATACAATATTTTGAAAATAAATCCATCTAAATGTATTTCAAAAAAATCAGTTTTTGAACTCTTAAAAAACTATGAGTGGAATGTTTTATTTTAACATATATGACATTGAAATATTTTTTCAAAGTCCTGATAGTTCTGTTCTTTAGAGATTAGGTATAATTTTTCTCAGTTATTTCCAAATATAATTATTTTATTAATATTTTTGTAATTTTTAGTTATAATTTTATCAGAAGAATAAGATATTTTCTCTTATTTTGAATGAATGTACTGAATGATATTTTAAAAGTACTTTTCGTCTAAGAAAACTACTTTAGGGGTTTGATATTATTCAATAATAATATTATGTTATGATACCATAAAATTTATTTCTATTTATTTCTTTTGAATATGATTATTTAGGGATGATTATATGAAATATGTTTATTTAATATGGGTTAATTATGTTATGAATAATCCTCTATGAAACTTATTTCTTTTCAAAGGGTTATACTATGATGAAATGATCAGACATTTAAAAAACTGATTTACTTCCTATGGGTTATGATATATTTATTTGATGAATGTTTTATGACCCTTTGAAACAAATATACACAGTTTTCATTATGTGATAGGTGTTTCTAGAATTGTATATCCCAATAATTCATGGTGTAATTAGGGATAAATAATGAGATAATAAAGACTGGAATGGGAGTGAACCCAGTTCAACAATGGAATTTATATATTATGATTGTCTTTAGAGTGAACATTGACTATGTAAATGATGTAATGGGGACTAAATAAAATTTATTGTGGTTGTTTTAGAGGTGATCCTTCACTAATAAAATGTTTTTCTATAATTCTATGTATTCCAAAAACCTATATCATATGCTTATGATATGTTCTCATTAATCATGATTGATTATTTATTATTCCACACAATTACAACTTATGACTTTTTAAAAAAATCATTATGAAATGATTTATATGAAAGGATATTTTACTATTCATGTATGATTATTTTGTTTTATGATCATTCTATCATACCCTTAAGATTATTTTATGCCTTCTAATGATCATTTATTGATATCTATTTTTTACCCTTATAGAACATATGATAACAACTCTTCTTAAGTTTAATTTCCCCAATTTATGAAGGAATTTTTGGTGTACGGTATGTCTAAGAATATATTATTTTAGAAAACCTTTTTGATGTATTGGAGATATTTTATGAAATAGTATGATTATATATCTATTGCCTATGGAATTTAAAACATTATAGATCCAAAGTGATAATTTTAATGAGATGTATTAAATATTAATCTAAAATTATGTAATATATGTGTGTGTGAAATGATCAGGTCTCCCTAGTTGTTATTTGGGTTCTGGTTAGTAATTTTTGAAAATTTAGATTAGATATCTTTAATTAAAATTATAGGGATAAATAAAAGTATTGTATAACACCATGAATATTTTTTAATGTTGAGATTATTTGGTTTTACTAAACCTTATATCCCTATATGGATATTATAAAGAGGATGATGCTATGTAAATGATGCACTTAGTGGCAGTAAGTCTAAAAAGGGATGATTTTTTATTAACTCAGTCATCACTAGTGCACAATGAGTGGGATTAATACTTCACACCTAGCTAGACACTCTTCAAGTATATTCATTAGTAAATTCTCATTTTCTTTACAAACTATTATAAAGAATTTAATTAGATGTTGACCATTAATGATGTCACGACCTGCCCTCGGGGTCCGTGCCGTGACTACCCCAAGCCCGCCTTCCATAGGCCAGGGGCTGGCGACTAGCACCAAGGCGTAAATCCCAGTAAAAAGGGAAGGCATTGCCTTTGAAAAGTATCAAACACCACAGAGTAAGCAAGCGGAAAGTAAACACTAAACAAAGCAGAGTACAACTGAAAGTGCGGAAAAGTAAATGGGCCAGAATACAAACCCAAACTAAAGTAAAGTACAACTCGAAAGGGAAAACAGCAACTGAAAAGTAAAAGCCTCTACACCGAGCTGTCTACTGGAAATCCCACCTGAAGGGTGGGTACAGATAGCTCCTCTGCTCCACGGGTCCCGCCGTCCGCTCCGTGCACGTCCCGCCCAGTGGTCCACCTCCGGGTACCGTCCCGCTCTACAAGCCTCAGCTAAGGTCAACGTTGTCCGTCGTCTGCAACCAACACAACGTAGTGCGGGCGAAGCCCGTGCAGGGGTGAGTATAAGCTACTCAGTAGGGATCCCAAGACCCCTGAAGGTCTCTCAAATCCACAAAGGATAAACCACGAAGAAAAGAACAATCACGAAGTAACAACCGACACTGCTGAGGTATATGACCATACATATACCTATGTCATCAATTAAAATACGCTCCAACCTCCGAGCCCAAGTACAACTCAGTCCACGCAGGAAAGTATACGTATTCCACATAGGAAAGCAAAACATAATCCACACAGGATTGCACAACACAATCCACACAGGAAAGCAACAGGATTCAGCTCACACAGGTATACTTCTTCAAGGACGATAAAGATGATCACTGATCCATCTAAGTCGTCGGACCCACGAAGGATCGATAGGTAACTAACCCCCGCAAAGACCCACACAGGATCGGGCCCACACAGGACCTGTAGGCGCTGGTTCACACAGGACCGCTGAGCGCAGAGACCCACACAGGATCGGACCCACACAGGATCGGTAGCACTGATCCACGTAGGATCGCTGAGTGCTGAAGTCGTCGTCGTCGAATCCACACAGGATCTCTGTACTATCGTCGTCGCAGTCACAGTAGCAGTCGTAGCAGTAGTAGTCACAGTAACAGTCGCAGCAGTAGTAGTCACAGTAACAGTCGCAGCCAGCACTAGGGTTCCCGCACAAAGCAAGCTCGTTCGGAGGGTCCGCTCCACGAGCCGAGAGGCTGATACATCAAATGTCACGAAGACCAGGGTTGATGTATCCAAAAGTTCCCTATCGTCAATAGGAACTCAACGTAATAGACGGCGCGTCGATCGGACGCCCGGTCTGAGAGTTATTGGCATTTTCGTCTCCGGGGCCCGGTTGGTTTTTAAGGAAAAACCAACCCGACCGTACTCCACCTGCGTCCAAACCTCGGGCGGAGTATGTCAAAAGATTCGTCTCACTAAGAGGGACACAACACAGCTGACGGCACGTCAATCGGACGTCCGTAGCTCAAGATATGAGCGTTTCCGCTCCGAAGGCCCGGTTGGTTTCGTGAACGAACCAACCCGACCGAACTCAAAGTAAACCGAAACCTTGAGTGCGATATACCGAAACGACCGTCTCGATCCAAGGATCGCGTTGCCGCATACGGTTCGTCATTCGGAGGTCTGAGGCTCAAGATATGGCCCAAAAACCGATTCTGGTTCGAAACGGGGGGTCCGGGTCCGGGCCGACCCGGCCCGACCCCCCCCCCCCCCCCCCCTGGGGCGGCGCGGCGGCTGGCGCCGCACGTGGTCGGCACGCGGGGGGGCAAGCCCCCGCTGATTTGGGAAGCGGCGCGGCCTTTGTGCCGCGCCTTTGCAACAAAACGGCCCCCGCACGTGGGGGCCGGCTGGAAACAAACCGGGGGGCCGGCTACCCCCCTCTCTTCAAAGAACCGCCCCCCTCATAATGAGGGGGGTTTTGTGTGTTGGCCGGGGGAATTAATTCCCCCGGTTTAATGCCTTCCGGCCGGCCAGCTGGCCGGCCGGTTTTCCCCAACGGGACCGGAAATTCCGGTCCCCCCTTCGGCTTCCGACGCCGGCGGCCCGGCCGCCAGTCTTCTCTTCCCGCCGCGGCCCGGAACCGGCCGCGGTCTCCTCGTCCCGCCGCGGCCCGGAACCGGCCGCGGTGTTCGTCATCCGGCGCGGTGCGACGGCACCGCGCCCCTTCCCGTGCCTTGATTCCTTTCAACGCGGCGCGACGGCGTCGCGTTGTTGAAGATTCTTCCTCGGCGTGGCGCGACGGCGCCGTGTAAAAAATATTTTCACGATCATCCGTGTGGTGCGACGGCACCACGCCACTTGCTTCCACCCGCAAGAATAAACAAGAACGATGGAGGGGGTTCGGCCGTGTTCGTGCGGTCCGGCCCCCTCACGTTAAAATAATAACGCGACTTTAAATAATTCAAAGCCACACGTTAGACTTGCTAAATTCACGATCAAGAATAAAATTGTTAAACCAAAAAGAAAAACAACAACCCCTACCTCGGGTATAAGGTTCGAAGATTTGTCTACGTTCCGCGGAAGACGACGTCGCGGAGGTCGGGCGTCGCGGTCGTCGTTCGTCAAATCCGTTGACGAAGGGATGCGTCCGATGCGATACGTCGTTGGTGAAACTTCTCAAGTCGACGAAGAAAAACCGAGGAGGAAGCGGTGTCTCCCTTTCATTGACATGGAGAGAAGATAGAACGGCGTGTCGGTGTTCTTCGCGTTCTTCAAGGAGGAAGATGAAGTTCTTCAAAGTGTAGAACTCTTCCTCTCTCAAATCTCCACACAACACAGCAACTCCCAAAATAAAATAAGCTACACCTTATTTTATTTTCACTTTGCCAACCTTTCAAAATTCAAAAGTTGAATTCATTACATTAATTAAATCTAGGGTTGACAAAAATTAAATGATGAGATAAGTTGGCAATAATTAATGTAGGGGAGAGTCACATAATTAAGAGGGGGTTTAGAGGGGTTAGGGAATTTGAAAAGGTGGGGGCTCGTGTGGGCCCCACCTCCCTCATAACCACACATGGGAAGTTGGGTGGTTGTGGGCCCCACCAACAACTTCCCATGAGAGAGTCTAACCACCACGAATAAAATAAAATTCAAACATAATTTTATTTTACTTATCTTTTAATCCCCAAAACTAACTTTCAACCCGCAACAAACGCATCTCCCGAAAAGGTCTCTTTAAGCGAATTTCGGCGCTGCGAGTTCATCGGTGCCCTCAGATTTCAATTCCGAGCACCGGATCAAAAGTTAGGAATTCCCGCTCGTTCGTTCACTGAACGTACCCGAGGCAAACTTCGGAAATTAATTCCGGGCACTCTGGGCCTCGGAATCAGGTGCCGTCTGAAACCGCGCTCTTGTAAAATTCTAAAGAAAATTAAGAAAAAATTTTCCTTGAATTTTACGGGTCTTTACATTACTCCCACCTCAGGGCTTTACGTCCCCGTAAAGATACATCAAAAACTAGGGAAACAAATGAGGGTACTGAGCACGCATATGAGCCTCCCGCTCCCATGTGCTCTCCGGGAGATTCCCGTGCTGCCATCTGATGCGCACAAGAGGAATCGATCTCCCACGCAGGACCCGCTCCTGTCGATCCTCTATCTCCACCGGGACCTCCGTAAAAGTCGCCCCATCGTCAACGTCAAGCTCCCCATGATCAATGATGTGTGTCGGGTCGTGCACGTATCTCCTCAACTGGGATACGTGGAAGACGTCGTGCACCCGGTGCAACTGAGGTGGTAGAGCCAAGCGATAAGCCACCTCACCAATCCTGCGGAGAATCTGGAAGGGTCCGATGAAGCGCGGAGATAACTTGTCGCCTCGGCCAAATCTCCGAATACCACGTCGAGGTGAGACCCGCAAGAAGACGTGGTCGCCATCCTCCAACTCCAGTGGCCTCCGCCTCCTGTCAGCATAAGACTTCTGCCGGCTCTGAGCTGTCCTCATCCGCTCCTGGATGACCTGGACCTTCTCTGTCGTGGCCTGGACCATCTCCGGTCCCACCAGTGCTGACTCCCCAGGGTCTGTCCAGCACAAAGGAGATCTACATGGTCGGCCGTACAACGCCTCGTACGGTGCCATCCCGATGGTGGAGTGGTAGCTGTTGTTGTACGCGAACTCCACTAAGGGTTGGTGGTCCTCCCAGCTACGACCAAAGTCGAGGACACATGCGCGGAGCATGTCCTCGAGAGTCTGAATGGTCCTCTCCGTCTGACCATCCGTCTGAGGGTGAAAGGTTGTGCTCAGACGTAGCTGTGTCCCGAACGCTTCCTGTAACCCCTTCCAACGTCGGGAAGTAAATCGGGCATCTCGATCGGAGACGATAGATGATGGTACGCCGTGGAGCCGCACAATCTCCTAAACGTAGAGACGTCCCAAGCTCTCTACTGAGCCCTGCTCTCTGATGGGTAAGAAGTGTGCCGACTTGGTGAGTCGGTCAACAATCACCCAGATGGAGTCGTGACCTCTGGAAGTGCGTGGAAGTCCAGTCACGAAGTCCATAGATATGCCGTCCCACTTCCACTCCGGAACCTCCAAGGGCTGTACCAAGCCTGCTGGTACCTGATGCTCTGCCTTCACCTGCTGGCAGGTAAGGCATCGAGAAACGAACTCTGCTACTGCCTTCTTCATGCCCGGCCACCAGTGCTGTCGTCTGAGGTCCTGGTACATCTTCGCCACTCCAGGATGTACCGCTAAAGGAGAAGTGTGAAACTCTCTCAGTACTTCCTCTCGCAATGCGACTGGCACCATGGTACGTCCTCTGAAAAGGATGTCGTGCTCTGCTCCAAGGGAGAAACCATCAGGTACCTGTCCCGAGGATATCTGTGCTCGCCGTGTCCCACAGTCAGTGTCCCCACGCTGTGCCTCCCTGACTCGCTGCAGTAGTGGAGGGGTGACTGTGAGAGACTGGAGGAAGGCTGCTCCATCTCTATCCACGAAGGTTATCTGCAAAGAGGCTAGCTGCTCCGTCGCCTCCTCAAGTAGCTGTATGCCCGTCCTCCTGCTGAGGGCATCGGCTACTACGTTCCCCTTCCCAGGAGTATAGACTATCTCAAAGTCATAGTCCTGGAGGAACTCGAGCCATCGCCGCTGTCTCAGGTTCAGGTCCTTCTGCGAGAAGATATACCTGAGACTATGATGATCGGAAAAGACTGTAAAGCGCTCGCCCATCAGATAATGTCGCCATGTCTTCAGAGCGAATACCACTGCTGCTAACTCCAGGTCATGGGTAGCGTAGTTCTGCTCATGCGGCCTCAACTGTCGTGATCCATAGGCGATCACTGCCCGCTCCTGCATCAGAACACATCCGAGTCCGGTCCCTGATGCATCGCAGTAGACTACGTACCCTACTCCCTCCTCAGGCAACCTCAAGATAGGTGCGCTAGTCAATCTCTGTCTCATCTCTTGGAAGCTCTGCTGACATCTGTCTGTCCATATGAAGGGTTTCCCCTTCTTCGTCAAAGATGTGAGTGATGCTGCAACTCTAGAGAAGTCTAGTACGAATCTCCAATAGTATCCATCTAGTCCCAAGAAACTCCGAACCTCAGTCACGCTCCTGGGTGGCTCCCAAGCTAACACAGCCTCAATCTTCGCGGGATCCACTGCAACTCCCGCCTCAGAGATAACGTGTCCCAAAAAGTGGACCTCACGTATCCAGAACTGGCACTTCGAGAGCTTACCATAAAGCTGGTGCTCTCGGATTGAGTCAAGAACCACTCTCAAGTGATAGGCGTGCTCCTCCTCTGTCGTAGAGTAAATCAGAATGTCGTCGATGAAGACCACGACAAACCGATCGAGGTATGGATGAAAGATCCTGTTCATGAGAGCCATGAATACTGCTGGAGCATTGGTTACACCGAAAGGCATATCCAAGAACTCATAGTGGCCATACCGACATCTGAAGGCTGTCTTCTGCACATCCTCGTCTCTGACTCTGAGCTGATGATAGCCTGACCTGAGGTCTTTCTTCGAGAACCACCGTGCTCCCTTGAGCTGATCAAAGAGGTCATCAATCCTCGGTAGCGGATACTTGTTCTTCACTCTCACCTGGTTCAGGCGACGATAGTCAACACAAAGTCGCAAGCTCCCGTCCGCCTTCTTGGCGAACAATATCGGAGAAGCCCAGGGTGAAACACTGGGTCGGATGAACCCCTTGCCCTGCAAGTCCTCCAACTGTACCCGTAGCTCTCGAAGCTCGGCGGGGGCCATCCGATATGCTGGAGTAGATATCGGGGCTGTCCCGGGGTACAAGTCAATATAAAAGTCTACCTCTCTGCGAGGAGGTAGCCCTGGGACGTCGTCGGGAAAAACGTCCGCAAACTGATCCACCACTGCAGGAAAACCAGGACTCCGCACGTCAACTGCTCCAAGGATGAGGCTAGCCAACTGATGAGTGATGGGCTGTCCTCTCCTCCGCGGAAGTCCATCCTGTGCTGCAAAGGCTCCCTTCTCGCCGGTGAAGGTGAACCTGCTCCTGTCGGTGCGTACACATCGCACCTTGCGCCTAAAACAGTCAATCTGTGCATGGACCGTAGATAGCCAATCCATGCCCAAGATGACGTCGTAAGGCCTCGACGCTGCTACCAGAAGATCCCAGCCGAAGCTCTCGCCTCCTAGAGTAAGCTCACACTGCCGGCACCAGTGCGTAATCGTCGAGTCTAATCCCGTAGGAGTCTCTAGCCGTAAGGATCGAGCCAACGGCTCTGTCGGAATCTCCGAGCTCCGAACAAGGGCAGCGGCTATGAAAGAGTGACTCACTCCTGTGTCTATAAGAACTGCAGCAAGGGTGGAATAGACACAGATAGTACCTCGAATCATCTCGGGTGCGCCGTGGTCGTAGGCCTCTGCTGCCTGGAGCTGTGCCCGTCGCTACCCGCCAGCTCCCTGTGGTCGGGGTGGACCTCCTGGTGATGGTGGTGGCAGAGCCTCAAAGCGTCGCCCACCACCGGCTGCTCGTCCAGCTCCTCTGCCTCGTCCGCCTCCTCCCTGCGGACCGCCACGGTCGACCCTCTGCCTCTGCCTCGGTGGTCCATCAACTGACTGCTGCTCCTCGGCACGGCGGGTCGGGCAGTCGCGAGCCATGTGGCCCTGCCCGCCGCATGAGTAGCACTGTCTGCCTCTCGAAAGACTGGCTCCGCGCTGTGTGCCCCGCACTACTGAGCCAGTGCCCTGAGAACGTCTGCCCGAAGGTCTGGTCTGTCTGGACCCCTGAGTCATCCGTCGACTGCCTGCTGCAGATGACTCTGCCACGTGCCTCCCTACGGTGGGTCGCTGTGCTGGTGTAGACTCAGCAAGGAAGCTCTCGATCAGAAGGGCCCGCTCCAGTACTCCTGTCTGAGTCGGTATGCTGAGGGAGATCAGCGATGCCCTGATATCGTGTCTCAAACCCTGCTCGAAGGTCCGGGCCCGGAAGAATGGGTCCCGTACCATGTCGGTCGAGTAGCGCAAGAGATCGGTAAATCTCGCCGAGTACTGAGCGACCGTCATGCTGCCCTGCCGCAGCTGTAGAAGCTCCTGGATACGCACCGCACGAAGGGTGGCTGGGACGAACTCTGAGCGGAAGAGGCTCTCAAAGTCCGTCCAAAGTAGGGATGCCTCATCGTGCACCTGGAGCATCAGGCTCCACCATCGTCCTGCTGCTGCGTGTAGTAGGCTCGCAGCGAGGATCACCATGAGGTCTGCTGGTGTCCTCACTAGCCTAAACACTCGAACCACTGCCTCCAGCCAGTCCTCTGCTGCCTGGGGATCCGTCTCCCCGCGAAACCTGGGTGGTCGCTGGCGCTGAAACTCATGCAGTGCACTGAGGCGACATGCATCGTCAGTGGCTGCTGCTGGAAGCATCGGGGGCTCGGCGGGTAAAGCTACCGCCGGTGCCACTACTGGAAAAGGGCCCTGTACCGAGGCCTCGTCGCTCGGTGGGCTGTCGTCTCGCTCGACTCTCGGAACCCTAGCTGGCTGCCGTCGTGGGGCCATTCTGAAAAGGAAACAGGTGCGCCACGGTTAGAACAGTATACCTGGTGAGCTGATATAAGTAATCACAAAGAAAACTTTGAAACACACACGCAATCAATGTTTTCGTGAATTAAGTCGGAAATCAGAAGTCAGGGTCCTGGTGTACGGATACGTCGGCCGCCGCACCAACACTGGACACCCTGGACTGATAACCACACTCAATACGCTAAACATTATTGCTTCACATAGAAAAGATCAGAGTTCGCGGTAGAACCGAACTCCTCTGATACCAATTTGTCACGACCCGCCCTCGGGGTCCGTGTCGTGACTACCCCAAGCCCGCCTTCTATAGGCCAGGGGCTGGCGACTAGCACCAAGGCGTAAATCCCAGTAAAAAGGGAAGGCATTGCCTTTGAAAAGTAACAAACACCACAGAGTAAGCAAGCGGAAAGTAAACACTAAACAAAGCAGAGTACAACTGAAAGTGCGGAAAAGTAAATGGGCCAGAATACAAACCCAAACTAAAAGTAAAGTACAACTCGAAAGGGAAAACAGCAACTGAAAAGTAAAAGCCGCTACACCGAGCTGTCTACTGGAAATCCCACCTGAAGGGTGGGTACAGAAAGCTCCTCTGCTCCACGGGTCCCGCCGTCCGCTCCGTGCACGTCCCGCCCAGTGGTCCACCTCCGGGTACCGTCCCGCTCTACAAGCCTCAGCTAAGGTCAACGCTGTCCGTCGTCTGCAACCAACACAACGTAGTGCGGGCGAAGCCCGTGCAGGGGTGAGTATAAGCTACTCAGTAGGGACCCCGAGACCCCTGAAGGTCTCTCAAATCCACAAAGGATAAACCACGAAGAAAAGTACAATCACGAAGTAACAACCGACACTGCTGAGGTATATGCCCATACATATACCTAAGTCATCAATTAAAATACGCTCCAACCTCTGAGCCCAAGTACAACTCAGTCCACGCAGGAAAGTATACGTATTCCACATAGGAAAGCAAAACATAATCCACACAGGATTGCACAACACAATCCACACAGGAAAGCAACAGGATTCAGCTCACACAGGTATACCTCTTCAAGGACGATAAAGATGATCACTGATCCATCTAAGTCGTCGGACCCACGAAGGATCGATAGGTAACTAACCCCCGCAAAGACCCACACAGGATCGGGCCCACACAGGACCTGTAGGCGCTGGTTCACACAGGACCGCTGAGCGCAGAGACCCACACAGGATCGGACCCACACATGATTGGTAGCACTGATCCACGTAGGATCGCTGAGTGCTGAAGTCGTCGTCGTCGAATCCACACAGGATCTCTGTACTGTCGTCGTCGCAGTCACAGTAGCAGTCGTAGCAGTAGTAGTCACAGTAACAGTCGCAGCAGTAGTAGTCACAGTAACAGTCGCAGCCAGCACTAGGGTTCCCGCACAAAGAAAGCTCGTTCGGAGGGTCCGCTCCACGAGCCGAGAGGCTGATACATCAACTGTCACGAAGACCAGGGTTGATGTATCCAAAAGTTCCGTATCGTCAACAGGAACTCAACGTAACAGACGGCGCGTCCATCGGACGCCCGGTCTGAGAGTTATTGGCATTTTCGTCTCCGGGACCCGGTTGGTTTTTAAGGAAAAACCAACCCGACCGTACTCCACCTACGTCCAAACCTCGGGAGGAGTATGTCAAAAGATTCGTCTCACTAAGAGGGACACAACACAGCTAACGGCACGTCAATCGGACGTCCGTAGCTCAAGATATGAGTGTTTCCGCTCCAAAGGCCCGGTTGGTTTCGTGAACGAACCAACCCGGCCGAACTCAAAGTAAACCGAAACCTTGAGTGCGATATACCGAAACGACCGTCTCGATCCAAGGATCGCGTTGCCGCAGAAGGTTCGTCATTCGGAGGTCCGAGGCTCAAGATATGGCCCAAAAACCGATTCTGGTTCGAAACGGGGGGTCCGGGTCCGGGCCGACCCGGCCCGACCCCCCCCCCCCCCCCTGGGGCGGCGCGGCGGCTGGCGCCGCACGTGGTCGGCACGCGGGGGGGCAAGCCCCCGCTGATTTGGGAAGCGGCGCGGCCTTTGTGCCGCGCCTTTGCAACAAAACGGCCCCCGCATGTGGGGGCCGGCTGCCCCCCTCTCTTCAAAGAACTGCCCCCCTCATAATGAGGGGGGTTTTGTGTGTTGGTCGGGGGAATTAATTCCCCCGGTTTAATGCCTTCCGGCCGGCCAGCTGGCCGGCCGGTTCTCTCCAACGGGACCGGAAATTCCGGTCCCCCCTTCGGCTTCCGACGCAGGCGGCCCGGCCGCCGGTCTTCTCTTCCCGCCGCGGCCCGGAACCGGCCGCGGTCTCCTCGTCCCGCCGCGGCCCGGAACCGGCCGCGGTGTTCGTCATCCGGCGCGGTGCGACGGCACCGCGCCCCTTCCCGTGCCTTGATTCCTTTCAACGCGGCGCGACGGCGTCGCGTTCTTGAAGATTCTTCCTCGGCGTGGCGCGACGGCGCCGCGTAAAAAATATTTGCACGATCATCCGCGTGGTGCGACGGCACCACGCCACTTGCTTCCACCCGCAAGAATAAACAAGAACGATGGAGGGGGTTCGGCTGTGTTCGTGCGGTCCGGTCCCCTCACGTTAAAATAATAACGCGACTTTAAATAATTCAAAGCCACACGTTAGACTTTCTAAATTCACGATCAAGAATAAAATAGTTAAACCAAAAAGAAAAACAACAACCCCTACCTCGGGTATAAGGTTCGAAGATTTGTCTACGTTCCGCGGAAGACGACGTCGCGGAGGTCGGGCGTCGCGGTTGTCGTTCGTCAAATCAGTTGACGAAGGGATGCGTCCGATGCGATACATCGTTGGTGAAACTTCTCAAGTCGACGAAGAAAAACCGAGGAGGAAGCGGTGTCTCCCTTTCTTTGACGTGGAGAGAAGATAGAACGGCGTGTCGGTGTTCTTCGCGTTCTTCAAGGAGGAAGATGAAGTTCTTCAAAGTGTAGAACTCTTCCTCTCTCAAATCTCCACACAACACAGCAACTCCCAAAATAAAATAAGCTACACCTTATTTTATTTTCACTTTGCCAACCTTTCAAAATTCAAAAGTTGAATTCATTACATTAATTAAATCTAGGGTTGACAAAAATTAAATGATGAGATAAGTTGGCAATAATTAATGTAGGGGAGAGTCACATAATTAAGAGGGGGTTTAGAGGGGTTAGGGAATTTGAAAAGGTGGGGGCTCGTGTGGGCCCCACCTCCCTCATAACCACACATGGGAAGTTGGGTGGTTGTGGGCCCCACCAACAACTTCCCATGAGAGATTCTAACCACCACGAATAAAATAAAATTCAAACATAATTTTATTTTACTTATCTTTTAATCCCCAAAACTAACTTTCAACCCGCAAAAAACGCAACTCCCAAAAAGGTCTCTTTAAGCGAATTTCGGCGCTGCGAGTTCATCGGTGCCCTCGGATTTCAATTCCGAGCACCGGATCAAAAGTTAGGAATTCCCGCTCGTTCGTTCACTGAACGTACCCGAGCCAAACTTCGGAAATTAATTCCGGGCACTCTGGGCCTCGGAATCAGGTGCCGTCTGAAACCGCGCTCTTGTAAAATTCTAAAGAAAATTAAGAAAAAATTTTCCTTGAATTTTACGGGTCTTTACAAATGAACTATGTTAACCCTAATGTGTCATAGATTGAAAATAATGTTTCATGACTTAGACATCCTATGAATGATTTTTTATGATTCCATGATTACTCAATATTATTATTGTTACACACACTAGTTTTTGATCTATGATAATGGATGGACCTAAGAGTAATAAAATTGATATTGAATACAATGTTAAATAAAATGAAAATCCTCTTGAGAATCCAAATTAAGTACGAGATTAGATGAAAAATACTGTGTATTTTCACACCCAAATATTTCTAGGTATTAATAGTAACAATAATTTCATTGATCTTACAAATGAAAAAAGGAAGGAAAATATCAATATTTAGTTTTTTTGTTGTAATTTCCACCTTCTTTAAAAGGTTCCTTTAATCTACTTATTATTGAGAAATGGATACATACCACATAGTGGATATTTTATTTTTCCAATGTTTGAAATATGAAAATGTTTATCCTAGAATAATATCATGTAGAAGGTGAAGTTACTAAAAGGTAGAATCTTGTAAATAATTCATGGAAAGATAAATAAAATTAATTAATTACCTAGGAATTTATAAGATGGTATTTTTTTAGTAATTATATTCCCTAAAATATTCACATGAAATTTGAAATAGAATTAAATGATGTAATGAATAAATATGATGAATCAATATCTACCTATATGGAAAATTTCATGAGACTTGAACGGAACTCCTTCTGTTTTACAAGAAAACCTATAAGAATAGTTGAATGATTCCTTAGATTCTTAAGTAAAATCCTCCAAAGATAATTGTATATAAGTTTATTTTAATGATTTTAATAATCATAACATGTTATATGAATTTGAAAATATAAATTGGACACTCAACATTATCAGGGTTTGGGCGATAAAAAGATAAATATAAAATTTCAAGGAAATTCAAAAAAACCCAATGGTAAATACAAAATAAATATTCCTCAATTTCATATATGTGTATAGAAGCATGGTTGAAATTTTCATATGGGTTTTGGTAATTTTTTTGAGTGTGGAATAAACTACTAATGTGAAAAATAATACTAATGTGATGTGAATAGTCTAGTCTATGAAAGAAATAGTGAGAAATATTAACTAAATTTATCTACCACAATCCAATATTGTAATTGAATTGAGTATGTAAATTACACCAATAAGGGCATGGTTTTAAGGGTTACTGATGATAATCTACATCAGTATCCTTAGAATTGAATTGGAAAATGGAATTTTCATAATATTAAAACTGTTAAATTGGGTCATGATAGTGAAAGGTACACATACAATCCACTCTATTAATACAAATTTTTCTATTTTATTCTCTATCTACCACATATTATATATATAAATAATTTGATAAGGGTGTCACCTCATCGCCTAATTGATTATATATTGAGTTAGTAGTGAAAACTATTAATTGTATGATGATCTCATCTCTAGTAAATATCTTCTCTATGATACAATTTTGTGGGAATGTACTCTAGGAAAAGATATTGATTCTCCCTATAGTATAATTTGATATGACTTTGGGAATGGATTGTATCTCTGTATATAAGTACCAAATATATTTTCAAGGAAGAGTAGTCATATTTGATATTCCAAAACAATCTAGGATCATATTTGGGTGCGAGGATGAATGTGAACTTCTATAGGATGTTATATCCATTATATGTGTCTTTCTACCAATTCATGAGAGATTTTTATCTCAAATAGTTTGAGATATACTAAAAAATTAAGATATCCCTATTTTTCATGATTATGTGTATTTATTTCCAAAACATGTTATGAGTCATAAACTAATTCATGATGTTTAGTTTTCAATAGAACTCATACCCAGTGCTACACCTATTTTAGAGACTACTTAGAGAATAGACCGAAGTGATTTTTTGGAATTAAAGAAGAAACTTCATGAGAAGATTAAAAAGGAATTATTTCACCCTAGTGTAACTATATAAGGTGAACCTATTTTTTTAAAAAAGATAGATGGATCAACACATCTTTTCAGTTATTATCGATAACATAAGAAAATTTCTATCAAGAAAAAGTATCCTCAACCACATATCCAGGATATGTTGGATCAATTATGAGGAGTTAAATATTTTTTGAAGATTGATCTCCATTGTGGATATCCATAATTGATGTTTAAAGAAGGATATATGAAAAAAATTGTAAAATTTATGGTCATTATGATTTTATATTGATTGAATTTCTATATAAAAATAATCTTATTATATTCATGGATTTAATAAATAGGGTCTTCATAGATACCCATTATATGTTTTTTGTAGTTTATATTGATGATATTATTTTATATGTTAATACAAATAAATAACATAAATAATATTTGAGGATTGCGATGATAACCCTATTAAAGATTATGTTGTATCAAAAATTTTCCAAAGTAAATTTTTGATACCTAATGTTTCATTCTTGGGTTATATAATATCAAGTTAGGGAATATTGGTCGTTTCTTAAAATATATAATTTAATAAAAAATGGCCCAGACCAACCATTATAACAAAAATCTATAGTTTTATTGGATAATTTGTATAATACTAATAGTTTTTATGATATTTTTGATGACTATATAATATAAAAACCATATTGACTTAGAAGGTATCCAAGTTCCTTTGCACAAATTAATTTGATGAAAATTTCATAGAGCTAGAAAGGTTGTTGGTAAGTTCACCTATACATACAATAATATATAGAAGAGAAGGGTTTGTGTTTTTAATAATTTAACGAATAAGGAATTGTGATGAATCATCATGAAACATGATATATCGATAACTTATAACTCACCATAATTAGTAATTAATGAGAGAAATTACTCAAATAATGATTTATAGTTAAAATTAAAAACAATTTCACTAAAAAATAGAGGGATATTATTTATGTTAAAATATGTTTTATATATATTGAATATAAAATGTTAGAGTATAGATTCATATAGAAAGATTTGAATATTCCTTAAATGATATGGTCAGGTTTTTTTAAGGAATATGAATTCTAAAAACACTACCACCTTGGGAAGGAAAATAAGGTGGAGGATTCTTTGAGTCAAGAAGGCCATGCTAGTTTTTCAATGATAAGGAATAAAATATTTACAATATTTATGGTTTTTTATAATATAGATCTTGAGATCAGATGGAAATGATGTATATAATATATTTATTCTATGAATTTTCAACCATCTATTCAACTATAGATTAAAAATGTACCAAAGGAGGATGAAGAATTGAAAAATATGGTGAGAAATATTCCTAAGTTCAAGTATGACTGTGATGGAATGATAAGGTTCAGGAACCATGTATGTGTCTGTTCGATACTATAATTGATGAAGTAGTTATTATATTATGCTCATAGTTCATTATTATCTATTCTTCGCAAATGTATGAAGATGTATAGAGATATGAAAGAATATTTATAGTTGGATAAAATGATAAGGGATAATATAGATTTTATATCTCAATTCTTGGTGTTCTTGTTTTTAAAATATGAGATATATTATTATATTATTATTTTAAAACTAATAAACATACTAGAATGTAAATGGAAAATATTACATGAATTTCATCATCAAACTGCCTAAAACGTCTAAAGGGTATAATTATATTTGTGTTGTAGTAATTTTCTTTAAACAAAATAGTGGATTTATATCCCATAAGGAAATATTTTTACCAATATTTGATTTATAGGATACATATTATTGAAGTGGTAAGGTATTATGGAGTACCACATTCTATTATATATTACAAGGATATGAGGTTTACCTCAATGTTTTGTAGAATTGTTCAATAGAATATGGATCCCATGTTGAGTTTTAGAAAATAATATCATCTTCATAATGATGGTCATTCTAAGAGGACCATTACTACATTAATTGATATTATGAGATCGATTTTTATATATTTCAAGGGTTTTTTGGACCAACACCTTTCTTTGGTAGAATTTTTTTTAACAATTACATTCACTCAAGGTGAATGATGGAACCTTATTAATACCTTTTTGATAGTAAATTTAAAACTATAATGTGTTGTAATGAAGTAAAATAAATAAATATATTGGCACTTGAGCTATTTGACGTGAATGTAGAGATGGTCAGAAATATTCATTAGCCCATTAGTTATGCTTCGAGTGAACTGAAATGTTTTGTTGAGAATCGTCAGATATATCTAAAATTTGAAGTTAGTGATACTTTTTTTGGTATAATATCACCTTTTAAGAAGGTTATATGATTTTATAAATAGGGAATGTTGATCAATATATATATAAGACTTTTTAAATTCTTTATTTTTTTGGGACACTTGTTTATCCCATTACACTTCTTCCAAATCTATCACAAGTTCAAGATGTGTTTCATATATTTATCATGCGGAATTACTAACATTATCATTTACATATAGTGAACTAAGATGTTGTAAAAAATGATCCTAAAATCTATTATATGGGATAAACATTGGAGATTTTATATCAAAGATATAAATTTTATCAGAAAAATACCACTGGCCCGGTTAATGTTCTGTGGTGAAACTATAAATTTAAGGAAGCTACATGGGAACCCAAAGATGTGATGAGGTTGAAGTATCCTTCGTTAATTTTCTTGAGTGATGTAATTTTTAGAAGGATATTCTTATAAGGTTAATATAATGTGAAACCCTAATATTTTATGACATATTTCTCTTTAAATAAAATTATTCTTTTTGATATATTTCTTTACATGCTACATTGAGATTAAACAAACCATGATATACAAAAAATTATTATTATTTAATGTTAAAATTATCACATAGCAATTAGATTGTTAGGTATGAATAGAACTAACGAAAGTGTGAAAAATATTTTTTTATGTATGTATAAAATGAATTCATTAGTATTTAACTAGTTATAAATTAATATAAATGTATTCTAAGGAAATAACTGTTGTTTAAAAAAACTATTTTTTACAATAGTGTTTATATTAATAAATTAAATTAAAATTTATTCTTGAATGAATTAGAATAATTTTTTATATAATACTTTGAATAAAATATTTTAATATACAACTAATAGTATTGACATGTCATGTAATGAATGTAAAATCAATTTTTTTTATAAAAGTTCATTTTGTTAAAAATAGTTCTATCACCTTTTGCACACATTTATTAAAATGGATTTATACTACTTATTGTAATTTAATCTAGTAGAATTTATTATATATTTTTAATTAGTATAATTAGTTGTATTTTATAAGGACAACATAATTTTGTTTCATAATTAATTGTAAAAATAATAACAATTTTTTACCAAAGTTATAGTTAAAAAAGGTTTACTAGGGGGGTTAAGATAATTGATAATGTTTAAAATTTCAAAAAACACATTATATAATCTAATAGGTTTAGGTTATTTAATATTTAACATTCTTATATTATAATATTTGTAATTTTGGATTCCATTTTACATGAGTAATAAAATGATATAATTTAATCTTTTGAAAAACTCAATGAGTCTTCTCTCCCAACCATATAAAATGATACCACCTGTCCAATATTATTCATAAATCATTATCCTACTATAATGGTCAATCCATAACTTAATCCCTTAAAAACGTCCACACCCATGTCATAGAGTTCCTAGTTTTAATCAAATACTATCCATACAAGGCTTAAGCTGTAATCCCAAGGACATTTCTCAATGAAGAGGTATGACTCTTAACCAAAAATAATCAATTTTATTTATTCTTATACCTCAAAAAATCATATTATATAAATTAAAAAATAATTAATTTATTATATTAAATATATTTTATTATTATTATTATTATTATTTATCAACCATTTTACATCTCATTTCTATCAAATTTCTAATTAAAGTATCGTTCATGCTTACATATGAACTACCTCTTACACATAGCGTTGTGATTAATTTTCAATCACCATAACTAGTGGGCGGTTATTAAAAGGTATTCAATATTTATGTATTATATTTATGATAAAATTATCATTCTAAAATTATAATATCTTATTTACCTTCTTACATTTCCATCCCATGGAAAATGATAACATATATTGTGTTTGCGTGTGGACTACCTCCTCCACGGAGCGACATGATTCAATTTTCATTTATGTTTTACATAGATAGTAATAAGGATATATTTAATGAATATATATTGTATAAAATTTTTATTTATGAATATTTAAATGTTAATTATTATTTACCATTATTTTTCCCCATTGAAAAGTGGAAAACTCACTCGTGCGTATGTCTGAACTATTATCTCTACAATATGATGTCATTCATTATTCATCAACACATTATATTAATAGTTTTAAAAGGGTATTTCATAATATAATATTATTATTATATAAATATTAATAAAATATTGATAATGACCCCTTAATCAAGGTTAATGTTCATGAACCATTAAATTGAAGAATGCATATATATTGGCTAGGTTTAAACCCAAGTGATCATTTAAATAAATAAAAATTTGATAGAAAGATAATTAGAAATTACAAAGGAATTATATGTTATAATATTTTTATAAATATGGGTTTTTAATATATATTTATAATAAATATCAATTTATCATACAATATATTTGAATGTGTTTTATGAAATATGAGACTCATGGTAAGGGGTTTATATTACTCTCATTTCTTTTTGGGATTTTCTTTAATAAATTTAAATTAAGGGAAATTAAATAGATATAATCATTTAAACACTATATATTTTTCTTATATCATGATTATTTATTGAGTTCTCATCAAATAGGAAATTTTCTTTTCTTTAGTACGTAAAGTGATCAAGAAATTTTTTTTAATGAAAAAATGAAAATATTTCAAAATTGGTCAATGATCACTTCATTATATGTAAATACTCTTAAAATATGTTTTATGAAACTTTTATATTATACTTAATTTTTTTAAAATCAAATTGTAACTACCTTTGAATTTGTGTACAAATTTTACAAAAGGAATCTTTCAAAAAAAATTCTAAAGAAGTCATTTTTTAACATTACGAAAAAGTGTGAAAGGGATGTTTTATTTTAATGTATATGAAAATAAAGTATTTACAACTATTATTATAGTTATTTAATTTAAATATTACATTAAAATTCCCCATTATAATTTACAAATAATGGATTTTCTCAATTTAATGGGAATTTTTAGTTAATAATTTATCAAATGAAAAGAATATTTTTTTTTGTTTTTAAATAATGGATCAAATATTCTTTAAAAGAAATGTTTAATATATGTTAGTATACTTTATGGATTTTAATTATGCATTAGGGATATGAACTTAAGATACTATTCACTTTATTTCTCTAGATGACATATGATTAAGATGAATTAAGGATGATTTTATGGAAATCATTTTTTTACATAAGGGTATTTTTGTTATGATAAAATATTTGTAAAATCTATTTCATTTACATTTGTTATGATATAATTAAAGGATTAAATGTTTATAAAAATAGTTTCCCATCCAGAGGATATGATATGATGATATGGTGAATATATTATGATCTTACGAAATACATATATACATTTTCCATTTTGTGATGGGTGATATTATAATTATATAGAACAATAATGAATTCGATATTGATGGATATCTAATGATACAATAAGGACTAGAGTAGGGAGGGAACCCAGTTTTTAAGCGATTTTGTCCAATAATATATCCTTATGGGTGAACATTTTTAAAAAAGAACGTGTTTTGAATTTGATCCTATGAAAATTTATTTATGTATATTTGGATTTATTATTGAAATTGTAATATTTTTTGGGTTTCATCCCCATAGTTATTATATTAAAAATATTAAATATATTAAATCCCAAACATGTATCTTTTTGGAATAATTTTTTTTTGTATTGATCTAGCCTTTGAATAGGAAATATGATATCATGGTTGGTTCTAGAGCACATGGCTTACACTAGGAAAGAAAAAAAGGATAGTTGTAATTCGATATTCCATGGAAGAAATTCATCGGTGGGCGATTTAAATAAATTAAATAAATTAAATGTTTTTTATAATTTGTTAAATACTTAACATATCTTCCATCTCTCTAAATACTTTTTTATATAAAATATTTGGGGTTAGATAAATAACCCTAGGATATTTGAGATAAGGGAGAGGGGATAAATCATGGAAATTAAAAGAAATTAGATCATTAATTGACAATAAAAAATAAAGGATATGCATATAATGAAAAATAAACGTGGAATATTATCAAATGAAAATTCTAGAGATCGTTTTATTCACCAAAAAACATTTCCTCAATGTAGTGCTGGTTATTTAATGGCCTTATACCCTTTTCATTAATTTGTTCATTATGGATTATTTATTTACTAAATTCCTTAATTTTCATTATTCTTAGGATTTGATGATTTAATATAAATTTTAATTTTTATTAATTGTTGTTTTCTTCCTCGATTTTGAAATATTTTGGTTTTCTCAATTAAGATAGTTGGTTTGGATCACATTGGTCAATGAAAATTCCCACTTTGTTTATTTCCCACTTTTATCTCTGTTAATCCTATTCTTCATCGGTGTCCTATGGTATTAGAAATTTAACAATTACTAATCAGTTTAAATATGATATAACTTTTGTATTCTTGGTGGTTCTTTGAAATGAAATACATCAAAGGTTTGTGGAAGGATATTGAAGAAATGATAGTTTGAAGGTGATGGTTACATGTATCAGAACCAAATTTTAGGAATATAAGGTGTAAAATATCATGCATGGGTGGTAGGATATCCAGTTTTCAGCCACCAAATAATGAGAATAGCTGATCAGAGGAATTTTACATTGATTTTGGTTCTTTGGGTTTGTTAATAGTGGATCATGGAGGTTGTTCTATGGATTATATTCCCCTTGGTGGAGATGGGATGTAAAAAATCCATTAAAGTCACTAGAAAATCTATTTTGCATATATTATTGAAACAAATAATGGAAGATGAAGTTTCTAAGACAGATCGATCCATAAATAGATTTTTATGTACATATTGTGGAAAAAATGGAAATGTTAGTGAGATATGAGTAAGAAACTGCATCTAGTGGGGAAAAAATCTATTAAACTCCATTTAATCAAGTATGACACATACTATTTCTTTGGTTTATCAAAGAGGATGTGGTTTTGATGGTTCATAAATTTCACATGTTTTTTCGGAAGAACCACATGCCATGTGACCTTTTCTGGGTAACCCATCTATGTACCTGTGGTATGCAGATAGAAAATTCATGAGGCCAATACTCTGTGTACCTTAAGGTACAATCAATGAACCCCGACCCAGTCATAGGAGGTGGGTTTAGTGTGGAACCCATCTTGATCCTCGGGAAGCCCCATAAACCAAGTTATTCAGATAACATGTCATATATATTGGATATTACATGTTAAGTATAGTATTGGGAAATTACCAGTCTTAGGCATTATGAGACAAGTTGTGTACCCCAACAGGACATGTCAAATACTCCCCTATAGAATTTCTACCTTACATATGTCCTTCTTCAGGAAATGGAATTGTGCCCTCGAGTTTTGTTTCTTAAGTATTCTTACATTTAGGATATGATGGTGGACTTTGATTCAGAATCAATTATATGATGTAAGGTAAATTAAAAAGGGATATTATTACAATGATGTTTATCTGATAGAAGTTATTGATTTTGATCATCAGGGAGAATTTAGGGTTAGTACTCCCCTATCAAAATAGGGAACGTTTCCCTAATAATATTTATATTAGGTTGTGTTTTTACTCCCCCACAATATATAGGGTGTGGGTACTCTATGTATTGAGTGGTTTCCCCCTGAATTCTAGCACTAGTGGGGAACTGGTTCCTC
The DNA here is from genome assembly GCA_963277665.1 of Viscum album. Taxonomy (NCBI): domain Eukaryota; kingdom Viridiplantae; phylum Streptophyta; class Magnoliopsida; order Santalales; family Viscaceae; genus Viscum; species Viscum album. Next base: position 1,649,928,328 of record OY728152.1, read on the forward strand.
CACTAGAGTAATTAATCCATTGAATCTGGAGTAAAATGGAAAGGATAAAACTCTATCCATATTTTTTTTGTTATTTTACACAGTTTTAGCATCATAGACATGAATATTAGGTTCTATAGATTGAATCATAATTCTTATCTGGTTGTGAATATAGAGAACCCCTTTCTCTCTTTTCATGGGTTTCATTATGAGAATATCTAATGTTGGGTTTCTTTATTCTATTTCCTTAAGGGTTGATATTAATTTGTTTCGTCTATTTATTCATTCATGTATTCGGAGAATCCAACTAGGTATGTATATACTCACACCTAAATGTGATTTTCCCTCTAATCTTTTTTCTTATGAAGATGACATACATATTATCATTGACTATGTTAAGATTAATATTTGAAGAGATTAGCTGTTTTTTGTGATGATCAGCATGTTCAGTGGTCAAACTCTAGGATCATGAGCCAAGATATCCCATGATTTACCATATATTTTAGTTTTCATATGGTCCTCCCCTTGTTTCTTATATTGGGTGTGTATTTTTTCCCTTACAATTTTGTATTACTTTTCTATACATTGATAATTATGTTAGAGGCTGTTTCTCACACGGTTTAATCTCTATGGACTACTTCATTATTATATATATGAACTAGTTCATGAAACAAGTTATGTGCATGTGTACTGCTACTTAGGCTTAGGCCTCCCATTTAAGTGATATTCCTACTCGGTGGTAGTCTCCATCACTTGGCTTGTTAGAGTTAGGCTTGGGGTGTCACTCTTGACTTACTACCATCCCATGTGGGGTCCTGATGGTTTGGGTCATGATATAGTGGTATGAAAGGTGGTTTTTGTCCATGGGGATATGTTTAAAGTTATACATGTTGCGAGAGTTGTTTTTTTGGAAATTATGGAAATGGTGTTGTAGTGTCTCAAGTTTGGTTCTCATGATAGGTAACCTAGTGATTGGGTAGCCACAGATGTATACATACAAAAAGACTCTGAAAACATTATTTTCGACTCAGAATACTAAGGAATTGGTTGTAGGGAAACCAATGTTACATGGATCATATAGGATTTATACTTCTGAATTCCATGTCCTTATTTAGTCACCTCCTCAGATATACTCTTTGACTGTGCTACGTATTTATAATTTTAAAGATTCCTTTATGATGATATTCATATATGATTTTGATACAATTTTTCTATGATGACAAGTTGAGTGATTAAGCCTCAATGCATTGACCAATTCTTAGAGTTTTCCCCCTAGGTGACCATAAAGCAGTGGTTCCACCTACCTAGCAATGCATATACCCACATTAAGTGTCTAGGTAGATTATCATATGTATATTGAGAATATGGTATATCTAGTAGTATAAGATGTTGATGTTCCCATGAATATTTAATTGCTCAAGTTTCCAGGGATAGATACCGCACATGTTTCATTGTGAACCATGCCCTCAAAAAATATAGGATTAGCTTAGGATAGTATTATGAGTTTTTTATCTTGTGAAAACCCTGATTGATTAGATGGTTATTCTCATAAAAAATCATCAGCATGGAATAATAGTGAATTGGGGGGGGGTCAAGTCATCCATAACAATGATAAGGTGACCCTCTATTGGGATAGATATGACCATCTATTCAGAGAGGGGTACTTTTCAGAAACCCTATGGGTAACGGAGGTTTATCTAGAGGCGATGACATAGATTTTCTACCTTGTGTGGTACCCATCCTTGAATGATGGGGGTCTCAATATATAGAATTATTCATATAATATTTGGGATTTGATATATACCTATTTTGGTGATGTGTGATGTGGATTCAATATTTCAAGGAAGAGATAAATATCCCTCCCAAATATGTGTTCTCTTAACCCATGATTTAAAGCCATGCAGGTGAGTCAGTGCTTCTAAAATTATATATTGTCAAGCTGTGGTATATGAGTTCCTTATATTTTTTTGTTTTAGGTTCTTTTTTGGTTCTATAGTTTTTTTTGTGGAACCTAGGTGAGTGGAAATAGTAGGTAATGTAAAGGATAATGTTTTACTATGGAAGCTTATAACTCAGAGGCACTGATATGATCCACGGTGAAAACCATGAGTTTTATAAAATTAGTTTTAGTTTTAATAGTCACTTGTTTAGGTCACTCCATAAATTCCTTATCCCTTTCTTAGGACTTGGATATTCTAGTGGATCCTTTACCTCAACCCTTATATTGATGGACTCCTAAAAAGGACATTTTGATGAACAAAATTCAATTCTAGTAATGTAACATTAATTTTAGTGGAGATAGATTCTTGTGGGATTTTTCTATAGTTTAAATGAGACCCCAATTTGTTTTGTATTATATATAACTAGTCTGGTAGATTTTTCCATCATTATTGAGTGTAAGTCTATGAGAGATTACGAAAGGCTCGTATACCAGAAGATACAACTAACTTCTACTCAGTTTTCTAGTATGACCTTTGGCCAAGAAGACACTATATATATGGTTCTAAAACCAATTGTGTTCCCCTAGGTGGTCCTAATGTTTTACAAGAAAAAGGGATGTTGAGATATTGATACATTATATTATTTTCCATTTATTAAATTAGGCAATGATCAATGAAAATAAACCATTACTAAGGATTAATGAAATCTTAATACTATATTATGGTCTGAGATGGTTCAAAAAATTGATCTCAGGTACATATAAAACAATATAAGAATTCATAAGTATGATATTCATAAAATTATATACAATGTCTCTATGGAAAATATGTTTTCTTTTTGATTCCCTTTGGTTTGATGAATACCTCTCCAGTGTTCGTGGAACTTATGTACTAGATATTTATCCATTATTGAATCTATTTGAAGTTACCTTTGTTGATGAAATCATCATATACTCTATAACTGAGTTGGTGCAGTAAAATCATTTGAGGACAATCCTACACTTACTATGGGATCAGCAATTATATGGTAATCACTAAAAGTGTTAGTTTTTTATTTGTGAGTTTCACTTTTTAGATAATTTCTACTCTGATCATGGGGTATCCATGGACATAAAAAGTTTAATGTAGTTATTTCAGAGGATCCAACCCAGAGATTTTGAGAGAGGTAGAGTTTCTTTGTAGAGGTAGATAGTGATTTCTTATAGTATGATCCACTTGGGACCCCATGAGCATAACTATTTGATCCCTGACCTAGAATTGGTAGTGATAGTCTTCTCCATTATGTTTTAGAGGTGCTATATTCCAGTAAATAATTTATCTGTTCAGTATAACCTCCAAATTTTCAGGTAAATTTGTACCCAGAGTGAATATATCCTAAAATATAAGAATTGGTTGGAGTTTCTATAAGTCTATGAATTTGAGATATTTTATACTAAATGTATTATAATCATATTGAAAGATTCTCATTGTATGAAATTACATTATAATTTGGTAATGGAGGGGACAAAACAGTTTTCAATGTTTTAGCTGACCTAGGAGAGTTGTATAGATTATCTTCAGTTTATGGAATATACTCCACCTCTTCTTTAGATTGTGATAGTGGGTTAGTTAGTAGATATCAATTATTAAGTTCTATACAACCATACATCATTTTTTTGATTCACCAGATGGGTTTCTTGAATTTGGGGATCACATCATCATTTTCAAATTGATGGAAAGTGGTCCAGTCACATTTCTTTATGTGTATAGCATCCTGCCTTTTTATTTTATAACATTTCATTACATTTTACAAACAGAGGATCTTTAAAGTCTAGTGTCTTGGAAATCATGAACATAACACATAAGAACAGCATAAAAAATTATTATAAACCACTTATAAGTCTTCTTCATTGTTAATCCTAAGATCATTACAACATCGCATAACTTGGGAGCATACATCAAAGGAAAGGGTGAGCAGAAGGCCCAGTAAGGGAAATAAGAGAAACATTTTATATGTGAAGTTGAGATACAACAATAGAGTCATGATAAATAAATTTAATCCATGAGAAATATATCATGAGGCATATAATAATAAAAATAACATGTTTCATAACATGAAAATGTGGCTACAACATTTAACTTAGACAATCATTTCGGTATCACCACGGTCCATCCCCAAGGTGTCATTAAAAAAATTACAAAGATTATTCACCAAGGTATTTTTAAAATGGTCATCTCTTGAGATTAAGTCCTCAACTAATGCATTGGAGTTATATTAAGAAGAAACCTTAATTTTACTTTATTATCATGTGATCCACATATATCACCATCAAATATTTCACAAATAACCCAAATATTATAAAAGAAATGTGTTTCATTTTATAATCATAATGTTTTAAAAACTTCTTTTAAGACATGATCTTTATGTCAATTTAAACCCACAGAAAAAGAAAAGAGGGTTTGATATATGTAAATCCAAAAATTTTAAAAATAAAATTTTGATATATATTTGAATACCCTAGTAGAATAATGATTATTGAGTTTTGACTTAATAATATAAAATAATATGATAAAAATAGAGAGAAATTTTTTGATGACAATTCGGCAGCAGAACGGCCGTGTTGCAGGGTTTTAGAAAATATTGAAAAAAGAGGGGACATGGGTCACCAGCTCATAAATGATCCATAAAATAGTAGAGGGACAGAATATAATGGATATAAGAACATGGTAATGAAATTTGAAGGACATACCATATGAAATGAAAAACGTGAAAGGAAGACAAAAATATGATTTCTCTTATAAAAATTCAGCAGCCTAACGGTGTCACTTAAAACTTTAAAAAATTAATTGATGTGATCAAATATGGTCTCTCCACATATGAAAATAATGATTAAAATATGATTGATATATATATCATACCCCAAAATAAGAAAAATGAACTCGAAAGACTTGACATTAAAATAGAACTTTGAAAATGAGAAGGGTGAAAGGATCCCTTATAAAAATTCGGGAGCCAAACATCACCACTTAAACATTCATAAAATGAAATGATGAGAGCAAGAGGGGGTCACTCATCATGTGAATACGAAAAGGAAAGTAATATGAATATAAAATAACACCCCCAACATAATAACACGGGGCCTAAAGGATATGACATAAATGAGAGTACTTGAAAAGAAAGAGAGAGGTAGGATCCCTTACATAAATTCGACAACTTAACGGCGCCACTTAAACATTCATAAAATGAAATGATGATATCAAGAGGGGATCTATCATCATATGAAAATAAAAGGGACAGTAATATGAATATAAAAGATCACCCCCAACACAAGAACATTGGGCTTTTAGGAAATGACATAAACAAGAGTACTTGAAAAGAAAGAGAGAGGTAGGATCCCTTAAAAATTTCGGCAGCCTAATGGTGCCACTTAATCATTCATAAAATGAAATGATGAGAGAAAGAGGGGGTATATAATCATATTAACATGAAAATTACATTAATATGAATATAAAATAACACCCCCAACATAATAACATGGTTCTTATAATAAATGAAATAAACAAGAGTACTTGAAAAGAAAGAGAGAGGTAGGAACCGTTACAAAAATTCAGCTGCCTAACGACGCCACTTAAACATTCATAAAATGAAATGATGAGAGAAAGAGGGGGTATATAATCATATGAACATGAAAATGACATTAATATTAATATAAAAGAACACCCCCAACATAATAACATGGGGCTTATAAGAAATGAAATAAACGAGAGTACATGAAAAAAAGAGTGAGGTAGGATCCTTTAGCTTGAAGAGTAACTTCAAAAAATTGAAGGTCAAGACATTGGGAGACTTGAGGTCACCTTGGGAGGACATCTTGGGAGGTAAAGAGACCAGAAATTCGCTGAGGAGGATTTTGGAATGGAAAGTATGAGAGAATGGCTTGGTATTTATAGGGAATGTGTGGGGACAAGGCATTAATGGCCAAGGGACACCTCATTGGTGGTATTGGAAAAACCATGGTCTTTCCCACAGTATTTTCAAATGGTATTGTCCACATGTGACACCTAATAACTTATCTTACTATTCATAAGTCTTCCAGAATTATTATATAATTATTACATCCTTAATGATATCATTAAACACCCGAAACTCAAAAACTGTATTTTCACTATTCACTAAAAATTCAAAAAAAAATCAGAAAAATTCCAACATTTCATCTTAACCAAATATTGATGCTCTGATTTCAAAAATAAACTCCATTTTATGAAAATAATTTTCTAAATAATTTTTTTTTAATTTTTAAATAAAAACACTATTCACGGAAAATTCAAATGTTTCAAAAAATTCCCAAAAATTCACATCAACAAAATATCGATGCTCTGATTTCAAAAATGAACTCAATTTTATGAAAATAATTTTCTAAATATTTTTAATTTAATTTAAAAAAAAATACTATTCACCTGAAAAAACTAATACCTAACCAATAATTTCCAAAACAGTTATTTACCTATTTTATTGAATCACATTACCCAATCAAGGTGCCTAAATTATATTAATACTTTCTTTAAGTGAGATTACTAATCCATTTGGTCACATTACTAATCCTAAGCATAAAGTCGTTATTCATAAATTACTATTCATCATTAATTAATTTGATCTTATTAGACTCTAAATTACATAATGAACACAACTCTAGAAGACCATTTTTTGAAAATAATTACACATTTTTAATTATTTATGGTTTACATAAATATTTTTAAAATATCATTTTTCTAAAATTCATCAATAATATGTATACTATATTTATCTGGACATTTGAAAATTCATAAAATTTATCATAAGAAGAAATCACAAATTTTAATTAAATCAAAGGATTTCCCAATGAAGTTATGGTCTTGTTACATAACCCCTTATAACACCAGCATATGACCTAAGAGTTAGGTGCGCTAGGGTGATAGAATCTTGGGGCGGCTCGGCCAACATTTCCCGAGTAGTGATTTTTATCATCTTGAACTTCTCACGAAGGTGATTTCGTTCCAGCTTCACACTATGAATTTCGGCTTTGGTTTGGTCCAGATCAAAGCCCAAAGGTGCTACCTCCTTCCCGAGTTCCTTCAGATGGGATTCGATCGGCCCGAGACTACTCGATGAGGCCATCAAATCTTCTTTCTATATTAATTAATCAAGATCACTTGTATTTATAGAAAATAATCGCAACATTTAGTTTCCAACAGTCTTATTTTTATTATACACATTTTATTAAATGAAATATTTTTGTTGAGTATAAAATAAAATAACACATGAAGTTATGAAACAAAAATTTATTCCAAATTTTTGGTCATTATAATCTTCCCCCATAAGTAATTGTGTCCTCGAAATTTTAAAATTGGGCTTGGAAATTTCGTTGAAAGTCCCACATCGGAAAAGAGTTAGTAAAACTATTAATTTAAAAGAAAAAAAGTGAAGTACAAAGGTCACCCAAGTTAATCCATATGAGGATTCCATGTAAGAAAACATGGATATATAGAGAAAACAAAGGGTCATGTTCTGAGGTAGAGTGATAGAAAACCTAATTATGAGAAAATTAACCACAAGAATATCACAAACTTAAGATGTGTTAAGCGGTCTTTGATTACCCAATAGGAAATTTAAACCAATTTTTTTTTTGTTTTATGTTCCTTTTCATAATTTTGAGGAATTCATTTACTACATAGAATAAAAACATAAGGAAATATATTTACCTTCAAGTAGAGTTTCATCCCTTAATAATTTTCGACCAAGACTAATCTTTTCTCCAAACAATGAGCATTCAAAAAGACATGGTCTCATCAAAAGCACAAGAATCATCCACTAGAGAATCACATAATCCACAAAAGAATAACTATATTTTTCCCTTGTCTTTAGTCCTCAACTAAAAATAAAAAGGTTAGTATGATATCATATATTCCCGAAAAAGGATAATCCTTTATAAAAAGAAATATGACTATTAATCTCCAAAATTCAACAAAAGTACCCAAAGTTCCAGAAAGACCATTTAATAAACAAACATCCTAAAAATTGTTCAGAATAATCCAAACTAATATTGGAAACCAAAACACAGAAGGATTTAATCACATATTCTTCCCCAAAAAATGGTAACATTTATCTCAAAATAACATCGACTACTATTAAAGTCTCATACTAAAGTGTAATTAACCAATTCAAATATTCTCTATGATAGGTTCATCATTTTCTAGAAATAACCCAAATCACAATATGTCCACAGTAAATACATAAATTCCTACAAAAAAAATTCAACCATTCCTCATCAATTTAAATCCTGAAGTATTTTATTTCCCTTAGGCATATAATACTCCAAAAGAGAAAACATCATCCAAAATAACCTTTATCATTTAATCACCAAATAATTTTCCTATACAAGGATATCCATTTGATAAAACATAAGTTTCCAAAATAAACTTATTCTTGATCCATAAAAATAGTAGGTGCATTATTCAGTCTGAAGGGCATAACAACAAACTCATAATTCCCATATCTTGATTGGAAGGCAGTTTTTGGAATATCATCATTCTTCACCATCAATTGATGATAACCAGACTGAAGATAAATATTAGAGAATAATTGAGCTCCATAATGTTGGTCAAATAAGTAATTAATTCTTGGAAGAGAGTATTTGTTCTTCACTGTGATCCCATTCAGTTCACTATAATCAATGCATAGCTGCATCAATCCATCCTTATTCTTCACAAAGAGAACTGGTTCTCCCCAAGGAGACACACTGGGTCGGATAAACCCATTATCCAAAAGATCTTGGAGATGTTTATTTAATTACTCTAGCTCCATATTTTCCATCCAATATGGGGTATTTGACATCGGATGAGATCTAGGTACGAGCTCAATGGAGAAATCTACCTCTTTTTCTGTGGGAGGTCTGGGTAACTCCTCCAGAAATATGTCAGCGTATTCCTAGACGATCGGGACATTTTCTAAAAGAATAAATCATTTCAGAGAAACCTATTTCATTTATTAATATTTTATCTAAAAAGGATTTTATTTCTCAAAACTTCATTCTTAGATAAATTATATTTTTCTATAATTCTTTCATAAGGATTCATAAAAAGCTTGAAATTAACCAAACCTATCCCCCAAGAGTGTCGTAACCAAGAGTGCAGTAAGGCCCATTATCGTGTACCAGTTCCAATCCGAGTATAGCTCAAAATGGTGTTTTTGGGTTTTATCCCTATGTACATCTGTGCCAGAGCCACCTCTACCTGCTCGTATCCAGACAGGGATGTATTTTCTTGATAAACCACTTACTCAATACTTAGCAAAATACATAGAAGATTTCATAAATTTAAAATGTTCTATATGGTTCTTCGTAATTTTCTCATATCATAATTTCCATAAATAATTAAACTATCCTTTGATACCAACTATATCATCACACCTTTTTATTTCATAACATTTCATTACATTTTACAAACAGAGGATCTTTAAAGTCTAGTGTCTTGGAAATCAGGAACATAAAACATGAGAACAACATAAAACATTCTTCTAAACCACTTGTTAGGATTCTTAACTATTAATCCTAAGTCCATTACAATATCTCCTATCCTGGGAGAATACATCAAAGGAAAGGGTGAGCAGAAGGCCCAATAAGAGAAAAAAGAGAAACATTTTACATATGAACTTGAGATAAATCAATAGAGTCATGATAAATAACTTTAAGGAATGAGAAAGATATCATGATGCATATCATAATAAAAATAACGTGTTTTATAACATGAATATATGGAAAAACATATAACTTATAAAATAATTTTTGTATCACCAAGGTCTATCCCCAAGGTGTCATTAAAAAAAATTACCAAGGTAATTCACCAAGGTATCGTTAAAATGGTCATCTCTAGAGATTAAGTCTTTACCCAATGCATTGAGCACTATCAGAGAGCACCATTAATTTGATTTTATTGTCATGTGATACACATATAATATCCTCAAACATTTCCTAAATAACCCATATATCATAAAAGAAATGGGTTTCATTTCATAATCATAACATTTTAAAAACTTCTTTTAAGACATGATCTTTATGTCACTTTAAACCCACAAAAAAAGGAAATCCGGTTTCATGTATGTAAATCCTAGAATTTAAAATATAACATTTCTATATATATGCGAATAACCTTGAATAATAAATTTTTTTAAGTATTCACTTAATAAAATAAAATAATATGAGAAAAAGAGAGAGACATTTTGAGACGAAAATTCGGCAGCATAACGGCTGTGTTGTGGGGTTTTAGAAAATATTGAAAAGAGAGGGGACATTGGTCACCCACTCATAAATGATCCATAAAACAGTAGAGGGAAAAAATATAAAGGATATAAGTACACGGTAATGAAATTTTAAGGACATACCATATGGAATGAAAACCTTGAACGGAAGACAAAAATAAGATTTCTCTTATAAAAATTCGGCAACCTAACAGCGTCACATAAAACATCAAAAAATGAATTGATGAGATGAAATAGAGTCTATCCACATATGAAAATAAAGAGTAAAGTATAATGGATATATAGATCATACCCCAACATAAGAAAAATTATCTTGAATGACTTGACATTAAAATAGAACTTTGAAAATGAGAAGGGTGAAAGAATCCCTTACAAATATTCCGCAGCCTAACGACGCCACTTAAACATTCATAAAATGAAATGATGAGATCAAGAGGGGGTCTATCATCATGTGAACATGAAAAATACATTAATATTAATATATAATAACATCACCAACATTAGAACATGGGGCTTAATAGAAATTACATAAACGAGAGTACTTGAAAAGAAAGAGAGAGGTATGATCCCTTATACAAATTTGGCAGCCTAACAGTGCCACTTAAACATTCATAAAATGAAATGATGAGAGAAAGAGGGGGTCTCTCATCATATTAAAATGAAAAGAAAATTAATATTAATATAAAATAACACCCCAAACATAAGAACATGGGTCTTATAATAAATGACATAAATGAGAGTACTTGAAAAGAAAGAGAGAGGTAGGATCCCTTACAAACATTTGGCAGCCTAACGATGCCACTTAAACATTCAAAAAGTAAAATGATGAGAGAAAGGTGGGGTATATAATCATATGATCATGAAAAGGATAGTAATATGAATATAAAATAACACCCCCAATATAAAAACATTTGGCTTATAATAAATGACATAAATGAGAGTACATGAAAAGAAAGAGAGGGGTAGGATCCTTTACCAAAAATCGGCAGCCTAACGGCGCCAGTTAAACATTCATAAAATGAAATGATGAGAGAAAGAGGGGGTCTCTAATCATATGAAAATGAAAAGGAATGTAATATGAATATAAAAGAACACCCCCAACATAAGAACATTGGGCTAATAAAAAATGACATAAACAATAGTACTTGAAAAGAAAGAGAGAGGTAGGATCCCTTACCTTGAAGAGTAACATAAAAAGCATGATGTTCGGGACCTTGGGAGGCTTGAGGGAAACATGGGAGGACTCTTTGGGAGGTAAGGAGACCATAACTTCTTTTCGGAGGATTTTTAATGGAATGGATTAGATAATAGCATGGTATTTATAGGGAAAGTGAAGGGACAAGGCATTAATGGCCAAGCGAAACCTCATTGGTGGTATTGGAAAAACCATGGGCTTGCCCATGGTATTTTCCAATGGTACTAGACACATGGGACACCTCAAACTTTATCTTACTATTCATTAGTCTACCAGAATTATTACATAGTTATAACATCCTTAATGATGTCATTAAACACTCGAAACTCAAAAACTATATTTTCACTATTCACTGAAAATTCAACTTTCTCAGAAAAATTCCAAAATTTCACCTTAACCAAATAATGAATCATTGATTTCAAAAATGAACTCCATTTTATGAAAATAATTTTATAAATAATTTTAATTTAATTTTTAAATAAAAACACTATTCACTGAAAATTCAACTATTTCAGAAAAATCCCAAAAATTCACCTTAACCAAATATCGATGCTCTGATTTCAAAAATGAACTCTATTTTATGAAAATAATTTTATAAATAATTTTAATTTAATTTTTAAATAAAAACAATATTCACTCGAAAAAACTAATACTTAACCAATAATTTCAAAAATAGTTATTTACCTATTTTATTAAATCACATTACATAACCAATGTGCCTAAATTATATTAATACTTTCTTTAAGTGAATTTTACTAATCCATTTGGTCACATTACTAATCCTAAGCGTAAAATCACTATTCATAAATTACTATTCATCAAAAATTAAGTTAATCTTATTAGAATCTAAATTTCATAATGAACACAATTGTAGAAGAACATTTTTTGAAAATCATTACACATTTTTAATTATTTAAGGTTTACATAAATATTTTTAAACAATCCTTTTTCTAAAATTCATCAATAATATGCATACTATATTTATCCGAACATTTGAAAATTCACAAAATTTCATCATAAGTAGAAATCACAATTCTTATTTAAATCAAAGGATTACCCAAGGCAGTTACGGTATTTTTATATAACCCCTTATAACACATGCATAGGACCTAAGAGTAAGGTGTTCTAGGGTGATAGAATCTTGGGATGGCTCGGACAACATTGCTCAAGTAGTGATTTCTATCAGCTTGAACTTCTCGCGAAATCAATTTCATTCCAACTACCCACTATGATGTTCGGCTTGGGTTTGGTCTAGAGAAAATCCCAAAGGTGATAACTCCTTCCCGATTTCCGTCAGATGGGATTTGATAGGCCCGAGACCACTGGATGGGGCATTCAAATCATCTTTCTATATTAATTAATCAAGATCACTTGTATTTATAGAAAATAATCATAACATTTAGTTTCCAACGGTCTTATTTAAATTATACTCATTTTATTAAATGAAATAGTTTTGTTGAGTATAAAATAAAATAACACATGAACTTATGGATCAAAAATTTATTCAAAATTTCGGGTCGTTACAAAGTCGTGCTGACTTAGTTTTCTACCTCCCCCAAATGGTACGTCTAAGAGTGTTAAGGATGCATCAGAAAATTTTGCAGATATTTTTGGTAGGATGGTATAAGGTGGGGTATTTTTGTGTTTTTTTCGATGCTTCACATGTCACCATGTAAAGGTAGAATTTTATGTACCAATATATTTGACTAAACCTCTTGAGTTTTCTAAATAGTAGTGTGTTGATATATTGATAGTTTTTGTTATGGGGATTACGTGTACATTGAAAGTAAATGAAACTATATAGGTGATTATTAATTTACTTTAAAAGTTGAAAAAACTTCCATTCCATTTAAAGGTTGAATTTTATTGTTTTTTGGGGAATTTATAAATATAAGAGATCATCGGTCTTCAAGAGGTACCCATGATGATAACATCACACACTTATTCTCTATATACAACATGGTTTTGGAGAGGTTAGAAGGTGAATTTTTGGACCCAGTTATGGGTGAGAACAACATTCCACCACCATTTGGATGGCCAATCAAAGAAGATCCTCAATGTAAAAAAAAATTGTTTCATTACTATGTGTTGGTATTTGGTTGGAGTTGGAGGTTTATATACCATTGGTGGAGATCACTTATAATAGAATTTATCACTATATTATAATTATTTAACAATTAGTCCCATAGTATGGGAGGCCCTATCGGTCACCCTTGTGTTGGAATATGGTGTGTAATACAACTCTAATTAAGTTAGAACAAGTGAAAGAAATTTCATAGAGGTTTTTAGCTGATTAGTGATCAATTAAGGATCACTCAGTGTTGATAGAAATCTAAGAAGGAAAAGTGTCATATGGATTTTGATTTAGAGAAAGTAGAACATGTCTTCTTGAGAGTCTCTTCAGAATGTGGTTTAACTAGTATTGTTTTGAGAAGAAAGGTTTTATCATGGTTAACCTAGATGTATGATATTCTAAGAAGGTTCTGTGAGGATTCATATTTATTGTCCTTACCCCTATAGTGGTATTGAGTTAATTAATTTTTATGTGTTTCATAGATGAGTAGATACATTAGTGGAACATTATGCATTATCCACTATGGAAATATTGACATTGAGGATGGAGACAAATTCTCAGAGTACTTAGATGTGATCAAGGATCAATATGAGGATCCAATATAGATGGAAAATTCATCTGGTTTGAGTTCATTTGTAGAAAATATGTTTGTAGGATATCTCCATAGAGCGTGAGAGCCCGATGTGGGATTTGTACACTCACCCTTTTGTATAGCTTGTGATATTTAGGGAAAAAATCCTTGAAGTTGGAGAGAACATAACAAATCCTATTTTTCAGAATTTTATCATTTGAATATTTCATTATGTATATCTAGATATTTACTCAGATTTAGAATGGAGTTTTGGGTATTAGGGGATCATAGATTTTATATTTTAAAAATGTTAAGTATACTAGATTGTGTGTGCACATATTTTTGTAATAAAAATTATTCAGATTGATCAATACATCTGATTGGAAATTTGAAACTATGGTTGGTTCCAAAACGATGGATTTACCTAAGGCGCAGCAAAAGTTCGGTCAGTATTGGAAATTCTATGAAATTCATTCATTGGTGGGTGAGTTTAGTTAATCAATTGAATTATTTTTTTAATTTTTTGAATGCATAACCTATCCTCTTATGCTATAAATACATTTTTATAGGAAATTTAAAGGGTTGGCTACATAACCATTGGATATTATAGACGAGGAGGAGGAAATACACTATGGGAGTTTATGAACTCATACCATGGATTGAAAATTAAAAAAATTAAGGAAATTCATAGTGTGAACAACAAAAATAAAATATTCTCTAATGACATAGCTTGATAAAATAGTATTCACCAAATAATGATCCATTATTACGGTAGGGATCATTATTTTATAGATTTATACCCTTTTGATTCATTTTATGAGCATTGATTATTTATCCCCATAATTCATATTTTTTTTCTTTTCATGATCCAAGGATTTAATTAGAATAATAATTATGATTATTTAATTATATTTCATTGTAATTATCACCTATATGGTTTTTATATTTATTATCATTGTTTGGGATTTCATCATCTAATGGTAATTATCACTTTGTTTGTGTGCCTCTTATATATCCATTATTCATTTTCTCCATTATAGGACTATGGGGTCAGAGATTCAATATTGTTTGGACAAGTTTGAGCTTGATTGAACCTATTTATTCATGGTAGTTTTGAAAAAAATGTATTAAATGAATATGGAAGGAACATGTGGAAATGTTAGTTTTTAGGTTATTTTCTAGGTTTCAGAACCCCCTTTTTGGAAATGAGAGAAGTTGATGATCATGTTTGGGTGATAGAAATCCAGATTTATTAACAATAGAGGATATGAATTAAGGATTAGATTCGTTCTTATTCTATTCAAGTGGTTAGTGGATATCTACAATAGATCGTGAAGTTTTTTATAAGGATTAAGACCTCGTTGGTGGTGATAGGCGGTGCGATAGATCCCATGTGAGTCTCTCTATGTTTCAAATTTTAGCCATTAGTGATCAAAAAATTATAGAAGAAGAAGTTTTCTTGCTAGATTAGAACACAAATTGAGTTTCAGGAAAAGATTGTGGTGAGAATTGATGAGATATAAATATGTGAGTAAGAAACCACATATGGTGTGAAAAAACTAATTCCTCTTTATGTAATATATAAAAACACATTCCATGTTCCTCTTTTTCTCATGGTAGATAGGATATTGGTCTACTATAAATATCTCACGCTATGTGGAAACCCACACACCATGTGACCATAGCTAGGTAGCCCAACTATATACTGGAGGTACATTCTTTTGTAAACATTGTGGGATACATGACATGTACCCCAGGGTACACCCAGTGTGGCCATACATTGCTAGATGACCCCTTTTTTGTGAGGAACATTGATGGGACCCATAGTTTTTTGAAACAACATGTCATTCATATGACATGACATGAACATTGTATTTTACATGGAAAGTGTTGTAGGGGGATTTGAACAAGCTTCATCTTCACTAGACACATCATACACCCCAGTGGGTCATGTCGTGTACTCTCTACAAGATTCTATACCTCACTTATCTCCTTATTTGGGAATCAGAATTGGCCTTATGAATAGAATATACTAATGTTTTCCATGTAAGATATGATAGTGATATTTGTTTCATATAGGAGATACGATGTGAGGTTAATTCAATTGGTAACATATTTTAGTGATTCTCAATCGATGGTAGTGATCATTTTTAATCATCAGAGATATGTTGGGGTTAGGATTTCATTATCACTCTAGGTAACATGTCCCCATAATCATTATTTTAGTTAGATTCAATAACACACTACAAAATCCTGGATATAGGTCTTCTATATAGTAACTAATATTCCCCCATCTTCAATCTCTATGGAGGTGTGGTCCCACCCTCAAAGTTAGATCTCCCTTGACTATGAAGAATAATGGAAAAGAGGGTACCCACGAACCAAATTATATTTTAGATGTTTATGGTACGTGGAATATTATATGGGACATTTGGATGTTTTGGACTAACTAATCATTCATAGCTAGGTTTGAATATGTATATCTGCTTTCTCTATTCACTTGGGTTTTTTTACATGCATTTCTGATTTTGGTTTTCTTTACCTCTTGTCTTATAGGTTAACATGACATTGTTTTTTTCTATTTCATACCACACAGTTTCATGGGAATACTAATGTGTCTATATATAGTTACCACTACATGGTATTTTCGTATACATTTTGTGTCTTACAGATATGACAGACAAATTAACAAAGATTGTGAGGAACATGGTATCAGTGGAGCTTAACAGCTTTGGGGGGGGGGCTAGTTGTGTTCGGTGGTTAGACTCTAGGATTTTAGGATAAGAACTCTCCATATTTAACCTTTTCATTTGTATAGATGGATTTCCCCTGTATCTTTGGTTGGGTATGTATTTTTCACTTATAATTTTAAATTAACTTATTACACATTGATATTTATCTTGGAGCTTGTAGCATGATATGTTTTCTCTTTAGAGGCTATAACATATTAATATCTCTACACTATTGCTTGAATTTGGGGTTTTGAATGTGTATACGAAATAGGATAAGTCCTCCCATTTTGGTGATATATTATCTTAACACTATTTTCCTACCCTTGACCAATTGGATCTGAGCATGGGGGGTCACTCTTGGATTACTGTCAGCCCATGTGGGGTCTTGGTGAGTCAGTCTATGACAACTTTGACTGAGGAAATATTGGAATAAGTTATGAACCCAATCCACTATGATAATCTTTAATGTCATCCATTACAATGAAAATGACTTTCTATGAACATATATATTCCATTTACTTATGTATTATGCTTATGATGGGTTCTCATGGTTCATTATTGAGTATTGGATATTTGATATGCTTATGAATTATGTATATTGTTTTGAAAAAGTAGAATTCTATGATTTTTTATTGACGATCTTTTATTGACTAGGTATTATTATTTTATGTTATGATAATATTCTGTTACAATTATTCATATGTTATTCTCACTTATGATCTTTGATTTATATCTCTTATGATTACCCTTACTAAATATCCCAAATCACTATTTCAAATGTTTTTCTTCCCTACGTTATAAAGATGTGTTTTAATGAGGGTATGTATCTAAGGTATACTATATTTTATTATATCTACGGGATACTTTAAGATCTTATAAGAAATAAAATAATTTTCTTTCTAGTCTCCAAATACTATAAACCATTATGATTTAATGGAAAGTATTTTTATGACATGTATCCAATATTCTTCAAAAATGATGTTATATATTTGTATAAAATTTTCAGGGTGACTAACTTTTAATTGAATCATGATAAAAATTATTATAGGTGAACCCAAAAAATGGAAGATTCTTTCCCCATGAACCATTGAAATCAAGCATACATGTCTGAATCATATCCATAAGATTTGGAATGGATTGCTTAGTCTGTCCATCCATATGAGGGTGATACACCATGGTTAACTTTAATTGGGTAACCATTCCCTATTATAATACTTTATAATATTAGGGTGTAAATAATTCAATTCTATGAAAAATAATAGTATGAGGATCTCCATTATGATTTATTATCTTACAAACATACAGGTGCTCGTGCTCTTCCACAATCATCTTTTCTTTAATATGATGGAAATGATCTGATTTCATGGTTTTCACAATGATTAACCAAGCCACATAATTCCCCCCAGGTTTCAATAGTAAACTAAAAATGAAGTACATGGATATCTCATTTCACTTACATTTCAAAATGGGTACAGTTTAGAAAACATTTACTACTCTTTAGTGATCCACCTTAATCTTATGGTAGGTAGGGCATTATGATATGAAATTTGAAATCGACCACCTTATCCCCAGCTACTAACATTGACAACTAAAATCATGATACAACATGGTAGTACCATAGTTTATTTAAAAACTATAATTATGTCAATTATCCATCAACTCTTACCTCAGAGTTATCAGAATGACTAATCTAACTTGTAAACATAATACATAATTAGAAGACTGAGACCAGTCAACTGAGGCCTCCCAACCATATATTGTTTCACTGAAATATTAAAATTATGTTTTTTATTATTCTACATGATTAATCAAATAATAAATTTATAATAAACTTTTACCTAATCTATGGTAACAAACCCATTATCTTCTTCTACAACCAGACACTTCACTATGAGAAAACCCATTCAAGACATTTCTTATACTGATTCCATCAAAAAGCTAGTTAGTAACATTTTATCAATGAAATGGATAACACATTCTCTTTTTAAAAGTGTCTGTTCAATATAAAAATAAAAATTATTATGTTAAAAGACTCAACATATATCTCTTAGGATTAGATCCCTCTGGGTAAAAATATACATCATGAGCTTATGATCTTAATATACTATAAAGCACTCTCTTGGGAGGAAGTGGCACCATGTCTTGATAGAATTCATCATCGAATCCAATTACAGATCATGGATAGGTTATAACATATCATAATCTCATTCCTAAGGCATCAGAAAAACATCTTAACCAAAACTCGGTTTTAGAATAATCAGAACCAGAGAATAATAAAATCTTAGCATATTTATTTAAATTACCATTGAAAAGTTATCATTATATTAAAACATAACAACCTTATAGGTCGACTCTGTATTAGGAGATGCAAGCTTGGAGAAATCCTAAACAAAATTCCTTAAATAACCACCTAACCCCAAGAAGTTCAGAATCTTTAACCTATTATAAGGTTGCTCCCAATATATCACAAAACTAATTTTTTGAGATCTATTAAGATAACTCCAATAGATAGAATTTTTCCAATAAATATCCCTTCATATATCCAATATTAATATTTAGAAATATTTCCACATAGATGAAGTTCCTTGAGAGTTCTTAGTAAAGTATCCTAATAATCTATGTGTTCTTCAATTTTCATTGAATAAATTAAAATATCATCTATTATATCAACTCAAAAAGAGTCCAAGAGCCAATTAAAAATCTAATTCTTTAATTATATTAATCCCACTAAGTCTTATATAGACTCAATAACATTACCAAATACTCATAATTTTCATACATTCTATTGAAATCGATCTTAGGAAGATATTCCTCTAACATTCTTAGTTGATAGTACCCCAACAAAAAATTTATCCTAGAAAAACAACGGGATACTATGATTTGATAAAATATATCATCAATAAAATTTAAAGGATACATGTTATTAACATTCACACAATTAATATTAAAATAATTAATTTAATGTTAGTTGATTCCATCAACCTTATTTGTGAAAAGAACTTGTGAATCCAAAGGCGATACACTCGTATAAAATAACTAGCTTCAAGATCCTAAAATTTAGAAGTACCTTAAATTTATTTGGTGACATATAATATGAAGGAAATGAGATGTGAATCATCGATAGATGTTGTTAAATAGTAAACTCAACAACTCTCATTAAAAGAAATCTGAAAACCCCATCTAGAATTAGGGTACTCATTCACCATGGCATGAGGTATACCACTTAATCACTTGTCGATGTTGTAAGAAAACATATTTGACAATTGGAAGGATATCATGTTGACTATAGGAACAATTCCCCCAATAATCTAGGATCTTGGATCCCACTGACCCTAAAATACATGACTAACTCCATAGGTACATAAGAAATAAACCCAACCATGATAATAATCGATATGGGCCTTAAAATGAAACATCCAAATAATTCCCATTATTATTACATATATTTTAAGATCTATAAAATGTAAATCCCTTAAAAAATCATAGTCAGTGTTCATAACATGGCACTCATATTATTTAAATATGAAATCCTTCTTAATTCTTAAGGGAGTAAAAATATCCATCTAAAATAGAATAACATTTGAGAAGAATTATAACAAATAAACCATCTTAAATGATATAAATGAATGAGCTGAACTAGTATAAAAAAATCATGGACCATAGTGGATGAAATAATGATTTTACCTATCATAGTAGTTGTCCCCACAACATATTAATCTAGTTCAAACTTGACTACATATAGATAATTGACCATATCCCCTCCCAGATTCTTCATTACTACATGAGTATCGAGTTTTAAATGAGAATGAGATCCACTACCTTTCACAATTCCTAAATAATCCTAGGACCATTTTTTAATTGTGTATCTAGCTATACTCCACAGGAATAATCTTCTAAGAAAATGATTAAGCTGAACGTATTTTCCACAATGATGTAAATTATTGGGAATTATTTTTTATTCAGTATTAGAATGGCCAAATATTCCACAATAGAAGAAAACTACAAGGTGTTATCTAGAATAATCCCAAGTAACTAATCCTAACAAAAACTAATCACCCTTTATATGCATCATTTTTTTTTGGAAATATGACACACCCTGACTATCCCCGACTTAAACAAAATCTCCAATAAGACTAGTCTTCACAAATAATTTTACCTCATCCATATCCTCTTTATCGACAACTTTCTAAAAGATAATCAGACACATGAGAATGATTATCAATCAGATCATAAGACTTAGGTCATTCTTAGACTATCTAGACTTGATGTAGTCATTAGTGAGATGATTTGGAGATTGATAAACCAAAATAATGAAATGAGTAACATACTCCTCCAAAGAATAGTCTATTTAATCCAAGGAAAAACTCCCAAGCCTTCATCATAATAATTTTCTTGAGATAGAACAACTACTAAAGGGACTTCATTAAATTTATCCATGTGATATCCACAGGTAATTTTACTTAGACAATGGAATCCCACCAGTTCCTTCTAGGGAATTCAAGCATACAAGTGGAAAATAACACCTTAGAGTTTTCTATAATATTTTAAAAGATTAAAATATTATATATTATCTCAAACCATTCCAACAGATCTTAATTTTTTTTAACATAATATAAGTGGTTTTTTTATAAACACTAAAGAATGATCCAATACCTATTCCTAGTGCCCATAACCAGCATGATGTAGATATTGAGTATTAAGATGTAATATTTCCCTTAAAGTAGTGTTTAATTGAGGTTTCCCCTAAAATAAATTACATGTATATCCTTCCATCTAATTTTAAGATATCCCTTTTTAAGGCATTATATATTAAACAAAAGATATGACATATTATTATCCAATGACTACATATCTGAATCAAAATTCACACTTCAAGAATCCAAATTAAATAAATAAAAACAAATAGAAAATCAATAAAAGGATCATCTATATAAACCCCAAATCTAGATAATGGCTTGATGGAAAATACCTAAACACCCATACTAACTCAAATTCTGATACAAAAATGAGTTGTCCAAGTACCCTCCTATACCTACCACTCGATTTTTGATGGTCCTAACTCCAGTCTACCAACCACCCCCCTAGAACCTTTCCTTTGAAACAAATTTTTTAAGAACCAACACTGTTTGAACAAACATGTCTCCCATATTATATATCCATAAGGCGTGATGTGTATCCCTGATTTCCATGGGATGGTTCCAAGTACTTGGCTATAAAAATGCATAACCATCAGAATTATTTCTCCATGAACTCATAACACAACATATCACATGTATAATGATATAATGATAAAAAATGAGATTACATCATGAATGAAGAAGTATAATAATGAGATATTACAAGGAAAATATATAATTTTAACCCAAAAACCAAACAAAACCAACAAAAATAAAACCTAGTCTCCATGTGATCGTCAGTCACCACTATACCATTACACCCTAAAGAAAAATCGGAAAATAGAATTATCCAATCTACAAGACACCCTTATCATTAGTTAGATCTTATAAATCCAATCATAAATACATAAAAAGTCACATTCATGGTGTATAGAAAATTCCTCTTATTATACAAACTTATATCTATTCAATTTCATTCATCATGAAACCATTAGTTCTAAATTAAAAAAAACATGTTTCATAAAAAATAATTTAATTTTTTTTAAATATCTTTTGGTGATCTTTTAAAAATTCCTTAATTAAATAATGAAATAATATAACTAAATTCATATAAAATATATTTAGGGAAATAATCAGAGAAATCCTCGAAAACTCAAAAGATTAATATGTGAAAAATAATGTTATAGAAACATCACTATCATGAATAAAACCAAGCACAAAGAGTTAATGTTATCTTGCATATGGGAATATATAACTTGGACTTGAAAAATACACATTTTGGGGGAAATATGAATCCAAATGATACCGATTACTACTAAAGTCAATCGGTATCCCAAAAAATACTAGTAGTTCCGGACTCACTAAGGATTGGATATTTCAATAACTTGACACACCCAAGGTTACCATGTGCTATGTTTTCTAAAAACAATAATATAAAACATGAATTTAATTTTAATGAGACATTTATACAGAAAATTAAATACCTTATCCATGATTGAAAACCAATTTTAGAGTCAAAACCATATTTTAGTCATTTCATCAAACACATAATGTGTTTAAAAATTTTTTCAAATAAAAACCCATTTAAAACCATTTTTTGGGGCAACAAATAAGTAATTAGAGAAAATTAAACTCATAAATATAAAAGGGACCATTTTTATAATCCATAATGAAGGAAAAATCAAGAATAATAGAGTTGAACATGAGAAATAACCATTATATATTGATATTACCTCACCAAAAAAGGAAACCTTGACAACATTGAAAATAGGGATTGGAAATTAAAATATTGGGTCTTATTAAAATGATATCCATAAGAAAAATCATGAATTCCCCATGATAACATTTATATATGAAAATCATATCCATTAAAAGGTTCAATAATTTAAGGATAATGGATATTGAAGAGATATATAGAAGCATGATGAAATAATTGTTGGAAATATGAAGATACCTTGAAGAGATCCAATATTACTAAAGGATAATCACCGAAGATTCAATGAGAGATCCTTCTAGAGAATAAGGGGATGATTAATAATTCTAATGAGATATATTGGTGAGATTGGTGTTGAAAATGGTAACGGTTATCAGAGTAATTTTCTATTTTTAAGAATATTTTGTGTTTTAAATGATTGTTCCACACATTTATACAAATGTTTCACTATGAATTTCCTACATTCCCTTGAAAAAAATGTGGATGGTTACCTGGGAATAAATGAACAGTTAGAAAATACGTGTTTTAGATATAAAACCTTTATTAGACCCAACCTAAAAGTTGACATTATTTTTCATGAAATCCAACATGGTTAGAAAACCCATGATAAAACCATGAAAAAAAACCACTATAATCAACAGACCATATCAAACGGTTACTACAAAAAAACTACCAACTATATACATATAGTACACTGAACCTATTCCTACCAATATTACAAAATATCTACCCTACTATAAAAACCATTTAGAAACCCATGAGAGAGAAAATAATCCCTTAATAAAACAAACATGTGACCTAGAGGGTGTCCCAACAATGAAGATATTGAGAAAAATCTATGTATTTTTATTGAAAAACATAAATGAAAACATTTAATGTGGAAAAAAAATTTAAATTTAAATTTTGGTTACAAAATATTTTATATCATGTTCATATTCTTTCTAAATAGGGAATAATAGTTTATTAGGTTAAGAATAATGTTAAAAATTCTGTAAAAGTACTAACAAAGTAATCAATATTTGAACTTTTCTTTGGTTAGAAAGTTATTACTGAAATGTTTTTGAAATAATTTATTGGTTATCTATTACACTAATAAAGATAAATACAAAGGATTTAAATTAATATGGACAATATAATGTGATGACAATTTCAAGAATATAAAATAATATTGGTTACTTGTCTAGTAGTAGCCTAGAAATTTATAGATGAGGATATTCTTATTTATTTATCATTCTTATTCTAAGACCATTTGTTGTATCTTGGTAAAAAAATATCAGGTTATCATGTATATATCTATTCATTTCATCCCCCATGATAAAGTTTTTCTATTCATGAACTTGACCTGGTTCAAATAGGTTTTCCATTAAAATCAGTAGACATCATCTATATGGGGAGGAATTTGAAATATATACTAATCATAGTAGTTTAAAGTAAAAATTCACTCAAAAAGTGTTGATCATGAGGAATAGTTTATGACTATAATTGATTAAGGAATATCATTTCAGCATTAAATTACACCTCAAAAAATAAATCAAGGTTGTTGTTGCTTTTAGTAAAAAAGATAATGCTTAATTACCTATTCTACATTTATAAAATAATCATTTAGATAATAATTTAATAAATTTTGGTATATAAATTTTTTTTCTTAAAATTATTCATTTTTGGATTAGGTATCAATATATTCATGACTATTGGAAATAATTTAGGAGGCTCATGAGAAAGATCATGGTTTAAAAAAAGTGAACTGGGTAAAAAGTGTAAGTTTCTAGATTTTAATGATGGTGAAGAATGTTTTATCATATTTTGAAAGATTTTATATATTCAATTTAAATACCATTTGAAGAATGACATGTTGATTTAAGATAAATAATATCTTTTTTCAATTCATCTAGGTATAACTAGGATGTATTGAGACCCTTGAGAATATTTTTATTGTAAAGGTATGAAGAAGGATATATCTAATTCTTTAATGAAATGTTTGACTTGATAGAAGGATAAAGATTAATGAATAATATTGAAGGGGATGATTCAATATATTTCAGTTATAAAATATTAATTAGAGAATATATTCATGGATTTGTTTGTGGGATTATAGAAAACACCATGAGGTAGTAATTGTATTTTGGTTATTATTGTTAATTTTACTAAATCTATGAATTTTATTCCTATTTGAGATACATTTTATTTGTATAATCCTTATACATTGTACCTTATAAAGGGAGATAAGATACATGGAGTTAACCTCTCTCTAATATCATATCATGATCCCATATTTACATCAAATTTTCAAAAAGGAAAACAGAAGTTGGTTGGTTCTGAAATAAATTTTAGCATAACTTTTGAACCTCAATATGAAGGACATCCATAGTGCATATTTTATACATTATAGTTTTTTTCATTGATATAACTCATTATATTATTATATATGTTGGGATAAACATATATCTTTAGTTGAATTTTATTATAGTAACATTTATCATTTATGTATTCTGATGGCACCTCTTAAGGTATTATATGGAAAGCTGTATCATAATTCAATATGATGAGATGATGTTAATGAGTAAAAATTATTGGTATATGGAATGGTTGATAATGTAAATATTATTCAACAATACATGATGATATATTAGAGTAGATATAATTTTTATGTAGATAAATGGATGAAAGACCATTAATTTGAGGTAGGTGACCATTAATTTCTTAAAATATCTCCTGGGAATGGTGTAGTTTTTTTGTAAAAAATTAAATTTGATCCCTAGTTTATTTAAACATATGGAATTATGTATAATTTGGGATTATATTCTTACCGAGTATCCTTACCATGGAATTTATCTTAAGTAAATTATGGGTTTTAGGTTTATACTATAAGGATTTATACACAACATGGATCTCATGTTTTAAACCCTAAAGTGGTATAGTTAAAAGATAATATCACTTATATGGAATGACCAGTTCATCTTTCAGATCATAAGGATAACTTTTAGACAAAAAAGGTAATTCACCTAGTATATGTCTATTGAGAAACTGTATGATTGATGAAGCAACATTGGAATCTGAATATTCTAGGTTGAAAAACTATTTTCACTTTTTAGTATTGAATTAAATTCGAAGTAAATAATTTATAAAAAGTGAAAAAATGTTAAAAATAATTAAATTAACTAATAAATAAATTTTATGTCTTGAAAATTTTCATTAATATATTTTCTTATTCATATATAACACGATAATCTTATATGTTTTTTTCACTTAAAAATAAATTGTTTTATTCAAGCTAAAAATTTTTCTATGAAATGCATAGATTTGTTTAAAAATTAAATTTCAAAATTTCCATGTTTTAAATTTATAATGTTAAATTCATTTTTTGTTTCAACATAGATAAATTATCTTAGGTTGAAATTTTTGGATTTTTTATGATTTACTTTTTAGTGAATATTTTAAAATACTAATTATTATAAAATTATCATTTATTTTCATGGAATTATAATTTCAAATTTAATTTTGGATTGGGAGTAAAATTTTATTAAAAATAATCCAAAATTATTCTATTCGATTAATTATTATGTTTTATTTTGTTATAAAATAATTTTTATGATTAAAAATGTAATTTTTCTAAAAACAATTTTTCATTTCGTTTTGTGAAACTATATTGAAATTAATTCCTTCCACTTAAAAAAGAGAATACTAAAAAATTATATTATGTTATGATTTAGTATTTTCATATTCTTTAATTTGTTCAATGAAATCTTTTATTATAATTAATAGTTAACATTGTAATTCTTTACCACCCCATTAATGGTTAGAAGCGGTTAACAGAGTGGTTAAACTAAGATATAAGGCATCACATATATCTAAAACCTAGATAAATATAATTGGTTGTGTTTATTTCAAAATAAAAATATATTATCATATAAATTTGAACATTTTTACCACTTTATTTTGAGAAAGAAATATATTATATTTTTTGTTTAAAGTCTCATAATAATAGTCACTCCCCTCACTTATAAAAGATCACATCCTCTCGTCACCTATTCACGCATTTGTTTAAAAAAATTTATCCCAAACCTACCCAAAACCTTTCACAAGAATCCTACCTATGTCGTGGATGGTTTTTTATTCTCAAAATACCTATCGTAGAGGTCATAAGGTGTATGGTAATGGAAGATATCTGAGGAGGATGAGGTACAAGTCTTATCTAAATTATTTAAAGTTTATTTATCTTTCTACCACCTCCAAATAAGTTATAACCACTATAAAGTAAATAAATACGTATCTATTGCATACATAAATGATATTATAATGACAAAAAAAATTCCTTACCTTTTCCATCCTATATTAAATTAAAAAATCACCCACACATACATGTGGACTACCAACTTTATGAAGTGATGTGTTTCCTCTCCCATTATCACCTCACAAGACTAGTTATAAATAATTAGTCAATGAATAAATAGGTTATATATGAACTTATTATGATTATGTAATTATAATATATTTCTTAACATTTTACCCTTTTTATCCATTGTAAAATTAAAATGTTTCTGAAGTGTAAGTGTGGAATACCATCATCATGAAGTTAGGTGATTCATTTTTCATTATCGCCTAAAATTGATGATAATCAGGGTGGAAATAATTTATAAAAAATATATAAATAATTTATTTATGAATGTATAACATTAAAATATTATATACCTTATTTCATTTCCATCTAATATAAAAATGGAACATCACTCATGTGCACTTGTGGACTACCGCCTCTAGTATATGACATATTTCATTTTTCACATCCACCTTTATTAAATGATTTAAAAAAACATGTTTAATTTATATACATAAATATTATTTTATTATTAATATTTTTAATTGATGTAACCATTATCATTTTTTTAATAGTCATCCTACAAAGGTCAATTTGGACTTATAAACCAAACATCCTAAAAATGTCCAACTTGAACTTAATAATTTTATAGACTAAATAAAACATGGGTAAAATTATATTAATGGTATAATGAAAATGAAATAAACATAAAAAACATTCATAATAAATTTCAAATTCAATTTAATTTTATTACTCAAGAGGTTGGACATATGCACAAAATGAGTTGGGACTCAAGGTAAAAGATTTTATATTAATGATATGATTTTAATGTTTTCATTAAAACTAATTTTCTTAAAGTTTTAAGTTATTTTAAATGTTCCTAGAATGTAATTATTTATTATGTAAATTTATTTAAAATACATTATTTAATATTTTTTAGTTTCTTTACAAATTATTAAAAAGGGAAATTTTTAATATTTTCATTTTGGGATACTTTCAACTACATACAAAAGTATAAAAATAATGTCTTTTATCATATATGGCTTGAACTCCCTTTTCCACAATCATAATTTTTATTCATTATCAAGATTCCTCTATATTTCTCTGTGGACATTCAATAAAGATTCTATTTTCTCTCTTATGAGAATTTTTGTTTAAAATCATTTCTATGGAAATAGTAAAATTATCTCATTTTAACGAGATAACTAAATGATTTATTAATTATGTTCTTACTTCCAAATTAAATGTTTTTTTAATTTGAAATACATATTATTTTATTAATTTTATGTATCTTAAATATTTTATTTGAATGACAAGTGATACCGATATAGATCTGATGACAGTTTATCCCAATATAAATCTCTATTGAATTGGGTAAAGTGATTAAGATTACTAGTGATAGGATAGTCTTAATATACGTGGGAATTATCCATTTTTGTTATTCAAATGAATTTTTTATTGAAAGGGTTGATGTAATGATAATTTTCCTTGGTACCTACATGATATTATTGTAATTTTATTATTTATAAAATTAGGCTTCAAAATGTAAATAAATGAGCTTATGTACATAAAGAAAGTTTACAACCTTTTAAAAAATGGTAAATTTTTATTAACATAAATGTATTCATGATATTTAATATTTTTCAAGAAACATGCATGATTATTAAGTATAAGTCATGAATTTTTATGAAATTATTTATTAAAAATAATGATAAATTTCGTTTTATTTATAAAAGCAAAAAAATATTTGAGCTTTAATGTTATTTGTGATAAAGGGAAACATTATTATAGATTTTAAATTTTACAAATTGACTAATGGTTTCTTTTATTTTATGTCCTTAATATTTTTTTTACATCCCATCGGTTCAATTGTTTTTTACTGAGATAAAGGATGAGTATGAACAATAATAAGTTTATAGTTCTATTTATGTGTATCACCTTGAATGAAGAAAGTGTTTAATTACAAAGAACATATTATATAGGTAAAATAGACAACATGTGGAAATTTTTAAATCATAATATAATATATTTCCTAATTTTATAAAATTAAAAATCCAATAGGGTAATTAAGATTTATGTGATAAAACATACAAAAAATAATATATAATATATAGTATGGTTATTTAAATGTTTATATAAATATAATTTGAAAAATTTCAAGCTATTTATTTATCTATCAATTATATTTAGATCATTTATATGTGTTATTTTCAGGTTTATATTTTTTATTATAAATAAATTATATTTTAAAGACTATCTATTTTGTTCCAAGAGGGAAAATTTGTATAATATTTTCTAACTTATGTCATTTTCAGTGGCCATAAATAAAGAAATTATCATAGAGAGAAACTTATCCAGTGGTAATACTTATTAATAATTAGATTATTATAAAGGGTTTTAGAATAGATCTTCAAGTTATCTAAAATGGAGTTTTAGTGATTCACACATGAGTGTATATAGACAAGACATCTGGTCCATGGCTCATCTTATTCCTAGTGTGGAATATTTACACCATCAAGTTATTAGGGTGGAAGTGAAGGAAATATGTGAACATAGTTCAAATGAGTGAATGTAGAGTGCTTCTGTTATTGGAATATAGGTATATAAAATGCTCAGTTGGTGTTTTTTAATCTATCTAGTGGTTGTGATGTTGTAAATGCTTATGTAATGGTATAATAATTATGTTTGGTATTTTAGGTTAGTAGT
This sequence comes from Viscum album, assembly GCA_963277665.1. Classification (NCBI taxonomy): domain Eukaryota; kingdom Viridiplantae; phylum Streptophyta; class Magnoliopsida; order Santalales; family Viscaceae; genus Viscum; species Viscum album. The sequence continues at coordinate 1,649,958,442 of OY728152.1, forward strand.
TTTACTTATTCCAATTAGTTATAACATAGAGGTGGTTTAGGTTCTTAGGGTCAGCAGAGTTAAGAGTGGTTTTATTTTTAGGGTAGTTGCAGATATAAAGGATAGGCTAGATGATCGTATTCCTAGTAACTCACTATTGTTGAGATGAATCTTCTTTACCATGATGAGTGAACTTTGATTATTATGGGTAAACGTGTTGTGGAATATACCCTTACTACTTCATTATTTGATATTAGTTCATCGTAATCATTTATATTGAATCATTATCCTAATCATATGAGTTTTTACATCTAGTATATTTATAGAGTGACGTTTATTGATAATCTCATAGTGGTGTGATATGAAGGGATTCAATGAGTTTATGAGTATGCAATCATTTTTTTGGATATTATCATCTATGGGATTTAATTATGTTAGATATGGAAAATTTTAATGTGATTCTTAATATGTATTTTTTAATTTAGTTTTGAGAACACTTCAAGTGATATCATCGATGAGTATCTTTCATGTTATTTTAGGGTGATAAATATCTTCTTGTTGGTGAGTGAGATTTAAAGGAAGGATATTTGGGAAATGGACATCTCCATCAAGGGAAACTTTCTTCCTAGTCTTCAAGTGTTGTTCCGGATGATGATAACATATATCATACAATATTTCCTCTTATTGTTGAATTGTTGCAGGAATTATATCATGGGGACTTCTCATGGTATCTACCCAAGAGAGTTGTTGTGTTTATAGTTAATATTTATCTAGGTATGTAGATGATATCCATTCTTCTTTATAGAATGGCCCCTTCTGATATTTTTGATATAGAGGCTTAGTTAATTGTTTTTTAAATAGATAGATTTATTTTTCCTAGTACATCCCTTTCTAATGAATCTATTTTATTCACCAAATTGAAGATGTATTTCTGTGAAAATGTGAGTATTATTAGAGGTTGAATCAGGTGATGGTTAAGAACTAGTATCCCCTTAATGATATTTATAACCTATTTTACTAATTAAGGGGATCCAGGTGATTTTCCATGATTAAATTGTGGTAAGGTTATCAACAAATATGTATGAGGATATTTGACATACCATAAACTATTTTCAATTGTATTAAAGAACTATATAAGTATCTTCTGATTTAATTTTAATTAATTAATACACTTATAATGTTTATATACTAATGAGTAGGGTTTTCCCCATGTCCTAGTCAAGGGAGGAAAATTCCTGGTATCAAGAGATCATTTAGGGTACCCTAAAAGGGAATCAAATATATAGAAAATTTTCAAATTATTATTTCTCGACCAGTGATGTACACTTTTTGGTGTATTTAATAATAAAATATGGAATATAATAAAACCCCTTTATAGTTTAGGATGTGGTTTCTTTGGATTTCCCCAAGTATGTTTTTGAGAACTACAATTTCTTTATCTTTGGGAGATATTATATGCGACTCATTTATGACTTCCGATGACTGGTATCACTAATTGAGACCATGGATATGAAGGGAGAAAATTTCTTATTGGTTTATTATTATGGGACATTATTTATGTATTTTAATGATATATTTTCATATTGTCTTATTTTAATGATATTTGACTTTGGTTAGGAGTTCACTGTGTAATAAGGTGACTCAATCATTTCTTTGTGAATAATTTTTATGCAAGATAGTGATGTTATTTCCTTTGGGTCAAAATATTTGAGGCCATATTTATGAAATTATCCTAATCAATAATTGTATCTAGTGGTGTTAGTGTACACTTTTATATTATTGAATAACTACCTTCAAGGTTAGATATTTATCATATATAAATACCATAAGTTCCAAAATTATATCTTTTCACAATGTGATCTGGACCTTTCTTATAGGATCATTATTGACTATCTTCAATTATTTTATTTCAATATGGAATATACCATTTGAAAGGGTAATTTTGTGTTATATATGATGAGTGGGAAAACATAGTGGTAGGTGGTTCTGGGGGCAAGTAGTGAGTGCATGATGACGAGCATTTTCAATAATATGGGGCCTCATATTTAAGAGTATCTTGATTGAACATACCTAGAATCATATTGTATTAATTTAACATCATGTGATAGAGTTTAAGAGAGTCATTTATCTAAGTCAGATTTCATATTGAAAAGGAATAATATATATAGTATGGATTCACCACATGATTGGTCACATGATACTGATGAGGTTATTTTTTATTATTGTTTTATGGTAGTTTAAAAAAGGTTTCCATAGGAGGTGATATAGGTTTCATGAAACACAATATGGGTTCTTCACAGGGGTATTAAAAATATATTCCACGATAATAATAGGTAGTACTAGTATAATGGGTTAAAGAAATACATAATAGGGTTATTTTCATTATTATTTATGTATTAGTGGGTAAAGGCTAAGCACTAGAGAGTGGCATGTCTCCTCAAATAACTATCCCTTACTATGTTGAAGTTGTATCATTTGATTATGGATTTCTATGGGTTTTATGAGGCCTCCCAGCCAAAAAAATAGTATGGTTTATTGGGTGTTGATCGAAAAAGTTTACACACATGATACCCATTAGAGATACTTAGTCAACCGATGAGATGAAAAGGTTATATATCCATGAGATTTTGAATCTTTATTAGGTAACATATATTTTTATTTATGATCGATATTCCCATTTTATCTCATTATTTTAGGATGGCCTATAGAGAGTGTGGAATACACAAGTGCACATGAGAACTACTCACTATTATCAAACTGATGGGAAGTCTAAGTGTATTATCCCGGATTTGAAGGATATTATAAGAGTGTGTGTCATGGATTTCAATAATTTATTATTGATTCATATTACCGTGTTTTAGAAATTATATACTAAAAACTATATAACATTGATTAAGATAGTAAATTTTGAGGCTTTATATGGTAGGACATTCCATTTCCCCATTTATTGGATATAGAACATGGGATTAAAAATTATCGACATGAGTCGTATTAATGAGACATAATAGAATATTTAGTTAATAAAGAAGAGTCTAGATAGTACTTGTATAAGGAATAAATCAAATGTCTATTTGAACCTCTGTACTTTATATTTTGATATGGGCGACCTAATTTTCTTGCATGTGTGGCATCAATTGGGACACCATTATATTTAGAGGATGCAGAAGAATGTTCCTAGAAATGTGAGGACCTTTTAGTTTTTCATGTGGGTTGGTATTGATGTATAATTATTAACTTATCCTTATTTTTTTATTGTATTCACATAGTATTTAATTTATCTCAACTAATGAGATACCATCCCAAACTACCTCTTATGTTCGGTCTCAAAGACCTCAATATACAACATAACATTTATTTAAATGACTATTCATGACAATATGGCTCCTTTGATACTTGTGTAGTGATGACATAAGAGTATCTAGGAGGATACACGAGAAAAAAATTATGACATGTAGGTAAAGTGGATAGAGTTATTCATCTATGAGGCCCATTATTTCTTGGTTACACATCATGGGGATGATTTTAACTATGGTATATATTTTGAAACACCCTTCTTATATATTAGTTTCTTTATTGAATCAATTTTCCCCAAAACTCATTTATTTCAGTGGTTTTATGATGTTGGGGATATTTATGTGAGACCTAGGGAACAAGTCCCAGAGTTAGCCCAAGGTTCAAACTGAAAATATCCTAGAAGTCAAGTAAAATTATATATCATAGGGAATTTCTCCTCGGAGAGTGGATTATGTAATATAGATATCTAACATAGGTGACTGGTTTCATTGTGGTCTTATTTTGATGTGATATATAAAGTCCAGTATAAAATTTTGCTTTTATAGAGTCTATAGAGACTTCACTATATTGTAAGTATTTGTGGCATGATGAAGGATATGTTGGAGTAAAATTCTAGATTTGTAGGATTAGAACGTTTTAGTGGAGGATGTTTATTCAACATCCCATGTATTGTGTCATAACAACATGCTCGGGGTAGTTTTGTCACAACAAGAAGCTCTAAGATAGCTCCGCAATTCCATTCCAATAAATGAAAATTACACCACAAATAAGGAGGGTTGTTCCATGAATCCCTGGATGATGAAATCCATCTATATCGTGATAGGAATGGTCATTCTATGATGTTTACCAGGTATATGAGGTTAGTTTTATCATTCTTATGGGTGCATGGTGTTATGTTGTGGCTAGAGGGTCATACTGTGAGAGTGACCATAGAGGGTTATTATGTTGTAAATGATATGGTTATTCAACAAAATATGTCCTTTGAATTTTTTTATAATTTAATTTCCATGAATTAAAACATAAAATTATAATAAATGTGGGTTTCAAAATTCATGAACTATGTGCACTGTATCCCTAATGTTCTTGGATTTATTGGTCTACTTCATGTGATTTATCCCTGCTTAAATCATTGATTTTTGAATCATTAATTCTAGATGAAAAATAGTAGTGAGTCTATAACCCCAATTTTAGTCATATATTTATTATATATTATTCAACAATTTACTTCATTTATTTCAAATTTGAAGGTTTATTTCAAATTCTCAGTAATATATACATAAGAGATGATTTTTCACAAACCGGTCTATGCTACCATATGACCCGACACCTGAAACAATTTGTGACAAAGTCCCACAGGCATTCTCAATCTTTCTAGGATAGAAACATTCGTTGGTCATAAATGAAATATCATTGTGGACTATTTATCACAATAAAAACTAGGATCAAAATTCGAATCATTGAGAATGGAACAAAACAAAAATATTAGTATCATTAAATTCAAAACCAGCTCTAGATAAAACCACTATTTAATAGAACAGAAACCAAAATCATGGGGTACCATCCCATCTAATCAAGGATGATAAGAAACCATCACTCAACCATCTAGATGAAACCCATGAATACCATATCATTAGTACATAGAGATTGGGGAGGTCCTCACATGCATGGCTCAAAATAAAAATCAAAACCATAATGATTTCATATCCGAAACACTGACACCACCTTTTCAGTGTCCCTCTCCTTAGAGGGATGACTATTGAGGCACCTATCTCTATCATGACAAACCCAAGTGCCAACCAAGCCTTCACATAACATGAGTTTCAAAAGATTTTTCCAAATCATCTCAAAGAACCAATTAGTCATTTACATTTTTATTTCCAAAACCACTTCCAAACTGTTTCCCAAAAACCAAGGTGAAAACATATAACATGTGAGGAAAGTCCCAAATGGGCCTTTCTAGTCACTAGTTTACCAAAAATGAATCAAGGTACTAAATGGGGAAATATTTCAATGCCACATTTGAAAACCAAATTTAAAACCATTTAGTGGACAAATAAATATTTAGAAACCATTGTGTTTATTGGTTAATCATTTTGCGATTGGAGAGATAGAGAAGAATGGTGGGTTGAGGGAATTTTTTTTGGAAATATAGTTTTTATTTATGATAGAGGGACCACATTCATTGGTGTTCTAATCTTTAGTTTCACATTTTTCACATATGGATATTCCAATATCTAAGGTAATATCTTTAGAAAACCATTGAAGTGAAAGAGAACTAGTGAAAAGGGTCACCACTTTCATCACCACCAATCTCAAAAATCTACACATAAAAACCATTCCATAAAATTAAAAAAACTACACAAAAAACAGCTAATTTAAATAAATATCATGTTTCTAAAAGAATAAATAATGCCAAAAACCACCCCAATCACCCATTCCTACATTCAAATGAAAATATACATTATATCAAACAATTTATATATGTAAATATTTTGGAAACCCCATATAAATCCCTTTGAAAACAATTTCCACTAAACTTTCTCCAAGGATATACCAAATTAAATCATACTAACACATCACAATCAAGGGAATATCACTTATTAATTATCATGAATAAATGGCATGTACTGGTAATGAAAATAAGAAAAACACCTACCACAATGATGTGAGAATGTGATAAAACTTTTAGAGAGAGAAGAAAATTCCACAAGATACAACTATCACACCCTAAAACCAAAGAAGAATATGCCACACATAAAACATTGACTCGAGGGTCCAGAAAAGAGAGAAGCCACCCAAAAAGTACTGAGGAGCCAATAGAGATGGAGATTAAGTAGATAAAATTGGCAGAAACCCCCAATGAAACTCACCATAGGAACTATCGAAGAACTTCAAGGTTCGATGGAGGGTAAGGGAAGAGGGTTTTTGGGATTCCCCGGGTGTTTCTAGGTCAATAAATGGATGACAATTTTAAAAATTTTAAAAAGAAATGGGGAAAGATAATATCAGTATTTTTAATGTCATAGAAAAATCGCATGGTTTTGCTGCACGTTTTTCCAAACCATCTGCCAACTGTTTGAAACCTATCAGAGAATATGGAAACACCTCATAGTATGAGCACATGTTTTTGGAAACCATGCTCTAAATATCAATAAAAAATTCCAAATCCCTCGCACACTTTCTGCACAGCTTACTCTAACCATGCAAAAGTTTTGGTACTTGAACAAGACACTAAAAGAAGCCACAAAATTTCTCATATTACATTCATGTTTTGGGGAAAACCATGACCAAGCTATGAAATCCAAAATTTGACTAAAGTAAAACAACTTGAATTGCAGTAATCCTTAACTGGCCACATGGTTTATCCTCAAATAGTGGACATAAACTATGCACAGGGCCAAATCTAACCCAAAACATCCAAAACAAATAAATTTACACTAGGAAGTCAACTCGAAACTCAACAAAAATAACCAATGATAAGATAATAATAATATAAAATTAAAACAATGGTTGGCGTGTCATAATTATTCCCACCATAAAGACTTTTATCCCTGAGAATGTCACCCAGGTGAATGAATATCAAAATTAATCCTTAAACAGAATAAATCACAATTGAATGAAAAACATTTGTGTGAAAATTCACTATTACTAGTAACACTTGAACTTCTATAAGAAAAAACTCAATGAGGACAAAAATGTGGTATGAAAATTGATGGAGTTATCCCCACCAAAAAATATGGCCAACATTGACCAACACCATGACTGGGAACTCCACAAAAAAACCAAACCCCCAGCACAATGGGAAACCCCATAACAAAAACTAATTCAAACACCAAAACCAAGTTATTATTCATCATTTCCATAATTCAAAAACATCGCCAAGGATAGAACACAAAAAAAACATAAGAAGAATATAAATTTAGAGATTCACCACTATAAGACACAACTAGTAACCAGAGTTGTTCTACATGGGTGACCACACAAGTTTTAATAAACTAAAAATAACCACAAATAAAAAAAAATAGAATGGGGCCTCCAATAATTTTTTAATAGAGGGATATAGAACAACCAAGATAACCATATAAGAAGAACTAAAACTATTCCCTCCCCAAGGATTCCTACACCACTAGTGATTCTCGACTATGTGAAAAGATTTACTCCAAGTATTGGGGCAAGAGCCTTGATGTCTAACGATTCTGTTACCCCATAGTTAGGATCTAAAACACTCTTACTGATATTTTATCTTTTAGAAACATATCATGTAAAACATCTTCAAATGACCCAAACAACCAAATCTTTGATGCACATTTAGCGGATTATGCCAAGTCGTCTTTGAATTCCCAAACTGACCATGCTAGAAACATAAGATAAAAATTAACATTGAATGATAATCTAGAACCAAAAAATAAGTTTTTTGATAAATGGTTTCCTCTAGAACACATCCATCACCAAACAGGGAACCTTCATAATCACCAACTACAACTAACTTCACTTTGGAAATGACCTCAGCTAGAAACACCCTATCCTTCAACTTCTAAAATAGAACCTATATAGATGAAAAAACCCACTCTTTAATATTTGTTAAAAGATCCCAAACAAAAATCATATATTTTAGATGATTTATCAATTCTATATTAGGAGACAAAGATACCATCTCTTTAAAAAATCTAACATAGGCATACACCAACCGTTGGCCCTGTTGAACACCCAACAACTTAACTAAATTATTTTCTCTCACCTCTTCTTGTATAAAATATTAGAATAAAGTGGTATTTAAAAAACACCCATGTCATCCCAACTTCTAATGATTATAGAAAAATCACATTCCACCAATACAAAGCCTTACCACTAAATGAACTTAGAAATTTCCACACTCTCATAGCTTCGGGAGTTCCCTATGGCCTAAAAACACCTTTGACATCATCATTCGACTCAGAAACATCTAACAAACCTTGATCCCCACAAAAAAGGAAGAAACTGAGAAGAACATGATTCCACCACTTCACTAGGGGTTTGGGTAGGGCTAAAAGTTAAATGAGACACAATAGAAACCTATGGGTATTTTATGGGTTGCATACTCAAAGTAAAAATAAAAACCAAAAATGAAATCAATATCAACCAAAAATTCAATAAAAAAGTAAACCCCTATAAAAAAATCTAGAAGGACAAAAAACATAGAAACCCAGAAAAATATCCTCTTTCAAACCTACCATTTCATTCCAATTTCAAAATCCATTGGCCCCAAGGAAAACTTCAAAATTAAAAATACCATTTTTCAAAACCAACTCACACACCAAGTCTCACATTTAAAAAAATAAAAACCCAAAAACCATTTTAATTAATAGAGACACTTTTGAAAAAACATTTTTCCACTTCAAAATGATCCCATACTAGCCAAAATCAAACCAAAATTGAACTTATTCCAAGAACATGGAATGAGATACTCCTGAAGATACAAAACTCAGTGACATGGTTTAGTGTAATATATCCCAGAAAAGAACCATCAACTCTGGGGACTCAAACCTAGCACTCGACTACACATAGAGAATTACTCTAGGTGATCCCAGTGCATATTATTAGTTCACATCAAATGTTATTTCTAATCTATACACCCAAAAAACAAGACTCACAACCTGGAAATCCCCTAGAAACTCAAGGGTTGAGATGAGAAAACGTTCACAATGATATTCCCATACCTAACTATTAATTCCAAAAATTCCTATTCTCTAACTAAATAATGGACCAAATAACATAGGGCCCTTATGAAACCATTTTTCATCAACCAGGTCAGGTTGTCATCTAACCCAACACTAGACCTGGTCCGCGAAGAGGCTGAGAGGTGTTCCTGATCCTCTAAATATGGTGACTAGATTAATGAATCAATGATATCACATTGGGAGTGATTCATCCTAATAAAAACTAGGATAATAATATCCAAAATATATTAAATGTAAATCCAAAACATCTCAATATCAATTAACACAAAACCAGATCTAGATACAACAAATTATCTACAAAATAGAAACTAAAAAGCAAACTAAAACCAAACCAGGAAGACTCAATCTATATTGAACATATATTTTATCACCAACCATAAAACCAAACCACTCCTAGTAAATCCGAAACTAGAAAAAATAAACCTACAAAATTAATTGGATACACTGACACCAAGTGCCACATGTTGGGTATGATAAAAAACCACTCAGTAGGTAAGCACCAATGAGTCCTTGCATTAAATTTTCTGAATTAGTCCCAAAACACTAGTTTTTAATACACATATAAAAATGTTGGGTTTTCTTAATTTTAAATCCAAAATAATCTTTCCAAGGAAAAAATCACTGTTAGAAACAACAAACACACACACACAAATAATTCCTTTTGAAAACATATTTCCATTTCAAAACCTAGATCAAAAAACCAAAAAACAACTGATAACCCACACCTGGTAATTAATAGGGGTTACTAAAAAAATAGGGGGAGTAGAAAAATATGAAGGCAAGCAATATGCTGTAAAAATAAACCCGGAACATACAATAATTTTAATCCTGGGAATTTCCTAAACATATCCAGATGTAATCCCTGGACATATTTGGTTTCGAATCAGATATCGGTGTATGGTGTAGCTTTATATTTAATAACAAAATAAATTTTCTATACTATCCAATATAGTGTCATGTCCCTCCTACCCTCTTATAAAATATAGGGAGGGTGTATTAACCCATCTAATCTGAGTTGATAAGAAACTGTCACACATCCCTTTAAATGACATCCATGAATTCCATTATAATAGTACTAATGAATGGGGAGGTCCTCTCTTGTGTGTGTGTTAAACCAATAAACTATTTCCACTATTATTTCCTATCCCAAACATCGACACCACATATGAGATGTCCATCTCCTCAAAGGGACCACCATAGAGTTTCCCATCACAATCTATCCAAACCCAAGTGCCAACCGATCCTTTAAGTAAAATGTGTTTGAAACCATTTTTTCCAAACATCAAAATGAACCATTCAGGCAATAATATTTTATTTAAAAAAACAACCAAATCATTTCCCAAAAACCATGGTGAAAACATATAACATTCAGGGAAAGTTCCAAAACTGGCTTTTGAGTCATAGGTTTACCAACCATACATCAGGGTTCAAACTTTTAAAAGATTTAGTTAACACATTTGAAACCCACATTTAAAACAAATTAGTGACCAAAGAACAATTAATTAACCAATGGTATTTTAGAAAAATAATTTGGAGAGAAGTGTGATAGAGGATAAAATAGGGGATATAGAAAAAAATGGGAAATCAATTTTTTCATTAAAAGAGAGACAAATTATTCATTTGTGTTCTTATAAATAGGTGAACATTATTTACCTATAGATATTATAACATACAATGGAATATCCTTAGAAAACATATTAGTTTCTACAAACCAATTAAAAGGTCACCACATTCATTATAGCTAATCTGAAGAAGACTCGCATAAAAACCATTCAAAAAAATTCACCAAAATCCACAAACAACACCAGATTTTGAAAAAAAAATCATGTTACTAAAGCTTAAATAAGGCCAAAAACCACCCCAAGAACCCATTTACAATTTCAAAGGCCAATATAAATTTTATAAAACACTTTACGTATATATATATATAGGAAAAAACATATAAAGACCCTTGAAAACCATTTCAAAAAATTTACACCCAGTAGATTATAAAAAAATCATAATAACAGATAATAATTAGAGGAATAAAATTAATAAATCATTTAAGAAAGATATAGAATCAATAGAATGTTATGAAAATAAATATAATTCAAACAACAACCTCAATGGTATTATAATGTGATGAATCTTCTAGAGAGGGAAGAATACACCCTAAGAGTTAATCTACTCATCCTATATGAAAATAAACCCAAGACACACATCAACCATATCCTCTATGGTTCGTCTAATATAGTATCCTGCCAATAAGGTCAAAGGAACCAAGAGGGAAGAAGAAGATGAGGAGAAAATCATTTAAAACAAAAAGAAACAGACCATATTAACAATAGAGGAGATTCAATAGTCAATGGGGAGAAATAGAAATGGGTTTTTGGGATCCCCTCGGTGTTCATAGTTCAAGGATGGGTATAAAAATTCAAAATTGAAAATAAAGATAGATTGTCAAAATAGAATTCAGTATTTTTAATGACCTGGGAAACTCATATAGTTTGGTTACACATTTTTTCAAATAGTGTGCCTACCTACACACCCTACTTGAGAAGAAGGAATCACAAAATAGTTCGGGAAACCTGTTCGAACCATACACCATAAATATATAAACAATATTCAAACCCCTCGCATAATTTCCATTTTTTTTCTAACCATGTGCAAGACGTACACCTTGATCCTGACAGCAATATTAGGTGTAAAGTTTCTCATAGGGCTCATACAGTTTTTTCCAAACCATGATCAGGTTGTACAATAGAAACCATAAAAAATGAAAACAACTATAACTTCACTTAGCCTCAATAGGCCACAAGAGTTTTCCTTAAACCTCACATGAAACCTATGCATCGGTCCAAAACTCACACGACACATCCAAAACACAAAACATTAGACTAGGAACTCAACCTAAACCTCAAGAAAATAACTTACTCCCTGAGAATAATGAAATAAAAGAATAATCATTATTAGGGTGTGACATGGTTTATCCAATGTTCTTTGATTATATAGATTATCTTGGACTAAGGTAGGTGGTTTCTAACCATTCTTTATAGTTTATGAATTTATTCTTACACTATGAGATATTTAATCCATCTAACATTGAACTATTAAACCAATATTAATCTATAATTTCTTTATTTGACATGTATGAGTTAGGTAATTTAAGATAGGTTCATGAATAAAGCATTAATCAGTATGCCTTAATGATATGACTAGTAATGGTTTCAAGCATGGCCTAATGTGGGTTGATCCTTATACTCAAAGTTCAATGAGGATTCCCTTGTGATATATTTTGGTATAATAGACATAGTTTGTCCCTATACCATCTATCAATAAGGGAGTCATGTGTTTACCCTAAGGGTTTCCTTGGTCTGACCTTAAGGAGATATTTGAATCTAATATAAAAACCTTGGATTGGTTTTACATAATATGGTTGAGTCTCTAACACTTAGTTTATGTAAACCAAGGGTCTTAGACATTGGTTTAATTTATGAAAATAGTTTTATATAGTGAAAATTATCCTAAAAATGATTTATGGAGGAATTGTTATTGATGTATGTGATACCTTAATAGATTATTTAATTTTGTTTCATTGTAATCCCTAATGGGTGAATTACTGGGTAGATAAATATGAATATGGAGACTAAAAGATACCTGAGATAATTTTACCCTTATTTTATGATTGTTATAATCTTGATGGATAAACTTTGTATTGAACCATTAGAGGATGGGTCCATCCTACCATGTTATCATCTTAATTGAGATATAATTGGATTTAAAGGCACGGTGGATGATACGATTATAGACCATAACTGACTTCTTATTGGTCATCGTCATTATTCCCTATTCAACATACCTATGTGGTGAGATCATAGTGAAGGGGGTCAGTTTTCCCCATTTTTAAATTATGTAACACCACAATTGAGATTCTATATGGAGAGACAATAGTGACCGAGGTCACTCTCCCCATCATGTGATAATGTTATCCTATGGTCAAGATGTCAATGGGTTAATACTATATAGATAAGGGATACATATACCCTTTTTAAATAATGTGATGTTATGATTGACATACCGTTATGCTTGGTCCCTATAGCCATAAGTTTACTTGTAATAATTTTTTAGTAATTCGAATTGAGGTCAAGTCTCAATAAGGATGATATCATATAGTTAGGGTCCACCTTTACCTTTAGACTTTTATTATTTTATAGTGGGTCAGATTCATTGATTTGGTACCATATAGGAATGGGAGAATAATAAAATATTAGTCTAGTGTTTGACTATTTTGTGTTAAGACACACCATAGAACTGAATGAATTATATATGGTTACACACTAAGTGTCTAAATGAGGACATGAGGGTGTGACTTTTATTATAGTTTTAATTTTTTTTAATATTCTAGAATATCACTATGATAATGAATCTCACTTTACAATACTATTTATGTAAAAAATTAATGGTAGAATACTTATTGGTACTCACACCCTACTTAGGTTTTGTGGTACTTTAGAAAATTGTATGGTTCGTGATCTAGGTTGTGGAAAGATCAATATTATCAATGGGTGAGCTATAGAGCTTAGTGGGAGATATGAGTAGGGGAATAAGCATGTAACTCGTGATTAGTTTTTTTTAATTTTCAGTCATTCTGTTAACATTATTAATTAAACAATATGATCCTCAAATGATAGATATTTTTTATATAATTAAGACTTACTAAAATTGTTTCTTCTCATTTTTATTTAACATTTATTTTTTTTACTATATTTGGTATTCAATTTTTATATATTTGAAATTTGATTTTATTTACGTGATACATTTTGATTACATTATTTACATTATGATCCATAGTTATCCATGTTAGAGAGTTTATAGTTTCATGAATTCATTCATAGACCATCACTACTGGTCAAACATCTCATGTGTATGGGGAGGCATAATTTTTGTTTGTGGCTTCCAATTTGATCATTTTATAGGTGAAAAAGATTGATGATGATACCAAACAAAGGATAATTTTTATATTCAAAGACAATTTGAAATATATTGTGATGACCTAATGAAAATAAGTGAAGATCTAAATCAAACTCATATTAATGTGGTTACAAGTTTTGCATCTAACTTTTACTTTTTAATAGTGAAGAATAATCTATTGGTGATGCATTAAATATTATCATTTATAAATATTTGTAGTAATCAATTTGTTAGTTAGGGATGTGAAAAAGTATTTTAAAAAAAATTAATTATATCAAGAGATCTTTAAATATCAATATAATTTATCGAAATTCTTGAAAACATATTTATATAAACAAAGGAAAATTTGAAAGAACTATTGATGTTTTAAATAAATAGAAAGACAAGATGGACCTCTTATTTACTGAATTTTGTTGATATAAATGAGATGGTATGTGTGTCTTGTATTTATTACTATTCATTGAGATAACGATATGAGGATATTTTAGAATTGAAAAAGGATAAAATTATTAACAACTTAGATATGTGTGGAAATACAATATATGAGCTTGGGGGATATAGGGCAACCTAACATGAAATTCAAGACAATATTAATATGACCATAAAAAGATACAATAATCTTTAATATCTCAATTATTTTTTCAAAAATATGAAATGATTGTCCATTATTTTATATGGACAACATATATGGCTACTGTATGACCTCCTATATCTATTTTTAATAACTAACTAGTCATAATTATATCTAGTTCTTGACCTTGTACCAATTCATTACATTCCTTAAAAAATCACATATGATCCAAAAATCACATATCTAAAATCTAATTTATCATATTATCGTTATTTTTTATGTTTATTTTTGGTTTACCTATTTTGGATCATTTCATTATACTTATGTTAATTAATTTTTTTAATATTTACTTCCATAATATTATTTAATTTCGAGTAATATTCATAAATTTTAGATTGATTAGGAAAAATTAACTATTTCACACATTTCTAGATATTTTATTATTATAAAAAGGGGAAGAATATGGCAGATAATTTTTTTAATGAAATAATTTATTTCATTTTTTCAAAATTGGTTAATTAATGTAAATGTTTATAGTAATTGACAATAATTTTATCAATGGAATTTACTTATTATACTTACATTATAAAACATATACATAACATCGAGAAGCTAATAAAATATTGTTCTCATAAATTAATAATGATAAACGTGTAAATAGATAATTGAATAATAATTCAAAATATTATAGTAGGACAATAAATAGAAAATAAGATAATAAGAATGGGAAATTTTGAAACCGTTTGGTCCACTAGAATGATAATACTCATGAACAAAGATTTAGAAATAAAAAATAATTTTAATAACATAATATCAATTATTATGATGAAATTATAAATAACTATAATATAAAATATAATTTAACTAAGAATGAATGAAATAACAAGTATTTATATAAAATAAGGAACCTATACTATTAGAATAGTAATATAATACTTGGGATATTAATCATACCATTAGAAATTGTAATTTTTCTATTATAATAGGAAAATAACATATGAATGTGTAAATACAATTTAATTATCTTATATATGATAATATGATATATTTATGTCATGGTGTTAGTAAATTAATGTTTTAAAAAGGATAAAATAAGTGTTGGTATTTTTGAAAAAAAACAAATATTTATTAACAATTTTATAATTAATATAATGAATTAAAAAAAAATTATATTCATAAAATATATTAATAAATTAATATTTTTTATAATAATAAAATAATTTTATGTGACCTCAATTAATTTTTCAAAGGGCCAAAAAATTGATTATAATATTAAAATCAGTATTTTTGTAATAATTATTGACTATATTTAAAAGGTAAATTTCTAAAATTTATAAAAATATTTTCATAAAATGTATTTCATATTTGAAATATAAATGTTGAAAAAAGTTTAGGGTGAAATTTTGAAAATTTTCTAAAATAGTTGATTTTGATGAATAGTGAAATATGCTAATTTTTTGTAATTAACATTATAAGAATTTTTGAATCAGGGATGATATATGAATGATTTAATATCCCATAGGTTCTAATTCTCCTAAAAAATTATTTTTTTTATAATAGTCAACTTTATTGGTATACTTTACCCAAAATATTAAACTACTCTAAATTATAATACAAAACACCCCTCTCCCCTATAAATACCACCCCTCAACACCCTATATCCTCACACATTATAAGCCTTTTAGGTTTTTAAAATTCTAATCAATTAACTTCTCAATACTATAAATCATGCCCATTATCTTCTAGTCTCAATAAAACACCAAACGCAAGTGCCTTAAGTAGGTTCTCAGGGAGACACCAATCGAGAGGTAAAATCCTTAGTCCGTCTCTTCAAATTTATTTTCTATTCTTATCCTCCCCTCACCTCCCATATCCAACGAAAAATGATAAATCTTTTATCAATTATATATAGTATATATTTTTTTTCTAATGGATTCTCTACCATTAAATCACTTCTTTTCCTCATTTCTTGTAAAATTGAAAACATCATCCATGATATGCCAGTTCACCACCTTTGGGGATCCGAAGATTTCATTTTCCATTACCACATTCAAAGATGGTAATAAAACCATTATTACGGTTACAATAGATTTGAATATGTATATTATAAATTTTTTCATGTTCTTTAACAAATATATAGAAATAATTTTAAATAAAATAAAAGTATTTCATGATAATTGTAAAAAAACTACAAAAATGAATTAAACAATTTTCATTAATGTTTTATAAAATGAATCATTACCATACTAGAAATCAAAATGATATATGGAACCATTAATAATTATTTAAGTGTATAAATATCATATAATTTCTCTTCTTTAGTACTAATACCATTTGATAGGAACTTCCATAATTTTACACAAGTGAACCAACCCTGAAACCATGAAACAAACACTCCCAGAACGTAAAAATTAAACATTATAACTCATACAAATGTTGATAAATTATCTTAATAAAATCACAATACATAAAATAAATACATAATAGGTTATTATTTAAGTAATTAATGAATATAATTTTATTATCCCAAATATTAATTGAAATTTTAGAATGCATTCAGACATAAGTTAAGTGATCTCTCTGAACCTCCAAATTACCTTTGGGTTACAGTTTATCCCTATTTTCCCCAATGTATTGAATAATTATTCTTATATACATATACTATATTCTATTTTTACTCAAAAAAATATTTATTTACCTCAATTAATCTTTCCTTGATGGGTAATTACATGTTTTAAAATTTTCCCTTCTCAATTCCACCTAATAAGAATACCCGATTAAAGAAAAAATCCATGTTTCTTACACATTCTCACATACAATTAATAATTTTTTAAGAAAGCCTTATTTTTATAAAATAAATAATTTTACCATGAAAACTATAATATTTAGATTCTGGTTTTAGATAAATAATTTTTCCTTTTTCTCTTTAAAGACTCTTTAATATTTTCCCTTAAGCCGTACTAAAGTGGCCCATTTCTAAAGTTTATTAAACTCTCTTTTTTATGTATTCAATTTATTTAGACATTGTTTATCTGGATATATGGATATTTTAACTTATTAATATCTATATATTAACTAAATTCATTCTTTCATGGAAACCATTATGATATGAAAATTGGTTATTCCTTATGATGTAATTGTGAGACACATTTCATTACAGGTGTAACCCTTATATTTATTCATTTAATTTGATTATTTATTTGTCACACATATGCTAGAACTTGTTATGACTGTTTCACCAAGATAACACTCCTTTGAGTTGTGTAGTGTTTTTTATCATGAGAGTTCATATGTGATTAGGTAGTAAACCTAATCTATTAAGGGAATTAGTCCACCATGTGATACCATCTTAGAAGTTATCCATGAGTCATATTTATGTCATGTTATGTGTTTTTTCAACATTTCTATATTTCCATGATCATATTTTTCTATTTTCTATATTATATTCCTCAACATGTTTATTCATGTTCCATGCATATGATGTTATCATTTTATGCCTTTGAAACATGTGTTATGCTTTTTTTCCAAACTTATTACCTTATTGGGATTTTTAGGTCATCTATTTTTTTTGTAATCCACAAGTTATCCAATGAAGTTATAGGAGATAATTTTTTTTGAGATCATTATATATATTAAAAAAGAGATGTTTTATTGTAGTTATATTTATCAATTTTTTTCACCTATTCTTCCAATGATACTACAATTTATAATGTTTTGTTTGTATTTTATAGATAAATATACTTAATAACATGTAATGATATGTTTAATAGGGAAGGGTATAATATTTTTGTCATATTTTATGATTAAAAGTACATTTTTTAGGATAGATTGAGGGGTATATGGACCATTAGAGGTGAATTGAGTTTGAAAGAGCCTCCAACCCCATCTAGGGGTATGGGATTTGTGAATGATCAATCCTTTTTGAAGGACCAAGGTCATGAGAAGGGCGTTAGTGTGACATGAAACATTATCTTATGGTAATACAGAATTATTTCATGCAACACATGTTTAACCATCCATAACTCCTGTAAATACCCCACTTAACCACTCATTTATGGGTCCTTCAACCTTTGGACTTCCAAAAAAAGCACAATATTCATGAAACTCAAACAGTCACAAAACAAAGAAGACATAGATTCCTACAGGTATATATATATCTTGAGTAACCTCCCATTATTCCTTTAGATATTTATATCACGGTAGAGATAAAATTAAAGAAATATCAACCTCTCCATGCTATAGGCATATTCCTAACACCATATAGAGTTTTTTGAAACCAATATCTTTTGAAAACCCCATATCATAGAGACCAAGACACAAAAATTAGGTCTATCACCCATGTTTAATTAAATTATTAACTTTTTGAACCCCCAAACCTTCTTGAAACCCACCTCATAGGTTCATACATGATGTGTCCTTTCACGAATCCTAACTTAGTGAATGTTTAGTGATCATTGTATTGGTATCAACCCAAGATGAGTTTACTCAAGTGTAAATCATTAAAATGATTTATATTTGCATACTTTGTGTAAAAACCCATTTCTCAAAACATTTGAAGGGATAAATGATCCAATCTGTCTCTTTATAAAAGGCACTCTAACCTCCAGACCCATGCATGCCTCCTGAAATTGGCAGTGTCTATAACTTTTTTTTATCCAAAAGAACCTATACATCGGAAATGAAACACTAAAAATGGAATTATAATTGGAAACATGCTACTTTTCTTTTTGATGAGGTCATAGAGGATACTCATATCCTTCTCTCATACTTCCCTAATTTGGAATAGACTACTCCATGCATAATCTCCAAACCAATATATAGGTTGTAACCTTTTAAACTATATGGAATTCACCACTTAGACACCTGAAGTTAAGATACATGGAATAATCCAAGATACATTAATTTAAACTATATCCTAGACCTATATTGAAATCATAGGATACCCCAGGGGATGATCCAAGGAAGATAAATATTTTGGGATATGGATTCCTCATATGGGACCATCTCCCCTAATTTTCTAGTTGTTGATATGCATAGTCCCCACACCACCCTATGTTTCACTCCTTCTGTGACATAGGCATCCTCACCACAAGATGTTAAACTACATATAATAGTACCTTTACATGATCTTAAACTATGCAGTCAAACTACGTGGGGTTTGACCCCTATCTCGGAATAATTTTTGTATGATGCCTCTATATGGTTCAATCATGAAATCCATACATCACCAAAAAACCTTTTATCTTCCCCCTTGGAGATAATGGTCCCAATGTGTGACCATTCCCCCTGATAAAACACTTATCCTCTTACCTCCCAATCCTAAGTTCCCCATTGGATCAAGGTTCCTCCATGAGACACTAACCTATATTAATCACAATACATGAAGATTGTATATGGGAATAATCCTAAAAATACATTAAACTAGTCACAAAACCATATGTGATGAGTGTATGTAGGATATATGACACTAGAATATGAATATATGGGACAAAATAATTTATATTTAAACCTATGACCCTTCCTCGTGAATTTGAATACCAAACTCACATGATGAGCATGGGATTCACTATGAGATATGTATTTGAAGACTTATGTAAAGAAAATAAGATTCTGTATTTTTAAAGCACCAAACACATCACATAACAATTAATAACATGATTATCCATATTTTAAAAGTACATGATACATGAGGGAATGATATTTTAGTACCTTACACCCATCAGGTATGTTTCCCAATAAAATACATGGGATTCCTTGGGTTCTCCATCTATGATGCCTCACTCCTGAAATGTCATAAACGTCAAATGAGTAATATTCTTATAGATTCTTGAAAAACCCAACATCCAAAGCTGCAACACATGATAAATGTCTTTATTAGATCTAACCATAGGAATATTCTCAATATTAATAGTTGGAATCATAATTAATTGGATTCCACCTCAAGATTAAACTAGGAATAAGATTCACGAACACATCTCAAATGCATGAGGCTGACCGAGTCTAGGAAATGAACTAAAAAGATGAATCCTTGGAAGGAGGAGTGTAGATCCCAACTTCATGTTCACATTAATGATCAGGAAACATCAATCATTTTGGTAGAGGCCTCCATAAATTAAAAATAAATAATACAGGGCACTATACCAGAGTGGTCATGATTAGTCAAAGGATATATACCACACTAGAGGAGAAGGCTATCTGATGTTAAACCCAATGGAAGAATATTAAAACAAAATAGTGAATAACATGAATCTCTTATCCTAAAACTAGAGGTATATGATGAACGATGGAAATCATTAGTTCAAATTATTTTTTATGTGAATCTGTTATCTACCCCAAAAATGATGAATAACATTGGTCACATTTGGAATCACCTTCATCAAGAATGTATTGACGATTGAGCTCGTATGTCCTATAGGACACACGCTGCGAGTAACACTCAATATTACATCACAAAAAGGCATGGTTAATGGATGAATAAATGTATTTTAATCTCATGTAACCTATTTTATATCCTGACGACCCCCACTCTCTTGACCATCCAGAACCCATATCTTATCTCTCCCTCCCAGATCATTCAAAAAAGGGTGATAAACTCCCATGTTTGTCAATAGGAATAAGAACGGAAAATCTTTACTTGATAAATCTACTTCTATGACTTACAATCTATGAAACATGCGAATTTTGTAGACCTTAGGGGACATAAAGGGGGAAATCCCTATATCACGGTGGAAAAATGATTTAGGATTCTCTCCTTGAAATGCTATGATAGATCACTTTCCTAGGATATTGAAGTACGAAATTCATGGTTTATGCCTATTGTGAACACTACCATGGTATTTCCTATTATGGAACCCACCTTTCTTTGACAAAAACATCACATTGTCTCATTGAAGGATGTGAATATAGATCCTATCCATGACCTACTGACCCTGATCCAAAATGATCGTCCTTTTAAAATTGATGAAGATGACTAATGAGGGATTTTATGACATTATTTCCCCATGTAATGATCTCACATACTTCCTCGAGGTGTATATTTCCAAAGAAATACTATTAGGTATGTGATTCAAGAATTTACAAGATGATCTAGTTTGTACCCTAATCTCACTGAGATATCCAGGAATATTTCAAGAATTCACTGAAAGTGATCAGTGTTTGGAAGAATTATTGTAGTAGATCAAGGATTGGTCATGCCTGTTAACTATTCCAACCCTAATAAGGAAGCATATGAAGGTAGAAATAACTAACTCTATAATGAATTAGGCCAAACATCTGGTCTATCTTCATCCACACACCTTGGATTAGCCACCCCAAGAATTTCATCACTGTGATCGTGCTTTGCAAGGCCCCCATCAATTCTAGGAACCCATGGGTACCTTCATATAAATGAGGAAAAGTGTATTCTTCTTAAATCATGAATGGGTCCTTGGGTACTTCATAAGTTCCATAGAAAATAGCATCCTGATGTTTCCTTAATCCATGATACCCTAAGAGGAAATAATGAAAAATATTGTTGACTAATCCTTATAACCCAATGTTCATGGACATATCATTAATGTTTTCTTTATATTCAATGATTAGCCTCAAGACTAGGTTTACCATGGCTTGGCTAGGTTGGGTGAAATACTCGAATAGGTGGCATATTTTTCTACAACCTCTAATAGTGATGATGAAGACATTGGTGAATATATATGGGTTTTTTGAGGGGATATATAGATGTATAATTACTATGTAGATCATAATATGGCACTTGTCCCCATGAAATTATTTATGCCCAGTTAAGAAATCTGAACCCTCTAGTGGTCACTACATTCTCTCTGGCCACCCTAATGACATTTTTAAACTACTTTGTCTTAGAATAATTGGCATCAACGATTCCATGAAAATCAATGTCCCAAACTAATACCAAGAAATAATTTCACTATTGAAAACCTCATGCCCCCACAATTGGGAGAAGCCCCCAGAATCCATCATGTTCTATATTGTTCCACCAATTAAGAATAGGAGAATGGATCTATAAATGAAAATAGACTAGTGGATCATTGTTCCGTTCCTAGTGATCAGGAAGACTACATTTCCCCTTCAACAACCTATAGAAAATACCATAGAAGGAATGGTAGATGCTAATTTGGAAAGCTAAAATCCATAGATGGTACATCAGAGAGGGTTGTTCATTCAACTGAAATTAGATAGAAATCCTTAAAAGAAGATCAAGAGGATCATTCCTTATAGTGAATGCCATCAATTATAAATCCAAAAATAACCATATTATATGATTTTTTGTCCTGTACATAATATTTAGGCCTTCTTCTATGGTTATCCAGTTCCCAATCTCAACCATCTAGTGCTCAACCTAATACATCCAATCAATAGTGGAACATGGAAAGCATTATCCCGGCCCTAATTCCTCATCCAATGTTTCCCAATATAATCCTAGATTAGGAGGGACCCTTAGTGGCCATAAATATTCCCCTTTATTGCAGTAATGGTGTACCAAAAAACCCCTCCATCATTCTAGAAAAAATCTATATCATTGATTCACACTTCCTGTAAAAGTAGTTGTGTGTGGATATCATTTATTCCCTAAAGTTCCATGTTCATTTTGAGACTAAGAAATCTATTTATGATGCTAATCGTTCATAAGAAGCTGAGAAGGACGAATTCCAGACTATCATCTCCTTATATAAGGAAGAAGAGGGTTCTATAATTCAGGGGAACATACACCCACTATATGTTACAGTTCAGTTCAATGGAATGGATTTCCATAGTTTCTTAGTGGATACTAGCTCTAGGATAAATCATATAGAAACCCAAATGCTCTAAAATATGGGATTCATAGAACATAAAATAATCTCACCTAATAATCTCGGGGGTATGAAAATAGAAAGTACAAGCCACATGACAAGATTCTTCTAGGAAGCCTATTTGGAAACATAGTTGTAAACACTGAGTTTATGGATTTCTCATCAAAACCCACCTATAATTCCTTTTTCTGGGAGGTCCTGGATCTATATGCATGTAGAGATCTTATATTTATTCCATCAATGGATATCATAATCCCTCAATTATTAAGTTTATTCCCTAGAAATTTTACTCCCTTAAACATTAGTGATGCCAGCTATCTAGATAGTGGTTACCAAAAACGGGAGGGTAAGAATATTCAAATTTATGAGATCGAGAGAATAAATTAACCCAATGATTTAGTAGCCTCATAAGATAATCCATATGATTATTTTAATGAAGAATAAATCATTCTAATCCAATGATTGGATCTAATAACTCCTTATCATGGGAGATATTTCATAGTCCCCAAGAAGAATAAATTTTCATTTATTACCTTTTAATCATATACATGATAAATATATTTGAAGATAGAAATGTGTTGATCAATTATGTACTAATAGGTCTTAACATGGGTTACCATCCCATGATAACATCATACAATTTATATGGTAGTTCTGAACCAATATATGTCAACCCATTACTATTATTTTGGCATCAAAGTTGAATATCACCATAAAACAACATGGGATTTCTCATCAACTTTTATGTCCATGGTGTCTAGAGAGGAGGAATACATCATTGATAATCCCACCCTTATCGAAATATATTGTAATAACTCTCCGTAGTATCTAACTATATATGATATTCCTCCTTCATCTGGTCCTCATGTTTCAAATTGTGAAGTTGATTTGGGTGATTCCCCTCCTGGCATTATGGAATGTGTCTTCACCACTATCAATAAATTAACCCAGGCGAATCTCAAAACTAAAGAAGACATGGGGTCAATGAAGATTAGTGCATTATTCTTTATAAAGGATAAGTATAAACATATGTATTTTTTAAATAATCATTGTGACATGTTCTTCAAGAGATATAAAAAAATATTGGGGATCAACCCCATGTTTTTTTCATTTCCATACCCACATGTTTGGCCACTATGGGTTCAAGAAAGTTCCCAAAATTATGCACCCTTCCATTGGAACCATGTATGAGGATGAAGTTGAGAAGATTATCTAGGACATAATCATTAGTACAGTTTATTAACATAAGTGTTTGGATAAAATAAACCTAGTGAGAAAAGAATAAAAAAATATAGTATATATTGACTTTTTAGACCTCAACTACAACTTCCCAAAGGATGATTTCCCCTATAGTGAATTATCTTATATTTAAAAAAATTATAGTTTCCATCCGAAATATATCATGAATGATTATTCAGTGTGTATGAAAATATAGATAGATTTCAATGATGATGAGGCCACCACTTTCTTCATGCCTTAATGAAACTTTTTTTTACATATAATTATTGTTTGCTTTAAATAATGTTGGGGATACCTATCAACATTCTATGAACCAAATCTTCAATGTTTTACTTGAAAAATTGGATGAATAACATGGGAATGATTTTGGGGTTAGCACCTTCTAATTCTAGGTAAATATCAAGGATTTTAAGAAAGTTTTAAACTTACTCTACGACCATCAACTTAAGATGAATCCTCTAAAGTATGTGTTCTAGGTCACCTTTGATATTATCCTCATCTTCTTAATTGTGTAAAGATGTGTTGAAATTGATCTGGGGAAGAATACGGTTTTCAGTTAAATTTTCCCTCTATGAAACCTTCAATAGTTGTGAGACCTCTATGGAAACCTAGCATACAATTGAACATTCTTCATGTATATCGCTACAAATTGTAGATACCTTTCAAGTCTCATGAAGATCAGAACCACATATCAGTGAGATGAATACTACTAAATCATATTTTTGGAAATTATGTAGTATCTTCTACATCCTCCAATATTGATGCTAACCCATACATGAAAAAATTCTCATCCATTACATAGATACCCTATAAAAGTCTATTGGAAGCCTCCTAGCTCAAAAGAACAACAAGGTGAGGGAGAAAAACCGATAAGACCTCAACCCCATGCAACGTGAAATAGAGAAAAGGTATTATCTTTTTGAGAAGAGATTCATATCCTTGGTCCTCATAGTTTCGAAATTGTGGAAAACCCTAAAACACTACAAGATAAAAGTGGTACCTCATAGAGATCTGTAGATGTATATTCTCTAAGACCCATGATGAATGTGAAAGTAATGTGGTGGAAAGTAATTCTATAGTATTTTTACATCATGTTAGTCCCATATAAATCTATAAATATCCATGAACTAGTATATTTTTTATAAAGAAATCTGACCCACAAGGAACTATATATGGATGTTGAATTCCTAAATGAGGTAATACTATTTTTCAAAATGTTTACTCTATATTGGAAGATGAAATTTGAAGGAGCCTCTCATAGCTCTACTGGGAGAAGTCCCGAGAACCTGAAACTCAATAGGTTGGTACTTGAGATTTTCTTCATCACTCCCACATATTACATACATCCATAATCATCTATTTTTTCATAAGGATGCACCAACAATATGGCTGAGTATCATTCTATTATCATCGACCATTAGTTGGTTCTTGAGATGTATGTTCCCCAAATATATGTGGGGGGAGAGTTTGAAATAGTCATCTAGATGGTCAATAGGTATTATATTGTTAGGAAGAACAATTTTGTCCCCTTAATGGGAAATAATAGTAAGATGATGGCTTAGTTACCTTTCCATCTAAGGGTGACCCATGTCACCCAATCATAGAATGATCAGACCAATAATTTGGTCGGCCTAGACACATCCATTATAGCGACCAACCAAGAAGGAATGATTATTCATATGGAACATCATATAGTAATTTCCCCAAATAATTATGACAAATAGAACCAACATGTCAACTATATGGCCTCCAAAACACCTAAATTATGGCCCCCAAGTATTCTTGTAGATGAAGAGTTACATGATAAGATTAATCGCTTAATAGATTATCTCTTACCTATGACTATCCCATAAAATCGAGCTGAGAATGAAAAAATCATTTGGTGTATAGTGAAATTTACCATCGAGGATTTCCCTATCCTTGATCATACCCTATACATGTACAGTTTTAATTGAATATTTGTTCATTTCAACCATGGGATGAAAATTAATTAGGTCCTACAATAGGTACATTTTATTTCATGTGGGTACCATAAATAGAGATTGAACCATTCCCAGTAGATACATAGATTGGGGTACCTTTGGCCTACTATGGTTAATGACTACATTGAGTTCACCATGAAATGCATTGAATGCCATATCCCTGAAAATATCTAGCATTGACTACTAGAGATTCCAAATTACACCATTTACTGTTTTTCCTTAACTATATGGTGTGTTGACATCAAAGGCCTATACCCACTAGAAATATCTTGATAATCCATGTTTATTCTAAAGACCACTTAATTATTATCATTGTGGGTGAAATCCATTCCCATCAATGAAGTTAGGGCCCAGCCATTGAATGCGTTTGAGATATACCACATCAAACATCAATTTTGGATTCTTAGCACTGTTAAAATAGAAAATAACCCTAACCATTGAGATTTAGAGATACTGAAGTCATATGTTCAATAAAACATTCAATTTAATCACACCTTCCACTATCACATACAGGGGAATGACAATATCATTGAATTAAAAAAAACATCATTTATCTATAGCAGAATATAGTGAATTAAAACAATTGGTATAAGACCTAAATCTCTAAAATTCACCCCATTATAATCAGATGATGACTGACAATTCCACCTTGGAATGTCTATACTCATTACTATATGGTATAAAGGTAGTTTTAAATATATTGGTTCATCTTACATAACTTTGGATGGCCAATTTCAACTACCAGGCATCATATAAGAGAGATTAAATCTATCATGATGTGTTTAATACCTAAGAAATAATAGTCTCCCAGTGATGAAGAACCAAAAAAGTAATCAAAATCAGGTGGAATAGGCATTCAACAAAAAGGTTCACCTCTGCTCCTTCCATTAGGACAACATGTTATTAGCTCAGAGGATTCCAATGATACATGGGAACAAGTCATAAAATAAAGATCCCTAATGTCAAGGACATTATATCATTCATCAAGTCTACTCTAATGGTGCAATCTCAATGATCACCATGGATGTTTAGTGCATCTCACCTCCCACTAATACTTGGTTCCTTAGCTAGTACAATTTAATGACCATTAATAAATTCTATTTTTCAAATGATTTTAAACTATAGAACATAATTGTATAAATATAACGTTTATATATAAGACACCATTTTCAAACATATATTAACCTAAATTTTATCAACCACACATCATGGGTGCATGATGTTAAATTTCATTAAAAACAACTTTTTCAAATGATGTTAAACTATACAATGCCTCATCCTTACTATATGATGTTAAACTTCATATTCCCCATCCATACCATATTATGTTAAAATATGTGTCTAACATCCTATCTATTATAGATTAAATAGTTTTTTTATGTCCCAACCACAAGATTTAAATTTATGTGATGCTTTGAACCCTTACTCAAGAGGGTTACCCCTTCCAGATATTGTTCTCCTGTAACACTGAATTATAGAATTATATAATAATTCAATCAAATATCTAGTGGGATAAGTAGGAATGCTCTAATAACATATTTTGAGCCTATCCCTACCACTCACCAATTTTAGGGATATTCCCCTTATGAGCATGTTCAACCCTCACACACATATACAACCACTTGTTGTGTTTGAGTGATTTTTTTAATAACTCCCACAATGTTTTCACTATCCTCTGAATACGACACCATATTTATCCCCAAAACATGATCCTTTCATGGTTTATATCCTCATCATCCTCATAGTTTGAATATTGTTGTATAATGGTGGTGGTACAATGATATACTAATTCACTTCCTAATCTGGTCACATGCCTTGAAGGATATCTTACAATAGAGGATGAATCCCTTGTTTTAAATAGGGTAAATTATTGATCTAACAATTTCTCACATGATCCTTGACTAGTGAAGTTTTGGAACATCTATTTTTAACATGCTCAATAGTCACTTCCTTCCCATTTTATCCCTCCTTTTGTGTTAAAACCTCAAAAAACATGATTTATATATCCATTACACCCCTTACTCTAGAAGAGACTCAACACCATTGGTATTATTCCCCCTTTAATTCTTGTATATCAATAAAAAACATTATTGTTTTTGGGAAACCCCAAAACCATTTTCTTTTACCACTTCAGTCCCCTCCCATGTGATTGAGGTACTCCTCACCACTCTTTGTTTATCACTTCAATCATGGATAAAATGTGATTAAAAGTATTTTTATGGTATTACCCATTATGGTTGAGACCCATAAACATTCACATTTAGACAATTTCTTGGGATTAATTACCATACCAATAAACTATTGTCATGTTTTTATGAAAATGTTTCTTAGGGTGTGACCATAGTAAGACCATTTTGATGGTTAAGTTATGACCCCTTTATGCTAGAAAAATATCCTCAGAACACTCCCGCTTGATATAATCATAATAACCTTATACATTATGAAAACTGTTGGTAAAATATATATGACCATATATTATAGTAGCTAATATCCAGGTTACATGATATTAAACTGCACAAGAACAACCTTTTAAAAAAACGTTAAACTATAATATATATGATCCTAGTTGCATGAACCTAAACTACGTAGCTATTGTTTTCTTTTATGACTATTTTAACTATAAGATTGGATCATAATCCATTACATAGAAGATATCTCCCCACATTCAACATTACTCTCATACCACACCAACTAAAAGAATAACTTACAACTTGATTCCCATTTCTTGGGATACGTAGTGATGCATAGACACCATGTATAGGGCCCAATAAAAACTTCCCCCCATGAAAAAATTAATTCACAAGATTTCATCCTATTATTCCCATATTCACATAATTTTCATTATTATTAGATGGAGAAACCATATAATTCTTACCTTGGTCAATTATATAGGACCATAAACTATAACAACCAACATCTTTGTCACATGGTGTTAAATCGCATGTCTATATCTTTATCAAAAGGCCATAAACTCTATAACATTTAATCCCCACCACCTGATGTTATACTAAATTCCTAAATTCCTTTCCAAAATATTATTAATTACCTGATTTTAATCCCTATCACGTTACATAAAATTGTGGGATTTTTCCCCATAATCGAGAAAACCTTATCTGTCGATGTTGGTCACTTACAACACCATGTTTTAGAACTAAATGTGGCTTGATTTAAAATTTCATGTGATATATAGAATCACTTGGATCCCATATCCCAGGTTCATCCTAGTGACATACCTATTTTAGAAGATATATCCTCAAGAATAGGTTCAAATCTTACTCCCTAGTTCACCAATTTGGTGTGCTCAAATACACAATGGTGTAAATCCATTAGTGTTGAACTCCACTCAATAAATTCCCAAATTTAACAAGACCCTTAGATTCTTCCTTTATTTAGATCCCTTTCAGCATCAAAATTTTAGGAGTCTCCCCAAAACATGGTGGTGCCTAACTAAACCAGCTCACCTACTATCATGGGTACATACCCAAAATTTTCTATTTTGGAAATGTTATTTTCCTATGTTTATAATATGGTGAACAAAGAATATAGTATTTTATAACCCCATAATTAACCAATTTGGTTGTGGATATTTTGTTTCAATCATGATCAAAATTCATTTCTCACCCATTGGTCTCCACCTGTTTTCTAGTTCAAATCCCAAAAGTCCCGATTTACTTCTATTCAATGCCATTTGTTCTTGTGTAATACTAACACCCATGGTGTTGCCCCACATTCATTCACACACATTGACAAATAAATACTAAATTTTTAGGACTCTTACGACACATATTATCTTTATCTTGTTTATCACTTCCTTGTGATTTGGATGGATCCCCACAATTCATTATTTCCCTCATCGAGCATGTCTCAAGTGGTATTAGGAATATATATAGGAAACTCCCTTAATAGTTAAGACATGTAAAGAATCCCCTTCCCTATATCCAAAACATCAAAATAGAATCTATGTTCTATGATCTAATTCCATAAAATATAAATCCCAATCCCAAATCTAGGATCGTAAACTGTCATCTCTATGCTATGTTCTAGGACTTTAATCTAGTAGTCCCAATCCAAGATCTATTACCTTAAACTAGTATCATTAGTCTAAGATCCATGACCATAAACCTGAATAAACCCCCTTTTTCCCATAATAATGACCATAATCTATACACTATGACCCATTTATACGACTATAAAATGGGTCCCCCTAAATCTATGAGATGTGTATTCCAGCAATGATCATATTGGGTCCAACTAGGGACCTACCATTCACATAATGTATAACCATCTATAGATAAATATACCTTCTCACCCCCATGGTCCAAGCCCCATGAAATTAAAATAGGAATCCCCAATCAATGTATCATGCCATTAAAATATACTAAACTCGTTTTGGATAATATTTTGTGGTGAATGGAATCTTTGTCCCTCTCTTCATGTTGTGTTTTGAACCCATTGGCACCACAAAAAACATTCTAGAACAACTGATTTTATTTAAGATATATGATATTAAACTAATAGACCTAGGCCAATAATTATTTCCTTTATCAATTATAATTTAATCCCATGTAGACCACAATACATACATATTTTTCATCACCTTCAATGCATCATAGATTAATGTCCCCATTTTTTGCATTCTCACTCAGGAGTAATTCCCCTTTTAGTGTTGATATCCAACCATAGTTCATTATAGAACTATGTGTGGCATGATTACTAGTTCCATGGGATTCTTAGTGATTCTTAAAACCATTATCTCAAGCCTAACCATAAATCCTCCCATCATTCATGCCTTATTATTTCATCCCTCATACAACATTAGGCCTTAGTTCCTCTTTGTAAAAAATAGAGGTGTGACATTTGGATGGAGGTGGTCTGTGAATTGTCATATTAATCAATTGTTAAGCATCCAAAGGGATACATGTGTAGTAATAACCATCATCATTTCCTCCATTAAAATCATGTAAATTGTATCTTTCATTCCCTACATTATTTTCCAAGGCAATTATGGTCAAACATTCATGATAATAAATTTCCCATGGAAAGAGGCATAAATGTCTATCATGCTAAAAACTCATAAAGGGATACCAAATTAAAAATCTATATTTTAGAACCAAGTATATGTTTTGACCTAGGATAAAGTGATGTAATGAATGAAAAAGATAAAATCCCATGAGGCTTGACACTTGAACTAAGAAAAAACATAGTTGTGCATGCTCAACCCACTAGTCTAGGAAAATGTGAAACCCAATCCATACCCATTTATTTTTCACCTCCTTTAAAAGGTCCTCCCAAAGTTTAAAAACACTATTTTCCCCTTTTAATCATCCTATAATATATATAGGGTGGATATTATTTAAATAAGATCACACATTATGGTCAAATGATGTTAAAATATATGGCCCATGTCTTAGTCATTTGACATTAAACTATATGAAACATCTTCCTCACCATAATACATTAAAATGTAGGTTCAATATACTCTCAATAATATGTCAAACCACATGATTCTGATCTATATTTCATAGTATAAAACTATAAAATCCATCTTTTGGTACTATTCACCTACCAGACTAGTTGATTTCTTTGACTTTTACTTGATATCAAAAATGAAACTCCATTTTGGAGGAGAGAATTACCCTTTCTTAGACTGATATTCTAATTCAATTTATATCAATCCATGGTAGGGAAATGAACAAATCATTAAACTCCACTAGAATATTTCATCAGTTCTCCCCCACGCTTCACATCATCATTGATTTAATCTTGAATAATGTACAACATCAGAATGGGATCCCCTAATGGAGATTATTCTTCAAAAAACTGGATCACCTCATGTCCTGATAATATTCCCTTATGGATGTTCGGAAAAAATATGATAGGTCCCATGTTTCAAACAAAGCCAACAGTTGACCATAAATTGTATGTCCTCACTCATTGCATTATGATAGTGGATCCTATATTTTAAGCATGGTCAATAGTCACCCTCAATCATCTAATCATTTATTTAATTATTCCAAGTCCTATATCTCTTGATTCATGTCTTCCATTTCTCCATTTTATGGTAAGAATTAAATGCATTAAAACTACCCCACTCATGCTCTCACACATGTTTGGAAAGCAATCCCGCCACACATGGCCTCTCTTTAACCAAATTCCCTCTTATAAGGACTCTCCAAACACTTGATGAATCATTCCGAACACAACCCCAGATCAATTTTCTATAACATTCATAGAAATATAAATCCTATATTAGTCTCTTATTTATCACTCTATGAATTAATCACATGGGATTATAGATTTATGGTCTGTTGTCTCAGTAGTATGATTGAGATGCATTAGAATGAGAAATATATTTTTTGGGTCTAACAAAAAATTTATCTATGTATAGGAAGTAGTGATGGAGAGGTTTATCCACATGTTGGATTTTATCTATTTATTATAGTGTAAAATTCCCCAATGGATCAAAATGATCTATGGATTTATCAGTCCCAGATACCCTCTTCTATGTCAATTCCATAACAATGTGAACACTAACTAGATCTACAATCTCTTACATAGCCCAATGATTCACGTCATCAATCTATATGGAATTCCAACAATATTTTCCTCCAATCTCATTACCTAGGAATCTGTATGTGCTTCCTCTACTTCATCTACAGCCTATTTGGACACCAGATGATTAAATTATTCCTCATGGGAGTAAAGGATGTAATGCTATTGGAACACCTTCCCCTCACATTGGGTGAACTCCTTGTCAGCCACCAAAATGGTAGTAAGAATAGTATTTTAGAAATCATTAATGAAAATAATATTATCCTACCACTCTAGGGGAACCGAATCAACCATGAAACTCCAATATAGGGAATGGAGGGCATGGTATTTCACCTCACCAATCCCCATGCTCAACAGCTAGAAGAAGAGAGAACCCCATTGACCCAGCCACTCACTCAGGGGGGTGGGAGTGATAATGTTATTGATTCTTCTTTCAGGCTTGTATAAGATCACCCAGTTCTCCATGTCCACATATAATCTAGAATCATCCATGTATTTTGAATTAGGATCATACTCTACGAATTCCATGAGAAAATCTATGTTGGAATCACACTCAGAAATTTTAGGGGGAGAAAAATATCCCTATGGACATCATCTTTAATCTATTGAATTATATCCCCGTACCCAGATCACTCATATTTGGGGATTCTATCTCTTCTGATTCCACATGGGGTTCCACCTTGGCCTCAACCATTATAGTTGACTCTCTAGAGGCCTCCTCCTCACTAACCTCATACAAGGATGTCCTACTCAGGGCTTCATCAACGATGGAAATTATGAAGCTAGAAATCTCAATGGATTCCTTGGGAGATTACATTTTTTGGTGGTCTCGACCATCGCATTCTCTTAGATTCTCTATAAAAAGGGTCCAACCCTAATGGCCTCCAACTCATCCTTGGGATATTTATGCTCTGATGGAAACTCAAGTTGGTGGTCTCATAATAAGGGAAATACTTTCATTTTAATTCAATGGTAAGAACATTGAACTCATGGTTGGTTATGAAAGAAATTGGATAACAAGTAAAGGCTTATGGGTGGTGTTATCCCATGTTCAACTCAATCCTCCACACCATAAAACATATCGATATTTCGAGTTCTTGAGGTATGGATGTTGGTGCTAGAATTTTTATAAGGTTCA
The DNA here is from genome assembly GCA_963277665.1 of Viscum album. Classification (NCBI taxonomy): domain Eukaryota; kingdom Viridiplantae; phylum Streptophyta; class Magnoliopsida; order Santalales; family Viscaceae; genus Viscum; species Viscum album. The sequence continues at coordinate 1,649,992,668 of OY728152.1, forward strand.
GAACATCAATGGCTTCCATAGGATAATCAATAACCAGACTCCCTTTCTCTACAACAAAGGAAAAAATATAAAATCATAGATAATATAAGTAATAGACACCTAAAAATTAAAAATAAGGGTTGTGATAATGATTTACCATCTGATCCCTGATATAGTTGAATCATCACTTCAAATGTAGGTGCCACCCTGGAGGAGGAAGGTTTTCCACAATCAACCATGGATTTAGAGGGAGACATCAAATAATGCCCATAGGTTTTGGGAATGTGATTCCTCCCTCAGAGTGACATCACGAGTATCTCTCTTGTCCATACCAACCAATCCATATGCATTGTATAAGAGAATAATTAAGTGAGTATAAAGAGGTGAAAATTGTCTCATACACACAAAATATAGAGACTTAACTCATCAGTGATAAGACCTTATTCTATGGGGTGTTTGGATATGCATCAATTCCCAAGAACTCTTTATAATCAAATTCCATCCCCACCACAACTTTAACTATTCCTCACTTAGAGATATCCTGAGGAGGGGGTATGTATTGAAACACTCCTTCCCTATATTTTAGGGGCTACACCATTCTAGATGAGTGTATCACATCCTACAACTTCTATATGTATATAATGGACTCCAGCCAGGGATCCGAAATTGGATTTTCCTTGCACGGGAAGGAAAATATTATCCGTATGATGTTTCTTCCACACTAATTCGACAAAGTTGAACTACCATAACATCTCCCAATGCCCAAAGGATTCATGGAAGATAAATATTAAAAACCTCCACCACACATCATATTAAATTCCTTATAGATACACAAAAAACCCTTGAACCCACCATAGAATCTTTCCCTGCCCCAGGGAAATTACGTTGGGATCCATTGTCCCTCCATTTTAGTTCCCTCTAGAATTGTACCTCATGCGACGGAAAGAGGACCTGGAGACACAGTTTAATCTATCTCCCATCCCCAATTTTATTGGGAAGAGATAGTAGGGGTGATTCCCTTACAATGCATCCCCAAGACACCAACTGCTGAAAACAAATTTCATGTTTAAAAATAACATTGGGGTACAATTTTACCTAATGATGTAAACAATCCGACTACACAAAATAAATATCCAAATAGAATACATGACTCGTGATTATGAAAAAATATATCTAAAGTAAAACCAAATTTATAAAAATATTAGAGTGATAATGGAAATAAAAGAAAAAACTCATAATGGACTGAAACAAAATGAGAACCAATGAAACCCAAGTGGAAGCATCCCAATAAACATTCATATTATATCCAAGATCCAATTCCACATGTGATGTTATGGAATCATGATGAATCACTAAAAAACTAGATACCTTTACCATCCTTGTGTGATGATATATAATACCTATAAATGAAACAGTGTTCCCAACAATGGGGTGAGTATAAACTCAATATGAATTCCCTATTGACTTCCCAACACATGCCACTAGGACAAGAATTGGTTATAACAATATATATAAACACTTGGAAAATAGATAAACTGTTTCCACAGAGTACTAAAGGAAACCCATATGATATTAACCATAAAAAAATCCATTACATTAACATTTGGAACAATCATTTCCATGCCCACACACTATCTACCAATCAAACACATGGTAAATCTTGGTGATTCACATTGGAGTTGGAATTTCATGACTGAGATATATCCCCATTTTTGATAGTGTTACATTGTCAACATACATCATTCTAATTTTTACACAAACCAGCCCAATTATTCCAAATTCCCTGCTATAAAATATCATATTAAGTAATTATTTCATAGATAAATTTTCATCAATAATCCTTTGTGCCTCAAAATAAATTCATAATATTTAAACCATCCCCCTAAAATTAAATTAAATGCTATTTTAAAAATATAGAAACCTTTATATATTTCCAAATCAAAAGTAAAATGTTATTTACTTTGATAATCACACAACAATTTCATAAAAATAATCCATGTACAAAATTTAAAGAAAATCAAGACTTCATGTTGTAGATGAAATGGAGATTAGAGAGAGACAACCTACCACTAAAAGTATGTTGGAAATGAAGAATGGAACTAAAACTTATAGACCTGAGATAAAAATACATTCCCTTCAATAGATCATAAAAAATATCATTAAGATCGAAAAAATGAATCTTGATTTATGCATTGATGAAAAGATCTAATAACATTGGTAAGAGAGAATGAGAGGATCTAAAGAGGGAGGGAGAAAATAATGACTTGTCAATAAATCTAGATCTCCAACACACATTGATTTCCCAAAATATACCATTAGATAAAAGTTAATTTCCAAGGTATCCAATGGAGGAAGTGGAGTTTAAGACCTTAGACGAATAGGGTATATTGAGGGTTTTAGGGTCTTTATTGAGGATAAAATCATACTATCGGTTAGTTAGATACACATAATATGGAAAAGATACTTAGTTTTTCAAATCATGAACTAATAGAGAGCTTAAGGGTCGTGCTTCATGGTTTGGATAAATTTCTACCAACTAGGAATGTGTACAATCATAAGCCACACAATCTCATTGTTTTGTCATATATTTGAAAAAAACATGTTCTAATAGAAATTTTCCATCTATTCCAAATAACATGGATTCTCATGGGTATTCATAAGGTATAAAAAAACTATTCACCAATGTTGCACCTACCTAGTGACACCTATCGCCTCTTTCATATTTTATTGGAGATAAAACATGGTTAATACTAACTATTCTATAACCACACACCTCTAAAAAACATCCAAAACACTCTAAAAACCTTTATAAACTCCTAAAACAAAACCCAAACATTATATTATCTCACAATAAATAATAAATTATCAGGTACTTGAATCAAGTGGTGTTACATTCTCCCCACCACTAGTCTTATTATCCTTGGAATTGAAGAGTCTGATGATGTTTTTTAGAGCTTATGCCACAAATCCATCATTTTGTTTTCATGTTCTTTTATATCATCCCAAATATTACCATACTACCATAAAGAACATACAAAATTGATTATTTTCCAAAAAAATAGATTCTCATTCCAATGCAAAATATGTATTATCACATGAATCATCATAGCATCTAGATTAAGGTTAATGTGGTCTAATTGTATGCCATGGTATTAGTAAGCCGACTAATTATTTAATTTAGAAACATGAAACTAATTTTTCAAAGAACTAAACCTTTGTGGTAAATCCATTCAATAATCCACATCTCTAACTCCTTCAAGTATATCGAAATGAATAATATATCATGAGTAAAACATTAATTTCTTTTTAAAATGAAGATAGTATAGTCTTATAGGGATTCTCAAAAAAATATTATCACCCAAATCATATGATAAGGGTCGATGATGGTGATAAACATATAATTCCAGATTAATATGATCCATCCTTAATATATTTTTAATCATATGAATCTTCCCCATTGTTTGATGCACAAAGATAGTTCCAATAAGTTAAATTTCCCCTACATCCAACTAATATTGTATAGAATAATAAAGAAAACCGTAAAATGATTTGAAAGGATCCATATGTATTGAGGATATAAGAAATTTATTGAACGAGAACACTATTAAAATATATATTATCCTCCCATGAACCACTAAAATTTATAACCAATGCACTAACCATGTATTCCATGTTTGAATTTTCTATTCGGATATCCAATCCTTTTGTGGATGATAATCTATGATCATGGTAAGATGAGTTTAAAGGGTTTTTTGTAAGAACTTTGAGAACTTATATTTAAACTTGGGGTTTGATCCGACAAAATTGAAACTAGTATCTCATGGAGCTTTACAACTTATTAGATATATATTTTTTACATGTATCCCACCAAATTGGTTTCATGAATTTGGATAAAGTGAGATTACTTCATGACCCAAGACACAATCACCCATATGGAATCATGTATCCTAAAAAGTTCTGGTATAATTTGGGAAAATTAGATTAATATCTACACTAATTTCAATATAGTAATAGGTAAATAATATAACATTCTATCTGACTATCGGTGCTCTTTGTAGAACTATTAAAATGTGAGGTGTCCCTAGACAAAAGTCCCCACTTTCCTATTAATTCAATCCCTAAAAAATTATTTTCTCAATGTATTATACATTTTCTAAATACCAGGAAAAATATCCCATCTCGAATGGTGGTATACATTGAGTAGTTGTTCCTGATAAGTTATAGGAACCATAATATGATTTCTAAAATACAACAAAAATATCTTATCTAGCATCAATACCTCAATGATCTCCCCACCATTGAGTTTTTACCTCATGTATAGACATTTTGTATTGAATATTTGGGAAAACCCTACCTATAAAATTAAATTAGGATCAAAACATACTCGAAATAAAACCACAACATGACCATAATAAACATAAACTAGATGCATAATAGCTAAGACTAACATTATCCACCGTTGATACAAAGAATAATTATCCAACTGATTATATGATTTCATACTCAATGCATTATCTATATAATTTCCATTACCTCGTGTATATATCAATCTGATGTCAAACTATTAGGGAAATTCCATCCATATTTTTTTCATTAAATTCAATTTTTTTAGATATTGTGTTTCAATATTTTATGATACATAAAAATGACTAATTTCTCAAGAAAAATATAATGATTCTATGTATTCAAAGAATAGATCCCATAAACTATTTAATAATCATGTGTTGGGTAGTTTTTTCATGAACCCATAGCTTTAATGATCTAAAAGATACAACATGATCATCTGGAATGAGAACACATCCTATCTGAGTTCCCGACGCATCACAATATAGAAGACATAGTTGTGTCCAAACTCCGGAAATGTGTGGATATATGTGGTTGAAATCCAAAACTTATGCTCTTGGAATGAATTATGGAACACATTACACCAATATAAAATAATCCTAATCCTTGTCAAAGATTTCATCAAAAAGGAAAGTCATGAAAATCAATAACAAAGAATCGATAATAATATGATAAGATAAGGAATATTTATATCTCAAAATGATTCTTTGTTAGTGTACAATATTTAAAAACATCAATATTTTAATGTTCTAAATAAAATCCTCTTTTAGAGATTATTTGGACAAGTAAATGTTCCTCCTGTTTCCGTAAATAAATATTTTAAATATTTTCATAAAGGATATATTTTCACAAGAAACCCTACAATATCTCTATATATTACTGATGATCAACCATAGTCCTAGAATAAAAAATAATATAATCAATGAGATCCTCCAAAAACAATTATTGATACAAATGAAAGATTTTATCCATCAAGGCCAAATAAACACATGGTTCATTTATATGGACAATGGGAATAAAAAAATATTCATAACAGACATAGAGTCTTCCAAAATCTATTTCTGTAATTACCACATTTTTTACATAAAGTTGATGGTTTATTGATCAAAAATAAATTTTAGAGAACCACATAGTTCCCCGTAATTGATCAAATAGGTGAAAAAATAAGGAAGACTATACAAATTCTTTATAATAACATTGTTGAGTTTATGATAATCCACACATAGATTAAGAGTTCTATCTGACTTCTTTATAAAAAGCATTAGTGCTAGCCACTAGGCCAAGCTATGTCAAATGAATCTTTTTATTTACAACTCTTTGACTTAGACCTTAAATACCATAAATTAGGTGGTTCCATTATATAAGATATAAGTGAAATATGACTACTCTCTGGTTTGATTTCAAATATAAATTCACTTCTATATCGAGTGTTATTTTGGATAAATTTACAGAAAATACATCAATAAATTGGTCAATAATGGTTTGAAAATTCTTCTTCTTTAGTTTCATCAACTGATTCCAAAACCATAACCACAAAATGATAAGTGATATTCCCAAAAAATTTAACTTATGGCCTTTTTTCTTATTATATTCACATCCCAATGTCATATAAATATGTGCTATGTGTCTTCTGATGATGTGGAAATAACCTTCCGTGCAGAACAGTCGATATGGTCTTTCAAGGATCTCAGCCATTACATTCCCAAAATTAGGTTATATATGTCTATATCAAAAATAGTTAAATTGAAAACAAAATCATCCACATCGATAGTTATAGAATATGATACACACTATAAGGATTAACACAATTATTTTCTAAGAGGTGTTGGAAGTTTAACAATATTAGGAATCATCTCAACCTGTAAAATCATGGGATCAAAAACATGAAATGCAGCAAAATTGTTGGATTCACCCATATAAAACAATGATTTCATTAGGGTGGGATTAAAAATAATATTACCTCACTTATTAAAATGACTGGGATGATTATTTATGGTCAACTGTTGATCACCATATTAATTCTTACCCAATCCTCCTTGATCATTATTTCTATGATGAGAATGGATAGCCTAAGGAGTCTTAGTTTCACAGAAATTACATTATATTGTTCGGTTATATGAATGATAATTTTTCTAGAAATATTTTCCTATCAAAGCATTGGATTTTAGAGAAACATGAGAATAATTTCTATCACCAATCATTCGATCACTATGAAAATAGTGCTAAAGATATCCCATATAGTTCCAGTGATGACATACTATAGGTGGTGTCATATAGTCCTTCTTAGTGTTCTCAAGTGAACCACACTGAAATATCCTAGTATTACTCTTGGGACTTGAAGGAAAGATAATTGATCATGTGGTTTTATTCTGTGACTTTTGACCCCATGTATTTAGGTTACCCCTTAGACTTATTCCAATCATCTAAGTTCCTACCAATTATTCTATAGATAAACATAATTCCTAATATCAATTTCTAGAAATATATCTTTCTTCCACCATTGATCGATTTACCATCTTTCCCTAACCTGTTATGAAAGCATAAATTTCATAGATAAAAATCTTATCCATATTAGACTCAAAGATTCATTCATTTAAAGATACCCTAGTAGTAACTTCTGGGGTGCTGCGGGGTATGTTAATTATCTTAGCTACATATTGGGTCACATATATATTCACTTTCTTCAAGATAATGAAATAAACTATTCTATCAATCTTATTTATTTAAGTGTATAATTTTTTTGTTAAAAAAATATTCAAATTCCTACCGCATAATACCTTGGTAAAATTTATCTTGAACTTATTAATCCCACCACTAGCATGAAAGACCGTCTAGCATATTCACTACAACATTAACCTTTAGTTCAGTCGGTGTACTAAAAAATAAAATATTCGATTTATTTTTTTTATTTATTCCATTTATTTTTTAGGAATGAAATCCTCTAGAAAAAGGGGAGGATTTTGATTCAGAATCTATATAGAGTGATCCACTTGTTAAGGATCGTTTTTCATTCTTATCTATCAATGACTTGAAAATATGAAATTATTCTCTAAACAAGTTGTTTGTTCACATATGACCTAGGTGAAACATTATTTTTATGGACTCTTCTTTTTGGATTCTATGATGTCTAATCTATACAATTTATATAACAAAAAAACACCAATTATTCATCACTCACTTGAAACTGAAGGCTTAGCACAATTCAAATCAAAAAAAGAAAAAACCATCACAAGAATTGTTTACAAAATACAACCATGTGAAATGTTTTAATCATTACCACGTATTATAAACTAAAAATATAAAACATGCAATTCTAGTGGGTTTTCTTCATACTAAATAAGCATATCATACAATCACTGGATAAAACAATGATGACAAAAGTACAAAATAAAATAAGTTTCATAGAATATAGTTTTACCCAAACCACCCTGGTTACACGAAGTTCAAAATAAAAATTTAAGATATGTCTTTTTAAGATCTATATTTCATGTTATGATAATCTTATCTCCGAATTTCCATATAAATATGAAATAAAAACCAACCTAGAGTAATAAAATTTGAAACATCCTTACCCTCACCCATTTTTTTGAAGATATGAAGTTACTACTAACATTATGTGAAATACCTATGACACCAAAGTCTGAAAATAAATTTCAATTGTATAAGAAAACATTGGGGGAAGATTTTCCAAAAATTGGTAAACATACATGACAATAAAAAATAAATATCAAAACGAAATACATGATATATGAGAATAAATAAATACACCTAAAAAGTAAACCCAAATATCCAACAATATCAGGAGACATTGGAAATGGAATACAATATCAAAAATGGACTGAAACATAGCCAAACCTAATGATACACAATTGGAATCATCACATGTAGTACTTTTACTTTCTCTAAGATCATACTCCACTTGCGATGCCATGGAATAAATAATAATAAAAAAATAGGTAAATTCCTCTTACACATTTAGCAATAGATAATATCTTAAAATTCCCAAAAAAAATTTATTTAAGGTGTGAGTATACACTTAGTATGCATTCCCCAATGACTTACCAATGAATGTCACTAGGATTGGAGTTGGTTATCCAATTATATATAATGTATTTGGAATCATATAAACATTTTACAAATAGTAACATTGGAAAACCTTGTGATATAAATTATACAAAAACATTAATCATTTACTTTAACATTTGGCCTAATCATTTCCCTATGAACACACACACAACCATGCAACTAATCATGATTATTCACAATGAATGTGGTATTTCATGAACATGATCCATCCACCTTTTTAATGGAGGTACATCAAAACCATACTCCTTCCAAATTTTATGAAACACCAACTGAATTATGAAAGATTCCATGATAAAAAATTTCATATTAAATAACACTTTCATAGAAACCATTTCATCAAACAATGTTCTTCCATCAATAATATTTCATAATTTTGTCAAAATCCATTAAATGTTATATCCAATAAAGTGGGAAAAAATTCTTTGAAAGTCTACATAAAACAATAAAAACAAAATTTCATTCATGTTCTAGGTCATGTATTGATAAGAGGGAAACCACCTCCCACTCAATGAATTAATGAAATGAAGAATGAAAATAAAACTTCTAGATCTTAGTACAAAACACCTTCACTTCAATAGTTCCAAAAAAATATCATCAAGATAAAAACACAAGAACACAGATATATACATGGAGGACTATAACTAATAATAAATGTGAGTGAGAATTGGAGGATCTAAAGATAGATGTATGAAATGATGACTTATTGATTAATTTGTATAACCAATGAACTTTCATTTTCAAAAATATACCTTCATATCGATGGGAATTTTCAATGGATCCTGGGGGGAAGATGAGTTCAAGACCCAAGAATAATTTTTGAAAAAATAAGGGTTTCAGGGTCTTAATAATGGTTAATATATAATTATATGATCATAACAACATATCACATTGTTAGGTTACATAGTTTGTAAAAATGTTCACCAACCACAGGCATTCAAATTCCACCCAAACAAAGAGATGCACAGTTGCATCACACAGTTTGGTAAATGTGAACCTACCATGTGGAGCAACTATCTATAGCCACACCCTCACATGTTTGGATTTCATGGTTTGAGAAAATGTGTTCCAAACATTAGTTCCCATATATTATTACTAATATATTTTCTATTATGAATTCACATGTAATGGAAAATTCATGCCCCAATCATTCACCTGACAAGTAACTACCATACTCATATTCACAGTTTCTTAAAGATAGTGTGTGATTTCTACTATACGTTCTCAAAATATGCATCTCCAAAAACACTTAAAAAATTGTAAACCCTACAAAACTCATGAAACCCAACTGAAAAATTATATATTCTAAAAATAAATAATAAAATAGTCAATTAAATAAATCCTATAACTCCTCAATATTTTTTAATTATTATCTTTGAATTAATTTATCCTTTGCAATATTTTTCATTTCACTTAACTCTGAAAATATTTTATATTAAATTAAATACCAAATTTTGGATTGCATTATTCAAAACACCCAGTTAATAATACACTACACACAACATAAATTTTAACTTGATCTACCTAGATCCCTGAGGTTATCTTGAGACTTTGCATATGTTACATGCAACACTGACTTGGCATACACAACACGCAATAATGACTTGGCGTACATTACATGCAACACCGATGTTTCTATGAATAAATTTTTTTATAATTATTTAAAAAATATATAACCTAACCATTAAATTAGAAGTTTTGAATAGTGATTAATAATTTATGAAAATAAATGGTTTATAAAAATATAATATGAATTTATAGGTAACCAATTACTTAGAAATAAATTTAAAAAATGATTGAATATAAAAAGAATTATTTTTATTTTTATGGTCACAAAGCTATTTTACTCTATTAAATTAAATAAAATAATATTATTGGATGTAATTAACGTAATATATATGTTATATATTTGATAAAATATTTTTTATATTAATAAAATAGATTTTATAGACATAATATAAGAACAATCCCAATTTTATTCTTAAAAACCTAAATTTTTTATAAAGGTATTTTACTTCCTTTTAATGGTGAACCCATTTTAAATCTAATTTTTGGAACTTTTATGGATTTAATATGTCAAAACAAACATTAGATTTAGAATATAACCAGAAAAATATGGATAGGATATATTTTTTGTATTTTTCTTTAAGGTTTCTTTTTTAATCAATAGTTGAAAATAAAGGATTTTAATTCAAAAGATCTTTTTTATTTAATTTATTTAAAAATTTATATGATATTATAAATTTATATGAATGTTTAATTAGATAATATTTTTATCAATTAATCTAATGTGGTTAATTGGAAGAAATTTCTCATTGAAATTGGATATAAGAACCTAGAAATGTTTTGAACATTTTTTACTTTCAAACCGAAAGGGTCATCCCATCAGTGGAATTAATTTTTAAATAATTCCTTCTAGTTCATTGATTGGAATTCATAAAAATGGATTACATATTTTGAATCATCATAATTTATTATTTATACTACGTTAAACTTATTTTTTACCCAAATTTGTTAATCATTGTATTTAAAATTAATTATATCGCTTAAGGAAAAATTAATCTTAACTAGGGACGAAACATTAAATTTAAGACTCCCAAAGTCATATAACCCGATAATATAGCCATTTTATGGCCATATTTATACCCTATAATCCCATTTATTTACTTTTTATCATTATTTTATCCACATTAAACATGAAAATCATGGGAGGAATTCTCTTCTCAAATACTTACAAGAGTGGCACTCCTCCCCCAATATAAAGAGTCACCCCCTCCTCCCACTTTCTCACACCTCAAAATCCACATGGATCTCCCAAAATCTAATCAACTAAGTTCCCCAAATCCTTAAATTCCTCTTATAAACCTTAAATTGGGAATAATTTAATCCGATGAATCCTTTTGGCACAAACCAAAAGAAGTTACCCGATTAAGTGGTAACATCTTCTCTCAAGCTCATTTCATATATTTTCATTCCACACCCCTCCACTCTATTTATTATATTTATGTATAAAAAAAGTATCCTAACTATAATAGTATGATATTAATCTAATGGTTTTGCAAATAATTACACACACATCTATCTAATAGGTAGCGAACATACTGTTTACATAAATGACGAACTACCACCTCACAAAAGGATGATTATTTAATTATAATTTCCACCTATCATGGTGAAAATTATGAGGCAAACTCTATTTATATATGTAATATATTATATTTAATATTTATTTAATCTTATATAATCATATTTAAAAACATATATCTGTTTACTTTTCATTTTGAGAAAATATGATAATTTAGTTTGAGGAAGTCTTGACTACCACCCACTTAAAGCTATATGATTCGTTCATATAGTACATGGATTCTACTAAGGATGGGTTTATTGAATATATATCACATATATTATATCATATAACTAATTTAATATATATATATATATTTATTTATTTATACAAAAACATATATGTATTTTTTTTCTCCCATTCTTTCTACACGACATTTAAAAGGAAATAGCATTCATGTGTACGTATAGCCTACCGTATCCATGAATAGTGTAATCTATTTCATACTTATATATTATATAGATTATTATAATAAACATATAATGTGTAAAATGATATTTATATTATGTTTTTATTTCTTAAAATGATGAAATATGTATAAGGACCAATGATATAACAAATTATAACATATTCGAAGAACAAGAAAATATTACCCGAAATGAAACCTTAACATATGATTGATAACAAGAGGGTAATATAAGGACAAAATAAAACCATATATGGTATTATATATAATAATATGATTATTTTAATGAATAATAATAAATTTATATTTATTATATTGGTGGTTTGAACGATTATAATGGGATTTATGATATAAGCTAAGGGGATTTCATCTCACTTTTTATTTCCATGAGATATATGCCTTGTTCACCAACCATTCCTTTTATGTGGTGTGTATATTGAAAATGAATGTATTAAATGTTTTTATAATTATTTTTATGGGTATTTACATATCCATTTTATGATCTTTCTTTCATGTGGGTTATGTTTCAAGAGTTACAAAATCTGTAAAATAGTTTTTCCCAACTTGTTTTTTTGGAGACTCATGTGTTGTAATAGACCTAAATTATTTTGGAGGTGTATATAATTCCATCATAGATATTATCTCATGAATATATTTATTTAAATGAAGTTTTAATATTAATTTTATTTTATTTTCTTACATGGAAATTATGATCCCAATTTACCAAGTGGTAAGAGTTTGTTGAAATAATCTCATCGCTTTTCAATATTGTTAATGATTATACTTCTTCAACGAAATATTATGATCCATATCTATTGAAAACTCATGAGTTTTATTCTCATATGTTTATTCATGATATATTCATGTATTGGTACAATTTTTATACACTTTGTTACATAATATATATAAGAAGTTGTTTTCAATAAATCTCAACTTTACCCTCTCTTTCTATCAGAAATCTATGTTCCTTCAAAACCGTGTTTTCTAAAAAGTGTTTCCAACAATTTTATAACTTTATAAAATAATCATTAAAATGAATTTTTACCCTTTTTTATTTTAAAAATATCTCCAAATTAATATTCTTTTCTCTTTCTAAATAAGGTAGTTTTCTATCCTTTTTACCATATAAAAGGAATGTTCTTTTTTACTTCAAACAACATGTCAAAATTTACCCTCCGTCATTTTATTGAATATTAATTTTCTTTTTTAAGAGGCTATTTTTTTAGAAATTTTTTTTTAAATTTAATTTCCATGTAAAATTCTTTTCAATATTTTTTAAATCATTTTTTATAAATTTTCAATATATTTTCAGAGAAATGGTTTTCAAATCATTTTCAAGCATATTACATTTGTTTTCATGTATAAAATTCTTAAAAAAAATTCAAGATATATTTATATGTTTTTAAAGATCATTCAAAGCAAAAAAATCAAAATATTTTGAAGCTTATTTTATATATTTTAATTGAATAATATTTTTAACAATATTTATAATATTCTTTATAAGTTTCCAGGTTATTTTATAAAAATTTAAATTTAAATGATTTTATGTATTAAAAATATTTTTCAAAGATGAAAGGAAATTTTACTCAAGAAAAATATTTGAATGATATTTCTTAATTAACTTCTATATGATATGTAATCCATTCATGTTACTCACTCCCTTATAAGAAATGATCTAAAGGTTCCATTAATGTTCTTTCTATGAAAGGGTTATTCTTAATGTCTTGGTCTTTATGAAACTATTTTCTCCATCAGAAGTTATATGTTAAGGAATACCATTTCTCTTTCATGGGTTATAATTTTACGAAATATGTTTCTATTTCATGGGTTATTCTTTTGATGAAATGGTTATAAAACCTGTATCTTTTTTCATAGGATATAATATGTTTACATATTTATGATGCCCATTTAATTTCATAGGTTATGATATGATTTTTTATGATCTTGTGGAACATGTATGTATGATTTCATTATGAGATGTGTGGGACCTATATCTCCCTCCAATTCATTAGGTAATGATATATATCTCATGAGATAGACTATGATGGTCTTGGGAATTAACCTTGACTACCAAGATGGAAATGGGAGTGAATTGGGACTACCAATATGGTATGAGGAGTGAACTCATGCTACTAAGATAGCCATGGGAGTGAACCGTGACTACCAAGATAGTATTGGGAGTGAAACCATACAACCAAGATGGTCTTGGAAGTGATTCCTTGGCAACTATAGAAATCCTTTTATCTACTTATATGTCTTCCAGAATTCTATGTTTTACTAATATGTTATGCTTTTATGGAATATAACTTTTATATCCTTATGATTCATGTCTTATGAACAATGAATCCTTATTATTTCATATATGTATATTATATTTGATATATAGGGTATGATCTTCTATTATCTTTATTATGTCTTCATACCATTATTCTCATGACTATTATTTCATATCTTCTTTTTTACTCATACTGAGCATTTGATCTCACCACTTTTTATGTTCCCTTCCACAGGTTATAAAGACATTTATTATGTTTGATGTGTCTAAGAAGGGTTCTGGTCAAGAGGATACTAGTTGGAGATAATTTAGCTCACTTATATATTATTTTTTTATGTTTCTATGATTCCAAGGGCATTATACTTGTATGGTATTTCGACATCAATTTTTATAATGTTTTAAGTATTGCTCAAATGTTATGTAATGTTAATGAACGTCAAGACCAAGTCCTTATAGTTAGTATCAGAGAAAAGTTTTAGTTTAACTTTGGAAGAAATTACGGGAAAAATTTAGTGGCATCCCTAGGTATATTTCTATGTATGTTTCTAGGGATGTCTATAATGATATGTATAAGGATGAGTTAATGTTTAGGAACATATCCTGCAATTTTGATAAAGGATAGAGTAATGGGTTTCCTATAAATATGAATATGTATTGATATTACAAGTGGATGTGGCTCTATAATATATGTACCTAAGGGTAACAACAATGAAAAGATATTCCAAGCCTAACATAGGGTAATCTGGAACATGCCAATGGTCCTTGCTGCACACCTAGTTTGATTGTCCTGGGGGATATTCATTGGGAATTCAAAAACTCTGCATGATAAATCATGATGTATTTAAAAATATGTTGGCTATGAATAAACAATGATGAAATAAGGGATTAATATATTTAGAAAGGTGTTATGATTCATACATCCTATAAGTAAATTTTTTCATGACTATGTGGTTTTATTCTATTATAAGTAATGCTCAAACTATGCCTCTGGTTATAATCAATGGAGGGAACTAAAAGGAACTGGATGAATGTTTAATGTGATAAATGATTTTCTAATGAAAATTCAAATAGGATGATCACTGGAGTCAATTATTTTTTTATCATGCTAATCTATTTTCACGAAACATGATTAACAACATTTACACTAACTAACTATCAGTCTCCCCATTGAAGATAGATAATGACTTCACTGAGAGTTTGGGTAATGGATACCATAGAGGAAATAATATTCAGTGTCATTTGTGTTAAGAATGTGGAAAAAATAACCTAATTTAATGTCTTAGAGGATCAATGAGATGTTTTGACGGTGAAACAAAAGGTTATAAAGTATGTGACTAAAATGAAAAAATGAAGTGTTCATTTAATAAAATGGATGATAATATTAGACTTCCAAACACACCATCAATGGTTATGTGTTTTAATTGTGGAATAAATAGTCATTATGTAACTCAATTTCTAAATAAGAATTCTCCAAAATAAAATCATCCTTGTAGTGTGAGTAATGGTTACATTTCGGATGATGAAGAGACTACCGATGAAATGTGAAAGGAAATAGGTAATATGTGTTGGGATGAGGTAGCCTTGTTAATTGATTAAGCTTTAATTAATAAATTTTTTTATGTTTTTGGATTAAAAAAAATTATTATGTGAATAATGAAATATATAAGGGTCGTTATGATTACCTTTTTTTCTCAGTATTTACAAGTGTTTTTTGAATGATCCCAGTGGACTGGTGAAGTGAATTAATGACAAGTCAATACTTTCACTAAGGAATGCTAACTGTTAATATGTTATTTATTCTAAGAAAATTTATTTTGGAAAAGTTTTGTGGGTTTTGAATAATTAATAGAACATTACTGATTAAATTGTAACTAAGTAAGGACTTGTTTACATGTGTTTTATACTATCATTGATGATTTTTACAGTAATTTTGGATTTAAGGAATAGATCCAGTATACTTTGGAATAAGGATACCTAAATGTTTTAAATAAGTATTTATGGTAATTTAAAACATTGTTATGTTTCAATAGAAAAATATGATGAGGTTATTCAAATGTTTTGAATCTCAAAACCAACTGGTACATGGTGATATACGTGGGATTAATGTTAATCTGATTTCCTTGAATTATTTATAATGTTTTTTATTATCATGTTTCCTAATTTTTATAAGGTTAATCATTCATGAAATGTTTAAATTAAACTTCTCAGGAAGTATTTATGTATTGAGATTGTATTGAAAACCATGATTATATGTGTATTTAGTGATTAACGTTATTTCAATGATGTCTATAACATTTATATTAAAAATTATATTAGTGTAGTTTTAATAAAGGACATCATGAATGTCAGGTGACAACCAATCATATTTGGAAAGGCTTCGGGTCTTAAACCCATGATTTAAGGATGAAAAGTGTTTCACTCACACCACTGGCCTATACGAGGTCCCGGTTAATGTATAATTTGATTGAAAAATAATTATTTTCGATGAAATAGTAGTGTTACATTTTATATTTAGAAATTAATGTATTAACCATATTAATTTTTTTTATAGTTATAGTTAAATTATTATTATTGTTGTACATTTATAGGACATAACATCTGCTAAAAGTGTATTTTATTTCTTCATCCATTAGTGTTACTTTTTGGACATTATTTTATGATGTAATGGATGAATTATAAATAGTTAAAATCATAATGAAATATTGAATTTTTTTTATGAAAATTTTTAAAATATTTATATTTCTTTATATTCTTCATAAAGACAAGAATTAGTCAAATATTGGATAATGATGAAATTTTTTTTCCTAATAGGTTACTTTTTTTAACCAACATCATTATAAATCATTAAAAATGTATAAATTTGAGGCCCCATATTTTCATTGATCATTCAGTTGTTTTTTATTGATGAACACAATCACTCCGTATAAATATTAACACTTTTCCTCATTGTCCAATATTCACTCCCAACCAATGTTATACTATGCGGAAACCCAATAATATGTTACATTAGATCACTCTCATAGTTCTAACATTCCTTTTTAAGGGGACGTTTTTGTATCCAATTTTATGATGTGGGGTTATATGATTGAAACCAACAAGTATTAAACCGTCGATAACCTAGAAAAATTTTACATGTGAAATTTATTTTTAGGGGGGTAAAATGTTACATCTTGAGAATTTTTGAATTATTTTTTTTAAAATTAATTTAACCTTTTATATATTTTTCATTCCAAATATCACTAAATATACTTAATGTTATATTAAATCATTGTTTTTGGAATGCATTATATGCAACCCTATGTTAATCGTGCATTGCAAACAAAATAACTTTTAGATTTATCTAGATGGAACACTGAGGATAGATTGGGACTTGACATACATTACGTGAAACACTAACTTGGTATACACAACATGAAATAGTGACTTGGCGTACATTCTATGCAGCACTGATGTTTATACAAAACTTCATTTTACTATTATTATTAAATAAATATGATATATCATAGCTGTTAAATTAGAGTTTATGAATACTATAAACTAATTAATGAAAATAAATTTTTTATTCAAATATAATATGAATTCATAGAATACCAATTAATTAGAAATGAATATAAAACCCGGTTGAATATAAAAGGAAATATTATTATTATTATGTTCATAAAGATGCTTTACCCTAATAAATTAAATTAAAAAAAATTATAAAGTGTCATTAATATAATATATATTTTATGTATTCAATAAAATATTTCATTGGATGGCCATATTTCTAGTATATACTCCATTTTAATGAAACTATAAAATTATTGGATCCACTTTCAACCTGAAAAAAGTGGGTGGAATTCTCTTTTGAAATATTTATAAGAGTGCGCCTCCTCCTCCAATATAAAAAGGCCTCCAATTTTGTAACATCCCAGGTAAAGAATGAAATATGAAATTTTCATATTTATTAATATTTTTTAATTAAATATTAATTTTAATTTAAAGGGGTTACTATGTTCGATGGCGTACACGATACGCATCAACGATTTTCTTTGAAATCATACGTTGCACAGTAACAATATAATATTATTATTTTAAATGGTAGAAAACTACTAGACGCTGTATTTGAGAGAATGAAAAAAACTAAATACAATTTGACTCTACATGTTTATTAAATGTTTTTACATTTTCCCAATAAAATCTGGAGGCTTAAAATGTGAATGAATCTAATTTTTAGCATAATTTACTTTAAAAGGTTGATTTACTGCCTTTTGAGGGAGAACCATCTTTAAATAATGTTTTGGTCACTTATATATGTAATATTTGAGAAAATAATTTTTTTCTTTAGAATCGGGACATAAAAATTTACTTTGGGAAAAGTTTTGGTATTTTTTCATAAAATTCATTTTTTGATGAATTGTTAAAAATACAGTATTTTAATTCTAAACTGCCTTTTAATATAATTTATTTATATGTTTATATTATCATTTTAATTGTTTTTAAAGTGTAATTAGATTAAATTTTTACCATTTAATCCAATTTTGGTCATTGGAATTAATTTTACATTGAAATTGGACATAAACAAGCGTCAATCTTTTGATAGTTAATATTTCATAAAAACACACCTTTTGTTTTGAAAACAAGAATTAATTTTAATTTATTTAAACCAACATCTATTTTTTGAATTTGGTTAAATATAAATCATTTTTTTTAATTCAGAATACCAAATATATCTTGGGCTGAATTTTTTGTTTTTTTCTGAAAAACTTCAATTTTTGATGAATAGTAAAAACACTAAGTAATAGTTAAAGAGATGACTTTTTCATTTAAATGAAATTTTACAAATTCTGTGAATTGAATTTCAAAAACCTGATATAAATGGTTGTTATTATTAAGTAAAATTTTACAACAATATTAATTTTTTTTTTGTGAATAGTTACTTTTGACTTTTATTTTCCGTGATTGAAGGAAAATAAGGTAATTCAGGGTAAAAATAATACCATTATAATAAAAAAAATTTCCACAACATATCCTAACATTATTTGATGAGTCATGGCCGGCCACTTGAATCCTTGGGTAAATTTTGGGATCACATGGAGCCATTTAAAAGTGATGATGACACTTTATTTTAATTAACTTAAATTAAAAACAAAAATGACATAAAAAAATATCTTTTAATAAATTAATTTTTACATAGGGTTATATAAGTTATCATTTCGACTATAAATATTATTTGGAAAGATAAAAGTATTTCCTACATTATGGTATTTTTTTATAATTTTTAAACATCAAATAAATTAAATTATTTATAACATAATAATGACGCAGTGTTTACCTCATTAATAAATGATTTAAATAAATAAGATTATAATGATTAAAATAATATCAAAATATTTTCAAATTCTTATTGGATGATTTTATTTAGACCATGAGTCATATTATCTTCGACATTAATAAATTTTGGGCCTTTTTAAACCGAAAATAATTATATAATAAAATAATATTTTCACACATTTCTATAGAGACCCTCCTCCACCTTATAAAAAGTATTCACCTCTAACCCCTTCCTCAAACCTCTAAAAACCCTTGGATCATCCAAACTCTACCCAAATAAGATCTCACAATCCCTATCTTCCCCTTATAAGGATTAACTTAGGTAGAAGGAACTTTAAGAAGTATTTTTGATTCAAACCAAAGGAAGTTACCCGAATTAAAGGTAACAGTTTCTCTTCAATTGTTTTGTTTTATTTTGTTTTATTATACTTCTCCAACCCTCTAAACTCTATTTATTCCTTTATTTTATAACAAAACCAGTATCCTCAATATACTAGGTTGTTTTTATGAGAATAATTCGATCTACACTAACACACACCTCCTTCTAATGGGTGAAGAATATATTGTTTCTATGGACGGTGAACTACTGCCTCACGAAATGATGATTGTTCAAATATCTCCAACCACCTCTCATAGAGACCATTATGATGTAACTGTATTTATATATGATATATATGATATTTATATTGTTTCTATTCTTCTGTGTTTTTCATTTATATAATACCATTATGGTTTCCATATTGGGTAAATACAATAATCTCATTTGAGGAATTGCAGACTATCGCCCCCTCAAAGTGATATGACTCATTCATGCCTTTTGTGGAATGTATAAAGGGTAGGGTTAATAAAATTTAATTTTAAATTATACTGAAATTATAATATTCTTTTTTATAATTATATTTTCATTCCATTACAACATGAAATATAAATGGAAGTAGCGTTCAAGTGTTTGTACGACTTACTGTCTCCATGAATTGTTCATTTCATTAATTATCTCCAAATGTTATGTAATATTATAAATACATGTATATAATGGATTTATATGATATATATGATATCTAAATAATTAATACCAATTTATATATTAGTAACTTTTGACCACATGAACAACTTGTAATTATAAGAAGTCCATTTTTGACTCAAGTACCAAATATCAACAAAACGACTATTATTAATTTAAATGATTACATAATGTTTATACCATGGTAATAAGTGATATAAATGGAATAATTAACTTAAAAAAATCATATGGATGTTGAAAATAACTTTAGTTTATTATTCAAGAGATTAAATAACAAACAGGTCAAGTCTTATACGAGGTAAGGGACTTCATCTCAATCTCCTTTCGCTGAGGCATATTCGGTTTTAATACATGAATTTATTTTTTATACTGTATAAAAACCTTTGAATTTTAATTTCATTCAAAGGGAATCTTTTTCTATGAAGTTTTTCACTAAACATCAAAAAGGAATGTTTCTTTTAACGTAAGTAGTGACAATGACCTATCCCCCACCGTGAGTGTTATTTGATCTTTGGATTCCTTAACAGGACATAATGTTTTTAAAAGGAAAATAAATACCATATACTATTTTATATATTTTTGTATTGAAAATGGTTTTGATAAAGTATTTTTTATGTCAATATATTTAAGTGATATATTGTGATTGAAATGTGGAAATGTTTTCATTCCTTTATATTTGTTGTATGTGTTGTGATTTTATAATGGTACTTGGATATTTGATGGGTGGTTATGTTATAAACAAAATAATGGGTGGTGCTGTGATAAAACAGGATTGATGGCTACATTATAACCTCCAATGCATTGGGTATGGAAGTTGGTCGTATGTCTATTCCATTTTGTGATATGTGTAGAAGTGGATCGTATGGTTATTCCATTTAAGAATGTTTATGTGCAAAGTTACCTTTATATGTTATGTGTTATTTAACTGGGTTTTATGGTAATCCTTTTGATACACAAGGTTAATAATTGATATTTTATTCAGTGAAGAGTGTTTACTACTTCATAAAGGTAAAAATTATTACTTATGATAAAGTATTCATGGTTTACTTGTTGTCTTGAAAAATGAACAGTTTTCCTTCATTTTGTATCCCTTACTAAGATTTTTATGCACATCCCTAGTTTTAGAAATATTGTTACCAAGACATAAAGTTGAAAAGGGTCAAGGATGGGATCATGGAAAAGTCATGATGTCTAAAACATAGAACAAGATGTGACTTTTTTTAAGAAATTTTATTTTGTGAAAAAATAAAAACTAGGTATATGTGTATACATATAATATTCAAGTTGTTATGTATATGTTATGACATAATTCTCTAAATCTCTAATCCCAAAAATATCCACTATGTGAATTATTACCTTAATACAAGAATATTCAATATTTAAGGTCAGGTTCTTATAGTTGTTTTCAAAGGTCGGTATAGATAACATTAAGAGTTAGGGTATTGTTAAAATAATTCCCATAAAGTAAATTACGTTAATATTGAAATGATATAGAATTTAAAGATTACCATGTTGCTTTGACTAAGATATATCCGTGTTCAGAATGGATTTTCATAGAGGAAACATGGCAGCTGTGATAGGAAGGCAAACAGAGGGAAATGACCTTCAAAATCAGCATCCTGAGATGGTCAGAATCAGAATTGAACAATTTGTTACAGTGATTTCTCAGTTTACTTAGGTTATTACTGGAGTTTTGTTGATAATTTTTCATGGTTAACTTGTCCAATGACTACGTTAACTTGAAAAGGTGTTATGTTAATTCATACAAAAGAATTTGATGATTGTTTTCCGGAATTGTAAAGAAGACTGGTGAATGCTCATGTTTTGGAACGACATTCCATAAATAGTGAGTTTGTTAATTATAGTAATGCTTTATTGAAGGGAATTGGTTGTTACGTATTTATAGTGATTAGGTAATTGCTTTTTCTTCACGTCAGTTGACTCCTCATGATTTAAATTAACCTACACATGATTTGGAATTAGCTGCTGTTGATTTTTATTTAAAATTTTGGACGCATCATTTTTATGGAGTAAAATATAAAATATATACTGAACATAAATGTTTAAAGTATATATTCACTCAAAAATAATTTAATATGAGACAAATAAGATGGTTATAATTAATCAAAGATTATTATTGCATTATCTATTACCATCGGGAAAATCAAATAAAGTTGTTGTTGCTTTGAGTCAAAAAAATTAATGATTCATTAACCATTTTATGTTTGGAATAAGATCCTTTGGTTTTTGATTTGATGAAATTTGGGATAGAGGTTGTTGGTGCAAGAAATTCCTCTATTTTGTTTTAGGTGTCAATGAGATCATCTATATCAGATAAAATTAAGAAAGTGTAGAAAAAAGATAGTGAGTTTCTGAAAAAGGCATGGTTGGTTCGGAAGTGTATGTTTACTGATTTTAACTTTGACAATGATTGTGTTTTGACGTTTGGGAAGAGATTACGTGTGACTTGTGATTCACAGTTTTTAGAATGAGTTGTTATGTGGAGCTCATGGTTCCCTGTTTTCAGTTTATCCTGGCTGTACTAAGATGTAAAAAAATATTCAAAAGTATTACTGGTGGGATAGAATGAAAATAGATATTTCTGAAATTATGGGGAAGTGTTTGACTTGTCATCATGTTAAATCAATGCAACAGTTACTGAAAGGGATGCTTCAGTCTTTACCATTTCTAGAGTTCAAATGGAAAAATATATCCATAGACTTTGTTGTGGGATTACCGAAGACATATCGAGGTAAAAATGAAATCTATGTTAGTATTGATCGATTGACTATATCTGCTCATTTCCTTCTTATTTGAGATACATTGTCTCTAGAAAAACATTCTTGGTTATATGTTAAAGAGATAGTCTGGTTACATTGTGTTCCTTTTTCCATTGTATCTGATCGTGATCCCAGGTTTACTTCTAACTTTTGAAAATGCATTCAAAAGTATATTAGTAATGAATTAAATTTTAGAACAACATTTTATCCCCAATTAGATGGGCTATCAGAATGAATAATTCAGACCCTGGAGGATATTTTACATTCTGGATCGACGGATTTCCAGGGAATTGGGGACCAACATCTTTCTTTGGCTGAATTATTTATAACCATAGCTTTCATTCCAGTTTACAGATGGCTCTGTTTAAAGAATTATATGGAAAGAGGTGTCAAACTCCAGCTTTTTTTGGATGAAGAGTGTGAAAGAAAGCTGATGGGACTAGAATTGGTAGACGATATGGAAGAAAAATTTCAGTTGATTCATAAGCACATGAGAAAAGATCAGTGTAGACAGAAAAGTTATGCGGATAACTGGAGGAAGGATCTTTCTTTTGTGGTATGTGATCATTTCTTTCTCAAATTTTCTCCATAGAAAAGTTTGATGCATTTTGGTAAGAAGAGAAAGTTGAGTTTGAGGTTCATTGGGCCTTATGAAATCCTAGATAAAGTTGGATCAGTTGCATACAGAGTGTCTTTACCTCCATTTTTTTCTTAGGTACACAATGTTTTTCAAGTTTCAATGTTGAGAAAGTATATTCTAGATCCATATCAAGTTTTAAGTACAGAGGTAGTTCAGTTGGAAGAGAATCACACTTATGAGGAAAAACCAATCTAGATTCATGACAATAGAGATGAAGTGTTGATGAATAAGGTAATTCATCAAAAAAGGGTTTTATGTAAAAATCATATATTTTAAGAGGCAACGTGGGAATCTAAAAATGCTCTGAGGGATAAATACCCCCATTTAATTGATAATTGAATAAAATTGTGAGGACACAATTTCCAAAAGGGGGAAAGGATGTAACTTCCCAGGTAAATAAAGAAATATGAAATTTTCATATTTATTAATAATTTTGAAGTAAATATTAATATTACTTTAAAGGGGTTTTCTATGTTCAATGGCATACCTGATACACAACAACAGGTTTCTTTAGAATCTTACGTTGCACACAAACAATATAATATTATTATTTTAAATTGTACTTAACGTTGAGCCATTGTATTGGAATGAATGAACAGAGCTAACTACAATACGATTATACATGTTTTTTAAATGTTTTTACATTTATCCAATAAAATTGAGAGGCTTAAAATGTGAATGAATCTATTTTTAAGCATAATTTAGTTTAAAAGGTTGATTTAATGTATTTTGATGGTGAACCCTCTTTAAATAAAGTTTTGGTCACTTTTATAAGTTCTATTTTAAAAAATAAAATTCTTCTTTAGAATTCGGACATCAAAATTCACTTTGGGTAAAATTTTGGTATTTTTCTAATAAAATTCATTTTATTATGAATATTGTAAAATATTGTATTTTAATTCCAAACTACCTTTTAATATAATTTATGTATATGATTAGATTGTCTTTTTAATTGGTTTTAAAGTGTAATTAGATTTTATTTTTACCATTTAATCCAATTTTGGTCATTTGAATTAATTTCACTATGAAATTAGACATAAACAAGTGTCAATCCTTCGATAGTTAATATTTCTTAAAAACATGCCTTTTGTTTTGACAACAGAAATTAAAGTTTAATTCAATTAATCCATATTCTATGTTTTAAATTTGGTAAAATAGACATATTTTTTAATTAATAATATAAAATATAGCTTAGGCTGAATTTTTGGTATTTTTTCTGAAAAACATCAATCTTTGATGAATAGTGAAAATACTGAGTAGTAGTTTAAAAAATGAATTTTTCATTTAAATGAACTTCTAGAACTTATGTGAATTTAATTTAAAAAATACGACATACGTGGTTTTTATTAATATGTAATATTTGGTTCAATAATTTGAAAATATTTTTTGGTTAATAGTAACGTTTGACTTTTATTTATCACGGTAAAAGGTAAATAGGGTAATTGATGGTAAAAAGAATATCATAATAGTAAAAAATTACCTTAACACTTATCATAACCTTATTGGATGAGTCATGGCCGACTATGTGCATCCATGGGTAGATTTAGGGATCCCATAGAGCCACTTAAGAGTGATAATGACAATATATTTTAATTAACTTAAATTAAAGACAAAAATGACATAAAAAATAACTTTTAGTAAATTAATTTTTACATAGTGTTATATAAATTATATTTTCGACTATAAATATTATATGGAAATCTAAAAGTATTTCCTACATTATGGTATTTTTTTTATAATTTTTATACATCATATAAATTAAATTATTTATGACACAATAATGATGCAGTGTTTACCTAATTAATAAATGATTTAAATAAATAATATTATAAAAATTAAAATAATAAGAAAAACTTCTCCAATTTTTATTGGATGATTTTATTTTGAACATGAGTCATCTTATCTTAGACTTTAATTAATTTTTTGCCTTTAGAAACCTAAAATACTTATATAATAAAATAAGATTTTCACAATTTCTTAAAGAGCCCCTCCTCCCCCTTATAAAAATCCCTCACCTCTAACCTATTCCTTACACCTCTAAAGCACCATGAATCATCATACCTATACCCAAATAATCTCTCATGATCCATCTCTTCCACCTATAAGCCATACCTTAGGCATAAGTCACATTAAGAAGTCTTTTTGGTTCAATCCAAATGGAGTTACCTGAATTAAAGGAAACAATTTATCTTAAATTCTTTTATTTATTTTATTTTATTTTACTTATCCATCCTTTAAAACTCCTTTTATTACTTAATATTATAATTATGATAGTATCCTCAATATTATAGGTTGTTTTTATGATATTTATTCGAACTAAACTTACACACACCTCCGTCTAATGGGTAAATAAAATATTGTTTCTGTGGACGGTGAACTACTACCTCACGAAATGATGGTTGTTCAAATATCTTCAACCACCTCTCATAGTGGCCATTATCATGGGACTATATTTATATATGATATATATGATATTTATATTGTTTCTATGCTTCTTTATTTTTCATTTACATAATACCATTATGGTTTCCAAAGTGGGTAAATACGATAATATCATTTACGGAAGTGCGGAATACCGCCCCCTCAAAGTGATCTTACTCGTTCATGAAATATGTGGAATGTATAAAGGGAATATTTAAGGAAATTATATATGATATTATACTAGAATAATAATAATCTTATGTATCATTATTTTTTAATTCCATTACAATATGAAATAGAAATGGAAATAGTGTTCATTCATACGTATGACTTACCATCTCCATGAATGGTGCATTTCATTTCTTATCTCCAAATGTTATTTATTATTATAAATACATGTATATAATGGATATAGATGATGTATATGATATATAAATCATGAATATAATTCTGGATATAATTAAAGGTTTAGCACAAGAACTACTTGAAATTATTAGAAGTCCATTTTTTACTCAAGTACCAAATATCGACAAAATGACCATTATTAACATAAATGATTACATAAGGTTTATAACATGGTAATATGTGATATAAAATGAATAATAAACTTGAAAAGGTTCTGAAGAAAGTTTTAATTAATTTTAGTTTATTATTCATGAGATTAAAGAACACACAGGTCAAGTCAGACACGTGGTAAGGGACTTCGTCTCAATCTCCTTTCACTGAGGAATATTTAGTTTTAATACATGAATTTGTATTATACTCTGTATAAAATCCTTTTAATATTTATTTCATTGAATGGGAATGTTATTCTATGAAGAGTTTTACTAAATGAAAAAAAGTAATGTTTCTTTTACCGTAAGCAGTGACAAAGAATTTTCCGATGCTGTGAGTATTATTTTATCTTTAGATTCCTTAACAAACCAAAATGTTTTTAAAAAGAAAATAAATATCATATACACTTTTATGTATTTTGGTATTGAAAATGGATTTTATAATGGATTTTTAATGTCAATATATTTAAGTGATATACTATGATTGAAATGCGTAAATGTTTTCTTTCCTTTATATTTGTTGTTTGTGTTATGATTTTATAATGGTACTTGGACATTTTATGGGTGGTTAACTGATAAAAAAATGACGAGAGGTGCCATGATAAACAAAGATGGGTGGTTACATTATAACCTCCAATGCATTAGGTATGGAAGTCATCCATATAGCTATTCCATTTAGTGATATATGTCTAAGTTGACCGTATGGTTATTCCATTTATGTATGTTTATGTTCCAAGTTACTTTTATATTTTATGTGTCCTTTATATGGGTTTTATGGTAATCTTTTGGTTACAAAAGGGAAAGAAATGATATTTTATTCAGTGAACAACATTTACTACTTCATATAGTTGAAAAGTATTACTCATGATAAAGTATTCATGTTTTATCTTGTTGTTTTGAAAAACTAACAGTTTTCCTTTATTGTTTACCCCTTATTGAGCTTTTTATACTCATCCCATGTTTTTGAAATGTTTTTCACAGGACATAAAGTGGAATAGGGTCATGGATGGGATCAAGGAAAAGTCATGATGACTGAAACATGGAACTAGACATGAATTATTTTTATAATTTTTATTTTGTGAAAAATGGAAACTGATTATATATGTCTACATATAATATTCAATATGAAATGTATATGTTATGACCTAATTCTCTAATAATCTAAACCTGAAAGGATACTCAATGTGAATTATCAAATTAATTCAAGAATATGCAATGTTTAAGGTCGGGTCCTTATAAATACTCCCACATTCTCACACCTCTAGAGCCCCTTAGATCACCTAGAATCTTATCAAATAAGTTCCCAACATCACTCCCTTACACCTAGAAGCCTTACCTTCTGAATAATGAAATCTGAAGAAACCTTTTGGCACAAACCAAAAGGATTTACCTGATTAAGAGGAAATGTCTTCTCTTAAGCTCATTTATTTTATTTTACTTCCCCACCCCTCCAAAATAATTATTTTATAGATGTATAAAATCAACAATATTATCAATATAATAGTATTTTTTATGATAAATGTTCTACCTATAATTTCACAAACCTCCATCTAATGGGTAACAAACATACTATTTTCATTGATGACGAACTATCACCTCACAAAATGATTATTGTTCAATTTTCCTTTAACACCTCTCATAGTAGAAATTATGATGTAAAATATTTTTATATATGTCATCCATTATATTTAGTATGTATATAAGGTTATGTATTCTGTATTACAACACAAATATTTTTACTTTCCATTTTGTGTAAATATGATAATTTCATTTGAAGAAGTGTGGAATACGACCGTCTCAAAGCCACATGAATCGTTCATACACTACATGAAGTGTATTAAATATGGTTCTAGTGAATATATATGAAATATATGATATATTTAAGATACAATAATATTTGTATATCTATATATCTTACTTTCTTTCTTTCCACACAAAAAATTAATGAAAATAGCTTTCATGCATACGTACAACCTACCCTCCCCATGAACGGTGTAAAACTTTTCATACATATCTATTATATAGATTATTATAATTAAAATATAATGTATATAAATTATATTTATATAATATTTTACATTATTTAAATCATTATATAAGTATAAGGACCAAAGATATAACAATTTAAGACACATGTTAATGACAAGCGAATATTACCTGAAGTGAAACCCTAACATATGATTGTTAACAAGAGGGTAATATAAGGTCATAATAAAAAAATATGGTATTAGATATAATAATATGGTTATTTAAAATATTTATAATGAATTTATATTTATTATGTAGGTGGTTTAAATGAGTACCATGAGAGTCAAGATACATGGTTAGGGGATTTCATCTCATATTTTATTTCCATGAGATACCGTCTTTATTCACCACCTATTCCTTTTTTTGGTGTGTATAATGAACATGGATATATTAAAATTATTCTCATACCAATGTTTATTGTCGTTTACATATCCATTTTTTTATCTTATTTCATGGGTTTTAAGTTTCAAATGTTACCAAATCGGTAAAATAGTTTTGTCTCAAGTTTCCTTCTTTTAGACTCGTGTTTTATAATGAACATAAATTATTTTTGATGTGAACATAAATCCATATTAAATATTATTTAATGAATATAATTATTTTCATGATATTTTAATCATTATGTAATTTATTTTCTTACACTTATATTATGATCCTCAGTTACCAAGTGGTAAGAGTTTATTGAAAAATCTAATTGCTTTTCAAGATTATTATTGATTTTGATTATTTTATGAACTATTTTGATCCATATCTCAAAAACACTCATGACATTCTTTATTATCTTTTTATTCAAAATATATTCATGTATTGGTATAATTTTTTTTACTTTTTGGAACATAAGATAGCTAATAATTTCTTTAAAAAATTCCATAATTTACCCTCTCTTTCGGTCAAAAATATATGTTTCTTCAAAACCATTTTTTCTAAATGGGGTTTCCAAGAATATTGTACCATTATCCAATAATATTTAAAATAAATGTTGACACATTTTTTCTTTTAGTAATCACTCCAATGTAATCTTCTTCTTATTTTTTGAACAAGGCAGTTTTCTAACCATTTTACCATGCAAATGGAATGTTCTATTTAACCTCATACGACATGTACATATTTACCTGTTGTCATTTCGTGGATCATTACGTTGAATTTTTGAATGGTTTATTTTTTAGAAAAAAATTATTAAAGTAATTTCCAAGGTAAATTGTTTTCAAAATATATTCAATATTCTTTTATTAGTTTTAAAAGTATTTTCAAAGAAATCGTTTTAAAAAAAATTTCAATCTTATTCCATATTTTTTCATGTTAAAATGTTTTAAAAACATTTTCATTCATTGTTTATATGTTTTAAATGTGTTTTCAAAGAAAAATGTTTTTAAAATATTTTGAAGCTTATTTTATATGTTATCAAGGATTTTTTTTTAAAATGATTTCAAGTCTTCTTTATATGTTTTCAATGTATTTTCTGAGAAAATGATTTTTAAATTTTTTTGATGTACTATAATCCATTTGCAGTGATGAAAGGGTATTTTCATCAGGAAATGTTTTTGATTGATATTTAAAAATTATTTTCCATCTAAGATGTCATCCATTGATGTAACTCATTCTATTCTGGGAAATTACCTAAAGGATCCATTAGTGTTCTTTCAAGTAATGGTTTATGCTTAATGTCATGGTCACTATTCTCTTTCGTGGGTTATAATTGTATGATAACTATTTTTATTTCTTGGGTTATATGTTTATGAAATATGTTTATCTTTTGTAGGTTACGATTTTGATGAAGTGATTATAAAACCTGTAAATTTTTCTATAGATTATTATATGTTTATATTTTTCTAATAACCATTTCATTGAATTGGTTATGATATGTTTTTTAATGATCTAGTGGCACATGTATATATGATTTAATTATACGATGGGTGAGACATATATCTCTTTCCAATTAATTAGATAAAGATTTGAATCTCATGAGAGAAACTAAGATGTCATTAGTAATGAAACTTGACTACCAAAATAGCCATGGGAGTCAACTGTGACTTCCAAGATTGTATGTGGAGTGAACTCATGTTACAAAGATGGCCAGGGGAGAGAACCATGACTACCAATATGTCATGGAGAGTGAACCCATACAACAAATATTGTCTTAGTAGAGATCCCTTGGCTACTGTGTAAATCATATTATATACTTATGTGTATTCCATAATTACATGTTTTATTTATATGTTATTCATTCATATCGTATATTTTTTATTTCCTTATAATTAATCTATTATGAACTGTCAAGACTTATTCCATGATACATGTTCAAGATATTTGATATGTAGGGTATTATCTTTTATTTGCATGATCATGTTCTCATGCCCTTATAGTCAAGATTATTCTTAAATATCTCCATTGTTTACCCATACATAGTGTTTGATCTCACCCATTTTACTGTTTCCTTCAACAAGTTATGAAGATATTTATTATGTTTTATGTGTCTAAAGAAGGGTTCTAGTCAAGAGAATCCTAGTAGAAGATAATTTTTCTCACATGTATATCATTTTTTTATGTTTCAAGGTTTCCAAAGGCACAAGGATGGTATGGTATTGGGGAGTGTTTTTGAGTAATGTTTTAGGTATTCTAAAAATGTAATGTAATGTTAATATATGTCTGGTCTGGGTCATCATAATACCTAGGGTGTTACCCAAAATCACCTCATCCCCTGATAGTCCACCTATTCTTCCTTTACTTTCTCCCCCACCACATTACAACTCTGACCACATGGCCAAGGGATCTCCTTGAATTCTTCATAGATGACTAGATTCTTCAATGTGTGCCAGAGATAAGAACTCTCCTAGATAAACATTTAGTTGTGGAATCGCTTGATAGGGTAATTGGATGGAAACAACTGGGTCCTTTATCCACTAACTTACTACAAAAACGTGAACCATATCTATTAGTGGGCCATTGGGTGGAAGTATATGTTCACCATTGTGTACAAATTCATTTTCATCCATTATAGACAAACAAATTAGTAGGAAAACTGATATGGAATGTATAACTAACAAATCATCTTGTAATCCACTCATTTAACCATGAACCTACCTCAAAAGGGTATAAGGTTTGATTTAATTTCTCTAGTCACCATTCCATCAACCTAAATCATCCCAATTGTTTGGGGGGGGATTAATGATTGTGAAATTTCTCCATTATCCCCACCTTCCCAAGGACTCAAACCCACTCTAGTTGAAGAGGGAGGTTCCCATTTATTTTTATCAATGATTATTGAAATTTAGTGAGTGGGGTACATAAGGGGTTTATATACTCATAACCCACCATGTTTCCATCCACCATTACATACAATAATATCAAGGTGAAACACATAGATATAAGTTCTTTCTCATAATAATTTATATCAAAACCATATAGTGTTTTTTCAGTATTGGCCCTGTGAGGTTGATCTATTACCCCATCCCAGGATTTTCTTCCATAAAAAATTTTCTAGACTATACCCCCATGGGTGCTTCATGAACTGGGAGAATCAACATGAAAATAATCATGGTGGTGAATCCTTCAAACCTGGCCCTATGGGCATGGGACATCACATTATACCTCTATAAGAAAAAAATTCTCACCTCCATGAGTTCCCAGTAGGATCCATAATTTATAAAATTCTTTTCCATCATTATTTGATGTGTCCACCCTATAATATTTGATTCAATATTATTCATGAATAGTGGAAACAATTTTTTCAATGAGATATCCTTTATCTTGTTCTTATTTTACCTTACCCATGAACGAGGACTTGAAAGGCCTTTTCTAGGGTTTGTAGCATCTCCCATTCACAAAAAATGTTCTGTAAAGGGAAGAATTTTTCATTAATATACCCTATTATGGTGAGTTTTTTGATGTGGTAGAGGTACCATAGGCTGATGCCACATCCCATAGGTAAAAAAGAAAAGTATTGGTTTCAGTTGAACACCATCTCAGTAACTTCGACATAATGTCTGGGTGGTGGGGGGATGTGGAACTCTAAAGTCCATGATGATTCATATAGTTCAACACTATTCATATTATCCTCAAAATCATCATATATATCAGATACCTAGTATGCCTTTACCCAGTCATTAGTTAAATTTACACCCTAGCACAAATCCAACTCCTTGGTCCAGCACTGATGGCAGTCTTCAAATCATACCCTAATGATACTACCATATTCCAGGTGGTATTTTCATAGGTGTTTCCTCCATATTTATCGTATTAATGAGTTACATAGGGAATAAGATATGATCAATGCATGGTCCCTTATTAGTGACCAACATGAGCCCTATTCTACCTGTAAAACCCTAGAAAACTCTTAAATTAGTAGACATGGGGCATCTTGATTGAAAATTTGGGATGAAACCTTGTAACTTAATTGAAAACCTTATTGAGGTAGAGCCTGGTAGAGTAGATAATATCTCTAATACTCATTTAGGTGTTTATTGAGCATTCCATGCTCTGACACAGTTCATAGTATCACTTTTATTTGGATATTCTAAACTATAACCCTCCTCTATTCGACAGAAATTTCAAAAACATGAATACCATGTTAGGTTTTTTATAAATCACGTAACACTTTTTAGATTTAGGATAATTAATTTAAAACCAAATATGATGAACTTTTATTAATGATAATTTTAAACATTACCATATAGAGAAATCAATATATATTATAAATTGGTGTACTTTACCCAAATATTATCTCCATAACCATTATAACTTTTTAACCCATTCGAATGAACTGTATAAAGATAAATGGAGTGGAAAAAATAATAATCCCACCTCTTTCGGTATATATGGACTGATATGAATCATCAAAAATATGGATAGTATTTACCATTTTTTCATGGTATAATTGTACCTCATAAGAAAAAAAGGAAGTTAAAAGAGCTTTAGGATCTAGGAAGTTTCAGCTAAGAATAGGATTAGTACACACCCTTCCATCATATAATTGTAGGCTTTATAAAAACTTATTGGAATGTTCTTAAAAGAGAATACATGAAATCATGAATTTCAAAGCATGATTTAATGCTTCATCCAGTAATTGTATCATATACATAAAAATAATTCCAAAAAATTTTATCATATGAAATTCTCAATTGAATTATTGTTGTGTGGTTGGTCAAACATCCAAACAATAGCTATTTTTATAGGAAGTATAAATTATATACTAATAATGACTAAAAATAAAACTTTTCATTCAAAACCATACACCTAATATATATATTTGAATATAATATTGTTACAAACCAACCCAGGATTCCATCCGAACTATAACCCAAATCATCCCTCCATATACCCAAGAAGTATCCTAGACCCCCGGATGTGAACTTGTATCAGTGGTATCAAACGTAACCAATGGGGATGGTTTCACCCTCAAGAAACTAAACATAAATATAGAATACAAATATAGAATATATAAGAGAAAAAACAAAGGGGAAATAAGACCACCTCAATAAATATCCATCAAATGAATGAATTCCAAATAATAATAGAAGATAAAGTAAAAGAATGAGTATGAACAAAGAGCCTGGATCAAAACCCTTTCCATATTTTTCCAAAAAAATAAAATATAGATAACCATTTCTAAGTGACACTCAACTCAGTATGATTATCCTAACAACCATCATCTTCCCATGGAATATGGCACCATATCCAACCCAAAATCCAATACCCAGAGTGAGAAACATAAGAAACTAAGAAAACGTACTCACCATAGTGAGTCTTTAGGGATAGATACAAATCCATAATGATAACACCATCAGTCTAATTAATTCCATTTATAAAATTAAATGGTTTTATTTTCAAAGTATATAGACATATAGGTTTTCAATTTCATTTAAATGATATATATGTAAAAAATCATAGATCATGAACTTTCATAGAGAACACCCTTTATAAAACATTTCATAAAGATAATTTTTCCAAAACCATGCCAATAAAAATTTGAATAATTATTTTAAAACACTATGCTTTTGACAATAAATCAACACATATTTACAAACTTTTAAAATAATTAAAACTAAATTTAAATTTCAAAAGTGTTTCCCCCTTTTTCCATCATAATATTTTACCCATAAAAATCAAATGTAAGAAAGGAGACAAGGGAAACCATAAATAAAATACAACCATAGATGGTCACAAATAATTTCAATAAATAGATGGAGCCAAAATAGTCAACATTAAGACTAAACTATAAGAATATATGGACATTAAGGAATCACATCCAAGCAATAAGTTGCACATATTCCAATATATATAATAAATAACATATGATACAAAACTTGAGGAACCATTATATGAACTAATAGGAAAGCATGGAACTTATAAACGTGTACTTACTTCCAAAAGGATAATGGTCACACATGAATCACATAAATCACCCTCAACAAGTCTCATTGGTGACACCCCTATCCATTTATTACATTCAACTAGGGGTGACAAGCCAGTGTGTGAATCTCAAATTACTTAACTCTTTTCTATTACTTCTTATTTGGTTGCCTCATTCTCCCCATGGAATAATAATGGAGGTGGGTCATTAAAAAACAACATCATATCTTGAAAATAATATAGCTCTATAGGATAACACCATAGTCACATCATTCCCACCTCTCACACTACCCTAAGAAAGAACCCCAATACATAATAATACAATGAATGGCTTCAAAAACATCAATCATAGTGATTTACATGACTTCATCAACAATCATATGGTGCTCAAGAAGGTTGAAATTAGAAATAAATTAATCAACACATCAATAAAGTTTCAACCTATAATTGATCTTATCATATATATCATATAAATTATAAAATTTAATTTTAAAATAATTTCTAACCCACTCACAATTCCAATGGAATCATGCCCAATGAAAATCATAGTCAAGAAACCCAAAGAAAACTCTATTTTATTTTACAAAACTACACCACTCCATTGAATCAAAATAACTCTCTAAATAAAAATGTGAAACCCACATTGAAAACCCCATTTGCCTTAAATCCCAAATAAACATGTTTTTATTTTAATGCAAAACCATAATTTTAATTTTATAAAGCATTTATAATGGATAGAATAATATTTGAAATCCATGTTTTATAGAACTAATAAATTATCCTATTTTTTAAAAGGAAAAACCCTCCTATGAATATAAAACCACTAAAAAATATTAATAATATATTATATACATCATCATAATAATTCAAAACATTATTTAAATAATCAAGAATTCATGCTATTCATGAATAAAATTATATGAAATGGAACCAACTTTCTCATGGGTTGGAATTATGTAACCGTTGATCAAATCCTATAGATTAGGTTAATAGAGGGATTATAACCCCTAGATAAGAAAACATCAATTTTAAAACATCACTATGTAAAGAAATTCAAAAAAAGACCACTACGGTTTGAGGAGAAGAGGAAAAAGGATAAAATAAAAACATATGGACAAGGGGACCCTAACCTATGGATTTGGGTTTATAATCACAAAAGAACCACCATAAAAACACCATAGAAAATCTTGGTAGAGGGAGATAAATCTATGAGAGGCACCAAGGTTGATGGAAAATAAATCGGAAATACATTGGAAGAAAACCCAATTAAAAATGACCAAAAGAGAAAAAATTACCCTCATAGGGTGTGTTTCATGGTTTACCTACATGGTTAAACACACTATGAAGTTACAATGAAAATTTATTTTATTAAAAGATACATACACTGCACACTTAGAATTCATAGTTTGTTTAATAATGCACCTTAACCATGAGACCTGAAAAGAGTCCCCACATTTTATCCTTTTCATCCCAAATCACCTTGAACATAATTGGATAAACCAATAATAAAATACCCTCACATATAGGTGACAATAATAATATAAAAAACTTCCCCCTAAAACTTTAATAAACCATAAAGTATTTGAAATCATAGGGAATGAAGTGTTTTAATGTGGATTCCCTAGACCCAACATGTTTGTGTACTCTGATTACCATTACATGTATAAATTTTTATATATTCATGTTTTTATCTTACTAGAATAGTTTTGATATTTATGAGTCCAGTATCTTTATCATAATTTCCTTATATTACATGTCGTCCCAAAAGGTTACAGTATTTCCCAGTTTGTAATGGGAACCTAGAGATACAATGACACTAATATTAAATGTTATATGATATTGTTTAGATACTATAATCTAACAGGACACAAATGATGTGTAATCATCAGTTAATGGGGGATCATAATTATTGAGATTTCTTCTCATGAATTTTACACATGGAAATCTCTAGTAGGTGAGACAATGAAGACAAACCCATCAATAATAACACAACATCTTTAGAGTGTCATTGGTTGTTACTATCTATGAACATGTGTATTCATCTCCTGGTTTCAGATCATTATCATTGTATTCCATTTCATCTTGTACGTCGAATTAATGAAAATTCAATGGCAATGAATTCATGGTGAGTTGGATTATTCTTGGTGTATAATTGTTGGTATGAAATTGATTGAATGATCAAGGTATAATTTTTCGCTTCTGATCTGAAGAAGAGATATCTCAGGCCTGATTGATTAGGATGGTAGTATATTTATTAATCCATTTAAATTTTATTCAAAGGTAAGTACTTCTAGTTAGATAAAAAATAATAAATAAATAAAGGATGATGACACAAGTGTGCATCCTGCTTTATGGGATATAATATTACAAAGATATTATATCACACAGTGTTTGTTTGTATAATGGTTATCATTCCTATGAATATTCTTTATCTCATTAGTGGTCTTGATGGGTTACAAGAATCTTCTCCTAGTCTATGAATACTATTCAATGTTATTGTGATAAGTCCCTAGAGTGTGACACATAAAAGAATATTCAAAAATCTTCCCTATTATGGTGAATAGGTATATATGACATGGTAGACCCAACCACATGTTTTGAGGGTTGTCCAATTTTTATCAATCATCAAAAAATAAATAAATTCATTATTATTTGAGTATAAAATTATTTGGTGGAAATAGATTGTTTACAAGTATTTATGTAAATATATGGAATAATATTAGATGGACAATTATTATTTTAATATTCATGATTCATTTAATATTAGTTGGAATTTTTATTTGAGTAAATAATTCGGGTTGATCATGAAGTATATTTAATATATATTTAAATTATGTGATAAAATTAAAATAATATTTATTATTCAATTAGTTTGTCAAAGTTATTGATTTATTACTTATTAATGGGATGTTAAATATAAGGGGGTCTAGGAACCATAACCAGGTTTTTTCAGCATCCACTATATAAGTTGATGAGAAGCTCATTCCATAGATTGTTCATCAGTCAAAATTGAGAGCTCATATACCCTCCCAAATCCTAGAGAGAGAAACAATATAACTAAGTGAATGATCGATGAACTCTTTCACAGATCAAATACATGAGATCAAAGTGATCATTGCAACATCAAATATTTCATCAAAGCTCTATGCTAGAACCCATAATTTGATGAATGACATGCATGTGGATTCCTGATGTGTGGGTGGATAATCTATAGAAGTTCTTCCCCAAATCCATAATGTAACGTTTTATGTCATCAGGCTAAATTCAATTCGAATGTGGTACTGAGTATTTTTTTATTTTTGTTATTTGATTAATTCATGTGAGATCCTCCAATCATATTAGCGCTCAGATCACCATAGACTACATGTTTTTTCAATCTGGTGATGAAATTTTTTAAATCCTTGTCTCACTGTCTTCCATTGAGTACCCTAGTAACTTCAGTTGGAATGCCAAGATTAAATTCCCTCTAATGAGGATTATATTACTAAGAAACATCCCAAACCAAAATAAAAACGTCATGAAGTATGAAAAACCCTTCCTCAGGATGAACACGACTTAATGATTCATAATTAACCAACAAAAAATGAAATAGGCATCTTAAGATGTAGACTCTAACTGAATGAAAGTAAAGAGGCAACAAAAGCTCATATTAGGATATCCACTCTAAGGATATTCTTTAATATATATATACTATTATTTATAACATAGATCCTAAGAGCCTCCTAAATCCCAAACCACTATTATTGGCTAAAACAAAAATACCACCTCTGTGACATACAAGGGCACTAAGTCCAAGAGACAACGCATTAAAACTAAATGCATTTCACAATATTAGTCCACAATAATGGAAAAGCACCTGGATATCAAGAAAATGTCTCCTCATTGATTAAATGTTATCTAAGAGTGTGAAACATTAGGCAAGATCCCCCAAAATGATGATCATCACTAATGAGACATGATTACACCTAACAAAAAAACCATCTAAAGACAACTTAAGATAGAACATACTCGAACACAACCAAGAGATCACATGACCAGTTCACCATGAAAACACACTCAAAGAAACATGATGGACATCCCAGTATGCACACACCTAAACATGGAAGGGAAAGGATATAAACTTGGTCCATGGAAGTACCCAAAGGTTAAACTAGGGATAAACCCATGGAAAACAACTCAAAGTGATATTATATAGACAAATCAAACCTATGGATCTCACAGTCTAATTAGATACTAACATCTCATCCCCATTAAGAATCCCATTCACATGATATAATCATTTAATCCAACATTCACAAAATACCACAATTTCTAAGAAATAATGAGGCATGGTCATTTCAATATATATGAAAACATGTTAAATATCTCATTCATCCTTTTAAACTAATTTAATTGGTTATAAAAAATATTTTATAAGTCGCAATAGAAAGGAAAACTTTTTAAATGGAATGCTCCCAAAAATAATTCTCATCTTCAAAATATCTAATGGAATTAAAAATATAGAACACTGACTAGATTCTAGCTAGGTCTGTGACTCTGTCTTTGGATTCCTGACCATCTCACAAAACCTATGAATGTTATTAAGAAAACCACATGGATGGTAGGTCTTCCGAACTAAAAGATAAGAATATTGAATGTTCCTAGAACTCCAACAATGGAAACATTCAACTATATTTATTTTACTAAAATGGGAATGGTGGGTTGTGAAGATAACTTACCATCATTATCAATTACATATTTCCCATTCTCACCAACTGGATCATGTTTACTAGTTCATGGGGTAATCAAATAATCTCCTACCAAAGGTTTCACGACTATGATTTCCTTAATGACATTAACCTTATAACCCACTTCGATAAATGTTTTTGGACAATACCAAAACATTAATGAATTTAGTTCTAGATTATGCCCCTAAAAAATACTCATTCCTTCAAGGAATCCCCAATAGCCATCTTTGGAGAGAAATTCACCAATCTAGTGAAAGACTATATAGAAATTT
Source organism: Viscum album (assembly GCA_963277665.1). Lineage (NCBI taxonomy): Eukaryota > Viridiplantae > Streptophyta > Magnoliopsida > Santalales > Viscaceae > Viscum > Viscum album. Next base: position 1,650,032,983 of record OY728152.1, read on the forward strand.
TCCCTATTATGGTGATGTTATCTCGTTATTTAGATACTAAATCTCACTTCTTAATTATAACACCAATAACTGATGGTGGCTATGAAATATCACCAAGATAGACCCTTAAATAGTGGTGTATAAATAGAGTGCTTCAGACACTCAAAACCCAAACCATGTAACAATCTAATTGTGATCCTCATAATAAAATCTTTAGAAGTTCTTAGAATTTATAAAATCTATCTATCCATGGATATCCACTGAACCATGACATTTCATCCTTAATTTCCATAGAATACTCGAGGATATCAGTTTAAGGACAATCATTAATGATCCAAAAGCAGAGAAGAGCATGGAACTACCACACCATTATGAATCTAATAAGAGTCGGAGACTGGAAGGGTAACTCTTAGATCACTAGGACAACTACCATGGGTATTCCATTATTGACTTTATGTTGAAATATTATGGGTATCATTCTATAAAATTAAAAAATTAACAAAAATCAAAAAAAAACTTTTCATTTCAATAAGAAAGATAACAAACACAATACAAACCAAGAAAAATTATAAACCTGCACAAAATTTCACACAAGGGAACTAAATCCAAAAGAAATAAAATTGTGTCCTGAAACCCCCTTTTAAATTCGCACCCAAAATAAGTGTAAACATTTTCTACCTCACACACAAATCATTTTGAAACTATAACAACCACAAAATCATTATCTTTTTCTCAATCCAATTATATTGAGGTTAAAAATATTCATAAAAACACAAAAAACACAGTTTTCTAACAATTCCAACTATTAAATAATAATAAATATTTAATTAAAAAATGAATCAGGAAAACATAAATACATAAGAAGTTCCAATAAAACACATAAAAAAACAATAAATTAATTAAGAAGATAGATACAACAGATGTTTAAAAGTAATAAAATTTAAAAAAATTATCCATTGCTCATGGTTGAGCCAAAATTTTTGTTAGAACATGCCCAAACTATCGACTCAATGTTATCTGGATTGATCACTATGGAATGAAAAAAATTTGATAGGGCATGGTCCTGAACCATGAACCCTTTGATTTATTTTCAAATTTATTAGTACATTTTCTAAAATTCCCTTGCAATTCAGAGTAATAGATCTCTATAATAAAATATCTCAACAAAAAGACACCTTATATCCAAAAAGTTAAAATAAATCTTTCAACCACCCAAATAAACTCGATATTTCATACAAGGATGAGATGGGAAATAAATTACCCCAACCTATCACATGAGTCCCAACGACCATACATTATTTCTACCACTAACCCCCAAATAACAGGAAGGTGAATCATAATAACCTAGGCCCCTATTAATAATCTAGATTCACTGCTAACAATTTGTAATGAACCAACAAAGTCCTCCATCTGAACCACCACCTAAACTGGACCGCTATTTACACGAGGAGTATCCTTGATCCCCCAAGATAACGAACAGAAATAAGTGTATGAATAATAATCATTTGGGATAGTTTCAAACTCTATAAATGAAAAATAAATATGGAAACCCACATTAAATATTGATGTGTATTTAAAAAATGGGATACAATATCACCTCAATAAATAAACACTTAATGAAAGGATACAAAAATACAATTGAATAAAGTTGAAAAGAAAATAGATTACCAAGAATACTGAAACAAAACTCAAGCCAACTAGTTCTATAAAACTAAACGCCTGATGACCATCTCTATATGGCACTCAAGTCACCACTATAATTTTAGAAACCATCTATTTCCCATTAATGGTCAAACCATATCCAACCCAATAGTAAAGACATATAGGTTCCGTCAAAAGTCATAATGAATACACACAACCCAACATGAGTATGTATTATGTGAGCTGAATCTAGTAGAAAACCACCATTATTCTAATTAATTACTTTTATAAAATAAACCAAAACATCTAGTCTGAAATTAATTCCAACAAATAGGTTATCATTTAACTTTAAATGATACAAGTGTAAACAAAACAAAACAAATTTAGTTTATTAAATCACACCCCTTGTAAAAAATCCAATAAATATTTTTTTACCCAAAACCCAGCCATTAAAAATATTAATAATTCCCCTCTAAAACCAATATTTTGAAAATAAACCCCCAATATATTTTAACATTTAAAAAACAGAAAAACTACAATAATCACTTAAAAACCATTTCCCTTTTTCCTTTAAAATATTTTTCACACCCAACATAAAGTTAATAATGGGAAAAAAGGAAATTATCACAAAAACATGACCACAGATATTCCCAAATAATGTAAATAAATTGATGAGACCAAACTAATACACATCAGGACAAAACCAAAAGAAGATCATAATATCAAAAAAGTTCACACAAAAAAAATCATCACACATTAAATTATATATATTTATATATTGAAAATCTATAAAATATAAAACATAACATGTGGAATCACTACATGGACTAATGAGGTAGAAAATAACATGTAAATGTATAACTACAACTTATAGTTTAACGGTCGCACATCCCCCACCAGAATCACTCTCAATAGGTATCATCAATAAAAACACCATAGATAGGTATTAAATTCAACTAGGGAATACTATCATGTGCATAATTTTAAAAAACCTAAAACTATCCCAATAAATATCACTTATTAGCCTTAGTCTCCCCATGGAATAAAAATTTAAGTGGGCTATGAGAAAATAGCATCATCTCATGATAATAACAGAACCCCATGGTTGACACTATAATCACTTCCCACCTTGTAGACTACACTTAAAAGAATCAAAATATATAATTCCAATAAGTATCACATCACAAGAATACATCACATGGATGTACACAATTTCATCAACAATTATAAGGGACTCAATAAGGGTGAAATGAACCATAAGTCAATCAACACAACATAAAATGCCAACTGAGAGTATATCTTTTCATATATATAGTATGTATTCAGAAATAAGTTTTCTAAAAAAAATTTGATGCACACAAAATTCCATAGGAATCATGATCAATGTCATTCATAATAAAACTAAATATGGTAAACTCCATTTCTATATACAAAACAACACCGCACCTTTGAAATAGGGGATCCTTTTAAACACAAAAATGGAAACTCACTTTTAAAACCCCATTTGGTTTAAAACCCATTGAACAAGGGTTTTTCACATTGAGACCCATTATTATTATTTTATAAAACATGTAACAAACCATTTTAAAGATAGGTTCCATAGTACAATGTTGTAAATTTATTTTTCCAAAGTGAAAATCCACCCAAGAATAAAAAACCTTTCACAATTCTAAACTAGATATCACATACATATTAATATTAATTTAAAAAAATGATAATAGCATAAAATATTCATAGCTTATTGAATAAAATGAAATAAAATATAAACACATACCCCATGGAGTGGTATCATGTTGCCTTCATTGAAATCCACTGGATTAGGTCTCAAAGGGGGCCTGTAACCCCTAGAGAAAAAAACATTAAATTTTGAACAAACCGTGGCATGAATATCAGCCAAACTTAACAAATAGGGTTTGTGGAGAATAGTAAAATAGTATAAAACCAAATAGGAAAAATAATGAGACCCTAAAATCTTGAACTAGGTGAGTAATAAGAAATAATAAACATTGAAATCACCTAGGATGATCTTGGGACTGGGAGGGATCTCTTCTGATGTTTCCTAGGTCCGGAGAAATGAATGGGGAATCTAAGGGAAGAAACCACTCATAAAATTTACTGAAAATAAAATTTATAAACCACTCTGAGTGGGTGACACAGTTAACCCAAATTTTTAAAAACCATGTCATTACCATACATTTGACCTATATTAAGAGATATAATGGTTGCAAACTTCGGTTGAATTGTTGGTTTAACCATGAACTATAACCACCTGTCCTGAAAAATGTCCCCTTATTTATATCATTTCATCCCAAAACACCATTAAATCAAAGGACTAATCCACTCATCAAATACCCACACATAAAAGTGAAACTATGGGTGTCACATATAAGCATATCAATATTTATGAATTTATTGAATATCTATTTCAATGTCCCTATTTAACTAATGCCTAAAAGACATTGTTAAATTCCAACTTATATTATATCATATACAATAAATCATGAAATATATGCAAAAATACATTGGTATAACTTCCAAAAAAACATAGGAAGGATATCATAAAATTCTCAGTATCTCATATCGTTTGAAATACATTTTGAATACCCTTCCAAAAAAACTTTTTTATTAACTTTAAAAAACAGTTGAGTAGCTCTATCTCTAAAACTCAACCCACATTCTATCAACCACAATGGGTGAACCTACATGACATTATATAATTAAAAAATATAAATATTTAGATCCATATATGTAAACAAATTTATGCCTCAATAAAAGAGTCAATGCTACTCAAGATATAAATTTATCTGGCATGATCTCCATCAAAAAAAAAATATCTATATACCTGTTTCCACTTGTCCGTATCATATGAAAAGACACGTTCTAATATTTTTTCTTTTTACAATGAATTAGATGACCATGTGTGATAAGGCATGTAAATCCCCCATAACCTACAAATATGTTCTCTATTATCATATTACATAATGATATGATCAATGAATATATGACATTTCCTTCGTACTTTTGGATAATCACATCAGATGTCACTTATATGGATAGATATAAAATATATATGTGAGTCCACAAACTCTGACAACCTATCTCAATTTAGTGATTAGATGACACACTCATCATATAATATGAAAAATCCCATATTGGTTATGCTCCAACGGATGACATGACCATCAAAATTCCCAACAATCCCCATATTAGATAAGTCACTGTATAGACTTGCGTAAGTAGGGTATCAATGTATGATGGTTCTCATGATAGTAATCTCACTATACTTAGGTAGTGGGGAATCAAATATTATCCATCTTCCCCTAGTTACACCCCTAGTATATGAAAAATTGTTAAATAACACTCTATGTTGTGTACTTTTTTGGGTTATCCAGTGTATACAAATAATATCATATTATTATTTTTTTACCTAATTAAAATATTATTTATCACTATACAAGAATCCTACTCATTCTAAAATTATTATTTTGTCATAGCCTATAATACTCCATGAAGAACATCATCTAGGGATAAACTCAAATTCACACAATGAGAGGTCAATTATAATCACACTTCCTAAAATGTGACTATATATATACAATTTTATGTATCTAATTCAAAATAATAATAAAATGGAGGTTTCCATCAATATAATATATTTTAATATTTTTAAACTCTTTAAGAATATTTAACAAGATGAAAATATAAATCATTTTATCATATTTTAGATGATAAACTATGATATTAGCCTTATGTCTGATACACATTTTTGATATTGTTAACACATTGCATCAAATGTAATCTATGTTGCATTTATTTATGACCATATGAAAAAACCCTCCCACTAAACTAATTACTAAAACCCATATTTTAAGTAAACTAGATGGAATGATAGTGCGATTTAGGCATCATATTCTGAACTTTCCAAATTTTGAATATTTTCAAACCTCTTAACATCACAAAACAAATTTATATAGTTAACATCTATTTTCTACTTATAACCATTCTTATGATCATAATTATCCTTGTATCGATATTATATTAAACATTTTCCTTGAAAAAATGTAACTAGTTACATTATTTCTTAATAGTATATCCTAACTACCTTAGTATTTTATGTAACATTCATTTTGAACTTATATTGGTGTATTTATTTATTTTTAAACATTGAACTTATTTTTAAACATACTCCTACTAGCCTCTTAGACATTATAATATTTTATGAAAAAATTATTAAGATACCCAAATCCCTTTTTTGTTATGAAATAACATTATTTTCCTTTAAACATGAATACTAAAAAAATAAACCATTGTTTTCATATCATATAAGGGTTTCTATGTGTTTGGAAACCTTTTATTACGTTTTTTTGAAATACATCACTAATGGGTTCTAGAAACACATTCCCTCATATATCTATTAAACATATTGATAATAAATTTATTATGGATAAAAAAATTTATCCAAATATTCTTCTCAAAACATGTTATAGAAATTGGTGAATAATAAAACATGTATATACAGATAAACATATCATGTTTCTTCATATAAACTATTTAAAATCAAACATATTATCTTATTACATTAGAGATATGGGATGATGATTCACATATTTTATTTATATTTATTTAATCTTGAAAAAATCGTTTAGATTTAAATCCTTAATATAGTAACTTTTTACAACATGTCATGAATATAAACTATAATATTGATTATTTCTTCATTTGATCATAAACTCATATATATTGACAAAAAAATTTGTAATATACATCCAGTATTGCATAAATTTTAAAATTAAAGAATTAATTTCTATAAGATCCATACAAGAAATGAAAATTCCATGTAGTTTCACAAACACATTCATGTGTTTTCAGATAATGCCACTATATGGAAGTAATGTACCTACTTATTTATAAACCAATATTTCAATGACCATGATTGGATTATTGAAGACGAATTTTTTAGCATTCCATCTATCTTTATTTATTGAACTTTTACCCACTTGTACTATCCATATGTTACCATAATCCAGATATCATATGACTTGTTCTTAAACACTTTGAGAATATCAAGTAAAAAATTATTTGAATTGAATTATACTGAAGGAACATTTCCATAGATAGTTATAATATATAATCTATTACAATAACAATCCATTTTCAATATCACCTTAAAGTGTGTTATAGAACTAAAAAACAATCATATTGAGTATGTGAGACTAAAATTACATAAATCATTGATGTACCCAAACATATTGAGTACAAGAGTGGAGGCTAAGATTCTTCTTATCATTTTTCATCTAATTCTAGTGAAACCATGAATTATTAACTATTTTAATCCATAATAATTTATATTAAGTTGTGGAAAATTTTCAAAACTCAGTTGATGAGGAAGGAAATCTTGTAAAACATAAAAAATTTCAAAAAAACATTTCTTAAATATTCAATATTTCATTCAATATTTTATTAAGATAACTATATAAGGAGAGTCAAGCATTAACTGTCTCCTAAAAATGGATTGTTCAAAAAAAATTCTTGATGATTATGATGATATTATCTCTAATAGAAACATTTATAAGATGAGTATCATGTATTATTAACCATTTAATGAAGAAATTTATTAAATGGGATCCCACTAAAAAATGAATCCTTTTTGAAATCTTCATGAAACCATTAGCGGGATAGGTTTTATATTTCACTATATAATGATTCTGGTTTACCATTTCACTCACCACTTAGACATTTAGGTAGGTAATCATGCCAATCATATCATATATGAATTTAGGATTATTGAGCAGACAACTCTTTGTCCAATTCCTCATATGGATAAACTTAACCCTATTCCTCAGGTAACCTAATCATATTAGAGTCTCACAAGAAATGTAACCTGAAGGAAAAAAAAATGTAATAATGGATACTCTATGGGAACCAACCTTAGAATGAACAACCGAACAAAGGAATCTATAGTTACTTATTTCATTATTTCCATATGAAAAATATTTTAGGGGTGCCTAGCTTTAACATTAATCACCTAGTTAGATGATCGAGGTCTTGACAAGTGTCTCTTTAAAATAAATAGAACAATTATTATTTTGTGGATATTTCAACATCACTATCGTATATCATGTTATTCACTTTTATGTACACATGATTTTAGTATTTTTGTTTGGAATCTTATTCTCTCTTCTAAACTAATATGTTCAAACTATATTGATGTGTAAAACTTTCTTACTACCCATAAGATTGTGTTTCTCATATAAAAATAAAATCCAGACATATATATATAAATATAATGCAACAAAATACTAAGGCATATGAATAATTCATGAAAAGGTAAAAATTATATTAAATTTACAATTTACACATGGTTAAGAACAAAGTGAAAAATAGCCAACCCATTCACTTTCCTAGACATGGAATAGGCCTCTAGGTCTGTAGTTTGTCTGACCCTAAGTCTATATGCCTCTATTTACTTTAATTAAGTGAGAATCTAATTCATAATATCTCTAACACCAAATAATCATAATCTATATTCAAAAACTAAATTCAAGCCAACAACATCAATTAGAACCAGATGTCATTGTAGATGAACAATTAAATGAAATATCCTACCTAGCATGTAATGTAAGGCTCTATTTTATAAAAATATTAATATTTAATCTATATCATACAATATTAAAATTTCTTTAAAAAATTATTGATCATGAATATAGAATAAAATAACATTTTAATAAATGAAAAATTAATATATTAAAACATGATATAAACATTTTTTAACAATAAAAAAATTGTAAACATTTAATAATTTTAGATTTATATTATTGAAAATCAATAAATATTATTATATACAATTTATATTCATTAAAAAATAAAATGTTTTATGTTTAGCATTATATGAAATTTTTATTTAAAATATACAATATTTTGTGAATTATAATCAATTTAAAATTATATTTCTATTATGTAAATTTTTTAAATATTCTAAATATCTATACTTAATTATTATTTAAACATTTATCATATCAATTGAAAAAAATTGATGTGATTTAAATAATGTTAAAATAATAATACTTTTTTTGAAAAATTGAAAATAATTAATTTTGAGCTTTTCATATTGTTAATATAAATATATTATATTTTAGAATTACATCATAATTTATAATAATTTCTAAATTATCACTTATTATTTATAAAATAAAACATTTATTTCAAGATGGTAACTCATTCTAAATAATTAATTAAAAGATATTTAATGTAATAAAATTTAATAACTTGTAATATAAATGTTTCATAAACATTTATTTAATTTAATTATAAAAAATTTATAATAAAAATAAAATAAAACATTTATAAATTAAAATATCCCAAAAATGACTTTTTTAATGATTTTCAAATATTTTATGAATCCTTAAAAACATTTAATATGTAAAAAAAATTTAAAAAAATAAAACATTTTGGATTAACCATGCATAGAATTCCTATTCTGCGTATGGGTAACCTCCTTTTACCATTAGACAAACACTCTACATATGAGAATATTGGTTTCAGAACCCTTTCATAAAGGTATTCGAGTTCTTTACGTTACATGATTTGAAAATATATTGTTTATAAGGGTACTTCCTATACATAGTCAGTGTTTTGTAAGGGCACATCAGGTCATACATTTATGTAGTCATGTTTCACATAAGTGTTAGTGGATGGTTACCCTTATTTTTCTTTGGTAAAAACAAAGACAACCTTATATAACTACTTTAGGTAATCTTCCACGTAATGTTAGTACAATGGATACATTTACAAAACCACCATTTAACTTTTTGTGTGATGATAAAACCTTTGACTATCATTATAAGGGTAATAACATTTATGAAAACCACTTGTGTAAGGGTAAGTGTTAGTAATCCTTGCTCATGTAAGTGTAATTCTTGGTTACCCTTATACCTAGTTTCCCTTACATAGCCCAGTTTCATGATGGTAAATCCTTGGGTTACCTTTACAAAACCCAGTACATAAGAGTAAACCCTTTTTCCATATTTTTTACAAAACTATAAAATAAGGATATGATTTTTAGAAACTTTATATAATTTAATTAAATATTTAATCAATCTAAAACATAAAAAAACATTGATACCATTAATAGGTTTCTTTTGATCAAATAAAAATTAATATATTCAGGGAAAGCAATTATCAACCAAATATCAGGGTATTTTATGATAAATAATATGAAACATGTTAATATTTGTAAATATAGAAATATTTAAAAATGGATAACCTTGAAAAAATATAATTATTATAGCCATTTTTATTTTCAAAATCCTTTTAATGAGTTTGATGGTGTTCACTAAAGTTTAAAACAAAAGAATCCCACCTCTTTGGGTATCCATGGGTTGATATGAATCTTCCATAACATAGATAAGATTTACTATTTCTCTAACGTATGCTAGTATGTTGTCCAAAATGGTGGAAGTTGAAAGGAAGATTTGGGCTCTAGAATTTTTTGGAAATTCATAATACCAATCCATTCCATTTCATCATATAGTAGTAGGAATTATAAGGACATTGAGGAATCTCCTCAATATTTCTTGCATTAACTCATGTATTTCAATGTTTGAGTTAATTTTTTAGGTAATACATTTATCTTGTACATAAATAAAACTCCAAAATCATTCATTATATGAAATTTTATATTGAATGATATTTGTGTGGTTGAATGAACTATAAAACAAAAACTATTTTTAATTGAATTATAAATGATACACATAAAATTAAAGAAAACCTAAATTTTCATGAAAAACCATATACCTCAGTTATGTTAATATATATATATAATATATATACCAATAAATATTCATGGATTTTGGGTATATCCCCTTCACGATGGTCTTAAATACATTGAAATTTTATAAAGAATGGTTAACAAAGGATTTACCATTAATCTTTATCCTTCATTGAAGATTTTCATCATGAAATATCTTCCTCACAGAAGGATTCACTAATGTTTCACTCATAGAGATGAAATTTATGGCATTGTCTAAGGATATCGATCACAAAATACTAAGGAAGGCATTTATTTTAATGAAAATATATGATTATATGACATTTCATGATAATATTATGGTCTCACATGGGACACTTCCCCTATTTATAGGCCAATGGTGGGATATGTTTCATGAACCAGGCTTCCCCCATCACTTGATTTCACTGTTTAGGCCTCAAAAATCATTCTTAGTATCCTAAATTAGCTCTCATTCTATGAGGTAGGGGATTTATTAGCAGTAAAAACACATGGTATTGGAGATTTTGAGGGTCTCATGAACCATTCGAAGAAAATATAGTCCTAATTAGGCTATAAAATCATCTATGGGTTCTATATTCATAAAGGATCAATCCTTCATGATGGACTCTGGTATCACAAATGGCTTTAAAGTACCATGAAACTTTATCTTTTATTATGATGATAATTTTTTTTCCAATGAATGTTGAAACCGCTGTTGGAATTATAAATACCCCACTTTAACCCTAATTTAATGGAACCCCAAACAATTATACTTCTGAAAAAAACACTCAATTCACAACAATCCAACCTTCATGAAATAATAATGGCATGGATTCATATAGGAATCCATATTTTTTTTATTAATTTCCATTTATTCTTTCAAAACATTTGATCATAGAAATGATAACCTTGATGAATTATCACACCCTCTAATATATAGGGATATGAAACATACCCCATTGGGTTCCATGACACCTCCATTATTTAAAAAATTCATCCCATGAATACTAAGACACCATACATAGGTAGGTAACCCATTCTTTGAGAAAATAAAACCTTTGGGAACCCCTAATCTCCATTAAACCCAACACAAAGTCCCCTGCATTATGAAACCTTTTAGAAAACAAAGATTTGTTAATGTTGAATGCTCATGGTCCTTGTACCTATCAAATCCAGGTTTACCCATGTCTTAATCATTCACTTCTATTGTATCACTTTTCCTCATGTCGAGGCCCTTTTCTCCAGGCATTGGTTGGATGCCTTGTCAAATTTCACTCTTAAGAAAAGGGACTCTAACCAAAGGAACCTATAATACAATCTAAACTGGAAAGTTCATTCACCCTTTTCTATCAAAAATCACCAATGTAGTGCATACATAGGCCATAATGGTCTCATAATCAAGGGTAACATTTTTTACCATTAATGAGGGAATGCTAGATCCCTATGTCATATCCTTTAAATATAATTATGAATGGGTTGTCCCATGTGTAATCCCCAAACTGATGTTTGAGATGTAAGATTTTAATTTTATATCACTAGATTCATAGTCACATGAGATTAAAATATACAACAACTATAGCATCCCGTCTTTTTATAACATAACTTTTCATTCCATTACACGGAACTGAGGATCTTTAAGGTTTAGTGTCTTGGAAACAAGGAACATAAAACATGAAACAAAAAATACATTCTTCTTAAACACTTGAAAGGCTTCTCCTCATGTTCACCCTAGGCTCATTACTGCATCTCATAACCTGGGGACATACATCAAAAGGAAGGGTGATCAGAAGGCCCAGCAAGGGAAACAAGTGAAACATTTTACATATGAACTTGAGATACATCAATAAAGTCATGAAAAGAACTTTAATGCATGAAAATGAAATCATGAGGCATATCATAATAAAAATAAAACTTTTTCATAACTTGAAGATGTGGCTACAACATTTAACATAGACAATCATGAACATATCACCAAGTTCCATCCCCAAGGTGTCATTTTAAAATTACCAAGGTTATTCACCAAGGTATCGTGAAAATTGTAATCTCTAGTGGTTACATCATTACCCAATGCATTGGAGCGCTATCAGGGCGCACCCTTAAATTTGTATTTATTATCATGTGAGCCACATAAATCATCATCAAACATTTCATAAATAACCCATATAGCATAAAGGAAATGGGTTTCATTTCATAATCATAACTTTTTAAAAACTGCTTTAAAGACATGATCTTTATATCACTTTAAAACCCATAGAAAAGGAAGGCGGGTCTCATGTATGTAAATCCCAGAATTTAAAATAGAAAATTTTGGTATATATGTGAATACCCCTTTAGAAGAAAGAGCTTTTATTATTCACTTAATAAAATAAAAGAACTTTAGAAAAAGAGATAGACATTTTGAGACAGAAATTCTGCAGCATAACAGCAATGTTCCGAGGTTTTAGAAGACATTAAAAGAGGGGTAAAATGGGTCAAACATTCATAAATGACCCATAAAATTGTACATGGACAGAATAAGAAGGATACATGATCATGGTAATGAAATTTCAAGGACATACCATTTGAAATGAAAAACATGGAAGGAAGAAAAAATTTATATTTCTCTTATGAAAGTTCGGCAGCCTAACGACGTTACTTAAACATCAACAAAACTGATTTGAAAAGATCAAATAGGATCTCTCATCATGTGAACATAAGAGTTCAGTATGATAGATATAGAGATAATTACCCAACATAACAAAAAGGAACTTGAAAGGATTGACATGAAAGTAGAACTTCAAAACGAGAAGGGTGAAGAACCACTTAAAAATTCGGCAGCCTAACGGCGCCACTTAAAACATCAAAATACTGAATTGAAGAGATCAAATGTGGTATCTAATAATATGAAAATAAGAGTCCAGTATGATATATATAGAGATCATACCCCAATATAACAAAAAGGAACTTGAAATAATTGACATGAAAGTAGAACTTCAAAACGAGAAGGGTGAAGAACCACTAAAACATTCGGCAGCCTAACGGCGCCACTTAAAACATCAAAATACTGAATTGAAGAGATCAAATGGGGTCTCTCATCATATGAAAATAAGAGTCTAGTATGATATATATAGATATCATACCCCAATATAACAAAAAGTAACTTGAAATAATTGACATGAAAGTAGAACTTCAAAACGAGAAGGGTGAAGAACCACTTAAAAATTCGGCAGCCTAACGACGCCACTTAAAACTTCAAAATACTAAATTGAAGCGATCAAATGGGGTCTCTCATCATATGATCATAAAAGATCAGTATGATAATTTAGAGATCATACCCCATCATAATAAAAAGGAACATGAAAGACTTGAATGAAAATAGAACTTGAAAACGAGGAAGGTGAAAGAATCCCTTAAAAATTCGGCAGCCTAACGGCGCCACTTAAACATTCTTAAAACGAATTGATGAGAGAAAGGGGGGGGGTATCTCATCATATGAACATGAAATAGGTAGTAGGATGAATATAAAAGAACATCCTCCAACATAAGAACATGGAGTATAAAAGAAAAGACATAAAAGAGATTACTTGAAAAGAAAGAGAGAGGTCGGATCCCTTACCTTAAAATGTAACTCTTAAACCTAAAAGGTTGGGACCTTGAGGGCTTGGGGGAACCTTGAGAGGACTCCTTGGGAGGTAATGAGACCATAAATTCGTTGGGAATGAGTGTGGAGTCGAATGGATGAGATGAGGTCTTGGTATTTATAGGGAAAGTGAGGGGACAAGGCATTAATGGCCAAGGGACACCTCACATGTGCTTTTCTCAAACCAATGGGCTCTCCCTTGTCATTTATCATGGAGTTAGGCCACATGGGGCCCCCAAAACAATAATTCATCACCCTTGGCCGGCCAAACCTCAAAAGATCTCATGACATCATCATGACACCATTATGATGTCATTAAACATACCGAAACCCTAAAACTGTATTTTTACTATTCACTAAAAATTCAACTTTCTTAGAAAAATCCCAAAATTTCACATTAACCAAATATCAATGCTCTGATTTCAAAAATGAAATCCATTTTATAAAAATAATTTTCTAAATATTTTTAATTTAATTTTTAAATAAAAACATTATTCATCGAAAATTGAATTTTTTCAGAAAAAACCCCAAAAATTACCATAACATAATATCCATGCTCTGAGTTCAAAAATAAAGTCATTTTTATAAAAATAATTTTCTAATTATTTTTAATTAAATTTTTAATTAAAAAACACTATTCACCCGAAAAAACTAATACTTGAATAATAATTAATGAAACTGTTATTTAACTATTTTATTGAATCACATTACTTAATCAAGGTGCCTAGATTATTTTAAAACTTTCTTTAAGTGAGATTAATAATCCATTTGGTCATATTACTAATCCTAATCATAAGATCACTATTCATAATTTACTATTCATCAAAAATCAAGTTGATCTTATTAGACTCTAAATTTAGTACTGAACATAATTGCAGAAGACCATTTTTTGAAAATCATTACACATTTTTAATTATTTAGGGTTTACATAAACATATTTAAAATATCCTTTTTCTAAAATTCATAAAAAATATGCATACTATATTTATCTGGTCATTTCAAAATTTATAAACCTCATCATAAGAAGAAATCCCAATTTTTATTTAAAACATGGATTACACAAGGTAGTTACGGTCTCGTTACATAACCCCTTATAATACCAGCATAGGACCTAAGAGTAAGGTGTGCTAGGGTGATAGAAGCTTGGGGCGGCTCAGTCAACATTGCCCGAGTAGTAAATTCTATCAGTTTGAACTTCTCACGAAGGCGATTTCGTTCCAGCTTCACATGATGAAGTTCAGCTTGGATTTGATCCAAATCAAAGCCCAGTGGTGCTACCTCCTTCCCAAGCTCTGTTAGATGGGCTTCAATCGGTCCAAGACTACTAGGTGAGGCCATCGAATCTTCTTTCTATAATAATTAACCAAGATTACTTATATTTAGAGACAATAATCAAAACATTTTGTTCACAGCGGTCATGTTGACCGATGGTTATATAATAGTCAAAACCCACTGATCTCATTTTAATTATAATCATGTTTATCAAATAAAACATTTTTGTTGAGTATAACAATAACACATAAAATTAGGAAACAAAATTTATTTAAAAATTTTGGGTCGTTACTACAACAACCTAAACACAAGACATTAAACTATATCCTTCCCATATGTTCCAAGAATAGAATTCCCCATGTGACGATCTAAGGAAGCCTCGTGTAGTGATCACATGATGCCTTATATGAGATGAACTCTCAAAACATATTGTAATCCCATATTCATAATCCCCACACCATCCATTTTTTTTCTCCTTTCATGAAACATGCATCCTTACTGTACGACGTTAAACTTCATGGACGGGTCCTGTCAGATGACATTAAACTGTGAAGGTGAAATATGTGGATATGGATCCCAACCTCCTAAGAGGGTATATCGGATGCCTCATTGAGGTTCAATACCAACATCAGAAAAAAAAATCTTCCCCATGGGAGGTAACAGTCAGATATAGTGATCATTCCCCTTATGAACACACTTAATCTATAACCACCCTAACTAGAGTTCCCCATTGGACCTTGGTGCCACTATGAAATGATTACCTATATTCAGACTCATAAATGAATAAATTATATTGTAATCAACCTTGTGAGACTTAAAACCTATATCATGACCATATGTGATGGGAATATGTGGGATATTATACTCTAGACTTTAAATACATGAAATTCCTTCACTCAAATTTAAAATTACTCCCCTTCCCAATGAATCAGATTATTTTTCTCATATGACATGCATGGGGTGACCTAGGTGATGATCATAGGAAGACTCATGTAATTATAATAAGTTCCTTGGAAAGAAGAGAGCCCAATGCCTCATAAAAAAAGTAATAAACATGAGTCACCCTGTCTAACAAGTATAAGATTCCCGATTCCGTAAGAATTGGATTCCTTGCATATCTTGCATAAGTCTTCACATAAAATACATAAGATTACATGGATGATATACCTAAGATGCCTCATAAACATGATTCCATAAACATTTAATTAGAAATACTCTTAGATATTCCCCCAAAAACCAAACATTCATTGATTATACACATTCCCAACATCATAATTATATTTGTCTTCATGTATCCTCTATATACCAATAGCAATCAATGAAATTAATTGATGTCCACTTCAAGACGGTGTTAGAAATAAGATTCATGAAAACATTCCGAATCTATGAGGGAGATATGGAATAGAGAAAAACTCCATGGAGGAATCCATGGAATTAAGAGCCAACATCCCGTCATCATGTTCTAATCTATGATCCAACATTATCAATCATGGTAGTAGAGGCTACAATTCTAAGGAAAGTGGAAATATAGGGTCCCAAACTAGAGTGTCCATGACAGGTCGAAGGACGTTCCCACTCCAGAGTTGAAGCACACTCTATATAGTAAAATCCTCAAGAAAAAATGTTTAAATAATAAATTGTTAATTCTATAAAATTTTATGTTTATATTTTATGGGTTTTTTAACATAAAAAAGAATGATATTTTGAAAATATGGTATGCTGCAACATATCATATGTTCAGAAGCTAACAAAATCCATTTTTACTCATTATTCTAGTTTAATTGAGTGACATTATATTTATTAATTTTTTATTAATCTACATATTGCTATTCTTTTGTGAATTATTATTATAAAAAATCATGAAGAATATTATAAAAGTATAAAATCACACTTAATAAATGATTAATATTATGTGATTAGATTAGGAGAAATGATATTCTTATATATATTATTAATATATGTAAAAAATATAATGTAGCTAGTACTTATTCATATATAATCTGTTGAATGAGGAATTAATTCTACCATGAATAAATTTACTAAGTAAAATATCTTATACAATGTGATTTTATTTATAAATAGGATGTTCATGTTAATATTTATTCCTACAATAAAACTTTTTTAAAAAGTAAAAAATTTTAAGAATATATTTTTATTCATAGACTAATCTTATAAGAATAATTATTTATTCATAAATAATATGTTATAACTTTTTAATTATATATTCATTCACAAAATTTTCAGTTACAATTTCACAATTCATTCGTTACATGATTTATGTTATGTGAAAGCATTAGGTGAGACTGTTCATTTTTAGTTTAAATTTATTTGATATTCTAATGGATGATTTAAATTACAAATTTATAGGAAATATTTTTTAATCTTTTGAATGATTCATTAACTGATGTTGAATGATTTTTATTAGTATGTTATTATAGAAGACTAAATAATATCTAATAGACGGATATATATATAATTCTAAGGAGTAAATCAAGGTACTTTAATGAATCAATATTATTCAAATTAATATTTTTATAATTTTATGATTATGGTGAATAGATATATATATTTTATTTATAAAATGAATATAAGAACTGTTGCTAATTTTTGTAAACATATGTTAGTATTCATGAACTAGTTTTCAATAATGTGAAGTTATGTATTAAAAAAGATACATTATTTTTTATTCAAGTCCAATAATTGAGAAGGTGTAATAAAATGAGAATGAGACAACTAAACTAATAATGTGAATTTGGGGAGATCAATATCTAGTATCAAATCTTATATAGAACTACTACATAGTGAAAGTAAATTTCATAGAAGAAAAAATTTGTTGTTAATTGTTTTATAAAATAATTGTGTGTTGAATCTATTTTTAACAAATCAAATAATTTTTATTTTCATTATGTACACACTTCATGTACTAAATGTTTATTTCATAGGCTTAGGGAATTCATTATTGTAAGGGCCTAATTGTAAGTTATTATTTTTATTAAGAAACTATATTTTAAATTCTTTTACTTAACCATAGAGGTCCCTAAAAAATATCATAATAATAATCACCAAATGAATATTGACTATTTGTGCATAAGAGTGGAAGATTGTCTTTGAGAGCTCAACCCACTACAAAAAACATTAGTGTACACTATATCTTTCTTTTATTAAATTTTCACTAAATATTTATTTTTTGAGACCTGTAGGTGTTCAAATGTATCTTTGAGGGAGTATTTTGAAGAATATAATGAAGTAAACATGATTAAATATGTTATATTTTTTTATAAATACATAAATCATATTCAAACTCACATTTATTTTAATATGAAAATGTTTGGATACTAATTTAGATGATTATTAAGATAGTATGTATGGTTTATATATCCAGAAGGGCGTTATAATGAAATCTATTATAGGATGTAGTAAATTATCACTAAACATGAGATTGTTCCATATAAGTTAATTGATGAAGAATGTTATTGTAGAAAAAAATATGCTTTGATGTGAAAGTGACTAAACCAGTTTCTCCAATAATCCTAATTATTGGAAGGATATAACATTGTAATGATTCTCCTACAATGTAATGTAGTATGAGAAAATTTTCTATGTAATATTGATATTGGGGACCTTTATTCCTCAAATCTGTAACCATCCATTGCAATTGATTTTTCAAAAAGGTGATCATACCATGGAAGTACAATCATACCTTAAAAGAGATGAACTGTTTTTTTGTGTCAATTTATATTTATGGACCTTGAGTTGTAATTTATGTACCATGCTGCAACTAGTTGACTATAAGATGGTTTAATCCATTAAAGATGATTCCATACTAAAAGGGATTCTAGGAATTTATTCCCATGAAACAATACATTGTAATACCTCTACCTCATAGTGACATCATCGCGTTGCAATGTTTTCAGATTATTTTGAACTTCCATGTTACACCATAAATGAGAAATCTATGTTATTAAGGGTGGAAATATTTACAGTTTTATCATAATTAATCACATGAATTTATCTAAGAGGTTTTGTGGTTATTTAATAATATAATAACATCAATTTTAATTATATTGTTATGATTTAATATATGATGATCCCAAGGTTATATTAGAATAATAATATTTGAGTATGAATTTAATATTCAAAAAATGAATTTGTAGACAGTGTAAATGTTATACTGATTTGGAAGGTGATATAATAAATTAATAAATATCTAAAATTGGAAGAGGAAGAATATTATTTTTTAAAATAATATTTTCATACATTCAAAAGAATGATTAGATTGTGATTATCCAAGGTAGAAGAAACCCAGAAGGATAAGAATATTGAAGTAGTTGTGTGTGTGGTTTATGCAAAAAAAAAATTAAATGAAACTTTTCCTTATATAAGTTTTAATGTTATGTTCTTATTTATTTTAGTTTTGAAAGAAGTGAATATATGAAAAAAAATACACATAATTACTTATAGGGACCATATGTGGTTGAAGACACTTTAGTTATTACCAAAATTTATCTACAAAAATATTTTGATGTACTAAATCATAGTTCAATGACTCATAAGTATGAGTTTCAGGGATAAATTAATGTTTTCTATAATTACATGTTGATTCTAGTGGGTACTGGGTTCCTAGAATATTCCATATCACACCAAGAACAAGACTTCTCACATTGATAGGTGACCCTTGTATGTATGCTATGTTCACTCATATTAGTGTAAATGTGGATGTGATGTCATATTATATAACAATATATTAACAACTGAAAAAATGTTATTTATAGAAGGATAAAATGAATTTATATCATTAATTTACCCCTATATATGTTATTTACAATATATCTCATCAGATTATTTTCAAGGGTAATCAGAGTCGATTCCATTCATATTTTATTTTCTATTTGAATTCTCTCTAAGGAAAAAGATATAATCATCAATTTTCTCTTATCTATTATGGATAATATCAATTCATTAAAAAGGGGGTCCACATATTTTAGGGTAAATAACATCATATTTGGAAGGAAAATATGTTTCTATATATTCTCCCCACCAGTTATCATTATTTAGAAGCTACAACTTACGGATTTTCTTTATGTGCTAAAGGTTTTATTATTACGATAGTATAAAAATGGAATATAGAGTGTGATTATCATTATAGAAATAATCTATTGTCTTCCACATTATAAATATGATTTATTTAATTCAAAGGAAACAAAGAAAAAAAATGTATTATGAATAAACCGTAGAATATATAATTGAGGGAAAACCCAAAGTAAAGTGAACAGTGCTATAGTTTTGGAGACCTAAATTTAAATAACTATAGTTTAATGAAAATGAGAGTACTAAAAGAATAATAATTAGAGTAAATAATTTTACAAGAAAAACTAGTGGTAATAATTATAAGTTGGAAGACTACACTATTTTGAAATGATATTTCATATCTTACATGACATGGTTGATGAAAAAGTATACAATTTGGATGAAACGAAATAAGGTGAAATATATCTCTATAATTTATAGAGTATTATTATTTATTTTAAAATGAGGAAAGATAATTATATCATGAAAATGAAATTGTTAATATGGATATTTCCTTTAATGTTTTAAAATATGAAAAATTAGGAAGATTATTTGTGATGATGATAAAGATGGCTATTCAAATTTTGATTTATAAATGCATAGATGGTTTGATAATATTATGTATCTTATCCCAAAAAAGTGATAAGTGGAAATGTAAATTTAAATGGGAAGTGACACCTTAAAATTTTCAATTGTCAGGTTGTTGGAAATTTTCTAATAAATTTTCCAAAAAATTAAAGAAGAATAATCTATTGATGAAGAAAGGTATTGTATAAGAAGATTGTAAAAAAAGAATTCATCTAAGACCAAATTCACAAAAAAAATAAAACATATAAGAATCTCAATGAATATATATAAGAATTTTATATCTATGTTATAATAATATTAAATTATTAGTGAAGAATAAAATGTTGATATTGAAAGTGATGTTAGTGAAAAAATTCTCATTTTTAAGTTGAGTGATAAAAATTTCAACAAAGATGAATAAAGAAATTTCAGAAAAGGAGTATTGGAAAATAATAATTATTTTATATTTAAGAGTTAATTTAGATAATTTATCTCAAAAAATATCAAATCATGGAAATTTTAATAGTAAAATTAAGAAATATGATCAATCATACAATAATAAAGAATATTCCTATGAAGAATAAAAATCTAATCTGATAAAGGGGGTTTATAATATAATGATGTATCATGATGGGGGAAATACTTAAAATATAAATATGGGTATAAACTTTATGCATTTTGAGAAGTAAATTTTTCTCTTTTAATATAAACTAATCAAAACTAAAAAATAATGGATCATATCAAGTTAAATTTATGAAAATTATATTCCAAAATCTTGGGAATGTTCAAAGATGAATTATGTATAAGAATATCAAAAAAATTATCATTTTAGGGTGATGTTAATACTAAATATTTTTATAAATATAATAATAACAAGAATAATGTTAAAAATATCATGTTTGTCATGAAACAAAATTATTATTAGACATCTATAAATTATGAGAATCTGAGTTTTATTTCAATATATTATATAACTAATGATTTTGGAATGAGATATATGAATTAGAAAATTAATAATAATATTCCAGGAGTTCAAAAAAATACAGTTCCAAAAAATTCTTAAATATTTTTAATCATGAGGAGGTTGGAATTCATGAACATGGTTTTGTAAAGCAAGTAATTATTAATTTAAAATATTCTTTTCCTAGTTCTTATTTGTAATGTGGAGGTATACTAAAATGTTTTGTTTAACTATCAACAAGATAACATTACTATAAGTTTTGGGACATATGATTTTATTGGGAGTCTAAGTTATCTAAATAAGAAAGTATATAAACTTGTTATGTATTTACTCAAAAATACATTGATTTAGTTTTATTAACTTGATTAATTTCATATAAGGTGTGACTATATTGGTCTCTAATAAAATGAATGTTTCATTTGTCTTCCAACAAAACAAAATTGAGTTATAATACTAAAAATACTTATAATAAAAATAGTATAGGAAAATGGAAATCCCTTGTTGTGGAAGTGGAATTTAGAGTGTCCAAAGGACAATGTATATGTATCTTAGATAGTGGATGTTCATGGAATATCTATTTCTATAAATCTATTTGAATTTTTTAATAGTTTACTAGTTGTCTCAATCATTCTTATGGAATTATTTGAGGCATCTTATTTGTCTTAAAATATTTTAGTGGTGAGGTTTTTTAATCATCAAAACCCATTTGATCGATTTAATAAAAAAGACGAAGAAGTTAAGGGATGAAGTAGAGAGATATTTTCAATCTCCAACATCCATATAAAATTATTATTTGTTTTGACATAAAAGATGATTAAAAGGTGGATTAGTATAAGACTATGTGAATAATTAATATTTATTTATTCATATTTTTCATTTATCATCTCGTCTACTTATAAATTTTGATTAATCCATGAATGTGGTTTGATGTCATGCTATAGGCAATCCACTTATTCTTCAAAATGATCCAATTATTTAAATCAAAAGAAACAATGTGGTCATTTTATTAATTTTGATCAACATAGTTTAACCATGAATCATAAAACTATTACACAAATTTTAATATAAGTGAACATCATGAGTTTTATATTGAAATTGGTTTTTATTGAGATGGAAGAATGATATCAACATCATTAACCTAATATCTATGAATCTTATATTGATTTTTCTCATGATTTTCTATAAGAAGAGTCATGCGATATCCAATGTCATCAAGATTAATAATAGAAATATTTAAGGGATAATGTGAGGCCATTAAATTTTTTAAATTATGTAATGACACAACCAATCATTACAAAACCCCAAAATCCTAATTTAAGGACATTGTATCGGATAATGTGTATAACATACAACACCAAGCATAGAAGGAAATAGAAAACATTGATACTTTAAAATATATTTATTTTTCAATAAGTTAAATTTATTTCAAATCATTCACTACAAGATGCAATGTTTTTTATCATTAATTACTGGAAACAATTAGTTGGTCTTGCATTACAAACTACAACCAATTTATCATGTGTCACACATGACATTGAGTTTAAAAGAAATATGAAATATTATTGAAATATTATTATATAATATAATAGTTATAACCTAGACATTAAATTGGAAGGTATGCATAAAATAAAATAAATTATGAAACTATATACTTTAGATACATCTATTAATTTTCAATTTTTTAGTTATAAAATAATATTCATATAAAATAAAAATAAATATTAAAAAACTGTTTTTTTCTAAAAGAAGTATTATTTGCGCTTTGTAAGCATAATTTAAAATTAACATCTAAAACAATTAGGAAACATATAAGACGAAATAAACATAAATTTTTAAATCATGATATCAAAATTATATTATTGTGAATTATTTTAATTTTTTTAAATGTATAATGTTGATGATAAATAGTGAAAAATATTGATTATTAATTGAAAACTTCTTTTTATTCATATAATTTAAAATGTGAATTTATATTTTGATAATCTTTTAAAATTTAAATGAGATTAATTTTATATAAATTGATAAAATTTATTTCATTTTAATCATTTTCATATTGAATATAGATATAAGTACAATGTAATATTTTGAAAAGTATAACATTTATACTCTTTTTCTCATCACGTCTCTAGGATAAATTTTAAATTAAAATTTTACACTTCTATTAATTTAATTTTAGAAAACTGAGTTTATATTTTGAATAATAATAATTAATATTTCCTAGTATTTTAAACTTAGTTCTTCAACAGAATTAACAGTGAATGGAGTAAAAATTATTTACCATGGTTAATGAGAAAATGGGTTTACAAGAGCTTAAATTAAAAAGATAAGTGTAATCATGACCCATAAAATTTTAAATATACTATTTAATATAAATATTTTGACCATTTAACCTATAATGTTCATGAATATCCCATTTAAAACCATTGAAATATGAATTACATGGTATGACTCAATGATTTTAAAAATTACCAAGTGTGCCCTCTCCTGAACTTAAAAAAGGCCACCACTATCCTCTCTTATTCACAAATTGAAACTACTTTGGATCGAAAAAAATATGACCCAAATCACTTACCAAGTTCCCCAAACTCATCCTTGAAGCCTTATTTTCTGGAATAAATCATTTATTATAATGATTTTGTTAAAACCTAATGAGTATACCTGAAGAAGAGGTAATGTTCTTCAATAAGCATATTTATATTAATTGTCTCTCTACCACATTAAATTCCAATTAAGGAATTATGATATAATAAAATTAGTATATTACATATAATAAAATTTTTTAATAAATTAATCACCTTAAACTACCTCCACGTCCATCCAATGGGTTATGAAATCATAGTTCGTGTGTATAGAGGACTACCATCTCATAAACCGATGTCATCCATTTTTCCATTTTCACCTATCAAGGATGGGTATGATTATGGATATAAAGTATACATATGATATTAATAACATATTTATAACTTTTGAGTCACTATATCATATATATATATATATTTCCTTCCATTTTGTATGAGATACGATAATGTTTCTTGAGTGTATAGAGGACTACCGTCTCACAAAGTGATGTGATTCATCTTTCACTAATGATTCACAATGAATGGGATAAATATAACATTAATGATTAAATGTTATATACATAAAATAGTTATGATATTCAGGACGTATTAATCATTATAAAAATTTAATATATATAAATTTTGTTCCTTTTCACTCATCATAAGATGATAAAATTGTTCGTGTACCTATGGAGAACTACCTTCACGAAGTGATACGACTCTTTTTCATCACCACACCACATGGATGATATATATATGTATATAAAATGGTATATTAGATATTATTATCATTATTTGAATGTAAAAGTTTACTTAACTCCTTTATATAATTATCAGTGAAAAATGGAAATGTTAATAATCTATACGTATGTCATATCTTCTCTATGATCATAACATACTTCATTTTTCATAACTATCATTCACAATTGGTTTTGAAAACTAAATTTTAGGTAAAAATATGATAATTATATCATTATTATTATTCTAGAGATGATATAAATATATAACATTCATAGTAAATAGAAATTTCTTATAAAAACATGCATGAGAAAATAAGGCAATTAACACCCAAAATAATGAAAATAATGAAAGATTATTAATGAATGGGTAATAAGATGATATAAAAATATCATATATGATATTATAATAATTAATATTGTTATTTTTTATGTTAATAACATGTTTAAATACAATATTAATGAGGTTAAGTCATGTTTATTCAAAAGTAAGTGTAAAGTAAGGGATTCAGTCTCAAATTCCTTTCATTGAAGAACATTTGTATGTTATGCACCAATTTCTTTTTATGGTGTATAAAATTACCATTTAATAATAAATATCATGAATAATTCATAATTAATTTTATTTTATGATTAAATTTCTTTTCAATCAATGAAATCTATTTTGATAAAATATTATCATCTGTTAATGGATTTCATAACTCAATTTCTAGTCATTGGGTTAATATTCTACTTTAATGATGATGGAATTCTATGATTGTGTGTATAATTTATTTATATTATGTTATGTTGTATTTTAACTTTTGTTATATGTATTTAAGTTTGAAACACAAAATTTATTCATTTAGTAATTCTCAATTTAGTGTTATTATCATTTTAACGGATTATCTCACAATCTCAATCTAATTAAGATTTTTACTCTTAAATTTATGTTAAAGGAAATTATTTAATCATTTCAGAATAAAAAAATTAGATTTATTCTACTTTGATATTCCATATATTTTAATTTAATATTTCCATTTTTTAACTGTTTGGTACTTACATTTATAGAGATTTTTGATGACAATTATACTCCATTTCTCTCTTTGGTTCTAAAAAATATTTTCATCCTTTTCAAAATTATTTAGTAAATAATTTTATACAAATTTTTACTTATTAAAAATTGTTTTCAATGTAAACATATTCTATTTTCAAAACAATTTCCTTTTGGATTTAATGAAAAATATGAAAGGAGTCTTCTTGTCATTTTCTAAATATGGCATTTCCCAAACAGTATTATATTAAAAATGGAATTTTCTTTTTAACCTTTGTAACATGTATGGAATTGACCACCTTAATGAAAATAATTTCATTGATGCTTACTTTTAAATTTTACAAGTATCTAGTTAACGAAAATGTTTTTTTAAGTTATTATCGAATAAAAGGATTTTATAAATGTTTTTAAAATTGAAATTGATATTTTTATCCAGAATGTTTTTAAATATCTTTCAATAGTATTTATATTAATCATTGAAAATTAAAATTAATTATTAATACAATGGGTGTATGTTAATACTATCTTTATTCTTCCTTCTGAAGGTTTATGATAATTTTTTACCAAGGATAGTACTGAAATTCACATCTTTGTTTCATTTCTTATTCATTAACATCCCCATGAAATATTCACTTTATTGTGATCATTTGACAATAAATTTTCCCTAAATATACATATTAGTTATCATTTATATTCTTATTTTTTAGATCATATAACGTTTTAACATATTTTTTTCATTTAATTTTATTTCTTTATCTATGGAAAAATTTATAAATCAGTATTATTTAATTAATATTGAGATTTGATGATAAGGAACATTGTACGTGTAATAAATAAATTTTTTGATTTATGATGAACTAACTGTAAATTAGAGAAAAATATTGTGGGAATTTATAGAAATACCGTCGATTCCTTGGTTGGTATCATGAGTCAAAATTAGTTAGAAAACCCTATGTGTTTATAATGAGTAGTTGTAAAGTATCTTGTGATAGGTTTTTACAGTAGAGATATTTTTTTCAAACCATATCATTTTGTAAAAATTATTTTTAAATTCATATTTTTAATAGTCTTGATGGTAATGTTATCTTGTTCTTGAGAAACATTTCATTCAATAATTAAGAATTTCCATAATTCGGATTCATTTATCATTATCCAGGATATTTTCAGTATGATAATTTCTTTGGATTCATTTCATTCTCGTTTTATTTATTGAATGGAATTTTTTTAATTACATACTTATACATATTCACCATCCCGGATCTTTTCATTATAGTCGTGTTATTTAAATGTAATTTTTATTTAGTCATTTACTATTCCATATCCATTATACTTATTGATTCATTATAGCTTCTATTGTGCATTATCCATAATGAGCATTTGAAATCATCCTTATTTTGTTTCATTTTTCAAGAATGCATGAAGTGTGCTATTTTTGAAAAGAAAGGATATTATTGATGGAGTAATGTTATAATAATTAAAATAATGTTATAATTTCTTTATTCATGTGTAATGTAAGACTCATTTATGTATCTATTTTATCAAGAATAGTAATTTTTTCAGTCATTTGCGATGTCATTACTTATATCTTATGCCTATGTTACAAATAATAAATGGGCCCTGGGTTACTAAAGTTTAGGCCTATATATTTGGTATCATAAAAAGTTAATTAGAAACATAGGGAAATATATTTATGAAAAACAAAGATTATGAATCATAAACCTATGATAGACTTTCAGGATAACTATAGAAGAACATCTTAATGTTTTGTTAAGGAATAGATAATGTGGTTTTTCTTCATATAAATCCATATCTGGATAATAAAATGAGATGTGGTTTGGTTACATTTTTAATTAGGGGTAATAAATATGAAAAGGGTTCATTTGTCTTGACCCAATCATCCCCCGATGTATAACAATGGGCCTCACGATGCACCTAGTTTGACACTCACAAGGGATATTCATAGGATAATTCACATTTTCTTTACAAACCATTATGAATGATTTGAATAGATAATGACAATGAAACACATAGGTTAAAACCAAGGTGGATTATATTGAAAAAACTGTGTCTCACTAAAACAAGAAAACAATTTTTGTGTGGAAAGGAATGGTATAAATAATATAATTTTCAATAAAAAATGAAATGTATGTTGGAAGGAAATTAATCTCATCCTAATGATCAATTCATAGTTCGATGTCTTAAATATGGAGAAATTTGGAATTTTATGATTCAATTAATTCTTCTAAAAGAAAAAACCCTATACCAAGGAAGTACCAATGTGGAAATAAAATGGATGAAATATTTATGAATTGGTGTGGAATTGAAAACATTATTAAAAACATTATTTTATGAAATTTTTACTTCAATGATTCCCATCATATATTTTTGCAAGAATTATAGTAATTCTATTATTATATTTTAGAAAAAGGACAACCCATATGTTGGGTGACAACTCATGGCATCCGGAAAGGTCGTAGGCCCTGAACCCATGACCAAAGAATGTTAAGGGTTTCACGAATACCACTAGCCTACATGATGTCCTAGATAATATGTTATTATTTTGTTAAATAATTTCAAACATAAATATTAATAATAAACCACTAGTGATACTTTTCTGATTTAGAGATTAATTTATTATATTGGATAACTTTTACTAACCATATTTGTTTTGGAAAAAATAGTTATATATAGATTTATAGACTTGTTTTATGGATCTTACAATCCATTAAAAGTGAATTTAAGTGCTTCATGAATAAAAAAATAAATTTTGGATATTAATTTCTTAGAGTAAGGGTTGAATTAAAAATTGATTCAAGAAAAACTAAAGGATGAAATTGCTCAAATGAAAGTCAAACACATCAACTAAGTATATTATAATAATTTCATAGAAATAAATCTATTTCCTAAATTTTAATAAAAATGATATTGAAATAAAATTTTATCCCATTACCATAATTTCTCATGGTATTAATTATGTTTTTCACACTTATGAGATTTATGGTTTTGAGTCATTTAACATTCCATTGATCATTCAGTTTTTTTATAAATGACCTAAATCACTCTCTATAAATATTTATTATTTCCCTCTATTTATATATATTCATATACCACAAATGATCTCTTACATAGAAACGTTGTTACGTGTTATTCCACACAACCATTTTCCTTTCCTTTTATCTCTTATTATGATAATGTTATATAAATCTGTTTACGATGTGGGTTTTTCAAAAATGTAATTTTAAAATATTAAACCATTTATTAGTGAGATCAAGGTTAAATTTTGAGGATTCAATTTTTTAAGCTGGACACAATGTAAAACTATGAAATTTTAAAATAATGACATTGTATTTGATAGTGTGTGTGATTCAAAACCCCAAACATATGAGGAAATATGAAACCCAGATACATTGTGATATATTTATTTTTATATAAAATAAATTTATTGAATATATTTCCTTGTGAGCAACATTATATTATCATTAATTTCATACACCACTCATTTTTTCTTACATTACATGAAAGACTGAGTCTAATTGAAATGTGAAATATTTTTAAAATATAATTATTTATTATAAAATCTATAAAGTAGATGATAAATTTTGGGGTATGAATTAGATCCAAAGAAAATATGATAATATATATTTTAGACATGGTTATGAGTTTTCTATTGGTTAGTAATAAAATAATAATAATTTAAAAGAAAAAAAATATTTTATAAAAAAAAATATTTTTCAAAAATATACATCGGTATATATTTCACCACAAAATTTATAATTAATTTTTACCACATTTAGATTTTTTTAAAAAAATTAATTTTTTATATATGGATATCAAATTTATATTTGGTTTATTTTTTAGTATTTTTCTAAGATGTTTCAATTTTTGATAAATAGTAAAAAAATACTGAATTTTAATTGAAAAATGCGATTTCATTTAAATAATTTATATTGTAAAAATATATATTAAATAGGTTTTAAATTTGAATTAATAAAATTTTATAAAACCAAATCTAATATATATCATTAGAATAATTTTCATTTTTAATTTAGTAGAATTTTTTTTAAACTTTTAAACATTCTCATATTAAAAACCAGTTTTTCACCAATTATAATTGATAAATTTTAAATTAAAATTGTCCACTTATATTAATTGAATTTCAAAAAATAAATTCCATATTTGGATCTATAATTATTTATAATCTATAATATGTTAAACTTAAATTTTTATCAATATTAATTGTGAATGTAGAAAAAATTAATTACTGCGGTTAAGGTTAAAATGGGTTTACCGGGGGTTAAACTAAAAAGATAAGGGTAAAATGTCATATAAACTTGTCCAAAAACACTTTTATGGGTATATATCTACCATTAAACCTAAAATATTCAATAATTATTCATTTTGGGTTTTTTTCACTTATAAAAAGTGTGGGATCGCTCAATTCATTTCAAAATTTCCATGTATACCCTCTCCCCCACTTATAAAAGGACCTCATATCCTTTCTTATTCACACCATAAAACCTATTTGGTTCTAATAATACCTACTCAAATAACATAAAAAATTTCCACCCATGATCCTATAATACTTATTTGGGGTATAAATCCATTCTTTGAAGGATTAATGCAAACATAAAGAGGATACTCGAGGGTAAGGTAATGTTCATCAATGAGAGCCTTTAAATTACATCATTCTGCACCTATATCATTTTCATTAAAACATTATGAGAATATAAAAATAGTACCCAAAATATAGTTTTTTGTATTTATAATTAGTTCATGAACTACAACCATATGCACTTCTGTAAAATGGGTTACGAAATCATCATTTGCGTCTATGGCAGACTAGAGCCTCATGAATCGTTGTCATTTGTTTCTCCATTTACACTTATAATGGATGAATATGATGATGTATATAAAGTATAAATATGATATATATATATATATATATATATATTTTATACCTTTTTAATCACAATATCAAATATATATATATATATATTACCTTTTATTCTATTGGAGATAGGAAAATAACTCTCGTGTGTATGGTAGACTATCGTCTCGCGAAGTGATATGATTCTTCTCTCACTAACGCTTCACATGGAATGTGATAAATATAAATTTAATGATTATATGTGATATTCAAGAAATAATAAATATATTCATGAAATATTTATCATTATTGGAGGATAATATATATCTTTTTTTTTCTTTCACTTTCACTCACATAAAGACAATACCATCATTTTTGAATGTATAAACTACCACCTTCACAATGTGTTGTGAATATATTTTAACCACCACACTACATGTATGATATATATAAGTATATAATATGTTATATAGTATATAATGATCATTATTTAAGATTAAAATATTACATACCTATTTTCTATAATGATCATTGAAAAAAAGAAATGTTACTAATGTGTTTGTACGACTTACCCTCTCCATGATCGCAACACACTTCATTTTTCATAACATTAATTAATGATTTCTTTTAAAATTTACATTTATGTAAAAATATGATATTTATATCATGATTATTATTATATATATGATATAACTATATAATATTAGCATGAATCATATCTTTAATGATGGAAAATGCATGAGAAAACATGGAAATTAATACAGAAAATAGTGAAAATAATGAAACATTATTAATGGATGGGTAATATGATGTTATAAAAAGATAATATAAGAAAATATATATATGAAAATTTATTTTATTATACTTTAATAATAATTTTAAAACCACTATAAAATAGGTTAAATGATGCTCAACAAAAAGGAATCTTTTGGTAAGGGTTTTCCCTCAATTTTCTTTCCCTAAGGCACATTTATATGTTATGCACCAATTAAATTTATATGGTGTATACACAGATAATTTCATAATTAATATCATGAATACTTTATAATTCATTTTATTTTAGGTTTCAATTTGAATTATTTTATCCATGTTGATTTGTCTTGAATGTTACCAAGTGGTAAGGGATTTCTTAACTCAATTTCTATTCACTATGTTAGTCTTCTATTACATTGATAATGTCAAAATATGATTATTTTAATAAAGAATTTTTATTACATTATGTTGAATTTAAAATTTTTTCATGTCATTTTCGATTTGAAACACATAATTTATCAATGGATTAATTTTCAATTCAATTTTATGGTAATTTTAATAGTTTATTTCACAATCTCATTCTAATTGTGGTTGTTCACTCATGAATTTTAATAGAAGAAAATTATTTGACCATGTATTAATAAAACCATTTAATTTTCTTATATAATGGTTATTCTTTATTTTTTTGTCATAGTTTTATTTTACCACACTTTGGTAAATCAATTAATTGTGAATTATATTTAAGAAAATATAACTTCATTTATCTCTTTGGCCAGATATATGTTTTCTTCCAAATCCATGTTTTATAATAATGTTCTCAAAAATGTTTTTTTGCTTTTATAAATTAGTTATTAAATAAATTTTTACCCACTATTACTAATAAAAAATAATTTTTAATGTATTATTATGTCATTTTCAAAACAATGCATGTTTTTTATTTTATAAAAATGTTAATGGAATATTTTTTTCATGTTATGAAGAAGGAAGTTCTCTAACCTTTTTATAGTGAAAAGGAATGTTATTTTTATCTTCTATTTAATGTATTGAATTACCCTCAATCATAGATATTATTTCTTTTAATATACCTTTATAAGTGTATGGGGATCTTTTTAAAGAACATGATTTTAAAATTTATTTTCAAAAAAAATAATTTTCAAAAAAAATCAAAATGAAAAGTATATTTTCCTCTAGAATGTTTTCAATAATCATTTTTTGGTATTTATATTAATGAATGAAAAAAAACCTTAATTATTAATGTAATGGTTATATTTTAATACCATCCTTATTCTTACTTTGGATTTGTTATGATTTTTTTTCCAAGGATAGTATTAACATTCACTTCCTCATTTCATTTTAGAGTCATTAACCTCACCTTGAAATATTCAATTTCCTATGATCATTAAACATTACATTTCCCTAAATATCCATATTATTTATCATTTATATTTCTATTTTCAAATCATATTCCATTTTTACATTCATTTTTTTACATTGAATGTTATTTTTTAATCTAGGTAAATATTAATTAATCTTTATTCCTTACTCAAAAAAATATTCGATGACAAGGAAAATTGTTCATGTAATTAATAAATTATTCTATATACGAGTAATGATTTTGACCTGAAAGACATGGGTGGGTAATATTTATATAAATCCCCTTGAAGAATTTGTATGAATTGTGAGATAAAATCAATTATAAAAACACTATGAGTTTGTAACATGTTCTTTAAAACTGTCTTCTGAAAGGTCTTGATAGTAGAGATATAATTAGCCAAACTGAATCAGTTTATACCAAGTATTATTTAAACAACATTGTGAATGGTCATGATGGTTAGAGGATCAGGTTACTAGGAAACATGATGCACTATAATTAATAATTTACTTTATTTAGATTATGTTATCATTATCCATGAGATTTTTTCTATGATATTATTTATGGAATCATATAATTCTATTTTCATTTATTAAATTGTATTTTTTCCTCTATTTTCCTTCAAATGTTGATTCTTACTTATATTACCATGATAGATAAGTTATTTAAATGTAATATGTTTTCAATTATTTATCTTTTCATATGTATTATGATTATTGATTCATGATATCTTCCATTATACATAACACTTACGAAACATTTTAGATCGGCCTTTTTCCCTTTCTCTAGAATCCATGAAGTGTACTACACTTTATAAGAAATTATACTCTAGATGGAATACTAATATTCTCAAAAACAAATTATGTTGTAATTTTTTGTATTCAAAAATAATTTAATAAGTCTCACACCTGCTTTGGGATATTGGAGATGGGTTCATGACAACTAGGGATCATCTATTCATCAAAAGATGAATCCAAAATCACCCCAAGCCTACCTCCATAGACTAAGGGTAGGATAACATCATTGAAAGAATAACTAAAATGGGTGGTTTTTCCAAAAGTAATTATACACATTCACTTAACCATCTTCATGATGAAGTGTAGAAGAATAATAATAAAATACAACTGCATTTAAGGAATAAAACATGAATTTAATAACCTTTTTGGAATAAAAAAGATCATGATTGTTAAATCCAAAAATTATATGGTAAAATGCACACCCGACCAAAATATATGTCTTAACCTAACAATATCTTGAAAAAAAATTCAAGAGGGCCTGGCTCTATATCTCCAAATCATAACCACCATACCCGGTCAAATAAACACTGGTATGCCTTTGATCCTATGAAATAACCACTAAATTTTACATCATCTTCTTAATACATGACACATATAAGAATATCCCATTAAGAGGAGAATATATATATTGTCTGTAAGGTCACCTGAAAACTAGAGGGGGAGAAATTTGAGACCAGATTGAAGTAATTCAATCGTCCCCAAAGAAAGATTGAAAATGAATCCCAATAACAACAGATGTACATATTCTTGTAAAATATACCCATATGATAGAGAATGGGGATCTATATATAATAATCAATACAAGGAAAATTTTCCTTAAAGAAATTCCAAAAGGGTCCATCAGTTACTCTCATCATATCACATGTCTTTTTGAAGTTGTAACAATGTTGAATAACCCACACCTCACCATTGTGTATAACAGTAATGGGGGAACAATATCCATGTAGAATACCCAAACAATAGTCCATTAGGGGGGGGGGGTACTTCTACAATGGTATTTGACCCATGACATTGTCATTGGGGGGGTACCACTGAGATTATAGATAGAAAACCTTAATCCTAGTCTGTTAGGGGGTACCACATTGTAGGTAGATGAAATATTCCCTAGATCATCAATGGGAACCACTTAGTATATAGGGAGAGAGATACAGTACCCATAACCTAGTCCTTCAGGGGTGTACTAATCCGTATGTAGAGGGACTATGACCAATTCTATCAAGGGGGTACCAATTAGTTGGTATATGAACCACATCATAGTTTTTAAAAGGATTAAAACTCCAATATCTCTAGGATTGTCCTAATCAATCACATCCATTGTCGAGCATCACCTAAAAAAGTGGAATACTCTAAAAATATTTCATCATTTCTCAAAATCCACTATGAAATCTACAATTTCATTTCATGTGGAAGAAAATCTGAATAGGCTACTCGCAAGGTAAAATCTAAGTCTAGATGAAAGAGATATTAGGGGTAGATGTTGTAGATGGAACCACGTGACATGTAAGGGGTCTAGACGGTGTTTATCCCCATTCCTCTATCTATATGTGGCCCCTAAAATACATGGATCACTATAAAAGTAGAAATATATTGTGTCTAAGGTAACTACATGATAAGTATTGTGCACATAGGGTCTTCCCATGCCCTTCTTGTTGTGCCAGTGTACACTGACCACGTCATAGTACACAACTTGTTCATGTACCTGTCCATCTCTATGTACTTCTAAAATACAAGCTGATCCTCCATCATTAAGTCAAATGATGAGTGGGGGTCCCACATGGTGTGTGATAATTAAATCCCCTGGAAACACTAGATTTTCTGGCCAAGGGTTTATATGTAGTGTGTTATTCAGACTATACCATGTATAGTTAGGGTTTTCATAGAAACCATGGAATCTAATTGTGGTTTCTATATCTACACTCAATGTTAATAAATATTCCCTTTAAGAACCTATTTTTTTTTTGTAAAACTCTTTTTCTCATTGATTCTAGACATCTTCTAGCTGGAAATGGGAGTTCTGATACTCTTCTCTAAGCTCCCACGTGACTCATGCACTTCCCACCACTACCACTCAGTCTCAGATCCCAAATCCCTGGCATTCATAACCATCATGTAACAATATATCCTGATTCCATCCTTAAATTTATAATTTATTCATAAAATGTGATTGTTTTTTTAATTTTTAGGGGTTCATTTGTGCTTTAACTCACTCAGAATAGTTGAACTATGACCCCATAGGGAAATGTTGAAGACCACAAATAAAGATAGGAAAAACACCGTAATAAGGATGATAACATCCTTTCTGAAATGTTCTTGGACAAAAATTTCCCAAAGGTAATCTGTGTTGATTTTTTTTTTAATAATTATAGATAATTAATTGAATTAGAAAAAAAATCATCAACATGGATCATATGAAGGTTTTAAATTTCCATGATATCTAAGAAGAATTAATATTATAATCGATAAATTAAATAGATATGAAACTAAAAAAAATACATTCCCTTCCCTGATTCAGGTCAATTTTTGTGAAGAATATAGTTACCATTGATAGAGAAGATATGACATGGTATTTTTATATGAAATCAATTCAATCAAATCTTCGGTCATCATTCAATGTTGATTCACCTATGACGGATGATGGAGCCTCCTCTCAAAAATATCGGGAATATTTAGCTAAAATCAGTGATTCTCAGTAGCAGGATACTTATATATAAGATTAGGACATGGGTATTTAATGAAATAATTAATTAATTGAATTAATTCATTCATTTAAAATACCCACTAATGGATGCCTCATCCAAACATATGATTCCAACAAACATTATGTCATTCCACAGGTAAAAAATATGCTCCAAATTAAACCATGGTCTTAGATTTTTTATTCAAGCCCCCCATTTAGGATATACTTTATTATTTCTAGTAAATTATCCTTATACAATATTAAATATACTTAATATTTTTTATAAATTAAATTTCTGCCTCACCCAGCCTCCGAATCACATGTTGTCTCACCACATGGATCTGAAAATATTTCTTAATATATTTAAAAGTATTAGAAGGAAAAAATAGGGCCTCCACATTATTCCTTCCATCCTGATTTTCTTCCCCAAAAATTCTATAAGAAATGGTGGGGATAGTATTACTACATCTAGATCTCCTGCTCCTAGGATATCTTCTGCATTCTTCCATACTAATTCAACACAACAACAAAGGGAATAGTCCAACCCCATAGAATCATGTGATAATGATATTTTATTATCTCCAGGTTCTATGAGAAAGTGTATCCTTCCTCGATTCACTACTAAACCAAGTAAATAATGTGCATCAGATCATGCACGTATCTCCTCAACGGCAACACATGGAAGACATCATAAAACTGATCCCACTATATTTTAAGGTAAGGCAGTAAAAAACCTTTTGAACTTTCTAAAATATTTCAAACAGTATAATAATCCTCAGGGATAGCTCTCCTCCCCATCCCTATCTCATCAATCCTCATTGTTCGGACACTCTATAGAAAATTTGGTCTCACTTCTAGAACTACACAGTCCTATGACATCAATAACTATAACATTTTTATCAGCTTTGGGAGGTCCTCATCCAATCATGGATCACCTAGACCTTCTTTGTCATGGCCTAGACCATCTCTGGCCTAAAAAGATATGACTTACCTATATCATTCTAGCATAAATTTGGTCGTATGGGTCTCCCTTATTGGGCCTCGAAAGGTTTCATGCTGATTACAGAGTGATATATATTATTATTGGAAAAATCTACCAATGGTTTGTGATCCTACTAGTTCTAGTAGAATATTAACACCTAATCCATCAACGTGTATTCCAACACCTAGATAGTACACTTTCTCTACCCATCCTTCTTAGAGTTAAAAGATATACTCAACCTCATCTAGGTCCTTAATACCTAATCTAGAACTATGGAAAATCATTATTTAAACCACACATCATGATCAGAGACAATCATTGAGGGAAACCCATGAAGACATATGATGTCTCATACCTAAAACTACCATATACTCTCCACCGAACTCTTGTACATGATAGAAATAATGTGTGATTTCTTTTTAGTCATTTAAATATAACCCAAATGGAATAATTATTTATCTCTCTTTGTGTAATTGATATCACTAAAAAATGGATATATCATCCCAGATCCACTATGGGATCTTAGGAGGCTACAAAAAACCTTCAGGAACATTGTTCTCAACATTTACTTATTGATAGCTGAGACATCCCCCTCATCACTAATTCTCACATCATAAATGAAACCTCTTTTTATCCATGGAAAAGGTTAATGTGATTCCATTTTAAAAAAAATCATCTGGTGAATCTATTGGGGATATAAGGTCTTATTGGACCTTATAATCAATGTTTTTTGCAACTAAGAATCCCTCACAAATAGGAGAATTGGAGTAGACTTAAGAAAAGATTCACCCTCCGCATTTAATAGGGTCAGCTTCAAGGAAGAAAACAACTCATATTCCTTCTCTATCAGGTAAGAATCTAACTTCCGAATAAGGGAATCTAATCCCTTGTTTCCCTTAATATCAGTATAGACTCTATCAATGTCATAGTCCAATAAGAACTCCAAATAGAGCCTCTATCATTGGTTCAAGTCTCTCTGTGTGAAGACATACCAATGACTCAGATGATCTTAGTAAAAAAATCTCTCCCCAATAAGATAGTGCCTCCATATCCGTATACCAAAGACTATCACTGACATCTCTATATTCTAAGTCATGTACTTCTTATCATGGGGTCTCAACTTCCTCACCCGATATGTGATCATTTCCTGCCACTTCATAGACATCCAACACATCCCATATACAACGGAATCATAATACACATCGTACTATAAGATATCCTCTAGTAGACTCATAACAGTTTCACTCATTAGCCTTATCCTCAGCTCTTCGAAGGACCTCTATAAATACTCATCCTCAGTAAAGGAATGAACTTTTTTCACAAGGATGCTCATTGCGGATCTTGTCCTTGAGAATCCTTCCATGAAAATCTCGTAGTACCCTTCCAATCCAAGAATAATCCGCACTACTGACACACTCTTTGGTGGATTCCAAGACAAAACTACATCAATTTTACTATATGAAACCCCTAGATTTTATGAGAAGTATTATTTTTAATTTATTTGATGTCTTGTATTTTATGCTACACCAAGATTATCTTGCACTATAAGAAACACCGTATTAGCTTGCAGTATACGCCACACTACTCTTGGATCGTGTTACACACAATTTCATGTTCGTTTGATAGAATTTATTCTATGAAACATTGAGTGTATATATATATATTCAATGTATAAATTAAATATGGTTGGATTCTATTATACACAACAACAAAGGAATATTTCAATATACGGAACCCTGACTTGGCTTTCATTACACACAATCATGACCTTCCACGAAAGCGTGTGTTGTACGCAATACCGAGTTTCACTAAACAATGATATGTTATTAAAATATTATATAAACTAGCCATTATGAATAGTAATACCCACTTTTTGAAATTTTATAAATTTTATCTTTCAAAATGGACTTCATTTTTGGATTCAAAATAACGAAATTAGCCTAGGGTGAATTTTTGGTATTTTTTTTAAAACATTCAATTTTTGATGAATAATTAATACATTGAGTTATTGGTTAAAATCGACTTTTTATTTAAATAATAATTTATTTTATTTAAATTTATTTTAGCTCAAAATATATACAT
This sequence comes from Viscum album, assembly GCA_963277665.1. Classification (NCBI taxonomy): domain Eukaryota; kingdom Viridiplantae; phylum Streptophyta; class Magnoliopsida; order Santalales; family Viscaceae; genus Viscum; species Viscum album. The sequence continues at coordinate 1,650,072,714 of OY728152.1, forward strand.
AATACCTATATATGTTCAATTTAATTCATTGGATTCATTTTATAATAACATAGATATATAAAGATTTTATTGAACTTTTTACCGTCTTTTACCCACCTTCTAGGAGCATTTGCAATTGTACATAAAACTTAATTTTACCGCTTCTGTGAGTTGAAATTCGAAAATCCAAGATACAGGGTTAATATCAAGGAAACAATTTGTTTCAATAAGATAAAAATAATTTTTGGTGAATGGCAACTTTTTTACTTTTATTTACCACAGTTAAAAGTAAATATGGTAATTAAGGGTAAAAATGATATTATTATTACCCTAACACATGTCCAAATCCTATTGGATAAGTATAATTCGACCAAAAACAACCTTAGTAATAAAATATTACACTTTAGGTCCACTTTTACTAGATTAGGACACTTATTATTATTTTATTTAAACAAGACTTAAAAGAGTTAAAATCAAAGTTTAATAACAAAAATATTTTTAATATAGGGTTATACATAAGATAAATTATACTATCAATATTCATTAAAAAGATAAAAAAAAATTCATACATAATAGTATTTTATTTATATTTTTTAGAAATTAAATATTTTAATTTATTTATGACACAACAATGATGCAGTAATTACATTATTAATGAAATATTAACATAATTGATATTATAAATATCCAAATAAATGTAATTTTATAATTTTTATAAATTACACTAATTTTTTAGGTTACTATAACATATTAGGTTTGGTTAGATGAATTTGTTTGACGTAATAATGCTTTTATGAATTTAGAGAAAAAAATACCAAATAGTGTCAAAATTGAAATAAAAGTGTTTTAAAACAAATATTATATTATTAATTGATATAATGCTCTTAAAAATCTAAGGTTCGGCCAAAAGACTTATATAATAATTTATATGACATTAATGAACCAATTGGGGTTCTATTGGAAGTATATAGTATGTTTATTAGCCATATATTGTAAGAATAAAAGAAGACACAGTAAAAGTTAAATTATTTAACTTTGAGTTAAATCTAAATGATAAGGTTAAAATGGTAACCTAAAATTGTCTAAAACCTATTGGTTGAGAGGATTTCGAACCATCCCCACCCTAGCCTCGAAATAAGTCACTTTGGAGCCATTATAAACTGAATATGAAATTATTATAAAATAACATTTCATGTTTTTGCAAAGGTTCCCATCACCCCTCTCTTAAAAGGGTACCTCCTCCCTCTCCTCTTTACACAATTTTGAGCAATCAAGCTCAGCCAACCCCTACCAATTTATCTTCTCAACCTCTTTAGTTATATCATAGAGTTTCGTTTCTTCTCAAATAACCAACTCTAGTTCCCTAAGAGGATGTTTAAAAGAGGCACGTCAAAGAAGTGGAGTCTCAGACACATACGGAAGAAATTGGACATAAGGTAAGGGATAACTAATCCAATCTCGTTCTTTTCTGGGATTGTTTATTCGTAATTATCTTCTAGGGTTATTTTTATAATCCATTTCCATGTTTTCTAAAAATGTTTTCATGTGTGTTTAATATTCTTTTTACCCATTTTTACTTCTACCACATGTTATGGAAGGAATCATTATTTTTTGTTTACCATACGAGGAACATTTTGACTTTTCTGAAAAAATTATGAGGAGAATGTTTTTTTAACTTATACAGTATGAACAGATCATTATTGTTTCATAACGCCTAATTTCCATGAAGCTTCCTCTATATGTTTTCATGGTTATTTTCAATAAAATCCTTTTATTTTAAAATTGTGTGGCATTTTGTAAAAAGAAAATAATTTTTTAGAAGAAAGGATAATTTCCTCAAGAATTCATTTCATGTGTTTTATGAAAACTATTTTCCATCTAAGATGACATTATTTAACATATTTTTGTTTCAAGTATAATTTCTCTATTAGTTAAATGGTTTTATTTTTTTATGATGAAATGATATCCATTTGTTTTATATGGATTATTTAATGATGAGATGATGTTTATGAAACCCATTTTATTATTTGGGTTAAGATGAATGACTTATGTTTATTTTGTGGATCAAGTAAGAATGATTTAATTATGAGATGGGTGGGAACTATATATCCCTCTAATGAATTGGGTAAAGATTTGTATCTCATGAGATAGACATGGCTGGAATGACAGGTTAATCCAGTTTAGTGATACAGGACTGGAACAAGGAGTGAACTCGATTCAGTAAGGGACTTTGTCCACTATGATGGTCTCGGCAGCAATGTCTTGGATACTATGGAAATAATATCATGTGGTTAATAGTTTGTCACAATTCCATGTTTTTTTCCCATGTTATTTATCATGATTAATTTTCCTTTATGATCTATGCCTTACGAATTGTCAAGATTTATGTCATTACTCATGATTTTTATTTTTTATGTTCATGTTCATACATTCATATGTTTAGGTATTGTTTTATGATTCCAGGTTTACCCTTACTGAGCGTTTGAGATCTCCCTTTTTATGTTTTCTTTTCTCCCAGGATATAAAGGAAGGTTTTAGGTAGGAAAAAAGAATATCTTTATGAGAAATGTTGAAGATCTTTCACCATGATTAGAAGATTATGTTCCGAGCTTCTAAAGACACTAAACTAATATGGTCATTGGGAATTTTTTGTGATGTATTAAGTATTCTGTAAAAGTAATTTAATGTCCATGTACATCATGTTTGGGTCTCTATAGTTGGTAACATAATAAAGGTTTATTCAACCTATGAAAACTAGGATATGAGAAATTTAGCGATATCCCTAGAGATATTTCTAAGGTATGTCTAGGGATGTCCATAAGGTTAAGTATAAAGTGTAGGTTACAATCAAAGAATTATGATAACGATCATGAATAACCTAGGATTAATCCTAATATGTTAGATATTTAATGTACTTCCCCTTGATTATGTCGTTTTTTAGTACGATTTATGCCTCTCATACTATTATTTTTGGGTTTTAGGAAATGGCACGAAACAAGAGGATTCATGTTAATGGAGAATATGATGGACAATAGAATGATATTATTCATGAGAAACCAAATGAAACTAGATTTGGAAGTCCAAAAATCGTTATTATTTCTAATGATAAATCTCATAATATGATCAATAATCTCAACTTCGGTAAGTTTCTCGACTCAGCTAATAAGATGAAGATGGAGTTTCTTGATGATCATAGTGGAAAGAAAGTTCAATTTCGATCATGTAAATCATGTGGGAAGAGGCATCAAGGATAACGTTTCAAAGGAACTAGAAGATGATTTGGGTGTGGGAAAGAAGGACACAAAGCTAGTAATTACAAAGGAAAAGGACCAATTAATACAATGGAAAAGGATAAGGGTATTGCTAAGACAGCAAAAAGAATAAATGTTTAAAATGTGGAATGTATGGGCATTAGGCAAATTGATGCCCTAACGGAAAATCTCATGAAGATAATCAACATGGTCCTATGGGTAGTATTTATGTTGATGATGATGAAGAGACTACAAATGATATATGAGATAAAAGTTGTGTTGAGGAATAAAATGACAAAGCCCGGTCAATGGTTTAAGAAGGTAGTGGAATGATTGCATATTTATCAAGAATAATGTTTGGTATTATAGAATAAAGAAACATATAAGGACTGTTACACTACTGTTTTTCCTAAAGTATTTCAAATTATATGTTGAATGGTATACGTAACCCTGAAAAGTGATTTTTGAAAGTAGATTATATGCGCATAATGAAGGGATAAGGAGAAAATGAAATGTTTGATAGTATTTGTGATCTAATGACTGATATAAGGACAAAGTGATATCATGGTTTGAGTATATATAAATTTTGGTATTTTGGTATGTGGAAAGAGTTAACTTTTGATAGCATTCATGTTTTCAATAAGGTTATATGGTAATTCATCTTTAAATAGAATACATGATTAAGGTATCCACATATTTGGAATGTGACCAACAAGATATATCTTATGATATATGAGGGATATATGATGGTATTCACGTGCTTGTTTTGTGACCTTTCAAGTAATTGTTTTCTTTATACTATGTGATTAGACATATATATTTTGGATAATCCAAAAGATTGGAATGTATTATGTTGGTCATCAGATAGTATTGTTTAAGGATAGAACATTTTTTTCAATGTTATTTCTGGAATATTATAATAGTGTAGTTTTAGAAAAAGGGATAACCTGCAGGACGGGCGACAACCCGTCGCGTCGGACAAGGTTGCCAGAATTGAAACCAAAACCGAAGTGTGACAGGCCTTTATCACCTACCAATAGCTTATATGAAGTCCCTAGTTAGTAGAAACTAGTTTTATTTTATTATGCAGTATGATAGATGAAGTATAAGTCCATTTTTGGAATCATATACGATTAACCTCACCATTGATAGACTTATGTATATTTGATAATTTTTTCTAACCTTTTGTTTGAGAATGATGGAATAACCAAAAATTCTGTCACACAATCTACTAACACTTCACGAATGACAAATTAAACTTCATTTCATTATGATATGAAGTGGAAATTGTACATTGAACGAACAATGGAGAGATTGTACCAAAATCAAGTAAGTATTTCTTCTAATTCAAAATTTTCAACTTTAGGGAAATGATATTGAAAACCAAAAAAATATGTACCCTCATATCCAATTAATTAGATGGTACTTTAAATCATCACAAATTTATGGCTTTTTGATTGTTGTTTCTTTCATATCCATGTTCTCTACCACTCTCTATTAGAACATGATGGTTAGATTTCTCTTTAATATCCATATTTTCACCTATATTCTCCTTTGTGGAAACCCATTGATAAGTTACTTTGGGTATTCGTTATGTCTTTAATGTTCCTTTTTAAAATGATGATTTAGTATTCCTTTTTACGATGTGGGTCTCTATGAAAGAAACTTTCAAGTAGTAAACGATTTATAACCCTGACGAATTTCGAGGGCGAAATTCATTTTTAGGGGGGTAGAATGTAACACCCTGAGATTTTATGAGAATTATTATTTTTAATTTATTTGATGTCTTGTGTTTTAAACTACAAAAATATTATCTTGTGCTATATAAAACACTGTATTAGCTTTCATTATACGAAACACTATTCTTGTATCGTGTTACACACAATTTCAAGTTCGTCTGATAGAACTTATTCTATGCAATATTGAGTGTATATATATATATATTAAATGAATAAATTAAATATGGTTGGATTATATTATATGCAAAAACAAAGGAATCTTTAACTACACACAACCCTGACTTGGCTTGCATTACACGCAATCGTGACCTTCCACGATAGTGTGTGTTGTACGCAATACCTAGTTTCACTAAACTACGATATGTTTTTAAAATATTGTATAAACTAGCCATTATGAATAGTAATACCCACTTTTTGAAATTTTATAAATTTTAAAATTCAAAATGGACTTCATTTTTGGATTCAGAATATCGAAATTAACCTATGGTGAATTTTTGGTATTTTTCTAAAAACTTTCAATTTTTGATGAATAGTGAAAACACTGAGTTATTGGTTAAAACCAGCTTTTTATTTAAATAATCATTTATTTTATTTAAATTTATTTTAGGTCAAAATAGATACATAATACCTATATAAGTTCAATTTAATTCATTGGATTCATTTTATAATAATATAGATATATAAAAATTTTGTGGAAATTTTTACCATCTTTTACCCACCTCCTAGAAGCATTTGGAATTGTACATAAAAATTAATTTTACTACTTATTTGAGTTGAACATATGAAATCTGAGAGACACAGTTAATATCAAGGAGTAAAATTTTGTTCAATAAGATAAAAATAATTTTTCGTGAATAGTATATTTTTAATTTTATTTACCACGGTTTAAAGTAAATAAGGCCATTAAGGGTAAAAATGATATTATTATTACCCTAACACATGTCCTAGTTCTATTAGATAATTATAATTAAAACAATGACAACATGAGGAATAAAATATTACCCTTTAGGTCCACTTGTATTAGATTAGGACACTTGTTATTATTTTATTTAAAGAAGAGTTAAAAGAGTTAAAATCAAAGTTTAAAAACTAATTTTTTTTTAATATAGGGTTATTCATTAGATAAATTCGACTATAAATTTTCATTATAAATGTAAAATTATTTCCTACATAATTGTATTTTATTTATATTTTTTAGTCATTAAATAATTTAATTTATTTATGACACAACAATTATACAGTAATTATCTTATTAATGAAATATGAACATAATTGATATTATAAATACCCAAATAAATGTAATTGAAGACTTTTTTTGAATTAAACTAATTTTTCAGGTTACTATAACGTATTATTGTTTGTTAGATGAATGTTTTTAGAAATAATAATGCTGTTATGAATTTAAATAAAACAAAATACCAAATAGTGTCAAAATTGACATAAAAGAGTTTTTTTAAAAAATAATATATTATTAATTGATATAATGGTACTAAAAATATAAGGATCATCCAAAAGACTTATATAATAACATATATGAAATTAATGAACCAATGGGGGTACGATTGGTAGTTTATATTAAGTTTATTAACCGTATAGTGTAAGAATACAAGAAGACATAATAAATGTTAAATTATTTAACTTAGAGTTAAATCTAAATGATAAGGTTAAATGGTAACTTAAACTTATATAAAACATATTGGTTGAGAGGATTTCGAACCATCCCCACCCTATCCTTGAAATAAGTCACTTTGGAGCCATTATAAAACTATTATGAAAGTATTATAAAATAATATTTTCATTTTTCCCTAAGGTGCCCCTCACCCCTCTTATAAAATGGAACCTCCTCCCTCTCCTCTTTACAGAATTTTGGGCCTTCAAGCTCAGACAACCCGTACAAATTTCCTTTCTTAACCTCTCTAGTTATATCATGGAGGTTCTGGTCTCCTCAAAATACAAACTCTATTTCCCTGAGAGGATGTTTAAAAGAGGCACGTCGAAGAAGAGGAGTCTCGGACACATACGGAAGAAATTGGACATAAGGTAAGGGATAACTATTTCAATCTCGTTCTCATCCAAGATTGTTTATTCATAAGTATTTACTGGGGTTATTGTTATCATTCATGTAAATGTTTTATAAAAATGTTTTCATGTATGTTTAATGTCCTTTTTCCCATTTTTTACTTTTACAACATGTTATGGAAGGAATCTTTCTTTTGTTTACTATATGAGGAACTTTTTGACTTTTCTGACCAAAGTACGAGGAGAATGTTTTTTTAACTTATACGGAATGAACATATCTTTACTTTTTCATGACACCAAATTTTCATGAAGCATCCTCTATAAGTTTTCATGGTTATTTTTAAAAAAATCCCTTTGTTTTAAAATTGTGTGGAATTTTGTGAAAAGAAAATAATTTTTAAGAAGAAAGGATATTTTCCTCAAGATTTCATTTCAAGTGTTTTATCAAAACTATTTTCCATCTAAGATGACATTATTTGGCATGTTTATGTTTCAATTATAATGTCTCTATTATTTACATGGTTTTATTTTTATTATGATGAAATTATATTCATTTGTTTTATATGGATTATTTCACAATGAAATGATATTTATGAAACCCATTTTATTCTTTGGGTTATGATGAAAGATTTATGTTTATTTTGTGGCACAAGTAAGAATTATTTCATTATGATATGGGTGGGACCTATATCTCCCTCCAAAGCATTGGGTAATGGTTTATATCTCATGAGATAGACATGGCTGGAACAACAGGTTAATCTGGTTCAGTGATACAGGACTAGAACGAGGAGTGAATTTGATTTAGTAATGGACTTTGTCCACTATGATGGTCTCAGAAGCAATGCCTTGGCTACTATGGAATTCATATCATGTGGTTAATAGTTTTCCACAATTCCATTTTTTGTTCCCATGTTATTTATCATGATTAATTTTCATTTATGATCTATGCCTTATGCATTGTCAGGATTTATGTCATTACTCATGATTTTTATGTTTTATGTTCATGTTCTTACGTTCAAATGTTTAGGGATTCTTTTATGTTCCCATGTTTACCCTTACTGTGAATTTGAGCTCACCCTCTTTATGTTTTCTTTTCCCCTAGGATAAAAAAGATGGTTTTAGGTAGGAAAAAAAGAAGATCTTTATGGGAGATGTTGAAGATCTTTCACAATGATTAGAAGATTATGTATCGAGTTTCCAAAGACACTAAACTAATGCGGTCATTTGGAATTTGTTTTATGATGTATTAATTATTCCGCAAAAGTAATGTCATGTCCATGTATGTTAATATTGGGTCTATACATACTAGGCCCATAGTTAATTGATGATCAGAGATAAAATGTCAGATATTGGGATCCTCATGGATATAAGACTAATACATCAAGATACTACCATTCAAATGGTGCTCCAAAAGTAAGTTTTGGGCCATCCTCAAATGAGCTAAAATATCCTCCTTTGACGCAGAGTAGATGATTATGTCATTAATGAAGACAATAAAAAAATTGGTCCAAGTATAGTTATTAGATCTTGTTCATCAAATCTATAAACACAATGGGGGGATTATTTACATTGAAAGGCTTCACCAAGAACATATAGTGTATGTAGAAACATGAGAATGTATGATTCGTAATATTATCCAAAAAACCCCTCACACAGTGGTAGTCAGACAAGGTATAAATATTTGAGATCCATCTCTCACCTTTAAAATATTCAAAAAAGTCCTCAATCATTGGTAAGTGGTACCTTTTATTTAACTTTACCTGGTTCAAGTGACGATAATCCACAAAAATTAGTAATCTCTCATTTTCATTTTTCACGAACAGAACTTTATTTTCCAAGGGGGACACACTGTGTCTAATATAACACTTCCTTAGAAGGTTCTCTGACTTAAACCTCAACTCCAAAAGCTCAATCGAGGCCATTTGATATGCATCATAAAATATCTGAGTGGTAGTATGGTGTAGGACAATGAAATAATCCATCCCACCTCATATATAGTATTGGAACATCCTTAGTGAAGACATTTATATAATCCTCCATGAATGAAGGAATCCAGTTGCATGAAGATCCCTCTATTCCAAGGGATAAACATTCTAAATGATGGATAATGGGTTACATCTTCTTTCTCACAAGACCACTCACACTACTATGAGATATCTCTCTCCCATAAAGGAAAATTCAGACCCATATATCCTATGGAATATGACTCATCTAAATTGATAGTCAATATCAAATCAGACCATGAAAAACCAGTACAAACCCAATATGATATCATAAAGTCTCATTGTATTGACCAAGAAGTCCCAATAGAGGCTCTCTTTACTAAAGATGTATCTCACTTCTGATAGATGAACAATATCAAAGAAGTATCACCTTTAGGATCCTAAAGGAAAATATGATGGGCTTAAATTTCTATTGAGGGGACAAACTCTCTCACCAGTTTTAAGGAGAAAAAGGAATGACTTGAAAAATTTTCTACTAGTACTAAAAAAAGATCAAATCATTAATCATCACATTAGCTATCAGGTCATAATCCTCTATAGCATATAGCTAACCATGGACCTGACCACCATATCAATGAGCCTAGTTTGGGATTCCTGGTGGTGGTAGTATAAGGATCTCATAACATCATCCACCACCACCACCTCCTCCAATGGGAGCCCCACCAACTCCTCTTCTAGCCCCTCCTCCTTGGATGACTCCCAAGCCATGATTGGGAGATACATAATCATTAGGAAGCTTATAATGTGTCGTTCATCCTCAATCCACATGCTCTCCTTAACATGTCAGGTCAAGAAATAATTACCATGTGACATCACCCATCACATTAAAAGAATCACCACTCTCCAAGATTCCCTGGTCCTCTATGCAGTCCCTGTTCTGCATGATTAGATACCTTTTTTCCAACCATGATGTGATCTCCTATGCAAATACCATAATGATAATCACTTGCTAGGTGCTGCAGAAAACTCATACCTATGACACCCATTACCCACTCCTACTACATGATGACCCTTAATTAAGGATATCTCCATCACCAGTGCCTACTATAACACTCCAAAATATGTGGGAATACAAAGGGGCACCACATCGAAAAATATATATCTACAAATAAATAGATAAATATTACATGATCAGAATTAACCATCATAAATGGTGTTGAATGAGTACCACATATGTTCTTTGAACCTCATGGAAAACTCTATAACTGTCACCCCCTGTTGTAGCTCTATAAGCTCAGGTATCTGAAATTAATGCAAGAAATGGGGTAAAAATCATTACAAAATAATAGCTGTAAATCATACCATGAGGGTGATGAATAATCATTCATATATATGACTAAATTTTACTATCACCTTTCTACTCTTTATAAAATATTGGATGCAAGAATAATCATCTGGTTATTCGGGGTTCGCACATGTCGAAAAACTCGAATTACCAACTCAATATAATCATCTTCTGTCTGTGGATTTTGATCACTGTATAACCTCAATGGCCTCTGGAACTGGAACTCACAAAATGTGCTAAGAATATACACAAAATTATCCTACTCTCTAAGTATAGTCATTTACTTGAACATTGGGGGTTCTTCTACTTGCCCACCAGGAAGAAAGATCACACATGATGGACCCTAAATTGGGGCCTCACCACTCATCCAAACATCATCATTATCCTAAATTGTTAACCAAGATGAATGTATTCATGAAAGCATCCTAATAATTTTAAGATGAAATACCACAATCAAATGAGAATATATATATATATATATATATTTGACTCAAAAAGGGAATTCAATAAACTAAATACAATATGATGCATGTAAAAATATTCCATACAACCAATGTCTTTGTATACTAAGTTTGAAAGTGTGTAGTTAGAGTCCTGGTGAATAGATATGTTGGCTACCACACCAACACTGGATTTTATATCCTGAATGCCTCACTTTAGACACTTTTACATACATTCCTTATATTCCCAATCAAACCACATTTGTGGAAAACACCAAACACTATCCTTAGGTAAAACAACCTTTGATAATAATCTATCATGACTTGACCCATCTGGGCCCGCCTGCCTGGAAAGAGACCAAGCCTCAACTACCCCAAAACCACCTCCACTGGTTGGTGGATGGAGACCCACACCAAATGGAATAACTAAAATTGTCAGCCTTTACCAAAAGAACATGTATAAATTTCCCCAACTGTTTATATGAATAACATCAAATCAACACTAAGAAAAGAAATAAACATCTAGGGATTAAATCATACATTTAATAAACACTAGGGAATAAAAAAGAGTGTTACAGTTCAATTGAAAATGTAAAGGGGTGAAATTCACACCCAACCAAAAGAGATTTCCCAGCCTGATAATCATTGGAAAATAATTTTTGAGAGAGAATGGATCCAAATATACAAGCACTGACCACTGTACATGGTCAAATTCACCCAGGTAACCCTATGATTCTATGAAATCACTTCCGACCTTTCCCTCGCATATATAAGACATGACACATGCATGAAAATCCGATGCATGTGTGACTATTTACATACACAATAGGACACCAAATAAAAGTAGTTGGAGAAATTGGAGACACGATAAAAGTAGTCATCTCAAACCCAAAGAAAGTGGTAATATGATCCATTATATATATATATATATATATATTCTGTTAAAAGTAACCGCGATGAGATAGAAAGAGGATCTCTATCTCATAGCCCAACAGAGGAAAATAGTCTCTCAATAGTTCTAAAGGGTCCATCAATGATGATTTTCATCTTGCATGTCTGTCCGAATTAGTAACAATGTGGAGAACCGAAACATCTCCACTATACCACAAAATCTATGGGAACAATCTCCATATAGAGGACCCATGACCCAGTACATTAGAGGTTACTACTTAGTAGTTAAAAGAATCACACCCTATTCCATCATGGGGTATAAATTATTAGATGAACACAGAACCCACAACCTAGCTCATAAGGGGGTACAACTCGGTAGATCGATAGAGGACCCATTCCCTGGTTTACCTGAGGGTACCAATCATTATGTATAAGACCCATTCCCTACTCCATCAGGGGGTACCACATAGTAGGTAGATAGAGAAATAGAGAAGGAATTACTTATTCCATCAGGGGAGGTACCACTCACAGGGTAAAGGACCCACGCAATACTTCATTAGGGGGTACCACTAAGTAGGTAGTGGACCCACAACCTAGAAAATAACATGGGTATCACTCTAATATGTCTATGATGATATTTCCCAATCACTGCCAATGTTGAGAATTACCTAAATAAAAACCACACTTGAAACATCTTTCATCATATCTCAAATTCCACTATGAATTCAACCACCAATTTGTTTCGTGAAAAATATATAGAATACAATACTTGTAGGCTAAAATTTGAATCCAAATAAAGGATATATAGGGGTAGAATTTGTAGAGGGATATATATAGTGTGTAAGGGGTCCATGTGACATGTGGTCCCACTTCTCTTCCTAGACCTGAACTTTATAGTACATGACTCCCTATCCATGTAGTACTACTCAAAATTCAAGGGTATTACAATGAATTTCTCATCCACCTAGGGCCTTCATGTGCTCTCCTAGACTTGACTAGGTACACTGACTATGTTCAAGTATACAACGTGTCCCTGTCCATGTCCATGTATGTGTAATACGAGAGTATATGTCATACCAACAACACTGAGTCACAAAATGTGTGGGTGTCACACATAATGGGTGATATTTATCTCAACAAAAACCCTAGATTACATGGCCATCATTCAACACACTTTTTTTCTTAAAACAACATGGTGTGTTTTTGGGGTTTTCACAGAAATCATAGAATACATACAAGGTTTCCTAATCTAGCCTTGATTTTTGGAAATATAACACATTGAATATCTGAAATCTATGTAAAACTCTTCTGGTCATTGATTTCGGCCATCTGGTGGCTAAAAATATGAATTCTTATCCTATTCTCAAATATTTCACCCAACTTGTATTCCTCAACACACTTCCACTTGATCTCAGATCCCATATCCAATATAATTATAACCCATATCCAATAATATATCTTGATACATACTTATATTGATAATATGTGGGTCATATTGGAATCTTCTATGAATATGGGGCTTGATCACACTCGAACTCACTTAAAAAAGTTGAATTGTGAACCCGTAGGCTAAAGGAAAAGAAAGAGAACAATGATGGGAGAACAGAAACATAAAAATGGTGATAATAATCATTATAAAAGTGTTAATAGTCAATTATTGAATGTAGGTAATCTAGCATTAGAAACATGGCATAAGAATAGATAAAAATTTGAATAAGAAATTTAATCTTCAATGAGGCTCATTAGAATGATTGAACTTTGAATGAAATCATACAATATTAAAGATTCATACTCCATTATTTAAAATAATTTTAGATACCATAAATTATGTTCCCTACCTTGATTCATAAGGTTCATTGGTGAAGAACATAGATTCAAATGATGGAGAAGATCTTTAGTGGGTGATTTATGTAAAATCACCACGATCCAATCATCATTCATCATCTGATCATGGTTCACCAGCGATGGATGAAAAAATCACCTCTCAACTATTTGAGGGTTTTGTGGAACACCCTAAAGATTCTCCATAGTATGATACATAGGTAGGAGTTTTAGATTTGGGTATTAAACGAATTAATTTAAAAAATTAAATTAATTATTTCATTTAATGTAGCTGATAATGGCTACCTTATCCAAATTTCTTGTGCCAAACAACATTAGGTCATTCCAAGGGAAAACAATGCACTTTAGATTTAAATGTGTTCATATAATTTTTATTCAAGACTCTATTACAAATATATTTAATTATTTCTAAAAAAAATTTCACAAATGATATAAAATATTTTTTGAAGTTTTTATAATATTAATTATAGACTCATCGGGCCTCAGAATCATGGGTCATCTCAATGTCTACATTCAAAAATATTTATTAATATATTTTTAAGACTTAATATTAAAAAAAGATCTTTTAAAATTAGATGTAAAGTATGACCAAAATATTGTTTCTAATACCTCGATTGAGAAATGATTCATGAAATTATAAATAGGTGTGATGAATGGTCCTGATTCCCTTGGAAAGAAATAATTTTTGGGTCTATTTTACACCCATATATATAATTATTTGGTGAATGTTTTTTAATATCATTGAATGGGTGGTGAAGGAATGAAAATATGAACTTGGGTCCAAAATACACAAATTAATTTATTTTATAATATCAATGATGGATCCCACAACCAGATCAAAAGGTTTATCTTACAAATATAATGAATGATTATTATTTACTCTAATCTATATATGTTATATCCATTTTTATTTTTGGCCTAAAAATTAATTGAAGGATATATTTATGATAAAATTAGGGTTTATAAGTAAAATGAGAACTGTAGGGGTTTTGATAGTCAGGGAGACTAGCTTCAAACTCCTGCTATGATGTTTTCACTATGGTAGCTCCTCTATTGTGCTCTATTCCGTTTTTTAGGGATTATACTCCTTTATATTCAAAAAGGGAGGGGTTGAGACTCAAGCTGGTGTAGGGAGGGTGAAAAAAATCATCAATACTTATTTCAAAAGGAAAATTTCTATTATTCGAGATAAGAAAAATTAGAAACATATGGGTTCAATTTGGGGTATAGAAGAAATAAATGTATATAACAAGGATAAATATTATATCAGAATTGAAGTGACAACTCCTAAAAATTGAATTTTTAATGATAGAGTTATTTTATTGTCATTATATACCATTTTTTAAAATGATAATAGGATGTATAATTCTAACATCATAGCTAAGAAAATGAACCATTAAATGATTAATCTATAATAGTATTTAGGAATGAATCATGTCTACTATACTCAAATTCCTTCAATAGATGATGAAAATCAATATTAGAGGAACCTAAAAACATGGGAAACCCAATGTAATAATAATTTATCTTAACAAGATTTCTCTAATCTTACTCATAAAAATAAAATAAATATAACTTAATATTAATCATATTTAAAAAAGTTGTTGGTAACTAGATAAAGAAACAAAGAAAATACTATTCTTAAATTGAAAACTCAAAAACATAAGATATAGAGAGATACATTTTTTCTGGTGTGTTATGTACATAAATTTTTTATATAATGATGAAATATTCCTCTCAAATATTTAAAAATGAATCTAGTGAAGAATAAATTAATTCACTAAATGTTTAAATAAAGGTGAAAACATAAAAAGAACCTATAGAAGAATTCGAATAAATGAATAGTAGTGTAAATGATGAACTAGAGAAATTTTTTGACTCTAAAAATGAATCTATATATTAAATAGTTGATCCAAATTTTTTATATATTTATAATTACATTGAATATATAGATTTTATAATATCATGTGTTGATTTCAACCTTCATCTCAGTGAGAATATTACATTATGAGTTTTTCATGTAAATAATTATTTACATTTCTTATATTGGGTCCTAATAATGTTGTCTAATGGGTAATTCTTTGTTTTCACTACAATTTCTATTTTTTATTTATAAACTAGTTCCTACTCAACATCTAATAATAGTATTTTTAATAAATTATAAAATTGGTTGAAGGTTAATTAACTATTTATACATGTTAAATATATAGTTTCCAATTTATAATTTATCTTCTGTTTTTAAATATTTTTTCTTATAAAAATATGTAACATAAAACTATTATATAATTGCTATATTTTGACAGTCAGCTTCTGTGAATTCTTCTTTTCAAAATCTCATTACTAATAATATTTATTACCTTTAAAAATGAATATATATATATATATATGAATATGTGTACATATATTCATTTAATAAAAACCCCAAATTATAATAAAACATTTATATTTTACAATTATAGGTATATTCAATGTATAATAGTTTGAACTCATTACATAATATATCCTATATTTTAGACATTTAACTATACTAGTTTATTCCAAATAATTTTTAGGGCTAAAATATTATTAATAATTTTATTTTATGAATTTATAAATATGTAATTATATTTCTTTTGTAGAACTAATATCTTTTTATCTAAAAGAAAAGGGAGAAATTAATTTTTAACAATTATATAATATTCCTATATTTATTTTAAGACTTTAAAAATATGCTTGATTAATAGATATAGTAAAAATATTACTTTCCAAAGAAATTGAAAGAATGAAATGAGTTTTTAATAATTCATATAAGGGTTAGAATTTTAAAACAATGTTTTAAGATATTAAATGTGTTTAGGATGGTGGGAAGACTATATAGTTAGTTGTTAGGCTTTATGATTTTCCACTATACTAGTTCTAGTTCATTTAATAGGGAATTTATGTATTTATTTTTTAGAGAAATGACATTTGATTATAAGAGTTTGTGTAGAGGTCCACATAGTGATACTAATATGATTAGTATCAGAATAATCAATGATTTATTATTAGATTATTAGAATTACATAGGGAGAAAAATATGGGAAATGGGGTTAAAAAATAGAATCGTTTTTATTTTATGGGATTTAAAACTAGATCATGGGAAGGTATATGGTTGGAGTTGTCAAAAGGAGTTAATGGATGCAATGAAGTGGTAAAAAGGTCTACATAGAGGCTGGAGGGATGCAGTTTGTGGATTAACTCATGGATAGGTGAAACAAATAGGGATAGTAGGGTTTAAAAATCATATTCATTCATCTTATTATATTTTTTTAATTTCATGTCAGACCATGAATATAATTAATTTCCTGACGACATGGTTATAATATTTCAATGAACTGTGTGAAGGAAATCGTGACATGGTAGGGTTCTCATTTTTATAAAGGGAGGTTCTTATTTTTTGGTTAGGTTGGGGGTAAACTCATTAAAACAAGGTTTTTAGAAAATGTTGTTTTCATATTAGGTGAAAAGTAAAAAATGGATATTTATTAAAAAAAATCTTTTCTAATATTATTGTTCTAGGGGATAGTTTTCAAGAACCCATTTTCTATGTAATTAAAGAAAACATTTATTTCTTTGTCCGTGGTTTGGTTCAGTTAAGAGAAAAATGTCAAATGGGTATAAAAAACATTCATGATAAGGATTTATTATGGTCTTATGTTTGATCTAAGAGGAGGCTTCAAAAAAGTTTCACTCAAATAGGTTTATCCATGTCTTGTTTATTGATAATGGTTTGGAATTTGGTTGTTAAGGAGTAAAAATAATGTGGGGATCATTACATTTTTAAAAAAAATTAATATATTCCTAAATTTTTCTTGAAAAAAACATATTTTTGGACTTGTTCAACTATTTTTAAAATGATGAGATAATAAAATAGGAATAAAAATAATGGTGGTGGATAGGTTATGGTTTTGGGTTTAGGTTGGTAAATGGAAATGGGAAATTGATATTAGGGAAACCCTTATTATAATCGATAAGTATCATATGTATCCTATTAAAAATGGGGTTTTTGTTTTATCATAATGGAATAATAACAATAATTGTGGTTTTTATTAAAAACATTTAATAAAATGGATAGGAGAAGGTTGGTAATTTCATTGCCTTTGATCCTAAACCAATCCTCACAATGATATAGTTTAATGGTCACATAATCTGGTTGTCCACATATTTTAAGAATTCTCATTTACCTATTCCCAAAAAATCTACTCTTCTCTATCAGACCTAAAAAACATTGATCAATGGGTTGTGATCCCTTTGAATTTGTATTTATAAATAAGGGTTTATTTTGACCATTTTGAAGTTTCCAAAAACGTATCTTCAATTTCCCAAGAAAAATTTCCAAAACAAAGTTAAATAAGGGTTACTATTATCCAGGAATAAATTCTATTTAGTTGATGAACTGAACCGTACACTTCTTGATATTTTATTGACAGGTAAATCCATTATTAACGGTTCCCCTTTTAATTTTTTCTAATTTTTTAGCTATAAAAAACATTTATTCCAATATTATCATAGGTCAAAATTCAAGATTTTTTATAATCATGTTTTATCTATACTTGAGCTACACTAACAAGTGATATGGATCATGATATATCATCCAGAATAGACACTTAATAATGGGTATTAAAAAGAAATAAAGTATTCAAAAAAATACCATTTTAGTTCTTCATACAATAATTTTGGTTCATTCTCACTTTTTTATCCATGATATATTATTTATAGGATACAAAATCCCTCTTACACTCTTTTTTTGTGTGCGATAAATCATAATTCAATTTTATCAAACCAATTTTTTCCTGTTAATTCCATCAAAAAGTTTTTTTCTTGTGAGTAACAAAATCATTAGTGTGTTATAGAGGGATTACTAATTAAGAATAGATTTTATTCTCCAAAAATTAAATTAAAAATATTGTCACATTCATTTTTTAGTGACATCCACCCATTTATATAGGTAATAAAAAAACACACACACTCGAATGTATGTGTTGGTAAAATAGTTTGGGAATGGGATCATGAAATAAATTACCTATATTTTTAGTACTTTTACATTAATAATTAGTTGTTTTGGATTCTAAATTCAATAAGAAAAATTCATAGTCTTTTATAATAAATTGCATTCACTCAAAAATTCCCATTATTGTTTGTTTTGAGTATGAAAATAAAATATTAAAAATATTTTATACTGTTAGTTTTGATAATGGCGTATTGTAATAGGTGATTAATGGAGAAATTGAGAATAATTTTCTTCTAAAACTCTAGAACTCGTTAATTAAAAACAATTTCTCTATATTTTCTGAATTACAAGGTATTATTCTAATATTAATTTGTATTGTTAAAAAATGTCTTTTTTTCCAAGGATATATTAACTATTAATCAATAATATTGATAAGATTTGAAAACATAAATACCATTTTCTATAAGCTTTTGACTCAAAAAATTAAAAAATAGAAATGAATAACATGTACCTTAAATAAGATATTATTTTGCTATTTCATTTTATATTTTCAATGTAAATATCAAAAGGAACAGTATTTAGAATCTTCTAGAGGCTAACTCATGGACTACTACACCCAAGACTCATATCCAATCCTCCAATATATATTTTTCAAGATGCTCCTATATTATTTTAGAATTTATTATTTTTTAAACACATTATTAATGCTTCATCTATTCATGCATTCATCCCATGAATTAATTCTCCAGTGCATTATTTTTAATCAATGATAGACAAAAAGATGGGGTGATTATCACATTCAATTTATAATGATTGACTGCCTTAAGTGGAACTTATTATATATAAATGAATCATACCTTTTGATTCATAACACTGTGATTAAACCACAATAGATAATATTTCTAGCCAAGTTAGCCTTCTTACTATATGCACGTATCATATCATTTGATATAAAAACATAAAAAAATAATAGTTTCCCATATGTATATCATAATTTATGGAATACCATGTCATACAATAAGATATTAAATGGATTTAGGGAATAATCCAGTCAATTTACTATGTGAACAAAATCCAAATAGACTTTGGTTACATTTTACCCAATATCAAATCATATAAGATAATATTTTAATCCATGCCCATAAGTCCATATATATCTTTCAAATAATTTTGTAAGATATATTATCAAATTAACCTCATATCATGTAAAATAAAATACCTTTTAAAAAACTATTAAAAAATCTTTTCAGATAAACATTAAAATAATATTATAATGAATCTCTCTAAGATTTGAAAAAAAAATTCCCTATCCATTCTACTATAGTATGTTCCCACAATAATTTTTTTTATTTATTAAAATATGAATTCTTAAATTCATAAATATAAGTAATGTGAGGACTCTAAAAATATATTAATTCAACTAAAAATATATAGATATCAAATGTCATCTTCATCACACACTTGTATATATATACCTTTTCCACCATTTTCATCTTCTTTAAGAATAGATAATCATATAATATATTTTTACAATACATTTAGTGACACTGGACATGGGTAATGTGAATCCAATATAGTTTCGTTATATATTATCAATTCTATGAGTATAGTCTAATTAATTCAACTACTACATCACAAGTCATTTATTTAACAAATGATCATATCACATGCCCCAAATCTGAGTAGATAATCACTTTATATGTACCTTATCTGTATTATCATAAATTTCATTAGTCATTCTCAATCAATTTCTCATATTATGTACTCATTATATAAGGGGACAAGTCCCTTCATAGTTGATCTCAAACATGGGACATGATAAAAAAATTAATCTTAATAAACCAATTATTTTGAATGCATCAAATATTTTTTAATAGATTTATAAAGGTATAAATGTTTTCATAATTAAAAACTAACTCACAATATGCATATCGATTAAAAATAAAACATGAACCACTATTATAATGAATATATAGTGGTTGACACTCCATGTGGTATAATTCATTGGTTATCTATCACAACAAACTATTTAATAGATCATTATCATATTATTTATCTCGATATAAGGATCATACACATGTTATCCATAACATTTATAATAACATACAATGATCCTAAACAATAATATTTTATGGATTACTCAATTTTATACTTTTAGAGGTCAATTTTCATTTTATTTCAATATTTATATATATGTAGTATGTATATATGTTGTTAACATGAAATAACAAATTTGTGATATTTTCCATCAGTATAACATGATATATTTTAGATTATTATAAATATATTAAGTATTTTAATAGAATAATCTAAAAATAACATGTCTTATCGTGTGATATACAATAACCTTTCAGATAGGCCTTCTGTTTGATAAATGTTTTCTTGATTTCTATACTTTTTTAATTTCAATATAATTTTTTCCACATCTCTATGTAATCATACATCAAAACCATCCCACTAAAATATTTAAATAGTGACATATATAGAGAAATAAATTTTGAATAATGTTGAGCTATATGAATAATATTTATAATTTTTAATTCTTTGAATAAGTATTCAAACATGTTAACATCATAAAATAAAATTATTTTTTGTTAATGACATTAGTTTTCTACTTTAAATCTTCTAAGTTAATCAACATCATCATCACCGTAATTATTTAATTCTATTACATTAAACTATTTCGTTTAAATCCTTTGTTTTCTAATGTAACACTTTATATTAATAATTAATATCACACCCTACACTCCTTTAGGATATTTAGTTTAGTTTAATATTTTATTTATTACACTTTGAAATTTTATATGTCTAAATAAACTCCCACTTGCCTCTTATAAATTATATAATTCAGAATATAGCGATATGATGCACAAACACCTTTTAGTGATGCAATTAATCATATCTCATTTTGGTGTGAGTATTTAACAAATAAATTATTATATCCAGATCAAACATAGAATTTTAATTCTTTGGGGAATTTTGATGAAAATAAGATTTTTTCTTAAAATATGATTTTGATGTGTGGTCAAATATTTATTCCTCATATTTTAACAAACATATCAATAAACATTTTAATCATTGATAAAAAACAATCAAACTTATCTTATTTTCAAAACATGTTATAGAATCCAATGAATTATAAACCAGTTGTATTGAATTTATCATAACATATTATTTATAACAACACTTTATTAATAAAAACACCCCTTATCATAAGTTATAATTATTATGAAAACACACAACCTTTATTTATATCCAAATATGATTGATAATTTCCCTTTCATTAAATATTATGATCAACAATCCATTTTTCCGTCATTTGAATATAAAATATAAGTTTGATCAATTCCTATATTGATCATGAACTCCTGAATAATTATAGAACTTTTAAAACATATATTTGGTATCACATATCCTTTAAAGTAAAAAAATTCAATAACATCAGTACCCAGAAAGGATATTCTATGGAGTGAAATCAACACCATTAGTTATACTAAAAAAATCAACTCATGAAATAACAACACCTCCTTCATGATAAAAGTGTTAGGTTTAAATGAACATGACTTACTACATGAAGAAATATTTTAATAACCTAAAACTAACTTTTATACTTCTAATTTGAACTTTTACACATTTTTACTTTTAATATAGCATAAGAACCATGATATCATATTCCTTGTTCATCACTGTTATCATCTTTGAGAAATCGATTAAACATTAATTGAACACATTCACATTATCAAAACATTTACATTAAAGAAAAAATAATGATTTCCATACACAAAACAAGCCTTAAGATAGTTTTGATTGAATAATTTGATGGTTATACAATGAATTTTTTTGGTTAACCTATTTAAATACATCAATATTAAGTTAATTAAAAAGGTATTTCATTAATAAATAGAATTCTTTTCTTTTTTAATAGCAATTCACGTGTTTTATAAAAGTCAAGGTCATTACTTCCATTATATTTTTCCATATCCAAGATATATCAAAAGGTCATGTTCAAAGATTGTGATGATTCTATTATCTACAATAATAGTTTTTATCACATGATTATCAGGTTTTAAATTTCTATAACTATGATGTTTATTAAACATTATTCGACTATAATGATGAACCATTTTAGACCTATCATATGCATTTGCATGATAGGATCCATATTTCACTAAAAATTTAGTTTGATTTAGCATTTTTTCACTGCTTAATTATTTAAGAAAAGAATTATCCAAATAATATGATATATGGCTACTAAATATTTGATTGGACACCTCTTTACTAAGTCCACTATATGAATAAAATAAAATCTATTCCATTGGTAACCTAAAATTATTAGAGTATCCATGTTATGTGTAACATAAGTCAAATACCATGAATGGCCACCTGATCCTATTAAGTTTACCCATTACATTGTCTGAATACAAAAGGTAATCTAGGGGAACCATCAATCTAATGATCTAATGAGTTTAATGATTGAGTACTTGACATTTTTCACTTTGGAGAGAATCACACACAAACTATTTTATAGGGTATTTAATCTCACAATATTATCTCATGTATTACCTTTATATATATTCATTCTTTTAGTGATTTTTTTTGGAATCCTACTCTCTTCAACAAATATGTAACACTTTACACAACTCGTATATTGGGTTACTATCAAAAAATAAAATCACACTATATCTATTATAATCCAAATATATACTATATATAATGAATGTAAAACTCTTCCATTTAAGGTTTATAATCAAATGAATTTAACAATTCCTTCAATAGTAAGATAAGGTCCATAGATAGTGATCCCAATAATTCTAGATATGGTATAGGCCTCCTGACTAGGGAGTATTCTAACCCAAAATCCCCCACCTAAGGATACTTTACTCAATAAATATTTCAATACCATTATATTTATAACTCCAAATATTTACAAACTTGAACTTCCATCTTAATTGAAACTCATTACCTATATTGACCCACCAATTCTCATTGGATTGAAAGAACAAAAAGTCGTTACTAGGTCTTAAGTGACATCCCCAAGGTGCTAAAGGCTGGTAATAAATGCCAAAGGGTTTCAACTACAAGTGGGGGACTATTTACCCTTTATGAAATAAACCCATAAACCAACCATAAACAAACATTCACTATATGATGCATGAAAAAATAAAAGACCAATAAAAAACTTCATTTATATAAAACCACTTTATAGTGCACAACAGTGGAAGACCAAACTAAGCATCAAAGTACACAACAGATGAACAACTCAAGACTCTCAACAGATACCACAACCCTATGCTCCAAAATCTCTAAGCTCCAAAATCACCGAACAACCCCAATCATCACGAGGTATTACTAAAAACATGGGAATCATTACCTTTTCCTCTGTCCCGGAAAATAGCGTCTTCCAAGCACCAAAGTTCTAAAGAAGGGTGAGTATGAAACTTAGAAGGTTTTACCCAATGGTTTCCCTACTCACGCCACTAGGATTGAAGAGTTAGTCACATTTATATAAAAACAGTTTATATAAATCATTTTCTCAAAAGCAGTTTATATCAAAATATATACATGTTTCCAAAACCACTTATAACTAAAAGAATTAAATTGCTAAAGAAACCAATTTTCTAGCATGTTATTTTTCCAGAAAAATAACTAAACAAGATTTAGAACAATGTTCAACAAATCCCCTTTTTGACGTACCCAACCATTTCACAAAATCCATGTTTTGGCATACCGAACCATTTCACAAACCCAAGCAACCAACCATGCATGCTAAGTTATGATAGTTCCATACTCATGAGTGGTCTCTCATCGATCTACCAAGTCATCAGAAGGCAATTGTTTCCCATGTGCCATTACACCTTTGTCACCGAGCACAAGGTCATGTTTCAACCAAGCCTCGTACAAGTTAGTTACCATGTGCCATTAAACGTTTTCCACCAAGCACAATGTCATATTTCAACCAAGCCTCATACATGCAACATGAACACACACCACATATTACCAACAATCATGCCAAAACACCCTTTAAAAAACACCTTTTTATTGAAAACCATTTCCATCAAAACGATTTCAATGCTAAACCATTAAATAAAACTCCCTTCTTATTGAAAAATAAATCCATAAAAGTAATTTCAATCTCAAACCATTTCAATAAAACACCCTTTTTATTGAAAACCAAATCCACCAATTTCATTTCAATCTCAATCAATTTCAATAAAACGCATATTTTTTTGAAAACCCATTTTTCATCAAACAATTTACAAATTTAGAAAATCCATAATTTAAAATCATCATTTTAAATTCAAGAAGCCAAATCACTTTTCACAAAAAGTCACCAAGATTTCACAATTTCATCAAAGTCATAATTCATCAATGAAGAAGTTTGACTATATTATTTTCAAAATCAAATCCATTCAAAAAAACCAATTAGAAACTAAGATTATCAATTCTAGAAAGAGGAGTTGATAGAGAAGCATCTTACCTGTAGGGTTTTGATGAAAACCACCACAAACGTAGAACGCACAAGAGAACAAGGTTAGTTCTTCGAGAACCCACCTTAAAACTCTTCTCCTAGAAAAGACCAAATATTATAATATTTTTCATCCACACACTTAGATATACCCATAACGGGCATATATCTATGAAACCAAGGGAAGAGGAGAAGTAGATCTATGTAGATCTAAGAGACCGATCAAGAACGTAGAAGAATGATAACATACCTCAAGAATCTGGCTTTGATTCTCCAAGAGAAGCCTTCAGATCACATCCAAAACACATGGGAGAGGTTTTAAAACCTTTAAGGGGGATTAATCCCGAGTTATGGCTGCTTAGGAGCTTAAATGAGGCACTTAGAGGAATGAACGGGTGAGATCCACAATTTAAGGATCTCATTTAAGTGATTGCACGGTCAGTTCGCATGGTTTGACAAATCGTGCACTAACTGGGAGTTAGCTACTACCTTGGTCACCCCTCTCTCATGGCCTCATCGCACGTTCTCTCCTAACTATGCACTAATCATGCGGGATCTACTGCCTCCAAGACCAACTACGCACAGTTTTTCCCACACGGTTTAGTCAAACGGTGAGGCTTCTGTGCGACTACCCCTTTGCCTTAAAACTTCATAAAAAGTTCTCTCGACTCTCTCATTCATCATCATTAACCTTTATAACCATTAAAATCATTATTTAAGGGTTACATACTAGAAACATAGGGTTCTACATTACCCTATACAGACTAATGTTAATTTAAAGGAAAACTAAATCAATTAGAATACGTACAATGAATCTCCTTATATACATGTTTTATAATTAAAAAAAGTATTTTAAATCATTAAAATCATAAATACAAAAATCTATAATATATTAATTGTATTTATGATCAATTTTGGGAACAAACCATATTAATAAACAATTAATATTTTTAGAGATGGGATAAATATTTCGGAACTATTTATAAATAGGTCATTTATAAACACTGTTAAATTTAATCATTCAATCTGTAAAATCCATAATTTATGTAAATAGAAACACTTTACACTTATTTCTAATATTAACTCATTAATATTATTCAATATATAGAATTTACATTAAATAATTGATAATTTATGAAATAATGACATTTTATATTTAAATATCTATTTTCTAAAAAAATATAGATAATCTAAATATCACATATTTAATATCATTTGAACCTTTTATAAAATAATATATAAAAATAAATTTGATATGGTTTAAATAATATCTGTAAATATGGCTATTTTAATTTTATATATTCAGGTTTATAGTTGTGAACAATTCATAATGTCAAATGTAAAATCCTTTATAATTTTCTTTATATGGTAATTCATAAACCCTCTATATATTTGTCTTAAATATTTCACTACAAAAAATCTATAAAATCATAAAATGTATTAAATATAAATATTTGATATTCTGTATATTTATGTATTTAAGTGTTTCTTAAAAATTTAATAATTAATTAAAAATCTATATTTAATTAACTATGTATTAACTTATAAATTAAATAAATATGACAAGATACTATTAAATATGATTTAGAAACTATTTATAAACCATGTTAATCAATTTTAAATTGAAATTTCAAATAAAATATAATTTTCAAGGATAATATTTATATCATATAGAAGATATCCTTATTTTTGGCCTGCCACATTTTCAAACATATTCTATTACTGATAATTTGTCATTTTTTTTATCTTCGTTGAAACATTTCATGTCATGTTTTATGACATAGGATACATCTAACAATTATTTTATGCTCTATTATTACAAATATTGAATGACACCATCATAGAATACAATATCAAATATTTTTAAATAGGAATTTAAAAATCTAAAAGAATAACATTGGATTATTTATTATGATATCACATATTATATAATATGTTCTTATCATAGCTTCAGATATAACATATCTCAATATAATACATAGTAAAAAAATTTAGTCATACCAAATGATATAGAATATGAAATGTAAATTGATTTCATAAACCATAGTTTGTAGTATGATATTTTAAATCAAAATTCATCGTAAGGATCTTATACAATTAAATGTTTTATATGGATTTACTAATGATTAATAAAGTAAATAAAAAAATTATAAACTATAAAATTCCTTGATCACCATTCCTTTAAAACCAAAATATATTAAATTGGAAATGAATAATGTTAAACATACACTAGACTTCGCTAATAAAAATTTTGTTAGTCTATTCTTGATGTAGATCAGAAGTTATAGTCTTCTTACTATTACATCTATAATGTATCCGTAGTAAGTACCAAATAAACAAAGTATTGTGTGTAGGATCTCCCTATCCTCTATGATATTCTATTTTTAATGCCTCGACCCAGAAGATACTCGACTATTTCCCCAATCCAGTGCACCACAACCCCCCCATCATGACTCACCATGTGCTAGATGGTCTTAATTAGTGGTGAGGTTATATAAGGTTACAATGGGGATATTATTCCCTCATTACCAGAGTATTATAATAGTGTAAATAAAATGAAATATATTGAAACCAGGGAAAGTGTTAACCAATAAATACAACATAAAATTAAATAAAAAATGAAAAATCCATACATATTAGATCACCTATGAGGGGATCATACATAGGAAGTATAAAATAAATTGAATTAAACTGATTCTGATATCCTATCCCCCAAATGGTATCAAATTTCCAGCCCCATTATCCTTAACCATCCTATCATGTCGAGAAAATGAATTGAAAACATATGGTATTTCCTTATACAAATCCTTTCGAAAAAACAGTGGTTTCTATGGATCCCAAGATTCTTGGTTACCTGGGTAGGGTGTGGGTATAACTCAGTAGGCCACCACAAACTACATCCATAAAATTACTGGTCTAATATGTAAGTATTCCTATATTCTATAAATAAATAATTTAAATAATTATAAAACTATTTTAATAGTAGAAAAAATATCCACTAAATCTTGGGATCTACGGTGACACACGAGTTTAGAGTATACCATATTTGATCTGTAGGTGCATGACCATGATCAAACCTACCAAAATATTTTATTTTTTATTTATTTATAAACGTATCATGATGACTATACCAACTATAAATAACCAAATTAAATTTAGTGT
The DNA here is from genome assembly GCA_963277665.1 of Viscum album. Taxonomy (NCBI): domain Eukaryota; kingdom Viridiplantae; phylum Streptophyta; class Magnoliopsida; order Santalales; family Viscaceae; genus Viscum; species Viscum album. Next base: position 1,650,100,760 of record OY728152.1, read on the forward strand.
TCAACCAGACATTCTTGAGTATCAGAAAGGGTTCAATGTAATATGAGTTCTCATCCTGACATTCCTTAGTTATAAAGTATCACACATAATGAAGATTCTAAACATGGAATTCCTAGTCACCAGTAATCAAATAGAATCCAATGAGAAAATATTATCATTATATTATAATTGGATTGCTTATCTCAACATTCCCAATCATCCAGTATCACATGGGGAAAAGCACACCTTGTGGAATTACAAACCCATTGTCAATCACATGGAGTCTGAGAGATAATACCATTATTACCATAGATATATTATCTTATGGAATTCATATTATCATTACAAAATTCCCATGTAGTACATGTTATTTTGAATATATGTACTCATACCGAAATTCACAATCATCTGGAATAAATTTAATCATCTAATTGACCTATGATTCATTTCATTTATTTTAATTAGGCCCAATACCACCACAAACCAGAACCACCACATCATGTCTTATGTTTCGTTTTTAACTTCAAAACCATGATCTATGAATATTTTAAATCTAATACATCAAATAATTTCAAATCCCAATTCATATAGGTTTTATTTCATTCATAATGGAACACAAAAAATCATCCCACAGAAAATATCATTTAATCAATTCATCATTATTTATGAATGTTTTTGGATTCCCAGACCACTCCTTGAATACTATACTATTACCTTTGGTATGATACAATGTACTATACCTTATATAATTATACTTGTTTATGAAATTCCATTTCAAAGTAATCAATTAATAATTATTTTTTAAAACCATTTAAAACATAATTTAGGAATCTTAAAACATAAATCAATTTCAATGTTTTAGTCCCCCAACTAAAAATTACAATTTAAAATACCATTTTCTATTATCTAAAGAGTATTAAATGTGAATTTATCTAAGTACCACTCAATTTAATCGTTTTATATTTAAATTAGATCATGCACAACTATAGTTATTGAATCCTTTTACACATATTATTAGGTGATTTTTTAAAAAATATATAATAAATAAAACCCATAGATTGTGAGGCCTAGTGTAAATTGAGGACTTCATTCATAGTAAATAAAAATTAAATTTAAAAAATGGATACTTATTATATTATCTGAAATTAATGCATATATCCCAATGGTATCCTCAAACATCATAGGATAATAAGGGGAAATCCATAAACAATGGGGTAATCTAAAAGACCATTAAGGAAATAAACATGATAGAAAATAATAATATTTAATTTAGAAGATATTACATGATATCATAAAAGGTAATGATGATGAATAATCACAAGGGAGAATAAAATAATTAAATGGTATCATTATATCATGGAAATATGTTATTTTGGTAGAAATATAAATCATGATGTAAGCACAAGTCAAGGCTAACTTCCAAGACAACATCAAATGGTGGATGTAGTCCTGCCATGGATTTGTTTCACCCCATTATCCAATACACAAAATATGATTAAAAACATTACAAAATTCATTAGATCACTCTCTGGGTTCCCCCATGAATACATGTTCATGCTTACATGTTTCAAAATGATATAATCATTATTAAGGCATAATCAGAAGGCCATAGAGAAATAAATGTAAGTCATGCATTACATGATTAAAGTGATAATGAATTATATGTATATTTAAGAGAAATTTATACATAATTTATATTAATTTAATAACATCAACGAGTGAGAGAGTGTGATTTTGAGAGATAAAGGTCAGACCCTAAATAAAAAGGTAGGTTCAAAGAGATCCCTTGCCTGATATTATATAATCCTTATACATAGGTTCTTAATGTGATGGATAATCAAATTAAATTTGTTAACTAATTAATTAAATACCTTCTCTATATATATTTGATTTAATTTTATTTTATTATATTTCAGTATAACCATTTTTATGAGATATAATGTTTAATTTCAATATTCTAAGGATGTTTGTTTCATGCTTCCAAGGTCAGATCAGCTATGTAAAATTATTGACGTGCTTTTCAAATGGGACTACACCTCAAGAATTGAAATAAAATAATACTAATGTCTATATAAAACTTTAATTGGTCCCAAAAACTCATTAGTTTACTAACATATGGATTCTTCTTTTATTAAAAACATTTTCATTTTAAAACTAGATCATTAAGTCCATTTTACTAACCATCAAGAATTTGATTGGATTTATTTATTTAAACAATTGTTAAAACATTATAGACCGTGAAATATGTTATAAAAACTTATTATCATCATATTTGACCATAAATGTTTTTATTAATAGACTTGAAAGTAGTGGACACAAACAAAGTATATTGGTCGTGGAAGTGGTGAAGCAACATTATTTTAAATAAAATTGATTTAGAACCAAAATAATGGATTTTAGAAGGTGAATATTACACTAACATAATTAAATTTTCATATATTTATAATAAAATATTCATTTTTTCATTTTGTATGAGGGAGGAATAAAGAAAGTAAAAGACGAAATGAAATAACAAATAAGATTATAGAATATTATCTCTTGAATGATATCCCTTGAAGTACTCTTTAACCCAACTTGGTATTCGAATTTTGGAAGAATAAGGCCCGTAGTTATGTGTGTAGAGAGGTGAGGAGAATGTTGGGAAGAAATTTTCATTTTTATAATGCTTTGATGTTGTGAGGAGAAGTGGAACTGAGTGGAGGTATTTATAAGGGTATGAGAGGGGTGTTATTGATTATTAAATTAACCAATTTATTATTTTGGTTTAGGACAATCAATATTATTGATTCTTGTGACTATATTAGAAAGTGGGTATTTTGAGTATTAACTAATGTGTGATTACTATTGTCTTTGTCCATTAACATTTTTATTTTAATGATCTAAAATCATGTTTTTCTGTTTCTAGTGAAGTTAGTGTTTTATTATAGTTAACTATATTCTGTAAAAGATTAAAAAAATATAATTCATAATTTACTATAAATATCTATTATTTTTTAAATGGGATTTCATTCGAATCTTACAGTAGTTAAAAATCTACCTCTAGTTCAATTTTTTTACTTCTAGATAGATCTACCATTAGATAAAACTACCACTAGACAGATCTAATACCATATAGATCTATTACTAGAAAGATATACCAACAAAAATATCTACCACCTGATATATCTACTATCAAATAGATCTAATTCAAGAAAGATCTAAAGTCATATACATCAACCATCATAATATTCTACCATCACTGGTTTCTACCGCCAGCTTATTCACTGTTAATTTATTTCGATAGATCATTCTATAGGAACATTTGTTACCATAACTGGCTCGAAATTATTTCAAAATTAAGTTTTGAATTTCTAGGAAAAAATATTTAATCCATAAAAAAGCACATGGTTTTAAGAATTATTACTCATTAAGAAACCCATATATTTTATAAAGATAAAGTTATACATTTCCAAATCTGTCTCTTAGTAAAAGGATCCTTCTTATTAAATAAATATTCTAAAAAGTATAATTCGACTTTCAAGAAAGATTTATGTACATTAAATCCCCTTGATGTGTGAAAGATTTTTATTCACATGAATAGATATAGGAATATAGATAAATATTAGTTGTACTATAGAGAATCATTAATATACATGTGGGTAGATGAAAAAATACTATAAATAGAAGGATCTTTATAGATTTCAATTTCACTATGTTATTGAACATTAAAGTGATGAATCGGTAGAAGATTTATTGGGAGACATTTAAAGGCATCTAAGAAAAATAAGTTATTCAGATAGAGCTTCACCACTTCTTCACGTCTATATTACTGCACTTTTTTATTTCAGTATAATTTTGACCATTGTATTTTTACTCTATTTATTTGTAAAATAATGTCTCCTTAACTATACCACAGATTTCTTGACACAATCCCCATATTATTTTCTTATATACATCCATGTATAACTATAGAAGAGTACATGTGTGACTTATACATGAATTCTTCCAAGTAGAAATATTGAAGGGGCCTTGTCCTAGGACATCCTTTTGTTCTATTTTTTATCAAGAACAATCCCTGTACTGGATTAGTTTATTATATAATAAACTACTTGGAAGTGGTTGATTTTCCAATTGAGGGGATTAGGTATTATCATGAGATGTAACCCCATACATATTTCCACTATGGTATTTCATGTTTTGTTTTCTTTATTATAATGTAAACTAGTTTATCAGTTTTCTAAAAACAAAACAAAACTATACTTAGATTGTTGAAAACAATATATTTTTTATATACTATGTTTGACATTGGATGCTTAGCTTAAAATTTTAAAGTATTCTCAAAGATATTTTAACTGTTTTGTGATTGATGTTTTTGTAATCCTTTCCAAAGGTAAAATTATATAATTCCAGTATTTTAATTAAATATTTGTTTTAATAAAATAGAGGGATTTATCAATTTAAATCTTCCTACATTGTGAATTATTTTTCTATAGAAAGATGAAATAATTATCAACTATAAAACGAAAAAATGAGGAAAAATTTCAAACGAGAAAATTTATAATGATCTATATAATTAACTTATATTATTAAAAATCTAACATCACTTCTTAGTAAATAGACTACTAATAAATATACAAAATGTATTGGTTTCAAACCTAGATAGAGTAACATATATAATAAAGTATTTTTACATAGTTTTAGTAAATATTTTTTTAATAATGATTCATATTCTACTCGACCTAATAAATATTTAATACTAAAATTCTACAGAATTTTTAATATGAAACTAGAAAAATAATTATGGATTAATAAATCACTTATTACATAGATTTATAGAACCAAGAAAATATTGGTTCAAAATCGTTTTTTGTTATTCATTGATATAGGAAACCATTACAATGATTACCAGTAATAACTTACAGTATATGGATAGTGTATGTCTTAGAAACATGAGTTATGAATACTCTACCTTAAATAATCTTATTAAATTTTATGGTGAACATGTTTTTTTTGGTGACATTTCCAAAAGAAAATTTATTTTACTTAGTAAATTGGGAAACTCTAGTATTATTTTAATTTCTAACATATTATTTTTATATTATTTAAGGTATAAATTTGTTATAATAAAATATTTATATAAATTATGGTTATCATGTTCGTTTTGAAAATAATTCATGAATGAATTATGATTTTATGAATATTTTATTTTTCAATGTTATACGAATTGAAAATGATTATCTATTAAATTAAAATCATTATATTTTCATAATAATTTTTGGTTAAGTACATTTCAAAAATAATCTTGTATTTATCATTGGAGATGAGGCCATTTGATCCTGAACACAAATAGATTTCTATCTAGGAAATTTTTAGTCACAGATCTTCCAAAATTAGAATTTCTTACAGAAAAAGTCAGCAATCCCTACTAAAAGGGAAAGTGGGCCAATGTCTCTTTAAACAAAAGAAATAAGTTTTAACTTATCAACCCATAGAGTTGGTTCATATGGACTATTTTTGACCTGAAATAGTTTCATTTTTAACAAGAAAACCTCATTCCTATGTTATAGTGGATGATTATTCAATATATTTTTTGGTATATTTCATTTCTTATAGAAGTTAAGTTCTTCCCAATTTTTTTAAATATTATAAATTTTTAGAAAATATTAAGGTAATTATATTTAATACCATAATAAGAGATCATGGTTGTGAATTTATATATTAAGAATTTGAATCATTATCCCCACAACATGGTCACACTCATAAAATTTATACTACAACAATCCCATGGTACAATAGTGTAGTGGAATTAATAAATATAACCCTTCATGAAATTTATTGGACCTTATATTATGACTTAGATTTACCTATTTAATTTGGGGAAGAATATTTGATTAAAACATTTTTATAAAATTAAAATAGTTTTAATAATATATATTTTAATGAAAACCACATATTCGATATGTAATGGTTGAAACCAAAAGTTAATTAATTTACATTTTCTATTTTTAAAGTATTATTAACCACTTAAAATGATAATATATAAAGGTCTACATCACATAGTGATGAATGAATTTTTATTTGATACTCTAAAACAAATAAATCATATGGGGTATTTAATAAAAATGGCTGATATTTTGGAAGAATCTGTACATGTAAAATTTGAGAAAATAGGTATACATGAGCCTAAGAAACCTTTATAATATCATGAAGATGATGTTTATAATTTTGAAATAAATGCTAAACCAAATGATAATTTTATCCAACCAATAATAAATAATCATACAATTTTGATAAACTATTTAAACTTAAACCTATAGATGAGAATGAAATTTCAAGAACATAAATTCCTAGAGAAGTAAGGACTCATAGATATAATAAATTTGATGATATTTTTGGTGACATAGATAGATGAACAAAGACAAGTGATTCTCATTGAAAAAAAAGTTGTTCATTAATAATTATTTTCATATCTTGATGTAATGAAAATCAAAGAAGGAATTTATGATCAATTTTGTGTAATGGAAATTTAAGAAGAGATAAATCAATTTTAGAGAAATAAATTTTGGGAAAGAGTTGAATGACCTAAGGATTACCTGAATTTTGGAATGAAATGGGTTTTTTGAAAAAATATTGATGAGTAACACAGTATAATAATAAATAAATAAAATTTCCTACACAAGGGTGTAGTCAGAAAGATGTATTCAACTATGAAGAATCCTTTATATAGTAGCTAAAGATGAATTTATCAGAATATTTATTTCCTAGTCATCATATTTGGATTCAAATTTATATAAAATGGATGTTAATAATGCATTCATAAATGGTTATAAAATTGAGGAAGCATTTGTGGGAACCCTAATGGATTTCAAAATCAATACTTTCCAAATCATGTTTTTAATTTAAAGAAAGATTTATATGGTTTAAAACAAGCACTGTGATATTGGTTTGATAAAATATCTTAATTTATGAATTAAAATGGATTTAATAAAGGAATAGATTAACCTATATTATTTATTAAAATAATTTCCAATGATTATTTGTCTGTGAAAATCTATGTTGATGAAAATATTTTTATTCTAAAAAAATTATTTAAGTACTAATTTTTTAAAAATGGTGAAAAATTAATTTGGAATGAGTTCTATGGGAGAGTTAAATTTATTCTTTATTTTATGATATTATAAAATAAAGAAGGAATTATTTTTAATAAAATTAAATATACTAAATAACTGTTAAATAATTTTGGTATTGATTGTACTCAATGTAGTGATAATTCCATGAGTACAAGCTATAAATTAGATCCTAATGAAACTAGGAAAAAAAGTTGATCAAACCTCTTATAGTGGTGTGATTGAATGATTACTAAAAATAGATTCCATATAAACTGATATAATGTTTAGTGTTTGTATGTGTTCCCATTTTCAAGGAAACCAAAAATAATCACATTTAATTGTTGTTAAAAGGATGTTCCAATACCTAAAAACCACAACCAACAAAAAACTATTTTAGTATAAAGGAAAAATAATTAAAATAGTAAGTTATTTAGATGGAACTTTTGTTTTTTTATATAATATTAAAATAGAACTTCTACGTCATTTCACTTTTTGGTCATGTTTCTTATTTCATGGTGTATTAATGGAAAAGCACTCTTTCATTATCTGCTACGGAATATGAGTAAATAGCTTCAGGCAGTTGTTCTGTAAATATTTTGTTCATAAAATACACATTAATAGACAATGGATATCAATATTAACATGTACCTATAATTAATGATAACATAAGTGATGTAATCATTTATAAGAATCATGTGTCACGTTCTAGAAAAAAACATATTTATATAATAAATCACTTTTTGAGAGACCATTTTCAGAAGGGTTATATAACTCTTGATTTCCTTGCTACAAAAATAATCTTATTGATATATTCTGAATGATATTGAATTTTGTTAGAATGAGATATTTTAGAAACGAACTTGGAATAATTAATTATGTTTATGTCTTTCCTTATTTCATTTACATTGTTTATGGTAATGAAATATCACATGTATGATACTACTTTCTCATAATATAATTATAATGTAACGTTGTGTGATCTACTGTTGGTATTCCACCATAGCTGGTTTGTCATATATAATCTACCATTTCTGATCTACCATATATGATATATCATGGATTATCTACTAGGGATGATACACAATAAGGATCTACCATTCAGTTTCTACCATGACATGATACCATGATGATTCACCATTGCATACTACTGTTTGTATGGTACTCTGAGAATATATTGTAGGAACTACTATTCCTAGTGCTATAAATTATCTTGTTTATTTTTATTATATAATCATTTGTATACAAATATATATTATCTTATTTAATTTATTTCTATTTAAAATTTAATTTGCAAATCCATAAATGAAAAAATATACTTAAATAAGACTCTGATGAAAATTCACTTCTCGCATGCACCATCTGAAAACCATATATTTTCCCTCTTGACCTATGACCTTCTATATCCAACCCACTACCCTTGAACCAGTGTGTAAATAGTTTGATTGAGGAATCCTACTAAATTTCTTGATGAATCAAATACTTCAAAGAAAGATAGAGGATAATTTAGTCTTCTTGTAAAACTAAAAAATATAATGCCTATGTCTCACATTATTTTCACAGAGAAGAAAATATATTTATCTGAGTTTTCTTAAAGTAAGATTCTGATTTGGTGTGTTATGTAGCTCAATATATGGGTTGAATGTTTCTCTAGTAATGACTTACAATTCTACCATAGTTTGGTTCATTAATTATATTTATTACCATATATGATTTAAAGGATAATAAGTATGTTATAATAACAATGGTGGATCGAAAAAACTTTATTTCTATTCAAAGAAGTGGGATATATGTCTAAAGGACCTTGGAAAAGGTTTATACCATGAATATAAAAGATGAATTACCATTAATAATGATAATTTTGTGATAGAGTATGCACTTCTAGATCTCACTGGAAGTACAAAAGTTCAATGAACGGCTACAGTAGAGTCAGGTGTATAATATTATTTTCGGTTTACGTGGATCCAACTTATGTTATGTCATTGTAAGAGGGAATTTATCAGAATGAGTCATCAAGACATTTTAATCTTGTTTCATATGGAATTATTAGATAATATTGATTTTTATAGATATTTATTGGTGCATATAATTGAACTATGTAAGCCTACCTCAAATTCAAATTATTTTTGATACCATAAGATGATATCTTCATTTGTATATTATAGAGGTATTATGTTATGAGGAGAAGAAAAAGTGACTAAGAGTGATTTATTTTTCCATAGTATGTTTCTCAGTAAGGGATGAATGTGAACAAAAACCCATGTATGCAATGAAGGGTAGTGGAAAATGATAAATTTTATGAGAAGTTCCACCAATATGAATATACTACCATACTAGTAGATATGGATGACCCGATTAGAGAGAAAAATAAAATTGTATAGTTTTATTTAGATGATGGAAATGCAGAAGTTTCAAATATTGGGGTTAAAGTATAAGAATTTGCAGATGAAGATGAATAATCTATACATATTTTAGTGAAAGTGGTGAGTGATCATGATGTTTTCAATATTCCAAATGTTTCATTTGGATCTCCTAGTCCACCTCTTTCCCTTTTTATCATATATGTATTTCAAGAAGATAAGTATAAAATAGAAGAGAATAAATTATCTAATATTAAAGGGATTTAGGAATGTTATTTAAATATTCTAGAGGATGTGGTTTTTCTATATTATGATTTATAGTAGGATATTGATGGTGTAGATGAGGATGATTAGTCCTTCCCTTATCGGAATATCACTAAATTTTTTAGTTCTTCCTATGGATAGTGTTCTAGAATATCTCAATTTGTTTCAGAAAACCAGAAATCAAAATATAGATATAAACTAGATACATTATAAGGATAGGCATCTAGAGGCCTTGTTTATCCATTCTCTTTAGAAAAATATGAGGATACGACAACTTTTAAGGGGAGAGGTATCTAGTCTCATCCACGCATCTATTGTATTATTCCAAATCATGGGATGATAATGATGATGATGGATATGATGATCATGAAGACCACTAGAGAATGATGAACCTTCCATATTAGTTTCCCCTAGATGTAATAAGGGATCTCTAGTGGAGAGGATTGATTAGTTATATAATTTAAAGGATTTTCATCTGGATTCCCCTTTTATAGAAACTTGACATGAGAATGATGTAGTGCATAAAAAGTAGGGGACATCACCTAATCATGTTTCTACTTTTCATCCTCATTCCAAATTTATGACTAGATATGATCTGGATTCCTTTAAGGATAGTTTTTAATAGAACTAATTGTGATTCTATGATCCTCATCCACTCAATAAAAAAAGCTATGTGAATGTGACAAAGGTATTATATATTTCTGGGTAATTTCTTCTCTTCGAGTAAGAATCTTTATCAGGATTGGAGTTATATAATTAGAGAACAATATTTCATTAGAACAAATGACTACCATTTACTATTATCTTGAAATAATGAGATCTAATTAATATTAGATAGAGTTATCTCTTATAAAAAGGATGGATTCTTTATCTACTCATAATGATTCTTCTACCGTAGCACCACCTCCTTATGCCCATACATCATTTTATGATACTTTTATTAGATCCATAGAAAAGGAAGGGATATAAGCCATGATGGGATATTTACCTAATTTTAATTAGGATGAGCTTCACCAGGTAAAATATCATGGTGATAACTTTTTTATGTTGTTCAGAGAGTGAAAAAATGATGCTAGAAGTGTTAGAGATAAAATAACTAAAGATATTAAGTATTATCTAACAAGGATTTATAATAATCGTGACCTTAAATCCCATTTTATATTTTTGGGCGAGATTTTGAGAATTACTCCTATGATTTAGTCCTTCACAAAGAAAGTGACCCCATTAGAGAGTTTGGAACCCCTGATCATGTTTTTTATTGACTAGAAAATTATCTTCTTCAAGAAAATATAACAGGTTTTTCATGTGATTACTCAGTATGTGATGTTTATGGAACCATTTTTTTCACCACCAACACTAAAATAATCACACCTCCCTCTATTCCTATGACTGCATCGTTTTCTGGATATTTTTTAGTTCCCATACAAACCACCTCTATTATAGTTAGTTCTTTTGGAATTTAACCAGTGGAGGCTGTCAATATTCTCAGACTTGTTTCATTAAGGCCTCCAACTCATATTTCTCCTTCTACCCATCATGATATTGGAAAATTAAAGGAACAATTAGATCATACATCTAGTTGGGAAAAGGCTTATTCATCAAAATTTGATTAGTAATTGACAGGTTTTTTTAATCCCTCTAATTATGTAATATTTTTACATTTCAATATTTCGACAAACCTATTTATCTTCACAGTCATTTATCTATTTAATTTTATATTATTTCAATATTTTTGACAATCATAAAAGGAGGGGTAAGGTTATGGAATGAGTAATGAATTGATATTCATTTCAGATGATCTTTGAATAACTAAGGAGATAAGGAATGAATAACAATACATTTCATATGGACATTGATTCACTAAGTAGATTGTTTATTTTTAACTCTTAAAATTTTCATATGTTCAAATATTTTTATAAGATTATAAATTCCATGAATTATTATCATAAAAAAGGGGGAGATTTTTTTTTCTTAGTCCAATCACCTCCTTATTTTAATGATATCAAAAAAATTTATTTATATTTCTAATGAATTTATTGTTTTATTATAGGATACTACATTATGTCTAAAATCCTAAAAAATTGTCTATGTCCGGATCAACCAACTATATCTACCCCAAGTTGAAATGATCTAATATTCAATGCAACAATCTATTCAAATTTTTTCAATATTTCAATTATCTGACTGCCATATAGATATAAAATCAGAGAGATCTATACCCAAGAAAATATAATGGTTGATATATCTTCATCCAGATAGATCTACCATAAATAAAATCTACCGCAAGGGATATATATCAACTGATAGATCGTCATCTATATAGATTTAACATTAGAGAAATATACCAGAAGCTGCTACTATCATATGTTGTTATATCTAGGTTGTGCTACTATTGTGAACTACCTCCAGAGCATGCTACCTCCACATATTCTACTATAACTCTATATAATTACCTTCTAAATTAACAATATAATGGATATTTTAAAATATTTAATGAAAAAAATGGAATATGGATTTAAGAATGATTAATCTTAAACAAATCCAATTATTTATTAAATAATAATTCACACCCTTCCTGATTTATATCTCAGAAAAAGGATCTAACTTAATTTATTATAATATATAAATAGATAATTGGATATTCAAGAAGGATTTAAATTCATAAAATCTCCATCACGTGTTGAAGTGTTTTATGAACATGCGTGGATATTTAAATTCAAAGCAATATTCATTAGATTACAGAGAATCATTGATTTACTTGTCTGTGGAAGAACGCATATTAAAAAGAGAAGTATCTTTTATGTATTCAACAACACACTATTTTATGAAATTTCTATAAAAACTCAGTGGAATCATCATAAGAAAACATTAAATGAAATTTGTGAAATCATATATATTCAGATTGAGTGGCACCACATATTAACATCTCTATTACCCCTATCTTTCTATTTTATCATACTTTTGTGTTGTCTTTTTGTTTTACACAGTTCATTTGTAAAATTTATTTTCTTATACCAATCTAGAGAGAGCTTGAAACTCTCTATTGATTCCAGTATTCCATACTCCCATGTATACCTTTATAATTAGTCATGTGTGACCCATACTTGTTTTTTTCCATATATAAATGTAAAAGAGGATATTTTTTACTTTGAATAACTTGTGTGATTTTGTGTGTAATACATGATCCAGGTTGTGGATCCGTTTATTGTATAATAAACTACTTAGTAGTTAGTGATATGTGATTAGAGGGGAATAGGTCAGGGCTTGATGCTAAACCACTTTTTTATTTCATTTTATTGATTTCAAGATTTTTTTATTTTTTTAATGTAAATTAGTTTCTTTGTTTTCTAATACAAAAACAAATCTGTAAAATGATAGCTGACTTTAAGATGTGTTTTATATGATTTTATTGATACTAGTTGATTAAATTAAAAAGTAAATATATTTTAAAAGATATTTTATCTAATATGAGATTGAATTTTTGATAATCATTTCCAATGAACAAATTATATAATTGAATATTTTTTATTAACTAGAAATTTTTATCAACGTTGTGGATTTATGTTTTTAAATTTTTTTAACAAAAAAATAATTATAAAATAAATTCACCCCCACTTGAGTTATCCACTCTAATGAACACTTATATAATCCATGAATGAAAAATTCATGTACTTAGCGTATAATGATAAATTCCATATTTTACCATATTCCACTATTCAGTAAAAATTCAGTTATCTTAAAAAGTTTGGCAAAATTCAACCTATCAATTTTTTAAAATTTAGATTTCTAAAATGAATTCCATTTTATAAAAATAATTTATTAAATATTAGAAATTTAATTTTAATTTAAAATAATCATTTATTTAAAAAATATTAATTTATTATGATTTATTTTCCTACCCTTTGAAAAATTTATTTTTTCCTCATAAAAATATATTATCATTTAAAAAAACAAAATTTAAATTTATAAACCTATTTTATGAATATCAAATTATTTTAAAATTATTTTTTTATAAAAATGAAAATAAAAAATCTTTTTGTTTTATAAGAACATGAACACAAATTTTCACATTTTTGAAACATATATTTAATTGTATAATGATATAAACATATCATATTTTAAATTTATAATATACCTTAATATTATTTTATATTTATATAGGTGGGGTTACTATTTTAATGGTCTAGTTACTATTCCTAACTGTTATATTAATATTCGAGTAGTTAAATTACTACTACAGTGGTCTGATTACTATTCTAATGATATGTCTTTTAATAGACATAAAGGTTCCCTACTTTATATAAATACAGCTTATTTCATTAATTATTCATTAACAAAAATTTATATCAAGGTTATATATTTTCATTTTCAAAATGAATATTTCATTATTAACATTCGACTTCATTTATAGAGTGTTTCTTATGAGTGCAGTTATTCTGGTGGATCAAAAAGATCCATATTTTCATATTTTTGTTATATTATTTTGTATTTTCATCCCATTATAATATTTTCAACTATTGTGGCCATTTTTATTGTCTAAATGTTATATTAAAATTATAATAATATTTTTGTTGGTTTTTTAATTAGGGAATATTTATTATAAAATAGTATATTACTAGGTATGAAAATATTATATTTTCATAATGGAAGTTCCATTGATGAAATATCAGGACGTTATATTCCTCCCTCCCCACTATAATAAATTTCACAATAGAAATTTCATTTTATAATATATTGTGAAAACTAGCAAGGGTACTTCTTCTTCATGGATTCCTCAGGTACCCATGTCACCTCATCATACTTATGGTTTTATTATAGTAACTTGTTTAGGTGAGTTGTCTTGTTCAGTATGGATTATTCTCTATAGTCCAAGATCTTCATCTACTGATCCTCATAAGAGAGATAATTTTCTAGTTGTACCACCTCATAATTCTATACATGTGAGGGATGTATTATCTACATCCTTCAAAAGGATACATAAAAATTTCCACGTTCTTAAGAAATTGTTGGAGGGACTTCTTGTTGAAGGTCCACATATTTGAGGAAGTCAAAAATCTCAACAGGGTCGATGTACCTGGGATATAGAATTCCCTTCCTCCCAAATATCTTAACTTGATCAAATGGATATATAAAGAGGAACACTTTATCTCAAACCTCAAAAACTTTGTCTAATTAATAATTATCATCATAACTCTTCTGTCAGCTTTGGGTAGTCCTGGTGTGTTGTGGAATATTCTTGATCTCCTCTACCATTTCATTGACCATTTCAAGTCCCATCAGCTTGATTCACAAACCTCTTTCCGAAATGTAGGATTTATATATATATATATATATATCCATAATGGGCCTCATATGGTTCAATTAGGATACTTGACTGAAAATTGTTATAGTAAGAGTACTTGACTGGAGGATGGTACATATCACATGCTCCTTTGTTGTTAATTGATCATGATCGCAGTGTTTACTCAAGTGTCTGGATAGGCCACAAAGATTGTACATCATTTTGGGGGTGATAATATATAATGAAGTGTAATTTTGTGTTTACAATATGTTTGATACTTTTCAAAAACTTGGTGTAAATATTGGATATCAGAAAGATATAATTGATAGTGGTTTTATACATAGACTCGCAACTTATATTATGTATATTCATTCATGTTTATTGAGTTATATTGACATTTTTTTTGAAATAATGATGAACAAACCAATTACCACACCACCCCAATCATGGTGGGAGGAAATGGTGCAGGCCAAGGGAAATATCTATGGTGATGGTTTCCCATTACTTTGATGGTATGGGTAATGGTTGCATCATCCACATAAAAATTTTTCTTTCAACCAACCCAAACTAACATTCTAGTAATATTGATGTATATTCTGCAATCTCCATCTTTATATTTCCCCACCAATAGTTCTCTCATGATATCAAAACATCTTCATGTGCCCTTGGGGGAAGGTGAATGTTGAGCTATGTACATCATGTAATAAGTCATTATTTATCTTCAAATATTATAGTATGCATATTTCTGATCCAAATATTCCAACTCATTCATTATATATTTTTCAACTCCATGAATTTTTTTACTTATAACTTCCACCTTCTTCTGTATTTCCAGATCATATCATTGATAATTCTTTATATTCCTTAGAAGAGATGGTTGAGAAATCATTTTAGAATGTAATGATGATGTTCCTTCCTTTATTATCTCATTTACAACCTTTTAATGTCTATGAAGACTAGAACATTATCAGTTATCCTCATTGAAATAGTTTTTAGATCATGTCTACTTAGATCATTTATCACTTTATTTTATTTCCCATGATGGTAGTGTATTGAGAAGTAGTACTCCATGATCCACAATAACCATCATTATTAGGAAATATTTATCTCATTCTAATAGAATATATATAATTATGTCTCTTAGGATCCATATATATATCTCACCTCTCCCCATAGAGATAATGCTAGTATATTTTCAATGTGAATATCACTCTAGCTAACCCTTAGTCATGCATTGGATAATTCCACTTAGGAAATTTAAACTACCTTTAATATTAAACAATCACATTATCATTTTATATCAGGATACAAACTAAGACCCACTTTATAGAATTATAATAAACCAAAAAAAGTTCCCCACATGTGGGTAGGTAAGTACTCATGTAGTGATAAACCTATTTTTAGTTTCCGGATTCTCTTTTTTCATTACTCAATGAAAAAAAACTATACTCCCTTATGATTTATCTTGGTGATTGGGTTTGATAATAACCATGATTTTCTAAAAAATCATCAGTAATACCATTTTATTCTAAGGTAACTACAAATCTCTTTTACAGATGCTGGTCTAGGCCATTATTCAATTTCCCCTATCTTATAAGGGTCCCCATATATCCTCTGTTGTGTGATACAATTTCCCTTGAATGATAATTCCTCCATCCATAACTCACATTTACAATACATTGCATATATTTTCTACTATCATAGTGTTTTTATCCTAGTTTTCAAAGTCTGATAATTCTCCTCCTTACTTTTGGAGTATATTAGTATATCATCTATAAAGATTCCAAAATTTTTGAGGCAAATTTTAAGGACTCAAATCATTATTTCTATAATGATTGATGGATAATTAGTGATTTTTAAAGGAATCACTATGAAATCATTGTTTCTATACCTTGTTTGAAAGGTATTATGTGGAATAAATTTCTTCTTTACCTTTAATTGGTGGTATCTAGGTTGAGGTCCACCTTAGAGAAATATAGTCTCCCACATTGTTGATCATCAAATTCAGTTATCCATAGAATGGTATATTACTTCTTTATCATGATTTTGTTGAGTCTTTTGAAAATCAACATAGAGGTTCATTTCCCCATACCTACCCCATAGTGAAGAACTCAGGAAAATTAAACCATCTTCCAGATTCCCTTGTAATATATTATTCTGTTCTTCTAACTCAATGGTGTCCATTCTATAAGGAGTCTCATATATAGGTAGATATCTATGTAAAAGTTTTATTGAGTACTCAACCTATTAGTAATGAGGTATATCGAGAAACTCTTTAGGGAATACATCTATATAAGCCCTCAAAATGGGCATATCCTTTGTTGAGTCATAATTATTACTACTTAATTGTGCATTCATTTAGTTTTAGAAATAATAAATATTCTATTAAAACTATTTTTCTAACTTTTTATATCCCATGTATTTTAGTATGTTTTTGTATAATATATTACTTTATAGCATAAGTAAAAAAAGTTCTAATAGATAACGAATATAAAAATTGATTATTAAATATAACCCATCATAATAAAAGTGTATATTATTAATTAGAATGAAATTTTTTCTTTACATGTGTTAGACTTATGTATTATCTTTCTAATTGAAAAAAGTCTTGACCATCAGAATTACCATGGTACCGATACATCTCACGAATATTTATTCATTTCATTAGATAGAAAATAAATAAGAAATAACACCATAATATCTTAAGTTTATGTTCATAGAATATATTTTTTTCTATATGAAGGAATATAAAAGATCATTATAATGGTTCTAAACAAAATGACATCTGGAATTTAGTTAAATCTGATCAATATAAGTTGTAATGATCTATCTATTTTAGGTTATTGCATCTAACTTTGAAATATGACTGTTAGAGGTTCCCCAATAAATTCTAGGTCATTTTACGAGACATAATCTGATGTATTCATATCTTAATTCATCTAATGAATGATCTACATGAAAATATCAATCATTATATTTTTAATTATTTAGAGAGTTAATGTTCTATGTAATCCATGTAAGCATTTTAATTCCATAAGAACAATTTTTTTAAAATTGGATGGTTGATCATGTTATTGATCAACAACATCTAGGGATAGGATGATGTTGAATTTAATCCATCAGATTAAGGTATTTTAGGAATATGAAGATAGTGAATGATCATCATATAGAGGTCTTATCAGGATCGGAAGACAGATCCATATCGATCATCATATCGAGGGATTTCCTGATAAGAAAATACATACCTTAAAATAGGTATAAAACTGTGGATACATTTTGTCCAGGTTTCTGGATACCTTATCACTTAATGTTAAATTGTAAATTCTTTTATTAAATATATTAAGTAATTATTAATTTTATATGATTTTTATTTTACTTTTTATTACAAGTAAATAATCATTTTTTGTATATAATTTAGAATGTGAGTCCTTAATTATATTTAGGACATTGGTTTTATTGAACTGATTATGATACTGATAAACTCTGATTTGATTAGACAGTTTCTGATTTCAATTATGATAATATAATAATAATACAATACCTATATATGGACTTTTTAAGTACATAGTTTTTTTTCTAATTTATTTTAATTTTTAACGTAAAATTAACCCCCACCTATATTTGATTACATAATTTGTTAAGATACAAAAAAATTATTATCAAATTAGGATTCATTGGTTATACATTCTATGTTTTCTCTTTCCTCATCAACTTTATGTTGTTTATGTTTTGATATAAACTTCTTGTTTATAAACACTCTTTATACTAACATGTATTTTTTGAAAATATATTCTACTATTTTTATGTTTTAAGGTCTTAGTGATAGAACATTATAAAATCTCAATCCTATTTAACCACCTATCATTGATGTTAATGATTATGAGTACATGAGAGATATGATGAGAAAATTTCTTATCAATACTAGAGTTTATAACCTTTTGATTCATACTGGTGATTATAAGATACCTGAATGAAGTGACTACATTCAAACATCAAGAGAAATAAGAATATTAATTGAATTACAGAGTCATGAATACTCTTTTAGTTTTCTTGAATAGGAATATATATATATATATATATTCACACTACTTCTTGTAAAGATTATAATATCATATGAAAAATGTTATTTATTACTCACTTAGGTACTTCTAATGTTGTAAAAACTAGTGGAGCAGTGATTAGAGAATAATATCATGTTTTTTATTTAATACTTGGAGAATCAGTAGTTAAAATGAATAAATGATTTATTATTATTGTCAATATTTTTCACTCTCTAAGAGAAAAAAATCTTACTAATGGAATTTTGGTTGAAATGATTATAGATATCATGAATAATGAATGGGAATCCAAAGGATTACTTTGGGTGATAGAAGGAATATTACTAATCTTACATTGGATGACCTAGTTGGTTCCCTCATACTATATTAATGGATATTTAATAGTTATTTTTAAAAGGGGGAAATTATATTGATGGATTTTCATTGGTAGATTCATCTAGGGATCCTACCAAAATTCAGACAGTTGAAAAATTTTTTAATACATAAAAGAAAATTAAATATGTTATTAAATCTTATTCTAGTTCATTAGAGCTTTCTGAGAATCAGTTTCAAAATATTTTAAGAAGGATGAATAAGATTATTGAAATAATGATTTTCAAAAAATATACAAAAAGAGTCATAAGGATAAAAAAGATATGAAATACTCTATTGAGTTTACTTGATATGAATGTAAGAAAATGATAAATATTCGATTATATTTTCCTAGGATAAAAATCAAATATTAAAAAGAAATAAATATAGAAAAAAAATTCAATGAAGTATTACAAGAATAAAATTAATAAGGGTCTAGAATTTTTTTACACTTCGAGGGAAATTGGATGAGATAGTTCTTTATAAAGTTATTCACATAATGAAAATTTTGGATAGGGTAGCATTGGTGTAATTTAATAAAAACCTATAGGGCATATATTTCATATAACTAAGGTACAAAAATTTGAATCCCTTTCTAACTCATATTTAAATATAAACTATCATGATGAGAGAATTTCTAAATTATATGATGTAAAATCTTCCATATTTGAATAGGATAATACTCTACTTAGTTATGAAGAAGTATATTGGGTTTAAAAAAATATAGAAAATGGAACTTATAAATTTAATCAAAAAAATAATAATGACTAAAGAAAAAATGACATGGAAAATTAAAAAAATAACTATTTTCTCCTATGAAATATCAAATCCTTCTCAATATCTTGATAAAAAGGTTTAGAAAAATAATATTTTTCTAAGGATAAATAAACATTTATTTATGAGTAAAATAGTTTACAAAATGATTCCATAAAACTCAAAATGAAAACATCTAATACAATGGATAATGATTTTGTTGTATAACTAAAATATAAAATTTCTAATATTAAGAAATTATTATCTTTGTTTACACTGGGATGAAAAACTCGGATTTGATGTGAAAACACATTAATCCTTGTAAAGTTGTCTTTCGAATGGTTTCTATTTATAAAATACCATTTTTCAATATTAACAAAAAAATTCCAAAAAGTGCTCTATTTTTCATAGCCTCAAAGGGGTGGAAATTGAAAAAATAAAAGTTATATTAATAAAGTTCAATCTCTTGGTTTTCAAAAATCTTTATTTTCAAAAATAAATTATATTTTATAAAGAAAATAATGTTCAAAAAAATGTGAGTACCTAATTTTTTTCTGGTAATACGGTACCCAACATTGTTTGAGTTATGAAGGACTAAAATATTTATTTTCATCATAGTAAAGAAACTACCCAAAAAAATAGTATATGGATAGTGGTTTCCTGAAACATTTGAATGGAATGAAATATTTGTTCTAGAAAATTATAATAAAATGGTGGAAAATAACTTTATGATAAAATTCTAAAAGATAAATTATTTGTATAGGTATAATTTTCCTTCATGGAAATTCTTTAATTTAAAATGATTTATTTTTTTAATGGAATAACAACATCCTAATAAGAATAATACAATTATGTGATTACTATTATCATGTCAATAATATAAATGAAAAATGTGTAGTACATAGTTCAAAAGATGAGTTTCTTCTTTCTACCAATCATCATGAGAATTATTTAAATTTAAACATAGAATACCATATAAGTTAATATATAACTTTTCTTAGTGCAATTGATCATCAATCCTAGTTATGGAGTATAATGTTAAAAAATTATAAACAAATAAATTTAGATATTTTTACTAATAAAATAATAGTGAAGGATTTACCAAAACATAGGTTTTATACTTCTAAATTCTGTGATCTTAGTCGATTTAGTATTAAACATAAGTAATGTTTAAATCTATTAGTGATGTCTAAAATTTTAATTCATTAAAATTAGTATAAAATTAATTCTTTGGTCTTACACAAACTAAAAGTATTAGTGGAAAAAACTATATATATGTTTTAGGTTTTTACTACACTAGATATGTGTTGGTCCTTTTTCTAGAAAGAAAATATAAAACCTTTAGTTATTTTAAAACCTTTGTAGATAGTATTAAAAATAATAACAATATCTCTTTGATAACTGTTCCTAGTGTTTATGCTATAGAGTTTTTAAAATTTTACATTGAAACCTTTTTAGTAATAAAGGTATTTTACATAACATTTTGGCACTTGAACTCCATAGTAAAATGTTTTAGTTAAAATAAGAAATAGTGTACTTTGGAATATTACTAGAAACATGCTGAGTGAATACTCAATTGCTAATTTTTTTTTGAAAAAAAGGAATATGTACGTCATATTATTCTTAAAAACATGTATTAATAATATACATTATTAATAAAACTCATTATGAGTTGTGGGTAGGAAGAATCCCAAAACCTTCCCACTTCAATTTTTTTTGATGAAAAGTTTTCATTTTGAATACGAAAGATAATTTATATGAATTTTCTCCAAAATATGATGAAGGAGTATTTTCATATTATTCCATGACTAGTATGTCTTATAGTGTTTTAACAAAATCACAAGTACTATAGAGGAAACAATACATGTTAAATTTGATGAAACTGATCCCTTTGTTTTCAAACAATAAAATCCAAAATCCTCTTATGTTATTTTTGAAACTAATTTTCAACCTATGTCATGATGTTATTATCATATGAAAATAACCACAGAATGTGTTTTGGAAGTTTTTTGTAAAGAATATTTTGAACCTATTATTAAATAATGGACTTTTAAAAACCCAATAAGTCAATTGTTTCTTAGGAATCATCTTAGTGATAATATAATTGGTGATGTAAATCAACCAAATAGTATTATAACATTCTTGATAAATGAAGTTGAACACATACATTTTTTATCTCAATTAGAACTGAATAATCCTAATGAGGCTTTATATGATTAGGATTGGATAAAATATATGCAATACAAAGTCAGTGAGTTTTAAAGAAATGAAGATTTCACATTAGTTGAACGTCCTAATGATACTTCAATAATTAGAGTAAAATAAGTTTCTTTCTGAATAAATGTGATTTAAAAGGAACAATAATTATAAATAATTATAAACATGTTGATAAGTATTATAATTAACAAGAGATAATAGACTAATAGTAAACCTCTATATAAGTAAAAAAGGCATGTAACTAATTGGGTAC
This sequence comes from Viscum album, assembly GCA_963277665.1. NCBI lineage: Eukaryota > Viridiplantae > Streptophyta > Magnoliopsida > Santalales > Viscaceae > Viscum > Viscum album. The sequence continues at coordinate 1,650,123,361 of OY728152.1, forward strand.
TTCTAGATTATAAGGATTTCTTAAATTTCAAATGAATGTGAAGTGTGAATTACCTAATTGATTTTAATCGTGATGTTTATGTAAAAAAATATCCTATTTTTAAAAATAAAAAACATCCACAACATTTTTATTAACATACCAAAGGGCTTTATGGACTTAAATAATATCCAAGAGCATGGTATGATAGGTTAACTGTATTTTTTTTTAAAACCCAATTTTTAAGGGAGATGTAGATAAAAAACTTTTTATAAATATTTTTTTTAGAAATATTATGATTTTATAAATATATGATGATGAATTTATATTTGTATCATCTCAAAATACATTAATATATTATTTTTGGATTTTATGAAATCTGAGTTTGAAATGAGAGTGATGGGTGAGTAAACATATTTTATTGGATTTAAAATATCAGAAAAACCATATGGTACTTTTCTACCATAACATAAGTATAATAAATATTTACTTAATAAATTAGTCTTTTAAAACACTAACCATGTTATTACTCCCATTGATACATCAAAAACATTACATCCTGATTAATATAAAAAAAACTTATTTATCAGAACACTTTTATTGGTTTGATTGGAATCATAAATTAAATAAAATATATTAATCTATATTTAATGTTATTATTATGATAATATAATAGATAAAAAAATACAAAATAGGCCCATTTAAAATACATTAAATTATTTTTTATTATCTTAAAGGAACTATGGATTTTGGTTTGTTCTATTCTTCTAGAAATGATTTTGAACCAAATTTTTTTTTGAATTCTACCTTTGGTGGATATAAAATGGATTGAAAAATTACATTTATAATATGTCATTTCATAGGATATTCATTATATTTTGGTTTGTATATGAAACAAAATTAAGTAGTACATTCCACAGATGATGTCGAGTATTAGCATGTGGAAGTTGTTGTGATCAATCGTTATGGATAAAACACACACTCACAGACTATGGAATGAGTTTTAGTAAAACTAAAATACTTTGTGATAGGACAAGTTCCATTTCAATAAATGAAAATACCTGACATCACTTACATTATAAACACACATATATATATAAGGCTTCGTTTCCTTTGGGGTCACACACTAGACAGAGAATGTTTTTTACAAGTTATCTGAACACAAGAAAAAATTGCAGTTATTTCTACAAAACCACATAGTTTTGATAGACTGACAAACCTTAAACTAAATATATAAATTATAAGTTTTAACTAACTATTCTAATATAATCCTTATCTATGAATCTTCTTACAACAATGAACTCATTTTCTAATGGGGAGTTCATATGCATTTAGTTTTATAAAAATATTCTATTTTCTGAAAGACTGTTTCTTTCTAAAAATTTTATAGACTTTCTAAAAAATATATCAAAAATTTTTTGAACTCAAAATTATTTAAAATTAATTTATTATCAATATGATTTTTATAAAATTTCTGATTTGAAATTTGCTCTAAAATTTACAGAAAATATATTCGTTAATAACTATCATAGACAATATTTTTTATAATTATCATATTCAATTTTTATGATAATAAAATTTTATTATAAATTTATGATAATAAATTTTCAAGAAAAAAAATAATTATCAATTTTTATTATAAACAATCATAATTAGTTTCATTTAAAAATAATAATAATAGGTTACTCATACCGATAAAAGTTTTTCTACTCTAAAACATACTGTTCGGTGTGTTTAGTTTTTTCACTCATTCATTGCATTTATTTATAATTTTTCACATAATTATTATTTTAGTTTTAAAATGTTGTTTTATTAAAAAATATGTTCGTTATAATTGGAATGATACTCCCTCCAATAAATTTTTTCTTGAAAAACTCCGAGAGTTCAAATATACATTTAAAACATTATTCATTTAAATTCTATTTGTCATATCATTTAATGGATTTTAACCAAAACTATTAAAACATTTAAAGTTTGAACCATCACCTATTTTTTACTATATAAATGTGGGACATCTTGTGTCCCACATTGGTTGTTATATTTTTCAATACTGGCCTTCACCATTGTTTTTAGTGCTATGTCTGATGTTTTGGGATTAAACTGACCTTCAACACATGTCTCAGTATGATGGACATTAATAATGATTTCTTAAAAAGAGAAGTTTTTTGAGAATTTCTTGTTTAGAGATCATGGTTTCATAAGTATGATTCTACATTGTAAATTATAATTCCTTTCAATGTTGGGATAATTTCAACATAGAAAATTTTGATAAGGACTTTTACTTACATTACCCAAAAATTGTTAGATAATTTTATGCTTGTATTTAGTTTTTATTTAAATGTGAAAAGTTAGAGGTATCTTTTACGTTGTTTGAAAATAAATTTATGATTTTATACAAAGGATTTATATACATGGTTAGTGTTGCTTTGGATGATATCTCATTCTAATAATATAATTACAGATGTCGGACATGAGTTTGTTAAAACATATATTGTATCTGTAGTGGTAACTATAGTGGATGATAAGGGAAAGGGGAAAGAATTTATAGAGAAAGAAAATAAAACAGTATCCAATACGGTTAGAACATATGTTCTTAGATTATCCTGATATCTAAAAAAACATTAGGAGGTCAGAGAAGAAGGATAAAGAAAAGAATAAGAATAAGAAGTAGGAGGATCAGAAGAAGAGAGATAAATGAAATTAGAAAAAAATAAGATGAATAACAATTAAGAGAATAAAAATAAGAGAAAGAAGTAGAAGAAGAAAAAGATGAAGTGGGTAAGAAATAAAAATAATGGTATGATGAAGAAAAAATAAATACTGATTAAAAAATAATGGAGAAGAAAACATCATAGTCATCATTATCGTCAACTCCCAAACTATCCAAATAAATTAAAGATACATACTTAGAAGGATTATATGATTAAAAATAAACATCAAAATAAGGAAAAAAAAGGTCTTAATCAAAGGAAAAAACAATAAGACCAATTGCATCATGTGATATTTTATGAAAAACTTGAATCAAATAAGAATGTGGAAATTTTAATAGTTTTTTATGAAAAAAATGATTCTAAGAAAGAAAAAAAATTAAAAAATAGAATCCCAATTCTGAAACATCAAGAGTAAAATCTCAAAAAGTATTGTTAGGTTCATTAGTTATGGAATGAACAATTTTATTGGATGATTAAATTATATATTTAAAATGTTTAAAAGGTTAAGTGATTCCATTACTTATATTCCAAATATTGAAGTAAGGTGTAAACTGATTCAGAGTGATCTTAATGAGAAATTAGAGTCCCTAGATTTTATGACTGAATCGGTTGTTAACAGTGAGATAAAATTGAAAACATTAGATGAAAATTACATGGTTTAGAAAATATATTGTAATAAAATGCTTAATTTTTCAAACCAATTTGGCAGTGAACTCATATCTTGATGATTAGTTTTTAGAAGTATTGGAGAATTACATAGAAACAAAAAATCATTTGAGAAATTTTCTAAAGATGATTAGAACTGAGTGATGTTTTTTGAAGTAATAAAAGATAATAAAGATGATTAGGATAAAAAAGATAGGGTTTTGAATGATAAAAATTAACAATAAGAAGTTTCAGAATAGAATACTTTGAATGTGTGAGGATTATCTTCTTCTTGAGAAATATGCAAATAGAAGATTCATTGAGGAACTTGAAAGACATAAATCATACGTTTGGAAGAATGTAGTGATGGAAAAACAGATTGTGAAGATCTAGTAATTGGTTTCAAAATATCATAAGGATCATAATTTTTTTTAAATGAAGTAATTTGTAAAAAAATTAATGAAGAAAAATTTAACTTTTTAATTTTGAATAATTGATGTAACATTTTTAAAATGTTTTGAATCAATGTTAAATATAAAAACCTATTTCCTCCAAATAATGTTTTTCTGGATGTTCTCTAATTACTATTAGATGTATGGTATTTCATTTATTTCTTTTATTATTAATGATTTCACATAATATTGTTTCATCTTCTATCTATTTATAAAATTTTAGGTATTATACAATCCCTATTATTATTTTTATATCACAAAGGGGGATACATTTTTTAATTATAGAAGAATTTTTGGAAGATGATATATGAATTAGGTGGGATTCATAAAAGGGGGGAAATCCTTTGAAATATCTAAGTGGGTAGATTATTTGAAGAGGGAGATATTATCCTGGGGGGTATGAATTAGTACATTCCATAAGATTATGAAGTTGGTATAAACATAGAGGGAGTTAAGATATGAGGGATATCTTCAATGATCATAAATGAATAAAAGATTTTATGTTCTTAAAATTTAATTTTTCTCATTTTATGTATTTTGTTTTCTAGTTCCCAACAAGGGGGAGATTGTTGAGTCCGAAGTCATATATATTAGTCTTCCATTCCATTAGTTTTTTAAATCTGATACAGTCTGTTAAAACTCTGTTTACTAACTTTTAATATCCCTTTTATTTTAGTATGTTTTTATATAAATCATTACTTATACCATATATAGAAATGGTTTTAATATATAGTGAATATAAAATTTAATTATTCAATCTAACCTATCAGACTGAATGTGCATTCTATTAATTGGACTGAATTTTGTTCTGACTAGTGGTTTGACTTATTTTGGTTCTTTATAACTAAAAAAACTAATTGTGATCAAACTAACCTTTGTGCTTATACATTGTACTAAAAGTTGTTTATTTCATTGGTTTGAAAATAAATAAGAAATTCCATAAAAGTATATATATTTGTTGTTATAGGTCTTAATACAAAATTGAATTATAATTTTTCTAAAAAAAGAAATCATAAATTTAGTTAATCTAGATCACTGTGATCTATCAAGTGAAATATGTTTGAGAATAATTTTACTAACTTTGAAATATGAAATATTTTGGTTTATCTATAAATAAATGGTCATTTTAAGAGTTGGAAGCAGATTCATTCTCCACTCAATTCATTTAAATATTACTCTTAATTAACATCTCATTAACATTATTTTTAATTCTCTAGAGAGTTGAAGTTATAAGGAATCCTTATCAAGATTGTAATACCTTAAAAACTATTTTATTTTGTAATAGTGTGTATGATCGTGGTATAGATAAATGACTTATAAGGATAAAAAGATGGTGAATCTGATTAATTAGATCAAGCTCTTTCGGGGATAGGAAGATAAAGATTGATCATCATGTTGAAGTATTCTAGATATATGAAGACAGATCCATAATGATCATCATATCAAGGTATTTTCTCATATGGAATGAGAGAAATTAGAGTAGGTATAAAACAGTAGATACTTTTTGTACAAGTTTTTGGAAACCTTAACTCTTAAGGTAAAATAATAAATTCTTTTATTACTAATTTTAATTAATTATTTCTTTTATAATCATTGAATTATAATTTTTATTACAAGTCAATATTTCTGTTATGCATAGACATTATAAAGTAAGTATTAACTTATCTTTGTGTCATTAGTTTTATCTTACTGATTGTGATGCCGATAAAACTTGATATAATCAGGCATTTTCTAATTCTACTTCTAATGCTATGATAATTAGATGATACCTAAGCATGATATTTTTACATAAAAAGGTTTTGCCTTTTGTTTTAGTTCAATTTTTAAAATACAATTCACCCACCTATGTAGCCATCGTAAACTCTTATAATCTATGTCATTATGTTCAATTCTCTCCTTGGTATCAATAATTTGAGAGAAATATTCTTTCTCATAAGTCAATAATATTTGTTCTTTAGAAAAATATTCTAGTGGATATTAATCCTCATCTATACACTTATATAGAATCAGAGGATGACTTGGGATGTGAAGATTGAGATACTCCTAGTAGTTTATGTTTTATTATATATGCACAGAAAATCCATTACCAATATAGTATTGATGTCCTCTAAATGAAGTAAAAATGATTTTTGTGTTGTTTTTTCCACAAAAATTGATTGAGGGAAATCTCTATACATTGTAGGAAATAATTACCTGATTTTCAGTTCTCATAGATAACTAAACCACCATGTTTTTCTATGTTGTTTGAAAAATTATACTAAACATGAATGATATTAAAGAATCTGTAGAATTGGAATAAAAAAGTAAGTTCACTACACTTGAATAAATAACTATTTTACCTATCACCACATCATTATTGGGATCCACCCCAGTATTACTGATAAAATATGACTATACTTTCTTCCTAGACCTTGTTAGCTATTATCATTAACAGACTATGAAAAACCATATATTAGAGAATTATTTTTCATAATTCATGTGTTTCTTGTAGTTAAAACCATATACTGTAGAAAAATTGTTGATCTAAACCATATTTTCTTTATCTAAATTAGTGGTATTTTTCATTTCCATTAGGGATTGATAATATTTATGTTCCTCTTTTCCAAACATGAGCAATATTTTGATTCCTATTTGAAATTCTCTAGGATTCTTCTTCCAACATATTTGACATGTGGGATGTTGTGTTTTCCTTCCATCATGAGATGTATCAATAGATACTCTTTAATTAAACTCTATTTTGAGCTTATTATCTCTATCCTCATGAGACCATTGAGAGTAACAAACCACCATATCATTATTAAGGTAATAATAAACAAACTATTCATAACTGTCAAAGTCTATAATTTACAAATCTTTTAATAGATTCATATTTAGCCAACTAAAGAATAGGTTTACCTTTATTTCAATGTTCATGAAAAATATAGAGTTTTTTCGTGCATATCCTATGAAATTTTAAATATATAAATTGATATATTTATCTTCAATTTTCATCATTATAAAAAAATATGTTTTCATTTGAAATAAAGATTATTGAAAAAATAATGACTGAAAAGTGTTTTATTTAATCCTTCATATTACTTGGAATAATTTTTCACTTTGGACATCATTTTATGATTAGTGTCCATAACTGATAAGATTCCACTTCCAGATGATATAGAGACAAAATAAAAATTCATTTATTTCTTTTTTCGTTATAGGACATATGATATATTCTAAATGGAGTGAATCCATTATTCTGTGATTAGGGGATTATAAGTTCCACTAATGTTTGTAGGAATTTTTAAAAAATAACTCAATTGTAACTTACAATTTATTAGGATAATGTTGGTGTTCCATGTGATTCATGTTATTAATCATAGCATGATTCCGATGATCCATTACTTCCATAATGTTCCCAATTAATTATCTTATAAGGTTAGGAATATCATTATGGATTCATTACATTTCCTATCATGTTGGTTGTTGGAAGGGTTCCTCATATTTCCCCCTATTTACTAAAAGAAGGGAAGAACATGTTAAGAATAAATTAACTATTAAAAATATAAAAACATATAAGGAATAACATATAATTGAAAACTATATCTTAAATTATTAGTCTATATGTTTCGATCTATGTTATCCATGTTAATGTTTCATATTATGATTTTCTAACTTAATAATCTATTCAAGTCCAACAAAATGATTTATAAAGAGTTTTTGAATTTTCTAAATCATAGCTCTTGGGATTAACAAACTAGGTGTGAAACATGGAATCATTTTCGAGAACTAAGTGAAAATCAAGTTAATACAAAATGGACTATTTTCAGGGTTATTACCCCTAGGTACAACAGTTCCATTGCCACATTCATTTATAGTATCCACGCAGGGATATAATTTCTTAGAAAACACTCTCTCTATATATCAAAAAAAATCCCAGTTTATTTTTCCATAATTAGGATTCTTTATAGGGTTATTACAAAATTATTCAAATCCTAATCAAAAAAATCCACTATAACTATCTTTTATACTAACAATAGAGACCTAATCATTTTACACAGATTAGTACCTAATTTTTTTAACCTAAATAGCCAAATAAATACAACCCAAGGATCATGATGCCTAGTTTATTTGGAATACTAGGATCATTGTATTTCAAAATGAAACTAAAATAAATAATTTTTATTTTATTCTCCATAACGAGATCACATATATCAGTGATATCTCAAAAAATAATAGGATAACTTGTTAAATACAAAAATAATGGTGATCTAAAAGATTATAAATGGAATAAACGTTACAATGAATAATAACATGCGATTCAAATTATATTACATTATATTATAAAATGGAAGACTCATGTGTAATAACATGGGAGTATAATATAAATAACATGGTATAATATGATCATGGAAACATGGGATTATTGAATAAACATAAAACATGACATAAGAATAAGTTAAGGATAACCTATAAAACAAAATCACATGGTGGAAAGAGTCCCATCATGGATTAGATTCACTATCTAATTACATATTTAATGTATCATGAGAAAAATAACAATACCCATATCACTGTAGTGCTAACTAATTGTACCTATCATAACATATACGTGCTTTTTTCTACCAAAAAGGGGAATCAATGATAAGTCTTTTGAGAAGTAAACTAAAGGCATGAATTAAACCAACAAATGAAGGTATAATGGGTTAGGTATATTCATAAGAGATATATACCAAATTTATAAGCATTTAATGACATCCAAAATATATATAATCTAATTTATATAGAGAAGATCATAACCTCGCGATAAAGGGGGGTTTAGAGAGATCCCTTACCTTATGTTCGAAATTGTTATTCACTTGTACTTAATTTCATATATAATCTAATTAGATTCTTTAATCACTTAATTCATAATCCATTCCATCTATATTTTAATTAGATAATTTTATAATGTTTTTATATAACCATTTTTTGGAGATATATGGTTTAATTTTACTATTTTGAGGGTGTTTATTTCATAGATCCAAGGTCGGATCACTTGTGTATAATTATTGAAGTTCTTTTAAAATGAGACAAAACGTCTATAACTAAAATTAAATAGTATTAATTTTCTTATAAAAATTAAAAAGTTCACAAAAACTCAATTGTGTTTCGATATATGGATTATTCGTTTAGTCAAAGTGTTAGTGTTATATATTTAGTTAATTTAGGATGTTTTATCACCCATCATATACTAGAATAGATCTATTTAATTAAATGGTTATTAAAAAATTGCAAAAAAGTAAATATTTTTTTGTATAATTATTATTTTCATATTATACCATAGAAAAATTTAAATGACCATCCTTGAAAGTGATGGATTGAAACGAAGTATATGGCCCCAACCTTTGAAATTACATTATCTTGAGTAAAATAAAAATTTTATTCATTCACATTGATGAACTTTTTTGTTTAAGATTTTTATAGAATTAATCCATAACTATTACATGAATACTTAAATATTAAAAAGTATATACTTCTACTCTCTATCTGTTTTTCTCATAAAATAAAACTCTTTAAAATAAAACATTATTTATTTTTCATGATAAAAATTTTCATAACATTAATCTTGACAACTTAATTTATCTTACACATCCCTATATCCCATGGAAAACATTTAAAAATCTTAGGATGATCATTGAAATCTCAACAAGCGATATAAAATAATGAAAGAAACTGTTAGTCCATTAATATTTTAAATGCCTAAAAATAATTTCAAAAAGTCATACTTATTACCCATAAAACAAAAAAACTTTATCTTCCCTCAATAAATAAAAAGATTCATATTAAACTATTATAATGAATAAATTATAAAGGCAATATGTGTGATCAAAATCATTCTTACCCTATATCCTTCATGGCTACATAATAAGTAACCTTCTTCTGTACATTTGGAATACCAATCATAGTATATTCCATAAATATATTAGAAGAAACACTATCATTTTACTCTATATAAGTACCCAATGAATTGAAGATCCATCACAGGCTCACACACCATCATTTTATCAGGTAACCACTTTTATACATAAACAATTCTCAAGTACCACATCATAATCATAACGCATATAACAAACATAAATAAAAAAAGACAATTCCACTTTAAAGTCACAAGATATCATTTTGATATATTGAATCAAAAAATCCATTCTCAAAACAATTTTAAATACCAAAATACATGAAAATGGAATAAGTTATTAATTTTTAAAAAAAAATATTATGATAGATTTTATAGAAATCAAAATATCAAATAATGGACATGACATCTGAAAAAGAATTTATCATCGTATAAGTTAACAAAATTTCCTTTTGAAATTTAGTAAAATGGTTCATATAAAAATATTTCTTTTTAAACCCTTTGAATGAAATTAAAATTAAAATGGGTTTATTATAAAAGTTATAAAAGAAGGTGATGTATAACATCAAAAATATGACTCAATGAAAGGAGATTGAGACGAAATCCCTTACATTGTGTCTGACTCATTACGTACAATCATTATATTCCTAAATAAGAAACATAAGTTATTTTATACTTTTTTTATAACCTTTATCAAGTCTATTCTACCCATTTTATCAATTATTACATGGTTATAACAATTACATAACTATTTAAACACGCATCTTGTGTTTTTTCAATATTTGGTACGTGAGTTCAGGATGAATTTATTATGATGTCAATATTCTATGTGTCCATAATATCATTATCTATAGAATATTATCAATGAAATAATAAGAACATTTTAACGTAAATAATACTTTCAAATCAAACCATTTATGTATAGTTATGAAAAATGAACACTATTATAATCATGGAAATGGTTGGTCATATGTACACATGAGTAACGTTTCCATTTTTCAATGATCATTATGGAAATAAGGTAATAATTGTTTTATATTTACATAATTATAATTATTTTACTAACATCATATTAATAATTTAAATATAATTATATATGTGATACATGTTATGTGGTGATGAAGAATAAATCACATCGCTTTATGGAGGTGATAGTTCACACATACACACGAATTAATTAATCTTTTTTATATGATTTGATGGTAACAAATTAAATGAATATTATTATTTCAAAATGATAAATATTTCATTAATATCATATATAAATTTCAATTCCATCATCATAACCAGTCTTGAATGACTGTGATGAAAATGAACTATATTAGTTTGTGGGGCAGTTGTTAGCTGTACACACGAATGAAACTTTCATTCCCTTTTAATGATATTGGAGATAGACTTAGGTGAAGATAATTAAATAATAAAATTTTATTATATTTATGATACCAGATTTATTATTTAGTCATTGATTAATAATATTTTGAGGATGTGGAAGAATAAAAAAAATATTAACACTTAAATAAAAGCATTACCTTTCCTTCAAATGATCACCTTTCTTAACACCTTAACACTGTATAAGTTTTAATATATGACCTCTATAAGGTGGGTAGGTATACCAGGAATATATTTGGGTAGATAATGGCCAAAAAATGGTATTTTATGTGTAAGGAATAGATATTAAGGGATGATTTTTTATAGGAGAGGTGAGGGGAACCTTTTGAATTTTCAAAAGTATTAAATTGATATAAATTCTTTTTATATTCAAAATGGATAAAAATTTATTTATTTTGATGATTGAATAGGTATGGGTCAAAATAAAATCATATAATAAAAATTTCACATGTTTTAATATTTATTTAATCCTTGTGTTTTTGTTTTAATACATTTTAAATCTTATTATTTTATCAAGTAATTTACACTTTTTGAGTTATTATAATTACCATAATTGGAAAAAAGACCAATGGAAGAGTCATTAATAAAATTTTAACAATTATTTAAACTTTTTTTTATGAATATTATATTTTTATAAATTTTATAACACATAAAAAATATTTTACATTTTTAAATACCAACAGTGACAATTTCAACTGTTATTCTAATTTTACATGCTGACAAGTCAAACAATTCACACTAATGTGAGAAATATCTCTTTTTATTCCATCCCAGAAGTACCACTACAGAAGTTCTCTATACATATTAGTACTTTCAGGATGGACTGAATATAATGAACTATGATCTTCACACAACAAATCATTATTAAACTATAAATATCTAGGTAAACATAATATCTTTCCAAATCTTAAAACACATTCTTTATCAATGTAAAATTCTGGAAACATACCATTTTGAACAAATTAAACCATTTTATTCAATTTTTTGTCTTCTTTATGTGCTTTCATAATTCTATCTGATATATATGATTGCAAAAAAGTCTAAAATAAAATACAGTAATTTCCAACACCAATAACTTCCAATAAAAATTTCATCAAATCATTAACCAAAGGGTCATCTTCCAAATGTTTCATCGTTAATGTTTCATTTACTTTTTCAACATAATGAATCGACCGATTTGTTTTCTCTTACTTGGTGGTAAAGAATCATTCAATCATAATTTATAATTAGTTCCAACCATATTATCTGTTACATGTTAAATTCTTTCAGAGTGAATATATGCATCAAGAATTTATTATTATTATATATTTCTCAATTTACTCTATACAAATGAAGCCTCGAAAATCATTAACAAAAACCAAGAACATCTAATTAAAAATCTTGTGTAGGTTATTTTAACTCAATAGGTTTCAAATAGTGTGAATCATAAGAATTTACCTGGCCATTATTCATCAGGACACAACCAATTACTTTCAAGTAAGCATCAATAAAGATAAAAAATTCACCATTTTTGGAAAGAATTTATAGAATTGAATAATTCACCAATATTATTTTCAATTCCAAAAAAACCATCATATTATTTTAACTTGATTAAATTGACACCTTTTCGAGTTAACTTATTTAGTTGGCTAGATAATTGTGTAATGTTTTCAACAAACTTATGGTAATAGCCTTCTAAACTAAGAAAACTACAAATCTCGATTATATTTGTTGGTCTTGGCCATTATTCATCAATATTTATTTTAGAAGCATCAACTGTTATGACATCTTTAGAAAAAAAATATGTGACCAATGAAATGAATCGGTTGCAACCAAAAATCACTATAAATTAATTTCCTATATAGTTTTCTTATTTTTTGGTTCATAAAAAAATATTAGGTGTCATTCATATTCCTATTTACTTTTATAATATATCGAAATTTAATCAATAAACACAAAAAAGAACTTATCCATGAACTCTTGGAATATTCTATTCACAAGATTCATGAATACAAAAAGTGAATTAGTAATCAGAACTGATGTTACCTTGACCTCAAGTCATTCTTCGAAAAATATTATTCCCCCTAGATCTGATCAAACAGATCATCGATATGAGTAAATGAATACTTATTATTAATAGTGATGTCATTAAAGGCTCTATAATAGATGAAAAGTATAATTGAACTATATTTCTTTTTAACAAACAAAGCTGGATAACCTCATGGTGATGTGCTAGTTCGAATGAAACCATTATTTAATAACTCATAAAATTGATTCTTCAACTCTAAAAGTTCAATTTGAAGAATTTGATAACTGGGATTTGAAATTCTCTTACAATTAGCAACTAAGTCAATAGTGAATTCAACATCCTTGATCATATATAATACTAGGAAACTCATAAGGAAAAACATCGGGATACTCATTTACCACTACAAAATCATTAATCTGAATAGTTCATTTGTTTTAAAAAATGTGTGTATAATAAAATTAATTTCCATATTTTAATAGTTTCTCATATTTCTGATTTTTTATCAATGGTATGGGTACATTATTGTATAGAAACTAAAATAATTTCCAAAAATCAAATTATTTAGCTCTATAGTTAATATTAGCGTTGTAAATATAATTCCCATCAATACCCATAATAACAACAAACTCTAATAGAGGTGGGAAAACAAGGTTTGAGGATAAATTCATTCCATATACAAGGATATGAAGATTCTTATAACTGTTTCCTCAATATTTCAACTTTGTGTTCTCACCATAAGTTCTAGATTCATTTCTTGAGGTGGAATTTCCATTTTACAAGAAAGTTTTTAGAAATAACAAAATGTGTAGACCTCGAATAAAAAACCACATCGACCAAATATGATTAAATAGAAATTTACCTAATACCACTTCATTTGAGGGTCCAATATTTTATGAACTAATTCCATAGGATTTTACGAAAAATTTCTTCTTATAGTCTAGATGCTTCCCATCATTCAAGTTCTTCATCGGACACTCATTTTTATAATGACACATATCATTACACTTAATCAATTTTACTAATTATAAATCAGATTTTTTCTTACCACTTCCATTATCTTTTTCCTTGAATTTAGGACCATTATATCCCATTTTACCACATCTAAATCACTTACTAGAATTTATAAGGAATTCTCTACTGTATTATTTACCACAATTTTCACATAATGTAAAATTATGTTTTGTATGATTATACATTTGTGATGATTTTTTACTATTATATAGCCACCTCAATGTCCTATTATGCTAGTTTTCAATGAATACATGATCAATAGAAAACTCTATATCCACCTACTCTTCACATCAAAAATGTTTTTCAGAACTTTTGAACTCATGAGAAGATAACTCCCTTCGATAATTTGGATTTAATCCCGAGTATAAATGATTGATTTTACTATCAGGATCTCAAAATAAATTTGGAGCATTCCTTTCCAATCAAGTTAATTTTTTTCATATACAACCATTGAATCCTCATCATGCCTCAATTCCAAGCATTTTTTTGCTTCCTAATTCAATCCTCCTTAGGAATATATTTCTCAAAAAAATATTTTTGAATTAGTCCCACTAAAGAGCATCAGCTTCTAGACTATACCTGATGTTATTAACCATTTACCACCACTGATAGGCTTCACCATAAAAATGGTTAACAAAAATACTAACATTTTTATTATCTAAACAGCCAATGACATTGAAAATATTTTCTATAGATTTAATGCAACCTTCACCTAAAATAGGGTGATATTTTCTTTATAATTATAGAGGAGGTTTCCTCATGGAATTCTCCCATATTGAAATATTCTTATATGGTTGATATGGATAATCAATTTCATGGATACCATCACCATTTATTCCCAGAGATAATGGTTCCATCACTGCAAGAAATTGTTTCGTTCTAATTCTAACCATATGAGGTTGCTGATTTGGGGGGTTGTTTTCCTCTAGAAGTCATCCCAACACAACATCCCTATTTCCTCAATATAAATACATTCTAAATAGGCATATCTTAGATGAATAAAAACTGTAATCATCAAATGATATATCATTAAAATATGACCATAACATAAAAATTATATATGGATATTCTATTAATAATATCCTAACCCTGCAGTTATCCAAAATGATCTTTGATACCAACTGTATGGACCCAACCTTAATCATTACATAATATTGACTTATGTAAAGAATTTATATTCATCCAATTTGAGGATATTTTTAGTGTTAGAGTTATAGGTAATTAAGAAATAACTAATACATAACAACTTAAATAATAAAAAGTAGACACTTTTACTCACTATCCATTTTTTCACAAAAAACAATTTAAAATAAGTCTTAATTTTTTCTCTAGATAAAAAGATTCATAAAATTCATTTTAAATTATTTATTTATCTTAAAAATACCTATACCATCTATAAAATAGTTCAAAAACATGTGACGACCATAAAAATATTTGTAAGGGTTATAATGTCAAGAATGAAACTGTTATCCCATGAATATTTTAAACTCATGAAAACATTTTCCCAAAATCATAATTTTCACTCATAAATCATAAACGCTTTATCATACCTCATGAAATCATAATATTCCTATAAAACTCATAAAAATAATATTTCATAAAGGAAACGTGTATCATCATTATCATTATCAAATTATAGGTTTCACATCTATAAAGGGAGTAACCTATATGGTTACGTTTTGAATACCTATCACAGTATATTCTATAGATCTACAAAGATAAAACCAATGATTTTACTTGATATATTTACCAAATTCATTGGAGATCTATCATGGGATCAGCCACCCTCAGTTTATCACAGAACCGCCTGTATACATAAATAATTCCAATGTACCAAAACATTATTATAACAGATAAAAGAAGCATAAAGGAAAAAATTACCTTTCCACTTTGAACAAATAACGTATAATTTAAAGATATATAATTAATCAATCCATTATAAAAACCATTTCCAATATTAAAATACTTGAAAAGGGAATAAGGTATTTATTTTTCTTTAATAAACATTATGACTTTTATAGGAATCCAAATATCAAATAAAGGCCTTGGGGGAAAAAAGTTTCTATCACCATATATGTTAAAAACATTCCTTTTTTAATTTATTAAAAAAATTGGTATAAAAAGTTTACTTTTGAAAATATTTTAATGAAATTAAATGTCAAAGGGGTTGATTTTACACCTTATAAAAGAAGGTGGTTTATAACATCAAAATATACCTCAATGAAAGGATAATTAGATGAATCCCCTTACCTTGAGTCTGACTCATCACATAAAATCAGTATATTTCTGAATGATAAACATAGGTTAGTTTCTACTTTATTAAGATAATTTTTAATATTTATAATTCCCTTTATAACAATTATTACAATGCTATAAAAATTAGATAATTATTTAAAAACTCATCTGATGTTTTGATAATATTCGGTACTTGAGTTCAAGATGACTTTGGTATGCTATCCACAGTCCATGTGATCATAATTCAATCATATATAAGATAATATTCATTATATTATGATAACTATTATACATAAATTAAAATTTTAAATAAAATCATTTATTTATGGTTATGAAAAATTAACACTGTTATAATCATGGAGATGATAGTTCATACATACACATGAGTAACGTTTCCATTTTCTATTAACCATTATGAAAATAAGGTAATTATTTTTTTTATAATTGAATAATGATAAATAAATTATTAACATAATATTTATCATTCTAATATACTTCTATATACATGGGATGTGGTGAAGAATAATGAATCACATCACATCATGGAGATGATAGTTCACAAGTACACACAAACAATGTTATCATTTTTATGTTCATGGATTATAAGAAAATAAATGATATATTATCCTTTAGAAATGATAAATATGACATGATTATCATATATAAACATCAATTCCATCATTGTAACAAGAATTTAATGAAGGTGATGAAAAATGATCTATATCAGTTCATGAGGGGATAGTCTGTTGTACACATGGATGAAAAGTTCTTTACCCACTTGATGAAATTAGAGATGGATTTAGTTGATGATATAAATATAATAACTTATAATTATTTTGATTATATGTGATTTATTATTTAATCATGGATGAATAATATATGAAGGAAGTGGATGAAGAAATAAAATAGAAACACTTAAACAAAAACCTTAACTTTCTTTAGGATAATCACCATTATTTACACCTTAACACCTATATGGAGGGTTTGATACCTAAAATAAGGCCTACATAATGTAGGGAGGTATTCTAGTAATAGTTTTGGGAAAATCTTGGAAAAAAATTGGTTTTTGATGTCTATGGAATTGATATGAATTGATGCCTTTTAATAGGAGGGGAGAGGGGAACCTTTGAAATTATCAAAAGTATTAAATTAATATAAATACTTTTTCTTTTTAGAATGGGTCCAAATTTATTTAGTTACAATATAGGATTAATATTTTTAAAAATATAAAAATGTTATTAAAATTATACATGTTTGAATATTTTTTTAATATTTATCTTTTTGTTTTACCCCTTTTTACTCTTACCATTATATCAAGTAATTTATATTTTTAAGGTTAAAATAATTACCATAACATGTAAATTGATCAATTAATGATTCATTAATGACATTTAAATACTTATATCATAACTATTTCAAATTAATATATTTTAATAAATTTTATAACATTTAATAAAATATTTTATATTTTAAAATACCAATCTGGTCAATATTGACAAGGTTCATTAGTTATCTTTTTAAAAATATCATAACAGCAAGACAAGTTAAAAATATCTACTTTAAATATTCACCAACAAGCCACATAATCTATAAAATTAATTTATTTCATCAATTATATCATATAATATTTAATTTAATATTTATAATATTATTTTATTCAATTCATTCATTAATTAAGAGATTACTACATCATCTTTCTATCACCATTTTATTTAATTATTTATTTACTAAAAAATAAATATAAATTACCATGATGTCGATAATAATTCTATATTTATAAATACTTTTTATAGACAAATATATATATTATATTACGACATATTAAAGTTTTTATAGTAATAAGAGACATGATTATGACAACTTGGTCTTTACTTTAAATAAAATATTATAAATGTCATAATCACACACAAGTGTATTCTGAAAGCCATAATTTCATCCAAATGATTTTATGAGTATAAAATAATTCATCTAATAATATTAGGACACATTTTAGGTCATTATTATAATTTTTATAATATTATTTAAACCTTTAATTACCAAATTTACCTTTTTCGTGGTATTAAAAATAATTACTGAAGTTACTATACATAATGTCCCAAAATAAAAGAGACATATTTAAATTAAATGGAAATTATCATTAAAAATATGGAATCCATTTTCGAAATTCAAAATACCTAATTGTATGAAATTAATTAAAATTTAATCTCATTAATGGAATAAAAATCGAGTTTTTTTAGAAAAATATTCAAAAGTTCACATAGCTTTTATATCCAATTTCATTGTAAAATTTATTAAAATAAGCTAAATTTGATTAAATAATAAAAAAATTTAAATGATAATCTAAAAATATATAATAATTTTCCAAAAAAAATAGTTTTTAATTAAAACAAAGTATTTTTCACTATTCATTAAAATATGAGTTTTATTAGAAAAATACCAAAAAATCATCCCAAGTAAATTTTTATATTCCACTTCCAAATAATAAGTTTATTTTTTTCTAATATTACTTATAAAAAATTTAACAAAAATATTTAATATGGGTATAACATCAAAAGTATGTAAAATAATTTTTTAGAAAAAATGTTTTTAACCATAAGGCGAGATTTATTGTATACATTGTTGAACACATTTTATATATAAATTACGCTCTATTTAATAAATATTAATAGATATGGAAATTTATTATTCTGTAAGTACCAATAATGTTACAATAATTTTGTTGTTCATGGAGGTGGAGAAATGACCATATTATAGACAATGTTTTCCTTTTAGAATCTAGAGAATCAAGTTTAGAAGGTGGATATTGCATCAAAATATTAAAATTATATTATTTTTATGAAACTATATTAATTATTTAATTATTTCTAAGGGGATATAGGCAAAAGTAAAATAATAATGAAATTAAAAGGTAAATATTAAATAATATTACCTATTGAATGTTGTCACTTGAAATAATCCTTAATTCTCTCTCGAATTGTAATTTTAGAAGAAAAAGTACTCAATATATATAGGGAGGTATGTGTAGTGAATTTTTGGAAGAAAAATTACAAGTTAAACGGGTTATAATTTGTGAGGATAATGGGTTGTGAGAGGTGATATTTATATGGCGGAGAAGGGTGTTTTTTAATAGAGTAATTATTTGTTTATTATTTTGTATCAAGTCTATCAATAGTATTGATTTTTGTGAGAACATTTAGTAATTAGTGAACTTTATTTCAAACTAATGGGTTCATAAATTATTTATATACCAAAAATTAACTTATTTATCTTATAATACTAAATAAGGCATTGTACCATATTTCACTATTTGAAAACAAATTCCACTATTTTAGAAAAAAATAATGCTAATTTACTTATGTATACGTTAAAAATGAATTAAATTTTTTAAAAAAAATTATAAATATATTAATTTTAATTGTTAATTGAAATCATTATTTACTTGAAAAATACTGATTTTAACATTATGATCAATTTTCTAACACTTTTAAAAATTTATTATTATCTCATAAAATTATATTATAATTATAATAAAACAAAATATTGATTTATATATGCATTTTATTAAAATAAAATTTATTTTAAGTTATTAAGTATTTTAAATGAAAATAAAACATCTTTTTAAAAAAAATATGAACAATTATTTTCTCATTTTAGAAAAATATATTTACTTTTATAATTATATAAATAAATCATATTTTTATTTTATAAGATAAATAAATATGATCGTTCATTTTGATAGGTGATTTTACTATTTCTATTGTCAGGTTACTATTTTTAATGGTTAAATTACTCTTCCAATGATAAAAATAGTTTTCTAGTGGTAAGATTTTTGCACCAATTGTCAGATTTTTAATGGTCATATGGGTTCCTTACTTTATATAAATTCCACATATTTCATTCATTATTCATTCAATTCTTTTTCTATCAAGTTTATATATTTTCCTTTTCAAAATTCATATTTAATTAAAGACATTCAAATTAATTTATATAGTTTTATGTAGGGGTGTAGTTATTCTGGTTGATCAAGAATATTCAAATTTTTATATTTTAGTTATATTTTTTCTATGTTTTAACACATTTTAATTTTTTAAAATCATATATATATTTTTTTTACCCAAATTTAATATTTAAATAATTATACATTTTTTTGGTTTTATCAAGTGGTTCATGTGTATTATATTAAATTATATTTCCAATATGATATGATTATACATTTAGAAGGGAATTTTGACTGTTGAAATCATGGGTCATTAAACCATTTAACCCAAATTGACAGTACTATGATTTTAATTGTAAAATTAATGAATTAAAATAGGTTAATTTAAAGGGACCACATAATTTATCCTTATGAGATTACACACGTATGGTATTGGATCCATGTTTGTACAGGAATAAAAAAAATTAAGACCCAATAAGACACTCTAAAAATATTTCATAACCCACATAAATCTAGTGAACATACATGAAATCAAAACAACTAAATAAAAGAGGACTGAGGATACTTAGAATTACAAATTTTATTCCGACATAATATAATTAAGAAGACAATAAAGTAGAATCATAAGAGAATCACTTTATTCAAGGAGAGGGTAAATGACCCCCCTCCACCATTAGAAATGGAAATAATGTAGGATATTCTTGAGTTTTCAATAAAATTTTAGAATTGAGTTAACTAAAATCATAACCATATAAAAAACAATAACATAACCCACCAACTTGTTGGTTCAATGCTCATCAGGCAGCCTATGAGCCTGGCCAGAACTGCATCCGTATAAAAATCCCACCAGCTAACTGGTGGGACTTCAACAACATGTTATAGTACTAGGTCTTTATTTGGGCCACCAAAAACTCCCTGTAACCTCTTATAACCCATAATCTTGTATATAAACATGGTTTTGAGTTTATAAAATATAAAGGCAGACACTAGTAGCTCAGACCTGGTGAATTACCCTACTAAATTGGAATGGTTACAAGGAATCCAATCACAAGGGATCAATCAGTTTAGTAGCCTTGGAAATCCATAATACATACATGGTACTCATAATACATTGGGAAATAGTAAATAAAAAATGATACTTGTTAACCTAAAATTAACCGCATCCTTGAACACTTATTCAAAGATTTATTCTTCATAACCTTTTGAAAAAAACATAACAAGGGTGAGCTCAAATTCATAGTAAGGGTTACAAAAGTAGAATTAATAATGAATAATTGGAAAAAATTATCAAGGAATGGTAAATAACTTATAAAACATTCCATGAAATAACTAGATAAGGTAGTATCAATATAGCAAGGTAAGAAACTAAAAACACATTCCACTAAATAAATGAGATGAAAATGAAATGAATCCATTGAAATATCAAAAAAAAATCTCATGGATACATAATAACTAAATTATCAATTAATGAAATTATAATTTGTTAGACATCATGTTTCCCATTAAAATGATACATTTACCATCGAGAGACGGTTTAAACTATTTGTCCACCTAATTCGACTCATGATACTACTGATTCATTGAAGGGCTTGCATTAACTAGTACACAACCCATATGTTACTAGTGTATTCTACTTTTAAAAAAACATGAATGGTTTTCTCTAACTAATTTTCCAATGTGACAATTGATATATAGAGAAGCTTTCATTAACTGGCCTTTAACTCATAGATATTTTTCGAACCAGTCTCTAACCTATAGGGAATGCATTAAATAGTCCCCAACTCATGTTTTTCAAGTCCAAAGAATTCCTCATGTATAAAATAAATAGTGTTCCTTATAAAATACCCATATATAAAAATCATATATATTTATCAATAATACATCATTAGAAGATTAGTAACCACAAGGGTTGTTGAAATATAAATATTCTTGAGAAAATATAATATTTAAACAATCCAATGAGTTGCATACCACGTTAAAACATTTAATTCATAGTTCACCATTAATTAAATGAAAATTATAACATCATGAGAAAAATAAGATTCATTATATATCATAACAAAGATAATTATATACACCTAAATATAATTGAATTGGTGCATAACAAAAATATGTCTCAGTAGAATGTAAATTGAGATTAAATCTCTTACCATACCCTTCCTTTTTGTTGTGAGGTATTTATCCTCTGGTGTAGTGGTTAAAAATATGTTACTAACTAATACCTTAACAACAATAATTTTTATAATTCCATATATTAATTGTTTTATAATATTTTATTTCCTGTTTATTAACACTCTTTCATTATATTAACTATTTCATGTGTTAATTTCCTAGTTTTCTCAAGTATGTTTTGACATAGGATTTGTTGTTCATATTAATTAGATCATGATTAAATTATATACATATTGTAAAAAATTAAAAAATTATCTTATATATCTAGTTCATATGTATTTATAATAGCGCATAATATTTGGATATTATAAATGAAGTGCATCGTTCATGGAGATGGTAGACAATACCTATGCATAAAAGCTACTTTCATTTCATTGTTGTATAAGAAGAATGAAAAATAAATTATATATATATATATATATTAATTCTTGTATCATATATATGTTATATATTTTTCATTATTCTATTAAATCGATCCTTTAAACATTCCATGTATGGAATAAACGAGTCATATCGCCTTGAGAGGGAGGTTGTCCACACTCCCTCAAACGAAATTATCATATTTATACATGATGGAAAGAATAAACGTATGTTATAAATACAAATTAAATATAAAAAATTAAATTATATATATAATATATAACATATATAAATATACTTTCCACCATAATGGTCACTATGAGAGGTGGTAGGGGAAAATTGAATTATTATCGTTTTGTGGGGCAGTATTTCGTCGTACACCGAAGCAGAATGTTCATTACCCATTAGATGAGGGTTCATGTATGTGTAGGATGAACCCATACATAAAAACACAATATCGTATTTATGATACCAGTGTTGTTATAGAATTCAATAAATAATAAAATTATTTGGAATGGATAATGGAAATGAAACTAAAAAGCTTGGGAGAAGACGTTACCTCTTAGTCAGGTAACTTATTTTGGTTTACACCGTAAGGAATACTTGGGAGGATTTAGGCCTAAAGGGATGATATTAGGATAATAGAAAGTATTTTTGGAGACTATTTGGGTAGTGGTTGGATATTCCAATGTGGATTGAGAGGTGTGAGGAAGCGGTACCATGCTTTCCTTTTCATAGTGGGGGGCGAGTGGCACTCTTGTATATACCAAGAGGTATTCATTAATGGGAGGTCTAACTTACCTAAAGTTCCTCCAAAATTAAAAAAAAAAATAAATTAAATGGGAATCATGGTCAATTAAAACACCCACCATAGAAAATTATGTGCATTTTAATAATTTGGTTTCCTAACTTCTGTGATTCCACAATTTTATTATTTTGGGTTTTATTAAAGAATATAGGTTTTTAATCTAATTAATTTAACCAATAAGAATAAAATAAAGTGAAATTTATTATAAAATATAGATCCAATTAATTATTAATATGATACATAATTTTTATAAATAAAATTAAGATGTGTTTTGGAAATTAATTTTAAAACAAGAGCATGTGACGTGCTAAAAATAGTTTAAACCCAAAATGTGCTAACAAAGTTTTTACAATATATGGGTAAATATATTAATTATAAAATAAAAATAGGTCCATTAATATACCCCATTTAATATTTATTAAAACTTTGTAATCACATGGAATAATATTTTATTTTTATTAATTTTAAAAAAAATTAAAAAAATATTTTTTGTTAAATAACGATAATGCCAATTTTGACATTATTTATTTAATGTTATTTCTTAAATATAAATAAAATATTGTAATTCTGATATATTTTGTTTAAAGTTTTTTAAAATTACATATTCATCTAAACAATAAACAAATACAACTATTTAATCAATTAAATTCACCTTTAATCGTTACTGTATCAATTAATTTAGTTAATTATTAACTAAATAAACACTACATTGGAATTCCATGGAAATTTTATGTATATAAAAAATATCTAAAAATTATTGGTAAATTATTATGATAAAAATTACCCATAAATATTTCAAAAGGATATCTATAACCTTAATTATTTTTTAAAAAAAATAATTAAAAAGTTTTATAAATGATAAAGGTAAGGAAAGTTCCCTTTTTGTATTTTTCCTTTCTTAACATTTTATATAGTGAACATCCATTTAATAATATACTAATAACCCATAAATTTAGATCCACATGGGAATATGGTCGAATTATTAGTAGCCAATTTCTTTTGGACATGTTTCTTGGTCATTGTTGCTCTTAATATTAAGGTTTAGTACCTTATTAATCTTAATTTTACCTTAATCGCAGTAGTTAATTTTAATCACATTCAGTAATCCATTTGGTCAAACAATTATGTTTATATTATTATAAAACAAATTTTATACTGATTACAACCATATATGTAGGATTTTAAAAATTCAAATCAGGGAGGTGGGATGATTAAGGGTAATTATAATCTTGAAAACAAGATGAAATAGCGGGGTTTTATAGTAGTAAAATTGACAAATTTTTTCATATGTTTTTATATTCAATTTAAAAGTGAGATTGATTATAATGAACAAAACCTAATTAATATATATATATATTTGATAGAATTTTACATTAAAAAATATAATTATATTAAAAATTAATATTTATTTAAATGAAAAGATTGTTTTTTAACTGAAATACAGTAATTGTTACTATTCATAAAAAATTATGTTTCTCAAAAAATAGCTAAAATTAACCCAAAGATATTTTTGATATTATAAATTCTAAAATGTTCTTAAATTTTAAAAATGAAATTCATAAAGGTGTAAAAATTTAGTTCTAAAATTTTTTCCCTTAAAAGGTTGTAAAACTCGTTATTGTGTGTAACACAAGATAATTCAAGAATGTGTGTACCATAAGCATAAATTTGTGTATAAGTCATTTTTACAACCAAAAATATATTTATTCTAAAGGGAATATATTTTAATATCTTAGGGTTTTATACCCTTCCCAACTTAACTAAATTGTGTCCTCTCTATTTAAAATTTATCTCTGTAATCATTGGACATATATTTGAATTTTACTATTATTAAAAACCACACATCACTAATTGGATTAATAACAAATATTCTTAGTAACAGAAGCGTTAAATTACCATGTTTGTGTCTCTAGGTTCCCAAATAGGAGAATATAAGTGGGAAATGGAAACATAGATATGGAAGAAAAATCAAACCATCAAGTTCTGATGGAGAGTGGTAGAGAATATTCTTAGGAGAAAGTAAACAGTCACATGACCATAAATCCATCATGATATAAGGGGACATTTGAATCATTGGAAATTAATGTACCAGAAAACAATTTGGTTTCAAGATAACATTTCATGTAGTAGAAAAATTCTTTAACTATATATGAATATAAGTAAATATATGCTACTATAAACATAATATTATTCATTGATTATGCCATGAGACATTTCTTCTTAATATCTTAGAAAATGATTAAAAATATGGTGAGGTAATAAAAAATTCTATAAAAACTTTTCCAAATGTCAACATAAACAATTTCATAAATGGTTAAATTTTCCAACATATTAATGTCCTATAATTTAGGAAAAATCCCTGAACATATCATTATGATTTATACAACAAGAAGTAGCTTTTAATTATTCACATTCCAAAAATGTCGATGAATTCATGATGTATCCTCTTGAAATATATAAATGACATGAATTACTATAATTCTTTATTAGGAACGCATGTGTTATTGGATGTATTTCATAAATCCAAAATAATTGTAAACTCCATCAATAATTTCATAGACCACTTGTCGACAAGTCATTAATAATATGACAACCCTGCTTTTTATTACAACTTAAACATGCTTTATTACATAAAACTTCACTTGATACAACAAAGAAGATCGAGATGTTTAGTGTCTTTGGGGCTTAGTATCATTACATAAAAACTTTAAACTTGAAATACAACATCTTTATTGAAAACTTCCTTTAGATGACCACTACATTCCTTCGTACTTAGCATTGCATGGGATAACCTGAGGACATGCATAAGAAAAGGGTGAGCTATAAAGCCCAGTAAGGGAGTACACAATGAATAACATGAGGAGTACAATACATGTTAGGCAATAGGCATATCAATAGAGCATAAGAGAGACATGAACATAAAGGCATGATAAAGCATGATAATCATAACATGGAAATGTGGTAACAACACTTAACATTGAATTAGCATGAGCCAAGGCTCATTGCACATGGAGCATGAGTAAACCCTCATTGCACTTGAAGCACGAGTAAACTCTCGTTGCACTTGAAATAGAATGAGTCAACACTCATTGCACATGACGTATCATGATACTATACTTTACCCAATGCATTGGAGTGCTATCAGGGCACACCCTTCTTAAACATTTCATTTCATGCATAAGTGTGCCACATGGATCATAAAACATGGATTCATAAAACATAATAATTTATTCCACGATAAAGGAATGTGGAATTCATACATGAAACTTTACAATCAAGAAGTAAATGTGCATAAAGGTGAATACCCTTGATGGAGAAATGGGCATGGTATTCACTACACAATGATATTGGCTTAGAAAATCGGTGTGATTTCGACACCGTAACGGCGTGACATAAGAGTTCATAAAAAAGGTTGATGAGAGAGAAAGGGGTTCCTAATCATATTTACATTTAATGGAAAGTAAGGAGGTCATATATATAAATGTCCCAACAATCGAAATGTAATTTAGATTCATGATACAAAAGTATTTCTTGAATGTAAAAGAAGAGAGAGAAGTTCCTTTCAGAATTTCGGCATAGTAACGGGTGTACATGGGAGGCATTTAATGAGAGAGAAAGGGTTATCCCATCATTCAAACAATAAGAGGGCAGTATGGGGGAGGTTCTAAACCATACCCCAACATTCATAATTGAAATAAAAAGGGCAATACAACTTAAAGAAAATTGAGAAAAATGAGAAAGGAAGAAAAAACCCTTACTTGGAAGTGTGCTTCCAAAGGCTAGAGAGAGGCTTGTGAGAGGCTTCTTGGGAGCTTGGGGCACCTTGGGAGGATTCTAGAGAGAGTAGGGCAGAGGTTGGACGAACTTCAAGGGATTTGAGTGAGGAGGAGGTGGGAGCTTGGGTGGGTTTATATAGGAAAGGTGAGAGAATTCTTTATTATTAAGGTTTGGGACCCCTTATATTAAAATAATCCAAACCACAAACCATCCCATGGTATTTGCCCATGGTTTCTGGAAAAGGAAAGAGGAAAACAATATTTTACAAGTCCAAGGTCCGAACTTATTAAAAAAAATAGGGTTGCTTATGTGGAGGTGAGTCACACTCCCATGGAAATTAATTTAAAAAGGCAAAGTGTTGAATAAGTCTTGAGGGCTCCATTAATGCTTTGAAAAGTGAGTCAAACAAACCCAAAACCTCATTATTTTAATGATAAAACACATATTGGCCGAACATAAGGATTATGGTATTTTATTACATCACCATTGGGTCATTATGATGTCATAAAACACATTATATATTTAAATGGTATTTAATTTTTACCCAAAAATTTGACTGTCTCAGAAAATTATGAAAAATTCACCGTTGGATAATTTCGATGTCCTGATTCCAAAAATAATATTTATTTTATCTAAATAATTTTCTAAATATGTGAATTTTCACTTTTAAAATAAAAACCGACATTTATAAAAAAATTCACGGGTTTTGACAGAAATGGCTTTCAAACCTTAATAAAAATTTTAATTGCATTCATAAAATTATAAGATCATTTATATTTAATAAAAATTAATTTAATATTAATAATAATATTTTATTAAAATATTATTTAATTCAAAAATCCTTTAATTTAATAAAATATAATTCTTAATTAAATAATAACTAAAAACACCATTTTTACTTTAAAAACTAAATACAAAGTATCAAAAATGACTAGAAATTATATTCATTATTATAAACAAAAAAATAATGTACATGAACATGGTGCTACTTATTTGTTACATAACCCCTTAAAATAGCCGCATAAGACCTAAGGGTAAGGTGCGCGATGGTGACAGACTCTTGGGGCTGCTCGGATAACATCGCTCGAGTGGTAATCTCTATCAACTTCTATTTTTCCCGTAGACGATCACGTTCGAGCTTGAATTGATGAAGCTCAGCTTGGGCTTGGTCAAGGGCAAAGCCCAAAGACGCCACCTCTTTTCCGAGCTCCGACAAATGGGCTTCGTAAGGGGAAATTCTACTAGATGAGGCCATCGCTTCCTTTGTCTGAGTAGAAAATTGGTTCGTTAAAGCCTTATATTTAAACTACCCAGATGATCACTGTTCAACGGCTATAAATGTAACGGTCACAAATCTTAAAGTAAAACTAAAAAAAACTTGATATCTTATAAAAACATTTTTCATAAAGAAACATTTAACTGGATCAAGAGGGATTTTCCATTAATGAAATTTTGGGTCGTTACAACATTCCCCCCTTAAGAAATTTTGCCCTCGAAATTTTCCTTTTCCCACACTAAAACAAATGTGGGTAACTTAGCTTCATCGTATCCTCCGACTCCCATGTTGCTTCTTCAAACTTGTGGTTTCTCCACAACACCTTGACGCGGGGCATTGTCTTATTTCGTAGAACTTTTTCTCTACGATCTAAGATGTTCACTGGTTGCTCCTCATAAGAAAGATCGTCTTCTAATTGTACCACCTCGGAAGAGAGTACATGTGAAGGGTCTGGTATGTACTTCTTTAAGAGGGATACATGGAAGACATCATGCACCTTGGCCATAGTAGGTGGAAGTGCTAGTCGATAGGCCACAGCCCCAACACGATCAAGAATCTCGAAGGGGCCGATGTACCTTGGACTTAACTTCCCTTTCTTTCCAAACCTCATGACCTTCTTCCACGGAGATATGTGTAAAAACACCATGTCTCTGACTTTAAACTCAAGGTCTCATCGACGATTGTCTGCATAACTCTTCTGTCGACTTTGGGCTGCCTTGATATGCTGCTGAATGGTTTTCACCTTCTCCACCATTTCTTCGACCATTTCTGGTCCAAGCAGCTTACGTTCACCGACCTCATCCCAACATGCAGGTGTTCTACACCTTTTCCCATACAGGGCTTCATATGGTGCCATTTGGATGCTCGAGTGGAAACTATTATTATAAGAGAACTCAACTAGAGGAAGATGTTGATCCCATCCTCCTTTAAAGTCCATTGAGCATGCACTCAACATATCCTCAAGTGTTTGGATAGTCCGCTCGGATTGGCCATCAGTTTGAGGATGATAGGTCGTACTGAAGTTCAGTTCAGTATTCAGAGCATGTTGAAGACTCTTCCAAAACTGGAGGTAAATCTTGGATCTCGGTCAGAAACAATAGATAGTGGTACTCCATGCAACCGTACCACTTCCCTGATATATATCTGTGCCAGTTGATCCAAAGAGAAATCCTCTCGAATAGCAATGAAGTGTGCAGTCTTTGTAAGACGATCCACAATAACCCAGATTGCATTGTTGCTTTTGGATATCCTTGGAAGTCCAGTGACGAAGTCCATGGTGATGTTCTCCCATTTCCATTCTGGTATGGGCAATGGTTGCCTCATCCCCTTAGACTTCTGCCTCTCTGCCTTCACTTGCTGACACACCAGGCACTTTGATGTATATTCGGCGATCTCCTTCTTCATATTATCCCACCAAAAGTTTTCTCGGAGATCTCGATACATCTTTGTGCTCCCTGGGTGAATAAAGAAATTTGAACTATGTGCATCATCCAAAAGTTCCTTCTTCAGCCCCGAACTTGATGGGACACATAGTCTTTTCCCAAACCGCACAATTCCTTCTTCATTAACATTAAACTCTGAGGATTTTCCCTTTTTGATAGCTTCCACTTTTTCTTGGATTCTCGCATCATCTTTTTGAGCATCCTTTAACCTTTCCAAAAGAGATGGTTGAGCAATCATTTGTGAAAGGATTGATGATGTTCCCTTCTTTATGATTCCCACGTCCATCTTCATCAAGTCTAAGAAGATTGGATCCTTCTCAATTCTCCTCATTGATAGAATTGCTGGATCCTTTCTACTTAGGGCATCCGCCACCTTGTTCGCCTTCCCAGGGTGGTAATGTATTGAACAGTCATAATCCTTTATGAGCTCTATCCATCTTCTCTGGCGCATATTAAGCTCTTTCTGTGTGAATATATATTTAAGACTCTTGTGGTCAGTATATATCTCACATTTCTCTCCATAGAGATAATGCCGCCAGATTTTCAAGGCAAAGATCACCGCCTCCAACTCCAGATCATGCGTTGGATAGTTTCGCTCATGGATTTTCAACTGTCTTGAGGCATAGGATATCACTTTATCATTCTGCATCAGCACACATCCTAAGCACTTCTTCGAAGCATCACTGAATACCCCAAAAAGCTCCCCACTTGTGGGTAAAGTGAGCACAGGTGCAGTGATAAGCCTCCTTTTCAACTCCTTGAAGCTTTCTTCGCATTCATCACTCCAAGAAAACTTTACTCCCTTTCGAGTTAGCTTGGTAAGAGGGTTGGACAATCGTGAGAAGTTTCTCACAAATCATCGATAATATCCAGCTAACCCCAAGAAGCTACGGATATCAGTTACCGATGTTGGCCTCGGCCATCCCTCAATTGCATCTGTTTTGGAGGGGTCCACAGATATCCCATTGCTTGTGATGATATGGCCCAAGAATGAGACCTCCTTCAACCAGACCTCACACTTGCTGTACTTGGCATAGAGCTTCTCCTTGCGCAAAGTCTCCAGTACAGTTCTTAAATGCTCCTCATGGTCCTCCTTGGTTTTGGAGTATATTAGAATATCATCTATAAAGACTACCACAAATTTATCTAGGTAATCTCTAAAGACTCTATTCATCAAGTCCATGAATATTGCTGTAGCATTGGTGAGTCCAAAAGGCATTACTATGTATTCATAGTGCCCGTACCTTGTACGAAAAGCAGTCTTGGGGATATCTTCCTTCTTCACCCTTACTTGATAATATCCCGACCGCAAGTCGACCTTGGAGAAGTATTGTGCTCCACGCAGCTGATCAAACAAGTCATCGATTCTTGGGAGAGGATACTTGTTCTTTATCGTGATTTTGTTAAGTTCACGATAATCGATGCAAAGCCGCATTGACCCATCCTTCTTCTTGACGAAGAGGACTGGTGCACCCCAAGGTGATGCACTTGGGCGTATAAACCCTTTATCCAGATTCTCCTGTAGTTGTTTCTTCAGTTCTTCAAGCTCAACCACAGCCATTCTATATGGAGTTTTGGATATTGGTAGCTCCCCAGGAATAAGTTCAATTGAGAACTCAACATCTCTTCTTGGAGGAAGACCAGGAAGTTCCTCGGGAAATACTTCAGCGAATTCCCTCACAATAGGAATTTCTTCAAGGGTGGTTTCTTCCTTGGACTTAATCATCTGAGCCAGATATGTGTGCTCATAAGGCAGTAATATCCATGCTTGAGATGATGGTGCTAAAGGAGATTCATCTTCCTCCTGACACTTGTAAAGAATCGGGGGTCGATTCTCCATATGCAGTGTGATTTCCCTCTCCCGACAATTTATGTTGGCTCTATATAAGGAAAGCCAATCCATGCCAAGAATTGCATCAAATTCCACCAAAGGGAGTATGACGAGGTTCTCCGGGAAATTCAATCCACATATTATAACAGGGGAGGACTTATACTCATGGGATGCAATGATTGCCCCATTTTCCGTACTCACCGACATCTTTAATTCCATGATTTGTGGTGGTGCAGGGATTGTTCTACTAAACTTTTGAGATATAAAAGAATGCGTAGAACCTGAATCAAAAAGTAAGTTCGCTATTCTTGAATGAATAACTAGTGTACCTGTCACCACTTCGTTGTCGGGGTTCACTTCGGCAGAAGTGATGGCAAAAGCTCTTCCTTTCTGTCTTGGAGGTTGTTGATTGCCTCCGATAACCCTTGGATTAGGGCACTGATTCGCAAAATGACCCGGTTCTTTGCATTTGAAGCATTGAACAACGCGTTGAGGTTCGAACGGAGCGTTCCTCCCCTCCGTCGCAGCCGTGGGTCCTTCTTGCTGACAGTTAACAGCTAGGTGCCCTTCTCTTCCACACTTGAAGCATTTTCTTGTCCCCCTAAGGCAATTTCCAGGGTGCTTCTTTCCACACTTTTGGAAAGTGGGGTGCTGGAATTTCTTAGCGCCGTTGGATTTATCCATCGGACCACCAGCATTGAAGTCCACCTTCCGCTTCTTGTCCCCATGATACCCCTGTGATTCTCCGATCTCCATTTCAACCTTGAGGGCACATCGGACAATTTCCTCATAGCTGTCGAAGTCACGGATCGCTAATGCTTTCCGCAAGCTAGGCTTCAGCCCACCAAAGTAGCGGTCAACCTTGCATTCGGGGGTAACGACAAAGCCGGAAGCGTATCGTGCAAGCCTTGTGAAGTTTTCCTCATACGCTCCCACAGATTCCTCATCTTTCTGCTTGAGGGAAAGGAAGTCCCTTTCCATCTTAAGACGGAGGGTGCGTGGAAAATATTTATCGAAAAACATCTTCTGGAATACCTTCCATTCCAAAGCCTCGATCTCCTCCTCAGGCTTCGTATTTTTGATCAATGTCCACCATTGATCAGCTTCACCCTCCATACGATAAGCCGCCAGGAGAACCTTCTCTTTTTCAGAGCATTGGAGGATAGAGAATATCTTTTCAATGGAGTTGATCCATTGTTCAGCAATCGTGGGATCGGATGATCCACAACAAGTAGGAGGTCATTGTCTCATGAAGCTTTCAATAGCGACTTGTTCATTCTTAGGGGGGGTTGAACGTTCCTCTTGACCAGTGTTTCTATTCAAAACTTGAGTTAGCTGAGAGAGAAGCGTGACAAAGTTCGCAATTCCCGCTCCCATTGGATTGGGCATCTCATAAGTACAATCATCACACTGATCTTCACAACGGTTGTTAGCCCGAGTTCTCCTATTACCGGCCATTGGCTGGAATAAAAGTAAAGTTAGGGGTAACACATAAAGGGTAATCCAAAGACAAAAGTTGATGACTTATAAATAAACTTTAATCTCTTTAACTCATGAGTCTATAGGATTCAATCCAGGCTTTTCATGATCTTCCTTCTAACATATATTCTTAGGGGCATTTTTTTTCTTAATAAGGGTTCATACTAAGATTGTAAATTTATCAAAACATATCCCCCGGGAGTGTCGTAACCAAGAGTGAAGCAAGGCCCGTTGTTGTTCACCAGTTCCCGTTCGAGTCTAGCTCAAAGCGGTGTTTTCGGGTTTTACCCCTAGGATACATCTGTTCCAGAGCCGCCTCTACCTGCTCGTATCCAGACAGGGGTGTATTTGTTTGATAAACCACTTACCTAGTATTTACCAAAACTTAGGGATGTTTTTTTATTATGCTTAGTCTTGTATCTAAGGCTCTACTAGGGTTTCCTAATCCCAAAAATAACTAAACCTATCCTATGATACCAACTATGACAACCCTGCTTTTTATTACAACTTAAACATGCTTTATTACATAAAACTTCACTTGATACAACAATGAAGATCGAGAGGTTTGGTGTCTTTGGGGATTAGGATCATTACATAAAAATTTTAAACTTTAAATACAACATCTTTATTGAAAACTTCCTTTACATGACCACTACATTCCTTCGTACTTAGCATTGCATGGGATAACCTGAGGACATGCATAAGAAAAGGGTGAGCTATAAATCCCAGTAAGGGAGTACACAATGAATAACATGAGGAGTACAATACATGTTAGGAAATAGGCATATCAATAGATCATAAGAGAGACATGAACATAAAGGAATGATAAAGCATGATAATCATAACATGGAAATGTGGCAACAACACTTAACATTGAATTAGCATGAGCCAAGGCTCATTGCACATGGAGCATGAGTAAACCCTCATTACACTTGAAGCATGAGTAAACCCTCGTTGCACTTGAATTAGCATGAGTCAACACTCATTGCACATGACGTATCATGATACTATACTTTACCCAATGCATTGGAGCGCTATCAGGGCGCACCCTTCTTAAACATTTCATTTCATGCATAAGTGTGCCACATGGATCATAAAACATGGATTCATAAAACATAATCATTTATTCCACGATAAAGGAATGTGGAATTCATACATGAAACTTTACAATCATTAAGTAAATGTGCATAAAGTTGAATACCCTTGATGGAGAAATGGGCATGGTATTCACTACACAATGATATTGGCTTAGAAAATCGGTGTGATTTCGGCAGCGTAACGATGTGACATAAGAATTCATAAAAAAGGCTGATGAGAGAGAAAGGGGTTCCTCATCATATTTACATGTAATGGACAGTATGGAGGTCATATATATACATTTCCCAACAATCGAAATGGAATTTAGATTCATGATACAAAAGTATTGCTTGAATGTAAAAGAAGAGAGAGAAGTTCCTTTCGGAATTTCGGCATAGTAACAGGTGTACATGGGAGGCATTTAATGAGAGTGAAAGGGTTCTCCCATCATTTAAACAATAAGAGGGCAGTATGGGGGTGGTGTGAAACCATACCCCAACATTAATAATTGAAATAAAAAGGGCAATACAACTTAAAGAAAATTGAGAAAAATGAGAAAGGAAGAAAAAACCCTTACTTGGAAGTGTGCTTCCAAAGGCTAGAGAGAGGCTTGTGAGAGGCTTCTTGGGAGCTTGGGGCACCTTGGGAGGATTCTAGAGAGAGTAGGTCAGAGGTTGGACGAACTTCAAGGGCTTTGAGTGAGGATGAGGTGGGAGCTTAGGTGGGTTTATATAGGAAAGGTGAGAGAATTCTTTATTATTTAGGTTTGGGACCCCTTATATTAAAATAATCCAAACCACAAACCATCCCATGGTATTTGCCCATGGTTTCTGGAAAAGGAAAGAGGAAAACAATATTTTACAAGTCCAAGGTCCGAAATTATTAAAAAAAAATAGGGTTGCTTATGTGGAGGTGAGTCACACTCCCATGGAAATTAATTTAAAAAGGCAAAGTGTTGAATAAGTCTTGAGGGCTCCATTAATGCTTTGAAAAGTGAGTCAAACAAACCCAAAACCTCATTATTTTAATGATAAAACACATATTGGACGAACATAAGGATTATGGTATTTTATTACATCACCATTGGGTCATTATGATGTCATAAAACACATTATATATTTAAATGGTATTTAATTTTTACCCAAAAATTTGACTGTCTCAGAAAATTATGAAAAATTCACCGTTGGATAATTTCGACGTCCTGATTCCAAAAATAATATTTATTTTATCTAAATAATTTTCTAAATATGTGAAATTTCACTTTTAAAATAAAAACCGACATTTATAAAAAAATTCATGGGTTTTGACAGAAATGGCTTTCAAACCATAATAAAAATTTTAATTGCATTCATAAAATTATAAGATCATTTATATTTAATAAAAATTAATTTAATATTAATAATAATATTTTATTAAAATATTATTTAATTCAAAAATCCTTTAATTTAATAAAATATAATTCTTAATTAAATAATAACTAAAAACACCATTTGTACTTTAAAAACTAAATACAAAGTATCAAAAATGACCAGAAATTATATTCATTATTATATACAAAAAAATAATGTACATGAACATGGTGCTACTTATTTGTTACATAACCCCTTAAAATAGCCGTATAAGACCTAAGGGTAAGGTGCGCGATGGTGACAGACTCTTGGGGCTGCTCGGATAACATCGCTCGAGTGGTAATCTCTATCAACTTCCATTTTTCCCGTAGACGATCACGTTCGAGCTTGACTTGATGAAGCTCAGCTTGGGCTTGGTCAAGGGCAAAGCCCAAAGACTCCACCTCTTTTCCGAGCTCCGACAAATGGGCTTCGTAAGGGGAAATTCTACTAGATGAGGCCATCGCTTCCTTTGTCTGAGTAGAAAATTGGTTCGTTAAAGCCTTATATTTAAACTACCCAGATGATCATTGTTCAACGGCTATAAAAGTAACGGTCACAAATCTTAAAGTAAAACTAAAAAAAGTTGATATCTTATAAAAACATTTTTCATAAAGAAACATTTAACTGGATCAAGAGGGATTTTCCATTAATGAAATTTTGGGTCGTTACAAATAAGTTCCATGGTAGTAAACACTTATCCTAATAAATCATTTCCTCATCATTATCTGAACATTAGGAATGTATTAAGGGTTTTCTTTCTCCCCAATCATGTGCTTTCTGAAATGTTTACCTTTCTACTAAATAACTCTTCTAAGTACCATTCAGCTTATGATCTCAAATACTTTACTAAAAAGTATTATAGTAAAATCCTAATATATTTCATAATTATTATAATTAGTACATTTATGATAAAATAAGAAAATAAAATAATTATTTAATAGGTATAATAATCAATCCTCTACATCTGCGGATGTATCATGACTTTATAATTATCTAATAGAATTATTTGGGGTATATTCTTTTGACACTTGGGACATTGATTTGCATAATGCCACGTCTCCTTGTAGTTGAGGAATTATACATTGGAAAACATTTTATTACCCTTGAAATCTAAAAATTGGTTTCATTTTTTCAACACATATAAAAACTCACATTCCCTTCAAGCATGTACCAGAGTGTTTCATTCCATAATTATCACATGTTGTAAAATCCTTCATTCCATTTGACTTCTTTGAATGATTCCATTTTTCAGGGTGCTCAGATGGCCACTTCTTATATTGATTTCATTATAACAAATAGTACATGTATAATTCTTTTCCCATATCAACTTATTATTATACTATGTCTTTATACGATGCGCTTTTTCAAGATACCATTTCCCATTGAAGTATTTTCTTAAGACCATGAATGATATAACCATTCGTACTATTTGGATTTCCTGCAAAGGTGGGGTTCACATTATATATACTAGGATCCATTTATAAACAATATAATATTATTGATTAGATCATAAAAGTATGATCTTTCTATAACTCTAGATATGGAGTAACATAAATTATGAAATTTATGCATAGATAATCTCAAAATCATAAATATGTATTATTTGGGGATTTCCTTACTTAAAAATCCTTCTTAATTTTAGTTAATGAAAATTTGAACTATCCTATGTGTATCCCCCAGAAGTGTAAAACTAGGTGCACTGTAAGGCTCGTTGTCATGTACCTAGTTACCATGAGTCAGGCATATAATACCTTGTTAGAGTTATTACTCTTAGGTGCTTCTATAAAAGAACCACATCCAATTATAGTATCCATATAGGTATGTCACGACCCATCCTTGGGACCCGTGCCGTGACTACCCCAAGCCCGCCTTCCATAGGCCAGGGGCTGGCGAATATCACCAAAGGCGTAAATCCCGATAACTGGGAAGGCATTGCCTTTATAAAAGTAAACAAAACACCACAGAGTACAAGAGGAAGTAATACACTCTGTGCAAAATAAAGTGATGAAAAGTAAATAGGCTAGAATACAAACCCAGCTGAAAAGTACAGCTACAACTGAATGGAAGTACAACAGAAAATACAAGCAGCTAGAAGAATAGAAGCAGCTCCTGGGTCGTCCACCTCAGATCCTACCTGAAGGGTAGGTACAGATAGCACAGCTCCTGGATCGTCCATAATGCTCTCGCCTGTCAACCTCCTCCAAGTATCGTCTCTTCGTGAAGTCCACCTCCGGATACTGACTTGTCGTGAGGTCCACCTCTGGGTACCATCCAGTCCTCAAACACGCGGCCTCTGTCAACGTTTCCCATCATCTACATCCAACACAATGAGGTGTGGTAATAGCCCGTGTAGGGGTGAGTATAACGATACTCGGTTGGGACCCCGAGACCCTCAAGGTCTCACTAAATCCAACAAGAATAACCACAAAGAAAGATCTCAACAGATAACCTATACATATTTATATGTCCATACATATACCTAAGTTAGCAAGTAACACATCTCAATAATGAGAAAAACACAATGGTTATTGACTCAGCTCAAACCAGGATTTTATTCTTGATGTCGAAACCACGGATGCTGGAGAACTCTTTCTCTGTCAAGTATAGTGGGCTTGCCGCTACAACTAAGTGCGCCCCACCAACCTTGGATTGCTGAAGTACTCCACCTGTCGAGTACAGTGGGCCTGCCTTTGCAACCAAGCACATCCCACCATGGGTCTACCACTACAACTAAATGCACCCCCTCATAGCCTACAGAGGTACTACTTCTGTTAAGTACCATGGGTCTACCGCTACAACCAAGCGCACCTCCGTCATGGGTCTGCTGCTACAACCAAGTGCACCTCACTAGGCTATTCGAATCACTCTGAGACGATCGATCAACAGTCGTCAAGTCTCAGCCATCTACTAGGTCTCTCCACTCTTCTAGCTCGTCACCAGGAGGGTCCACTCCACGAGCTACTGGTTGATACTCCAAGTATCAAAAATTTCTATGAAGAAGTATCCTAGGGGTCAGCCACATCATAGGAAACTCAACACAATAGACGGCGCGTCAATCTGACGCACGATCTGTGTGTTATCAGCCTTTTCATCCTGGGGGCCTGGTTGGTTTCGTGTACGAACCAACCCGACCGTATCTCAACTTACCCCAAAATCTCATAGGGTATACTCATAGGTACCGTTTCTCAACGTGATCACCAACACCACTGACGGTTCATAAAACAGACATCTGGTCTGAAAGTTATCAGCTTTTCCCTTCCAGGGGCCCGGTTGGATTTCGGGTTCAATCCAACCTGGCCACTATACAACTGGATCCAATCCTCAGGAAAATTATGCCAAAAGTTCCATCTCATCAAGAGGAATCTAAAAATGTCGATGGCACATCTATAGAATGTCTGGAGATCATGTTATAAGTGTTTCCACTCCGAGGGCCCGGTTGGTTTCGTGCTCGAACCAACCCGGCTGTACCCAAAATTTTCCAAAACCGTGAGTGTAATATACTGAAACGACCATCTCTATTCAAGGACCTCTATGCAACTAACTATGTGTCGATCGGAGATCTGTAACCCAAGATATGGGCAAAAGACTGGAAGTGATCTGAAAATGGGAGGTCTGGGCCCGGTCCAACCCGGCCCAACCCCCCTGGGTCCGCCCGAATAGGGTTATCCGACCAGAGTCTGGGTCTGACCCAGCAGGGTGCGGCCCGGCTAGGCTAGGCGCAGCCCGGATCGGCTGGGCGCGGCCTGGTCCTGTCCGCGCAACCCGGCCCGGCCCGGCTGGGTGGCCCGCTGGCTCGGCCAGCGGGCCAAGCAGGGGATGCGGTCCCCCGTGGTATTTGCGCTCCACGGATGCGGCGAGCACCGCGTCCTACTCCCCCAGATCCCACGTGGTCATGGGATATGGCCACCTGCCACCGCGGCTTCAGCCACGACGGTTCCTCCTAGCGGCGCGCAGGGGAGCCACCGCTTCCGGGCGGCCGGCCTGTGCCTGCCGCCGGCGCCGCCGTGCTGGTGACCCGTGCTACCGGTGATGTCTGCAGGCCACTGCAGTTGCTCCGGTGGTCTGTTTTCAATTACTTATGTGTCGGTGTTCATATCGGGTCCTGAACTTTACTGTGAAGGCCTCAAATTGTCTTTGCAGCCCATTTCGTCATCGCTCGTCGATTCGCGCACCAGCAACAATCTGCGGAGTGTTGTCGGGTCGTGTTTTTTAGGCCTGTGCCCTTTGCATTAGGTGTTATCAAATGGAAAACATTTAAACACTTGCATTTAGTCATTGACGAGGGTATAATTCAAATAAACACAAAATACGAAAACCCCCTACTAGGATATTTGACGTCGCACGTCGGGCATCGCGGAGAACGGCGTTGCGGGGGTCGTATGTAGATTCCATGGACGTCGGGCTGAGTTCGAGGAGGAAACGATGTCTCCTCACTTATTGCGGAGATGAATAAGGAAGGTACGTTGTCATTGGCGATGATAACCACGGTCGGCGACTTCTCTCATATCATGGAAGAAGAAGAGAATGAAGAACTGTGATTGCCGAGTCGGTGTTCTTCGTCGGAGCGTTGGCCTTCTTCATGAAGAAGATGAAGTTCTTCAAATATGAAGAACGCTCCCTCTCTCAACACAACAAATCAGCCAAAATAAAATAAGGCCTTTGCCATATTTTATTACTTTTGCATAAATTTTTAAAATTCAAAAACCTTAACTCACTTAATTAATTAGTCTTAAATTGACAAAATTAATGGTGAGATAGGTTGGTATGCATTTACGAGGAAGAGAGGTACCCACAACATTTATTACATGGGAGGTTTAGAGGGTGTAGAGAATTTCAATAGGTGGGGACTCATGTAGGCCCCACCTCACTAATATCCTATCAATAGGAGTTTAGGATCAAGTGGGTCCCACCCCAACTCCCACACATGGGATTAAAACACTTATAAGTGAAATAAAATTATGACACAATTATATTTCACTTTACACTTAATCCTCAAAAATTATCTTCCCCTCTCATGCAAACGCAATCACGGTAAAGTTCCCCCTAAGCAATTATCAGCCCTACGATTTCATCGTTGCCCTTCGATTTTGATTCAAAGCACCGGATTAAAAGTTAGAAAACCATGCTCATACATTCACTGAAAGTACCCGAGCCTAACTTCGTAAATTGATTCCGGGCACACCGGGCCTCGGAATCAGGAGCCGTCATAAACCGCGTACTTGTAAAATTACAAAGAAATTATGAAAAAAATTTCCTTGAAATTTCTATGACTTTTCAAGGTATATATTTCCAGGAATTATCACATATTCACTACGCTACCAAAATTTTTGGATGTTATTATATACTTATCATCAATTTCTATTATATGGTTATGCTCCCAAATATATGTTTTCTAAATCTAGTTTTCAAGGATATTAATAAATTTCCTTTCTTACCAAATGCAATGCCCTCACTTTAGAAGCTCGGAGATGGTGCATTACTTTATTACATTGACATGATTACAAGGAATTAAATACCATGGGAATGATCAGTTTAGAAGTCTTGGAAATCTAGATTATATACATGATTCCCATAATAAATTGGGAAATAGGAAATACAAAAAATTTATATAATTAAATGAAATAAACACCATACATGAATGTTTATTCAATTATTTATTCTTTATAACCTGGAAAAAACAAAATAAGGCTGAGATCAAATGTTTTGTAAGGGTAATTAAAAAGAAATAAAAATTGAATCAATGGAAATAAATTAACATGTAAAGGTGAATAACTGATGACACATGCCATTCAATAACTAGAAAAATGTAATATCAATATAGAAAGGTAATAAACTAAAAACACATGCCATTAAATCAATGAACTGAAAATAATAAGAATCTATAGATATGTCAATGAAAAATATCATGGATAAATAATAACTTAATTATCATCAATGGAAATTCTTCTTTTCAGACGTCATGATTTCCAGGCACATGATAACTTTACCATCAAGAGTTGTTTAAACTATTTACCCAACTAATTCATTTCATGAGACTACTGATACATCACGGAGCTTGCATAAACCAGTCCCCAACCCATATCTTAAAAAGATATTATACTTGGAAAACATTTTGAAGGGTTCTTCACCAACTGATTATTCCATGAGACAATTGATGCTTTGATGGGATTTCATTAACAAGTCCTGAACCCATAGAGGTTTAATTAACCGGTCACTAACCCATAGGTCTTACATTAACTGGTCACTAACTCATGTATTTAATATTCAAAGAATTAATCATATAAAAAATAAATAATTTAATTATAAAATATCCATATTGAATAAATAAGGTCCTTAAAATAAAGAACTGATACACTAAGAAATTAATATTTCCCTTTTTGATGATTAAAAATCATGAAAAGAAAAAGATTAAAATGATTTTAATCATTAAAAAATTATTGAATAGTATGATCTAACATAGAATTTCTAAAGAATAGAAAATGAATATAAAGCATATAAAAATGCATGTAATAAATCCTGTAAAGAAAAAAAGTGAAAAAATTACTAGTTAAATTATTTTACAACATTTGGGGTTATCATAATGACAGGAAATAAGGAAAAAACAAATAAGAGAAAAAATTAAAATAGGAAAATATAAATAAGAATAAGATAGAATCCATTGAGGTGAATGTTGATATATATCATAAAAGATACAAGTGCAACACTATAATATGAATAATATGAAAATTAATCAGACTTATTTACATGATGTAAATTATGATTAATGGGTTTGTTATCTTTATAAGTAAAAGGTGTAGTAAGAGGCTGAGGTATAGGAGAAGGAGGTTGAGTTTCAATACCTGTTGTAACTATTATAAGTTAATGAAGACCTAAATGATTTTAAATAAAAAATGTGAAATAGAGATTGGAGTGGTAGAAGGAGGTACATAAGGAGTAGACAGTGAATTATAAGATGGAATAGGTATAATATAGGCATGAATATGGGATTATAATCATTTATCATATATAACTCCGTCAATCTAGTAAACTCACTGATCACCCATCCACTATGTTCTATAGTTGAAAAGAACAACCTATTATATTCTAAAAAGATATTTATCATTAGTTCCCATCTTTTTAGTATATCCACTTGTTCGTTAAAATCTCTAGTCACATAAGGCACACTAATATTTTCCTCTAAATTATGAATTCTATAATTTATATTATATTTAGTAAATATATTATACAATTAGTCCTTGATAGCTTTAGTGATATACTCTTTATACTTTATAATATGTTTAATTACTACCTTTACAAAAACATATATTATTTCAGCATGAGTTTTGATATCTATAAGAGAAAACTCAAGGGAATTTGAAGGACCTTATAGAATAGACTTCATTTTATCTCTCAGAATATATCTAAATTGATCAATCACAATTTTTATAATGGTTGGAGAAAAAAATTAAGACCATATCAAGATGAGGAATAAATATATAGAAACTGGGGAAACATTCTTAGATCCCTATGAGTTAAGTGCAGTCTCATGTCCACAAAATCACCATGAAAAACTCCAATATGCTCAAGAAACTTTTTATCTTCCTATCATATATATTTAATTACTAGATAAAATTTTATCTGAAGGTAAGAATCATCTAGAGTCTCAATAAGAGATATATATTCTTTATTTTAATTCTCATATCTTGGTTGAGTTCCCAAAGTTATCTCTTTTATCATTGATATTATGATAGCTTTAATGAAACTCAAATTTTCTTCGGTAACATAAGAAGATATAAGAATAGGTGTAGAATTGTTGTCCTATATAGGAGTATATTTTTTTACTTATATGGGAGGAGAAGACCTTACAGGATACTCAAAATTAGGTATTATTTTATAAGTAGTGGGTTCAATCGTTTATTCCATGTCAATGATAGCAATAATTGATCACTAAAGATTATTTAGTAAATCTAGGATGGTAGTTACACCATGTTTTGGTTTTATACCATCATTATTATTATCATCAACCTCATAATCTAAGTAGACAATCCAAATAAGATAAGATCTTTGGTTTTTCTCCCACTTAAATAATTCTCTCATTTCCTTTTTTTCTTGGACTAGTTACAATTTATGGAAATAAAATAAAGGATTTAGAATCCTCCATGTTCATATCAATAGAATCAACTATACACTCATTACATTCTTCATTAGACATATTCACATCATTATCAGATTCATAATTTGAGTTCTCATAGATATTAGAGACTAAAAACGTAGTATCTTATAACTATTCCTCTACCAGATCCTTTTCATTAGAATGTGTCGATAAAGGAGATACATGAGATCCATAATCAACATTTTAAGCTCCCTCTAGTTC
The DNA here is from genome assembly GCA_963277665.1 of Viscum album. Taxonomy (NCBI): domain Eukaryota; kingdom Viridiplantae; phylum Streptophyta; class Magnoliopsida; order Santalales; family Viscaceae; genus Viscum; species Viscum album. Next base: position 1,650,167,563 of record OY728152.1, read on the forward strand.
AGAAATAGACCTATTTTCACTTTCATAGGCTCCGCTTACATGTTCATCAAAATTAATTGGTTATTCCTCCCTATAAGAACTATTAGAAAAAAAATATTATTTATAGTAATACTCCATAATTGCATCTACTTCCAAACCAGGATCAATTATATGTTAAGGTCTTAAAAGATTTTTTAGGGTTAAAATCCACTTAAATTTTCCCATTATAAATAACCCATATTTTCTTAAGTAGATTCTAGTTTACCATCATTATTTTTGTAGTAGTCTGTATTAAGTAATATCATTAAGATAAGGTAAAAATATCTTCTCCTTTAGTAAAAAACTTTTCAAAATACATTAATATAGATAAAAACAAAGGGTAATCTATATATTTAAACATAGATACAAGATTACTAAATTCCATAACATACCTCATTAGATATCTACCCAACTTTACCTTTTTCTGACTTTTCAAGAGATAAAAATAAGAAAACATCATGATCTATTAATATACCAAATTCTCATTTCATGGGAAAAGCAGTTATTGAATAAAATTTAACAACAGTATGTATTCACCATCTAGATCCATCACATTGGTTCTTCATGGATTTTCAGCTCTATTAAACCCTTAAATATCCATTTTTATTTCAAAACTATGATTATTAATTGTGTAATACTTATGATAGTCTTTTTACTAACCCCCATGAGGAACATTCAAGAAGTTGGACCACTACATTAAAGAAAATACCAATTCTTCCAAATTCACATTACTTATCAAACAATAATTTTGTTCACCTATCTCAAACTTTTCGTTTAAATAGAATTCCTTTACTAACCTTTGGTAAAATGTGAAATCATTTTTCCTAAAAAAATCCATTTTGATTTATTCTTTAATTTAATTTAAAACATATGATATACATGAAAATAACCACTTAGAATCGATATCTTTATTTATAACCACATATCATGTGTCTAGATGATAGTTTTGGGGCACAATGAAAATAATAAAACTAGATTTTGATTTAATTCTTGGTTTAGATTCTTTAAGTAAAAATAAAACTAAAGAAAAATTCTCTCTCACCATATTTTCATTAAAATAGCAGGATGGTATAATTTGGTTGAAAGGGAGATAAGAGAGAATTTAGAGGAATCATGGGAGCATTTAGGGTTTTGAAAGTATGATTAAAATTATAATTTCTGGGTTTAAATAACTTATTGAAAATTAATAAATAAAATAATTAATTAATTTCATTAGATATATGATAATGGGATTAAATAATAAAAATTAAATTAAAAACAGAAGACAATTTTCATGAAAAATACATAGTCCCAAGGAAGTTACTTTATAGAATAATGTTCAAGGAATCATGTTCATATAAATACATATATTAGAAGTTAGTGAATTCACAAAATCTAATGTTCTATAAAAAGATCTTCCATCGTAGAAGAAAAAGGTTGATGGAATATCTTTTATCATGGAAGCTATAAAAATCCCAACTCAAGAAGCCTGAAGTAAATGTTCACTTTATAACATTGTCTCAAATATAACTATTCAAATCCCAAATGACTGATCAGTTTGGTAGTTTTGGAAAACTAGATACATACATGAAATATATTTTATGTTGGGGATATGAGATAAAAAAATTAATGGAAATAATTCAGAATTATTTACCTCATTCAAAGGATAACTCTTCATTTCTTGGGGGGAGGAAAGAAAATAAGGGTGATTCTAAATGTTTTGTAAGAGTTACACACATTGGGATCTATCATGAATCAATAATTCATAATTAATATGGAAATGTAAATAATTGTAAAAAAATTAAATTTAATGAATAAATTTTCCATCACAAGGAAAAATGTAATAGTCATTATAAAAATATAAATAGTTAGAAAATAAATCCAATTAATCAGTAACTTGTTCTCAATAATAATCCATTGATAATATTATAGTGAAAATATAATGGATAAAAAAAGAATCATTGTAAATAAGGGGAACTCTCAGAGAAGAGTCGTTGATCCTCAAATAGTCATCAATCTGGTACCACCCCCCATGATGGGGGAGGGACCATTACCATCCCTCAAAGGACCATCATGCTTCTTTTCACCCTTCCCTAATCCTGACCTCTTTCCATCCTTTCCCCAGATCTACCTCAGTTAAAATTTTCCAGACCTCTTTGAAGGATGTCTTAATCTCTCGATGTCATCCTTTGAATTTAATGATGCCTAATCTCTCAAGAATATATCTTTGATTTCATTATTGATACAGTGATTTCCTTCAGTGGACACATTTTAAAGGCATGTTTTCAGATTCTAAGACTTAAAAGATTATGCAATGGTGGGATTACTAGACCAAAATAATAACATGATTCATTTTTCAATGAGTATCAACTTGATCAAGTAATGTCCTAGTAATCCTCACACCTGAAACGTATCCCAATTCATTCTTTTCTGGTGGCCCTATGACATTCACATTAAGCGTGATGTCCTGAAAATGGCAGTTTGGGTTAGTTTCCATGAACTTCTAGTATCATTTCAAAACCCTTCTATTTTTAACATGTTAGAAAATCATGTTGGAATATATATATGTTCCATAACTATAACAATGTTTTTTTTCATCATGTCCCTCCTAAAAATTTGTGTGTATGTGGAAATCCCTAGAAGGCTATTGGATTTAGTTTGGCTAATAGATCGGGAAGAATTGTGCTGTAAATGCACCATTTTTTGAGTTGTGGACTGGTTTTTTTCTATATGCAATAAATTGGTTCATGCAATGAAATTTTGTAGGAGTGGGAGGCTGATGGAAGATGGCTCTATAGGTATTGATAAATGTATGGACACTAGTTCGGGTGAAGGATTTTTAGAGAAAGCACCCATAGGTATCTCTAGGGACCAATATAAGGAAGAGATATTATAGGGAAAAAGACCTAAGGGAAACCTGAAGGTGGAATACATACACAATCACTTGAGGAGGGATTTTATAAATCTTGTGTCTACCAAAAAAGATCCCCTGGGCTTATTGAGAACTTGTTAGGTAAGTGTTGATGATACAATGAATTTAAATCCTTGAAATTATGCAATGGTTATTGAGTAGGTAGTGGTACCAATTCTGAATGGGTGATACAACCGACCATTGAGGAAGTATATAAGGATGGTTAGTAATGGGAGGAACCAAGTCGTAGCTCTAATAATATATTGATTTCTAAATAGTAGTCTAACTTATGGAGGACCTTGTCCGGACCTAGGTAAAACATGGTCGGGTTCAATTTATCTAATGGTTGTGAAGGGTTGGGGAATTTTGTGTCACCCCAGGTAGTTTATGAGTAGGTTGATAACTTTAAGGAATCTAAATACCCATCTAATTTTTTATTCAATATGAAAGATATCAGGCACTATGATTCCCCTAGAGCTGATGAAACCTAGGAAATATCAAGAGTTCTTGATGAGGTGATTACTAGTTTAAATGAAGCTCTTCCTCTGAGTTTTGGAAAACATGATCCTCTGGAATCTTCAAGTACTATTCTGTTCCAAATGGGTTCTTGATTTTTAATACAATTGGGAAGGATAACGTAGATCCTAAAGGGTGTAAAAAAACATAATAAAATGGAAAATTATGTATGTCAAGTAAAAGTAATTTTAGTATATCAACATAAGTAACAAAGATGGGGACTCTCAACCAATGATGAACTATGATCTAGACTCACAAGGGGACACTATAGTCGGCTTTGGCTAGAGGAAGGGAAGACATGACAACATATTTTCTAAGAATTTCCCACTTCATTGGTGGGAACCAAGACCCTGTAAAGACAATTCGAATATTCCAAAAACAATTCTCACTATATCTTAAGGTAAGGAAAAGGAAAATGGGACACATATGGGACCGGGTGAACCAAAAATTATAGAAGGTGATAAATGGTGTTATAGTAAGTCAGGAGAGTAGAATCTCACTAAGGGATCTAAGGATCCTGTTGGTGAATTCATTAAGATATTATAACCAATACTGGATGGAATCCCATATAGGAGGGTATACAAGGTTGAAGTGTCATATGGGGAATGCTTAGATATTTTCTTCCCTCTAGGGAAGAAATGTTTGAATAATCCTTCAACATAAATGCTTCGTAGGGGGATGCGAACAAAATATAGAAGAGATTGATTATATCGTACATTAATGAAGAGAAACATGTGTGGATAAACAAACAAGATCACATTTTTGGTGAGGTTTCAAGGAAAGGAAGATTGCTTAGAGGAATACATCTAGGCCTAGGACTTGATGTCAGATTATTTTGAATATCTTCTAAAGAATGACCTAAAAACGCAGGTTAGTACACTTAATTGATATCACTATAGTTTGGTTGGATCTAATATTATTACTCTTATCATTAATGATTTTATCTTCTCATTTTGTGGTTAACACCTCTGTTTATACTTATTTTCATTTCCTGATTTTTCCAAAAAAACTACTAGGGGAATAAAAACTAATTTTTAGTCAAATAAAAAAATATAATGGACAATAATAAACAAATTATTAAAAAGGGAAAATTATTAATATTGGATGCCATTATCTCAAAAATCATCATATCAATAATATCAAAACCTTTAACAATACAAAGTAATCATTATTGGTATATACACTTTTAATTTGGCTAACTGATTTGTCTCATGAGACATACCAATGCATCGAGGTGTTATATATTCTGGGCCCCACCCATTACTACAAGTCCAATTAATTACTCACATATTTAAAATATTGGTTAAATTCATAACTCAATATGACATATTAAAAAATATATTTATTCATTAATAGATATGGAAATAACATTATTTCCTTCGTTATTCAAATAACATTCAAAGTAATCACTGTATGTAAAAATGTTATACAGTTTAGAAAATAGTTATATCGATTATACAAGTAATATGAATAAAAAAGATAAATAAAATTTCCAATGAATTATGATCATAAATGAATCAAATTGGTAGTATATATAAAATAAATTAGGTGTGTAATATTAAAATATTCCTCAATGAAGTGAAATTGAGATGTATTCCCTTGCATACACCTTTACTTTAGTTGAACTTTCTTTAACCTCCAGTATAATGGTTTAAATAATATAATTAATTTATAATAGAACCATATTAATATTAATTATATTACATATATTCCTTAAATAACATCTTACAACATATTAATTAATAATATTTCATTATTACTCTTGATTTGGGTGTTAACAACTTCATTTTTTAATGCATGTTTTTTCATATATGTTCTGGTTTGTGTGTTTTTGATAAAGATTTATCATATAATTTTTTTAATTATGTATTTATTATATTTTATAATTTAATAAATTTTTACAACCATTAAGTAATTTTGGATATTAAAAATTAGTCCCATCACTTTGTGGAGATGGTAGGATGTACGTACGCACGAGCGACAACAGCATTCCTTTAGTGGTGACTGGGATGGGAAATGGTTGATATATTAATTTTATAGAAACAATATCATGTCATAATTTTTATATATATCCATTATTTCTAACATTATTACCATCCTAGTAAAGTGGTGATGAAAATTGAATTTCATCGCTATGTGGAGATGGTAAGCTATATGTATGCACTCATAGTGCTTTTGTTGATCATAAGATGAATAGAAGGTGGAATATGGTTTTCTTATAATCATAATAACATCAAAGTATATATATCATACAATTTTATTAATTTATTATATAAAAAACACATGTATATTGAGTAGAAGATGAGATAAACTTGAAATAGTTGGTAAAAGATGATTACCTTCTTTATGAAGGAGCTCTATTATAACATCACTAAAGGGACCTAGGATGGGTATTTTGGATGGAAAAAATCCTAAATAACTTAACTTAGGATGTTGAAATGAGAAATTTGTAGAGTTTTTTATCTACATGGATCAATGTGGGGAAAATAATTGAAGGAATGAGCTCCCTTTTATAATTCCATTAAAGGGGAACTTGTGTACTTTTTCAAAATATAAAAATATAATAAGACTATTATAGATCAAAATTCATCCAAATGGCCTATAAATTAAATTGGGATATAATTTTCAACCAAATAATATCAGATTTGTTATTTTTTTTAAATTTTATTATTTTTAAATAATTCAATAAAATACTAATCCTTTGAAATATCAATATTGTTAATTTTGATATTATTCATCACTTTGACTTTAAAAACATCAATAAAAAAGTATAATTCAAAAAAAAACAATTTTATTAAATCCTAAAAATATCACGGTCAATACTATATTTCATTTATAACCATAAATATCCTAAATTATGTTAATTTATTATTTTTAATATCATTTATCTAATTTTTCAATTAATTAAATTAATACTTTAATAGAGTTTCACAAAAATATAAGGAAAATATTACTTTTTTAAAATTTATAAATAAATTAATATAATTAAAATAAGTTTATTATTATTAAAAAAAATTATATTCTTTAAATATTTATTTTAACTCACATATATATCATGAAAAGACTTTTAATGTGTTATATTTACTTTTTTGGCCTTAAGCAAGCATTGCACTAGCATTTGAATAAAACACTTCCTATATAACTATAAAATTCATGTATAGAAATAAAAAATTAAAAATAATTAATAATTAATACAAAATTATATAAATTACTTATGTCATATCAATTAGTATTTTTAAGATAAAAATGTCACTTTCTAGTGTCGTGCAACCTCTCTGTCAGTACTGAAAATTGTTTTAATATTTATTATGGAATAAATTCTAATCTTAATATTTTAAATTATTTTTGAATTATATTAATTTTATTTTAGAATAATTTATTCATTACATTAGTTTCATAAATTTTAATGGTTTTTCTATTTCTTGTAGATATCATAAGAGATACTGTATTTCATAAAAACATTGTTTTTTACGATTCAATAAAAAATTAATTTTTTATGAAACAAATACTAAAATTCATACAAGGATAAATTTGAATTTACGAATCATAAAATATATTTCATTTCATGAAATTAATTTTCTATAAGTGATATAAATTAGTTTTAAAATAAGTGTGAAAAATATGACAAAAGCCACTTTTTATAAAAAATTGTTTTACTTAAAAATTCATATTTATGTATAAAAGTTATTTTATACCAAATTAAATTATAAAAATACATCCAATGAACATAATTTAATTATTTATAATATAATATTACTAATTTTTCTTTAAACCCATTTTAAAATAATATGATAGGTTGGAAATTCTTGGAACAAAAATACAGTTTTCAATAATAATTGGTATTTTCACTATTCACTGAAAAATAAATTGTTACAAAAAAAACAAAAATTTTACCATAAGATAATTTTATATGATTATTTAAAATGATATATAATATTTATAAAATAAAATTTAAAAAAAATGACTAATTGATTATAATATTTACTTATAGAAAATAAGAAAACCCATTTTTCAAGAATAAATATTTTTGATGAACAAAATAGCATTACATAAAATTGAGTATATATTTAATAAATTAAATTGTATTAAGTATATAATTTATATATATTATAATTTGTTTTAATTTAATAATACCCTCAAACTCAACAGCTATGTTATAACATTGATATTTAACTAATAATATTATTGGGTTTGTTTAGGCATGGTGTTGCATGTTGTATATGATATCAAACATAGTATTAATATAAAATATCTTGGTGTTACATTATAACCTCCATAAATAAATTTAATCCCCATAATATTGAACATATTTTTGGTAAATAGGGTTATACTATTGAAAATACCTTTTTCAAAATCCCACATTGAAAAAAAGGTTCAATAAAACGTCTACTTGAAAAGAGATATACAAAGGTCATTTGGAATGTCACATAACAGTATTAAAAGTAGAATAATGTATGTAATAAGTGAAATCCTGGATATTTGAGGGAAAAATAAATCCCAAGTACTGATGGAGAGTGATAAAAACATGGTAATGATAAATTCAACCATAAAAAAACTGCAAAAACTCTAATGAGTTAAAAGACTATTGATTTCTCAGTATAAAACATAAATTGATAACATTTTTGTTTCAGAATAATTTTCATATAGTTTAGGAATTATTTTACATCCTATAGTATTATCATACCAAAATATACTTACATGACACGTAGATTTTCATACATGACAACCATTTTACATTTGGTATAATACATCAAACAATTTCCCATTATAACATTCTATAAGGTGTCTTTGACCACATTTCTAACATGATGGAAAATTTTCCTTATTTCCCCAATAGTATCCACTATCTTATCTACGAAAAAACACTATCCTTAATTTATTTGGTGACTCTAATAGTTGGTTATGGTGTAGGTTGCTAATTATGTATCCTGATAATTGATGACACATAATAGCAATATCTTTCAATCTCATTATCATTCCATTTGGTTTCATAGGATCACCACATTTTCCTTCACATTAGATGTTAATATAGTTCCTTATGGTTATAGACATTACATAAAACTGAAAAGAAAAGTGTAAGTATAAAATTATAAGAATCAGAGTTATTTATCAAATAATCATTAAATATTATTCAAAGTATTTATAAATCATGACACATTATTCTCAATCTATGAGTCTTTGTATTTAAACTGGGTTTTCCATGGCATTAAAAAACTATAGGATATTATCCTATACTTAAAATTATACTAAAACTCAATAATTGGATTATGTTCCCTCATAAATGTTCTCTTAAATTAATCTCTTATGGTTTCCACGAAAATTCCACTAATATCAACTTTAACAACCCCGGCTCTAGAAGCCTAGAGTCAATGGTCACTTTATTACATTGTCACAGATTCAAGTAGTCAAATCCCTAAGGACCAATCAGTTTAGTAGTTTTTGGAAAACCAGATTCATACTTGACAACCATTTTACATTTGGTATAATACATGAAACATGGTAATGGAAAAAATTCAGCATCCTTGAACTCATTCAATGGATTATCCTTCATATCCTAGGGAAAAGAGAATAAATAAAGGAAATATAAAATTCTTATTAAGGGTTACATACATTGGAAGATAACATGAATCATTAATTTATAATCAATATATAAAGGTATATAAATAAACACACATTACATTTAATCAATAAATTCTCTATCATGATAAAATAATGCATAATAATTATGGAAATATAAATAATTGGAAACAAAATCCATTTAATCAATAACTTGTTCACAATATGAATAAGATAATATCATAGAAAAAATATAATGGATAATAATAACTGAATTATTAAAGTGGGAAAAATTTTAATATTGGATTCCATGATCTCATAAATCATTGTATTTATACTATCAAGAACATTCCCATGATAGTGTAATAATTATGTGTAAAATATCATTTAATTTGGCCAATAGATTTGTCTCATGAGACCTACAAAAGAATCGAAGGGCTATATAATTTCAGTCCTCATCCATAACTATAATTCCCATATATTACTCACATATTTAAATGATCTATTTAATTTTTAAATCAATATAACATATCAAAAAATGTTTTTAAGGTGTAAAGTATTTAAATTTATCAATATTTCCCCACTTGTTCAAATAACATTCAAGGTGGTCATCGTATGTGAAATTTGTAAATTGTTTAGGAAATAAACATAAAAATGATAAAAGGAATGTGGATATTTAAGATTAATGAAACTTTCAATTAACAATGATCATAAACAAATCAATGTGAAATTATATAGAAAATAATATTGGTGGATAATATTAAAATTTTCCTCAATGAAGTGAAATTGAGATGAATTACCTTACCTTGCACTTTACATTAGATGAATTTTATTTAAACTCCAATATAGTGGTTTAAATAATGTTATTAATTTATATAAATAACATATTAATATTTATTATAACATATATAATCTTATATTACATCTTCTCTTCCATTAATTATTAATATTATTCATTATTACCATTGTTTCGGGTGTTAACTACTTCATTTTCCAATGAATGTTTTTTATGTAAGTTCCTATTCATGTGTATTGGATATAGATTAATCATATAAAGAATGTTATTAATGCAATAAGTATCATATTTATTTATTTAATAAATTTTTAGAACAAATATTTAAATTTGGATATGGAAAATGATTCACATCACTTTTTGGATACGGAAGGTTGTATGTGTGCACAAGTGAGGATATCATTCCCTTAATAGAAAATTGGTAGGTAAATGGATGATATATTAATTTTCCAGAATCAGTATAATGTCATGATTATCATATATATCCATTATTACCATAATTATGACTATCCAAGTAATTTGGTGGTTAAAAACAAATTACACTGCCACATAGAGATGGTAAGTCATACGTACGCATGTGCGGTGCTTTAGTTTTCCATAGAATAGATAAAAGGTGGAACATGGTTTTATCATAATCATAATAAAATCACAGTATAAAGATGATACTATATTTATTAAATTTGGATAGAAACAACACATGTATAGGTATTATAATAAGATATAAAATTGAAAGAGTTGGTAAAGAGGATTACCTCTTCTTTGATTGAGCTCCTTTATAACTACTCTTAAGGGACCTAGGATTGGTTTTTTGGAAGGACTAGAGCCCCAATAACTTAACTAATGATGTTTAGAATGTAAATGTGCATATATTTTCATTATATATGCCTCATAGTGGTCTAAATAAGTAATAGAAGGTGTTCCCTTTTATAATTTAGGTGAGAGTAATTTTTGGAATTTCTCAAAATATTAAAATATAATAAGACTATTCTCGATCCAAATGATTAAAAATGTCCTATAAATAAATATTTGATAAAATTTTCTACTATATATTATCCAACATTTTTATTTTATATTTTTATTATCTGTAAATAATTTTATAAAATATTAATCCCATAAAATAATATTTTTATCAATTGTGATATTATTCATTACTTTGATATTAAAAACATCAATACAACAAGTAAACTTACAAAAAAATATTGTATTATATCATGAAAATATCTTGGTAATATATATAATTATTTTATCTCCATAAATAACTAAAATTAAGTTAAATTTAATATTTTAAATATCATTTATTTTATTTATTTGTAAATTAAATTAATATTGTATTAGAGTTTCACAAATATATGAGGTAATTATATAATTTCTAAAAAAATATAAAAAAAAATTATATCATGACAATAAGTTTATTATAGTATAAATATTCATATAATTCATTAAATATTTATTTTAACTCACATCCAAATCAAGACAACACATTTAGTGTGTTATTTTGACTTTTCTGGCCTTGTGCAAACATTGCACAAGAATTTGGATAAGCCACTTGTTATATAACTCTAAAATTTGGGTATAACCATAAAATAAAATAAAAAGTAAATAAAATTTTATATAAAACAATATAAAAAACTTATCTCTTCCCAATTATTATTTTTCAGATACCAAATCTATCTTTTCCATTGTTGCGTAGTCTTTATGTCTGCACAGAAAATTATTTTCATATTTATTATAGAATAAATTAGTTTATTTATGTTTTATATTATTTTTTAATGATAATTATAGTATTTTATCATAATTTAGTCTTTAAATAAGTTTCATAAATTTTTATATTATTTTAATTCCTTTTTGATATCATAAAATATATAGTATTTCCTAAAAACATTACTTTTTTACTATTCACTAACAATTTAACCTTGTAAAAAAATATTAAAAACCTCACACTATAATAAATTTTTATTTTTTAATAAAAAAATGACATTTAATTAAATAAAATTCCAATAAGTTATTGGAATTATTTTAAAAATAAGTGTGAAAAACATAGTGAAACCTGTTTTTTAGAAAAACAATTACGGTTTTTAAAATTCTTATTTATGTTTATAAATAATTTTATAAAAAATTAATTATATAATTTATTACAATGAAACTAAATGAAATTTGAAAAATATAATATAATTAATTTTTTATTGATACCATTTATTAAAAATATTAACATTTCAAATAGTTGAATCAAAAACACAGTTTTCATTAAAAACCATTATTTTTCGTTATTCACCTCAAAATCAATCTTTTCAGAAAAATTCAAAAAATACACCCTAATATAATTTTGGTAGGATGATTTATAAATTTTATTTTTGATTAAATATTTTTTATTTAATTTCTAATATTTTATTATAACATTCTCTCAGAAAATTTATGAATACCAATTTTTGGTGAAAACATATTTTTGAAGCATAAAATAGCTTTACTGAAAATTGATTGCATATTTCATGAATTAATTTTTATTAAATTGGACTTTTAAATATATTTTAAAAAATTAATACTATTATTACCCACTAAATAAATAGATATGTTGTAAAGTTCATATTTAAATATTAAAAATTTGGGGATCATTTATGCACGGTGTTTTGTGTCGTATATACTATAGAAAATATTGTTATTTTAAAATATCCTAGTGTTACATAAGATAATATTAAAAAAAATTATAATCGCATGATGTAAATTGAGAGAAGTTATGGTCACAAAATATTTAAACTCATATGACTTAAATTAACCCAAATTATGTAGAAACTGTGTGTGTTGCAAAAAAAACATTCAAGATAGGCATCAAAAGAGTTATAGAACATTGTATAAATATAATTCATTCAAGTAAATTAGTGTATTAAATAATTTTATAAAATTAAAATTATAAAATAAAAAGTGTTAAAGAATAATTGATCTTTTATAGCTCATTCTTGGTGAAGATTAATCTCTCAACACTCAAAGTCATTGTAAAAATATCACCAAACTATTTTTCTATGCCAATGAACACAAAAGTAATATAACATTTTTGGAAATGATCTCTCAAAAAATGATTTATTATATCAATATGATTATTCCTAGAATTTGATACATGTATTTTTTTTAAATGTTAATATCACTTTTATTTACAAAATTTATAAGGACATGTCTAAACTGAAATCCATAATATAATAAAGTGGGGTTCGCCCATAAAATTTGTGAACAACAACTGCCTACAACTGTATACTCACCTTTTTAATTAGACATAGAAATAAAATTTTTCTTCTTACTAAACCATGAAACTTGAGACTTTCCAAAAAGGTTACATGTACAATATTTTATTTTTCTATCTAACTTACAAACACCAAAATTAACATCTAGATAACTAATTAGTTCAAAGGTATTGCCTATAAAATTAAACAATTCTAATTAGTTTTAGATTTAAGATATTTAAAAATTATTTTAACTACAATAATACAGGACTCCCTAGGAATTTCATTAAAATAATAACACATAAATATACTAAATATATTTTCAGGTAAATTTACTATTAAATTTAATAAACTCATAATATTACCGGTTTATGTAGTTTGATCCACTGATTTCCAAGTTTAATGAAAATCTAGTTTATAGTTAGTACTCAATGAAGTATCATTACTTTTATTCTCATCCATAAAAAAACATTTTAAATGTTCTCCTATTAATTTACTCTATTTTAACATAATTCCATCCTTATTTTGAAAAAATTTGAAAACCTAGGAAGAATTTTAATTATGCCAACAAACTCATTTCAATTTCATTTTTCCCTAATTTTTACAATTCAATAAATTGAATAAAAATTATTAATCATATATTATTTCATTAATATTAATTTTTACTAAAAAATAATCTATTTAAAATAATTTAATAAAAATAGTGGTAATAACTACAACTTTAGAAAATCTATTTTTAATTAAAAATCATTTAATCATGTCATGTAAAGCTCTAAGAGACTCTTTTAAACCATAAAGTTCATTTGAAAATTTAAACACATGATTCAAAAAATGTGGGTTTAAAAATACATTTGGTTGTTCGATATAAATATCCAAATTAAAATAAATATCAAAAAAAACTCTTGGCATATATTTGATAAATTTTGAAAATTATACGTGTTTTATAAGATAGTGGTATTTTTATGGCTTCTAGTCTAACAAGTAGTTAAGAGGTCTATTCATATTCAATAACATATTATTGGATATAACCATAAACATGATATATATCCTACATTCTTTCAATTGTTCTAGATTCATCAACAATATTAATATATACACATTCTATGTCAATAGTATGATAATATTTTTTTTCAACTAGAACACATTCTTTATTTATTTTAAATTGATTCAATTCCTATTCAATAGCCATTAACTAATGTTTAATGTTGAATACATTATTTATATTTTTAGGTTTAATTTAAGAGAATAAGGCTTGGTGATTTACCATGTTTCTTAGTGAAACTAAAGTTTTAATCCCTCTTTCCATATCAACCATGACAACATCTATAGGGTTTTATTTAAGGGATCCAATAATTGGTGGAATTAAAGTATGTGGTTCTCCAAAGTCTTATTTTGGAAAAGGTTGGTCAGTTTTGTCTACACATGGAAATTTTTTTGGTAAATAAATAGTGATGTCAGTGGTTTTAAATTTATTATTGGTATTCAGATTTTTCATATCATCTTCAATATTTTCCATATAAATTTGGGGCTCATTTGGATTAATTTCATCAAAATTTACATCAACATATCATTATACTACTTTAGTTCTTTAATTAAAAAAAATTTAGGCTTTAGTGGTAGTTTCATAACCAAAATAATTCTTTAATCAATCTTGGGAGAATGGTTTTCCATATTCCCTTTTTTATTTATAAAAACAAATTTACATCCAAAAACAATGAAGGGTTTCAACCATTCTACAACTCATAATAATTTTATTTAAAATATTTCTTATTAAGAGTATGTTTATTTAATAATGGTCTATTTATATTGTTAATACCAAAAATAGAAAAGTGTGTCATGTTCATTAAGAAAAATTTGTGATATTTTTTATTGGGTCTTAATTCTTCTTTAAACCATTACATTTTCTTGAGGAGTTTTAAGAGTAAAAGCATTATTATTATAGCTAGGTTGTGAGCATAATGTCTCAAAATCAAAATTTTAAAATTTATAGATATGATCAATTATCACATTTTTAATAATAATTCCACTATGGTTATAAATTTATGCTTCATATATGGAAAAACAATTACAATATTTTTTTGTATGAGCCTAGAAATATACCCCTGTAAATATTTAATAATCATAAATAATCACATAGAGATAATTTTTTAATATTAAAATAGAAACTCTCTTTGGTAAAAATAAATCCATGTGAACTATATCAAGGGGTAGAGAGGTAGAAACCACTTTTTATAGTTTGAAAAAAATTAGTTCTTCCATTTTTGAAAATGATTTCATACTTTTTCTTTTTGGAATTATAGATTTAGTATATAATTTACTAAATCATTTTAACTAGATTATTAGGTTATTATAAATTAGAAATTCCAAGTATCTTATAGAATGACCATGGCTCCTGATTAAATACACTTAAACAAGAAAGATTTTAGGAAAATAAAAAATTTAAATCAATAAAATAAATATTGTCATTTCATAAAGTGGTAAACATAAATTATATTTATAATTATAATTATTATAGGATTTATTTTCAAAATTAACATGAAATAAATCATCAAAAAATTGATAATTACAAATAATATTATACTTTAAATTATAAATAAATAAAAACATGAAAATAAGAACAGTTTTAAAGTTACCAATTTAACCATGAACAATTATTTTTCTTTATTATTTATCATCAAAAGAGGAATACCTACCATCAAATTTCATTAAATTATTTATGTTTCATAATTATACAAATATATTTTAAGAACATCAACCATATATACAAAAATAAATTCTTACGAGATCTTTTCAATTAGGTTCCCTATAATTATTTAGACAAGATATAATTTTGGTACCCAGAACTTTTTGGGTCTAGAGAAGTTATAAAATAATTCATTTAAAAAAACTTTTTTAAAAACATATTAAAATTTTAATTAATATATTTCAAAGAATTATAAAAATTTTCTTTTTTAGTTCCATTGTGTATTTCACTATACTTATATGTTTATAATTTGTTAAACAATATGGGTTTTTTTATAGTATTGGAACAAGGAACAATTTTTTTTTATATCCTTTTTAATAAAAACCAATCCTATGACTCGGTACAACCTAACTACCTAAAACTATATTGAGATTTTCATTTATTTTTCTTAAAACTACAATATCCTTTTCATTTTATTCATTAAATAATTTTAAATCATTATTTCCTTTTACTGTCATAATTTCTTATTCTTTTTCAACCCTATGATAAAACATTATTGAAATAATTAATGCATTATGTTTCTTCATATTCTTCTGCTTATCTTTTTTTTATTCATGGTATATTAAATAATTGATAAATAATCAAATAGTTATTTCTTTTTAATATTAGAATCATTAGAAAAATAACATTTATATACTGTAGAGTTATAATTTATTATATTAGGTGAAGTATCAATAAAACATACATTATCCTTCTTAGAAACATATACTTTTCTTGATTTAGAGTCACTGTAGCAATCCTCTAATTCACTACATGATTCCTTCATGACTTACTTGGGATTCTTCCATTTATAATCATATTTATAATTTTATATCAAATTTGGATTGTATACCTTGATATGCCCTTTTATGTTTTACTAATATCATTTTAAAAATATATATAATTCTGGTTGATTCATTAATGAATGTGATGGAATAATTGTCTTCACTTATTGAATTTTTTATCATTTTCATACACACATCAATGTGTATTAGTTATAATGGATTTACTATTTGAATATCACCTCCTTTATGAGTTTTTTCATTAATTTATCTTTCCTTCAAGTCAGTGGTATATTATTTTAGGATAGGTAAATTTATCATTAGCGCTTCTTTGAATTGGTTCTTCATTTTCTTTTGTCTGAGATTTCCCCCATTTTATTCCATAAAATATTTTCAACATGAAAAAATAAATAATATCATGACTTTTAATATCCTATATTAAATAGATTTCTGTAATTTCCAACTTCCTCTAAAATAGCTTCTCTATATCTTATCCAATTTATAATTCATCCATTTTTCTATATGATTACCTCGTTAGCATCATCACAATGTTGTGAAATAATTTTTTACCACAAAATGAGCATTAGAAAAATAAAAAAAGTAATAAACACCTAAATATAAGTATTATTTCCTACATAAATAAAAGGAAGAGGAAGATGGCCATGATCACATAGATCACATGAACCTCCAGAAGATATGTGATCTCCTGAACTTTAGATGGTCATGTGGACAGTCACACATAGCGCATAGCCTTCATAAGATCCCATGAACCCCCTTTAACAAATCCTCCTTCTTCATGGGAAGTCATACAAAACATTCATTGTTCATGCGTCATTACCCAGAAAATTACCCCCATGCCACATAAATTTACAGGGGGAAATAACCTAAAAATACATTAAAAATATTTTGAAAATATGTGGAAAATATACAAATTGTTGGATCCTCTTTCGATCGTAAATATTATATGATGCATCACCAATGGTTTAAGTGATTGTCTTTGAGGACACTCATTCAACCTTGAAATATCCCTAACATTTGTAAAATGAAAAATGAAAATAAATAGGACAATTAAAGGATCCTCTTTCTATCATTAAAATTATATGATGCACCCTCAGTGGTTCGCAAAAAAAAACACAAAATCCCCAATGATATGTTCAATTCATTTGGAAAATTCCCACTATAATGTCACCTTCACCACAAGATGGGCCTAAAAATGTCTAGGGGATCTTGTGTTCCCTCTATGTATCTAAAAAATAGATATATTTTTCTATGAAATGATATCACACCTATACAAGTCCTTTTGTTGGTCATGCAATACATCACTGATGGGGAGAATTATAATGACCCATACCTTACATACATTGTTAATACTTCAAAATTGAAGCATACTTATTACAACATATAACAAAACCACGAAAGGACCATATAGGTATAGTGTCTTTAGAAACTGGGAAACATAAACAACTGGTTCATAAAGCGTCTACACTGTCTCCCATTTATTTCATCATATCTATAGACCGTTTTGGCATATCTTACTTAATAACCTTCTTCCTGACCTCGGGAAAGAAAACATACAAAAGGGTGAGCTCAAATGCTCACTAAGGGTAAACAAAAGAAATATCAATCACATCATAATCATAAGAACATAACTTTTGGAAATCGTAACCTACAAAAGAGAGCATAATTTCATAACATGGGATAAATCATAGTAGTGAAATGTAATCCCAATAATCATAACATAAAACATGAAACTTTTTGGAATACACACATAATCATAGAGAATCATTTCTTATTATTCAAGACTCATTGCAAGACTATCTTAGTGGAAACATTCCATTTCTTGAACCGAGTTCACTCCCCATTTCAGTCATGTTTCACTGAACCGGTATAACCTACCATTCCAGCCATGTCTATCTCATGAGATATAAAATCTTTACCCAATGCATTGGAGGGAGAGATAGGTCCCACCCATCTCATAATTATACCATTCTTATGTGTGCCACAAAATCATAAACCATACATCATAGCATACCCATGTAACAAAAATGGGAATCTTAAACATCGTGACATCATAAAAAAATTCATATAAGATAAAGGAATTCATAAAAATAATTCCATCACAACATAATCAAATAAATGTAATAATAGGGATAGAAACAGAACCCTTTATTATCTTAGATGGAAAATAATTTTGATAAAACACTTGAACTCCATTCTTGAGGAAAATATCCTTTCTACTTCAAAAACATTTTCCCTTTCTTAACATGTCATACAATTTTAAACTAAAAGAAGTTGATTAAAAATAAACTTGAAAACCTGTAAAAGAATATTCTTGGAAATTTTGTTTTAAAAATCCATTCATGTCGTATAATTTAAAAAAACATTCTTCTCGTACTTTTGTCAGAAAAGTCAAAAAGTACCTCGTACAAAAAACGACAAAAGATTCCTTTAATATCTTTTACTAAAAACTCACCAATGGGTAAAATTCGATATAAACTATTGTAGAAGGATATAAATTTTACATATTGAGGAAACATGGACGTGGATGATAAAATACACCCCAGTAAATACCAAAGTATAAACAATCTTAGATAAAAATGAGATTGTGATATTTTCCATTACCTTAGGTCCGATTTTCTTCGTAAGTGTATGAACCTCCTGTATAATGATTTAAATAATGTTATTGACTTATTCCGGAATCATTCTTATTGTTACAATATCAAATATGGTCATATTCTTAGCTTCTTATTAGTAATATTTCATTACAACTTGTTATTCGGGTGTTTGTTACTTTTTGTTCTTATGCATGTTTTGTCGAATAAATTCTTATTCTTCTCTTTAGTTTATAGATACCTCATTTACATAATGGTATTAGTGTAATATATATCATATTCATTCATTCAATTCATTTATATAATCATTATGAAATGAAGATCATGTAGAACGAGTCGCATCACATCGTGGAGACGGTATTCCGTACGTACGCATGAGTGATGATATCATTCCTATGATCGTGGAATTGTATTGGAGTGTATGTATACTATTTCAGAATCAATATAAATTTATAATAGTCATATATAGTCATTATTTACACCATTATAACCATCCAAGTAAGGTGGTGGTGGAAAATTGATTACACCACGGCGTGGAGAAGGTATTCCGTACGTACGCACACGCGGTGATTTCTTTTTCCGTAGGATGGATAGATGGTGAAATAGGGTTGTTTCATACATATAATAACATATCAGTATATGAGTGATACTTATTTTATTACTTCATAATGAAACAACTAAATAATAAGAAGTGGAAGAAGAAATAAAGATGAAAGAATCAGTAACGGACATTACCTCTTCTTTGAAGTGCTTCTTTGAGACCTCCTTTTAGGGCACTAAAATAGGTCTTTAAAGAAGACCAGAACCTCTAGGATGTTTCTAGGGAAGTTTAGAGGAGATATTGGCAGGTTTTGGACGAGCTTGAAGGCTCAAAGTGGTGTGAGGAAGAGGGGGAGGAGGTGTCCTTTTATAAGGGAGGAGAGGGGAACCTTTGGAATAACTAAAAATATTATTTTATTATAAAGTCAAATTCGGTTTTTAATAGATCCAAATTAATATATTTCTAATATAAAGTGGTTAGGGGTCTAAATACTCTCATCCAATAGAATTTAGACAAGTTTAGGTATCAATTTTAACCTTATCATTTAGATTTAACTTTAAGTTAGATAATTTAACTTTCACTGTGTCTTCTTGTTTTCTTACACTATAAGGTTAATAAACTTGAAATATCAAGCCAAACGAACCCCAAGTTGTTTATTATTAATATATATAACCTTATCTAAGTCATTTGGCCGAACATTGGATTTTTAGGAATAAAATAACAATTACTAATATAATATTTGTTTTAAAAACTATTTTATGTCAATTTTTACACTATTTAGTAATTGATTTTTGTGAAACTCATAATAGAATGATTAGTTCGAAAAAAGTTAATTAAATCAATAATACCATGTCATATTAACCTATAAAATTAGTGTAATTCATAAAAAGTCTCAAATTACATTTATTTGGGTATTTATAACATCAATTATGTCAATTATTCATTAATAAGATAATTACTGCATCATCTTTGTGTCATAAATAAATTAAATTATTTAATGTCTAAAAATTACAAATAAAATACCATTATGTAGAAAATAGTTTTATATTTCTAATTAATATTTATAGTCAAATTTATATTATGTATAACCCCATATTAAAAATTATTTACTTATTAAACTTTGATTTTAACTATTTTAACCCTTGTTTAAATAAATTAATAATAAATGTCCTAATCTAATCCAAGTGGGCCTAAATGGTCATATTTTATTCATAAGGTTGTTTTTGTTCGAATTACACTTGTCCAATAGAATTAGGACATGTTTTAGTGTAATAATAATATCATTTTTACCCTTAATTACCCTATTTACTTTTAACTGTGGTAAAAAAAAGTAAAAAGTTACTATTCACAAAAAAATTATTTTCATCTCATTGAACCACATTTTACTTATTGACATCAACCGTGTCTCTCGGATTTTCGAAATTCCACTCACAGAAGCGGTAAAATTATGTTTTATGAAAAATTCAGTTTTTTAACTACCACTTAGTGGTTTCACTATTCATCAAAAATTGAAAGTTTTCAGAAAAATACCAAAATTTCACCATATGCTAATTTCGATATTCCGAATCCAAAAATGAAGTCCATTTTGAAAAATAAAATTTATAAAATTTCAAAAAGTGGTTATTACTATTCATAATGGCTAGTTTTAATAATATTTTAATAGCATATCATTGTTTAGTGAAACTCGGTATTACGTACGACACAAGCTATCGAGGAAGGTCGAGGTTGCGTGTAAAGCAAGCCAAGATAGTATTGTGTGTAGTTAATGATTCCTTTGATGATTTATATAACATAAAAACAAAATATTTCACATAAAAGTCTCGGGTGTTACATTCTACCCCCCTTAAAATGAATTTCGCCCTCAAGATTTGTCACTTTGTAACAAACAAATGAGGATACCTCTCCCTCATCATATCCTCAAGCTCCCATGTAGATTCTTCTAATTGTTGGTTCCTCCATAAAACTTTCACCAATCGAGTGGTCTTGCTTCGTAGGACTTTTTCGCTACGATCCAGAATCTCTATCGGTTGTTCTTCATAAGAAAGATCTTGCTCCAGCGGTACAACTTCTGAGCTAAGTACATGTGAAGGATCAGGTATGTACTTTCTCAGGAGAGATACATTGAACACATCGTGAACTTGAGAGATATTCAGTGGAAGCGCCAATCGGTAAGCTACCTTCCCAACACGATCCAGTATTTCAAAAGGATCGATATATCTAGGGCTCAACTTCCCCTTCTTTCAAAATCTCATGACTCTCTTCCAGGGATATATTCATAAGAACACTTTATCGCCCACTTCAAATTCTAGGTCTTTTCTTCGGTTGTCGGCATAACTTTTCTATTGACTCCGAGCTGCTCTTATGTGTTGTTGAATAGATCTGACCTTTTCTGCCATTTCATCAACGAGATCAGGTCCTAATAGCTTTCTTTCCCCAACATCATCCCAGCAAGTTGGAGTCCTGTATTTCCTTCCATAGAGAGAATCATAAGGATCCATCTGAATACTGGAGTGAAATCTATTATTATAAGAAAATTCCACCAAAGCTAGGTGTTGATCCCAACCACCTTTTAAATCCATAGAGAAAGCTCTCAACATATCTTCTAGAGTTTGAATTGTTCTCTCAGACTGACCGTCTGTCTGAGGATGATAAGCAGTGCTGAAAATCAACTCTGTATCCAGAGTATACTGAAGACTTCGCCAAAACTTCGAGGTAAATCTCGGATCCCGATCAGATATAATATAAATTGGTACTCCATTCAATCTTACCACATCCTTTACATATATCCTGGCAAGCTTATCCAGAGGGAAATCCTCTCTAATAGCAATGAAGTGTGCAGACTTTGTAAGATGATCAACTGTGACCCAGATAGCATTATTGCATTTGGATGTTTTAGGAAGTCCTGTGACAAAGTCCATAGTGATGTTTTCCCATTTCCATTCAGGTATGGGTAATGGTTGTAACATCCCCTTAGACTTCTGTCTCTCAGCTTTAACTTGCTGACAAACCAAGAATCAAGAGACATATTCAGCAACATCTCTTTTTATGCCATCCCACCAGAAGTACTCTTTCAGGTACCTATACATCTTTGTGCTTCCAGGATGAATAGAGAATGAAGAACTATGAGCCTCATCCAGCATCTCCTTCTTTAATTAGAGGATGGGAGGAACACAAACCTGATTCCTGGACTTTATTATCCCATCACAATCAAGGTTGAATTCAGGAACATTTCTCACCTTATTTTGTAACTTGACATATTCTTTCTGTGCCTCTTTAATCTTCACATGTATAGATGGTTGAACATTAATTTGATAAAGATACAATTTTCCCCCTTCCATTATAATTCCAAGATCTATCCTTTCTAAATCCATAAATATTGGATCTTTTGTGATCCTCATCATGGATAAACTGGCATGGTCTTGTCGACTTAATGCATCTTCCACCTTGTTTGCTTTCCCAGGGAGGTAATGAATTGATCAGTCGTACTCCTTAATCAGCTCCAACCGTCTTCTTTGACGCATATTCAGCTTCTTTTGTGTGAAAATATACTTTAAACTTTTATGATCAGTATAAATGTCACACCTTTCTCCATAAAGATAATGCCTCCAAATCTTTAATGCAAATATTACCGCAGCTAACTCCAAATCATGTGTTGGGTAATTTTGCTCATGGATTTTCAACTGTCATGAGGCATAAGCTATCACCATATCATTTTTCATAAGAACACACCCCAATACCTTCTTGGATGCATCACTATAGATCACAAACCTTTCTCCACTACAAGGAAGTGTGAGCACAGGTGCACTGGATAACCTTCTTTTCAACTCCTTGAAATTATCTTCACATTCTTCTGTCCAAACAAACTTAAATCCTTTCCGAGTCAACTTGGTGAGTGGATTAGATAATCATGAAAAATATTTCACAAAATGTCGATAATATCCAGGAAAACCAAGAAAACTTCGGATCTCAGTTACTGTTGTTGGTCTCGACCATCTTTCGATAACCTCTGTTTTTGCTGGATCCACAGATATCCCCTCTTTTGAGATTATGTGACCAAAAAATGAAACTTTTTGAAGCCAAAATTCATACTTGGTAAATTTGGCATAAATATTCTCCTTTCTTAGGGTCTTCAATATAATCCTCAAGTGATCTTCATGTTCTTCATTTATCTTTGAATATACAAGAATATCGTCTATAAAGACTTCCAAAAATTGATCAAGATAGTCTCTAAAGAATCTATTCATTAGATCCATGAAGATAGCAGGGGCATTAGTAAGACCAAATGGCATCACTATAAATTCATAGTGTCCATACCTTGTACGGAAAGTCGTCTTTGGTATATCCTCCCTTTTGACCCTTAATTGATGATACCCTGAACAAAGATCAATCTTGGAAAAGTATTGAGCTCCGCGTAGTTGGTAAAATAGGTCATCAATGCGCGGGAGAGGATATTTGTTCTTGATAGTGATCTTGTTAAGTTCTCAATAATCAATGCAGAGTCTCATTGATCCATATTGCTTCTTAACAAATAGAACAGGTGCTCCCCAAGGTGATGCACTAGGGCGTATGAATCCCTTATCAAGATTCTCTTGGAGTTCCTTCTTCAATTCATGCAACTCAGTTGGGGCCATTCTATAAGGTGTCTTTGAAATAGGCAAAGCACCCGGTATGAGTTCTACTGAAAACTCAACTTCACGATTTGGTGGAAGACCCGGTAATTCCTCCAGAAAGACATCATCAAACTCTCGTACAATGGGCATATTCTTAATCATGATTTTCTCACCAACCATTTAAGATAAATAACCTTCATTTAGTGGAATCAATACCTATAAAATGGAAGAAATTTCCACTGGAAGGTTATGTTCATCCTTGCATCGATAGACGATCATAGATTGATCTGGAATATGAAATGTGACTTCCCTTCTTTGGCAATTGATATGAGCTCCTTGTAGAGAAAGCCAATCCATTCCAAGAATCACATCAAATTCCACTATAGGAGGGATCGTCAGATTTGTAAGAAGTACTTTTCCATAAACTTCAATCAGAGAAGAATTATAAACTTTGTAAGCGACTTTTGTAACATTAGGTGTTGTCACAGCTAACTCAACATCTAATTGTTGAGGTAATACGGTGATACCCTTAGAAAATTCTTCAGAAATAAAAGAGTGGGTGGATCCAAAATCAAATAAAAACATTTTCTACTTTAGAGTGGATGGTAAGTGTACCTTTCACCACATCGTTATCGTACTCCACATCACTGATAAAAATTTCATGTGACTTTCCTTTGTCTTTATCCTTAAGAGTTTGTTGACATCGACCATCATCATCAACCCTTGGATTAGGGCATTTATTGGAATAATGTCTCATCTCCTTGAACATGAAACATTGAAGTGTAGTAGGTTCATTCTGTGTATCCATTCCTTTTTTTGCATCATTAGACATCTTCTTCCCATCATCGCGGAATTCAAATGCCCGATGACCTTCCTTTCTACATTTGAAACCTTTACTTGTCCCTTTAAGACAACTCCCTCTATGTTTTTTTCCACACTTTGAGCATAAGGGAAAGCTCATTTTCATTTCAGTGTGATCTTTAGATTTTCCTTTGAATTCCATTTTCCTCTTCTTATCAAACCCATATGACTGATGGGTTACTCCAATCTCCATCTCAACTTTGAGAGAACATCGAATGATTTCCTTGTAGCTATTGAAGTCCCTTATAGCTAAGGCCCTTCGAATAATTGGTTTTAAGCCACTAAAGAATAGATCAATATTACTCTCAGGTTGGATAATAATACCAGATGCGTACCTTGCAAGTCTTGTAAAATTTTCTTCATAGGTACCAACAGATTCATCATCCTTTTGCTTCAGTTCAAGAAACTCTTTCTCCATCTTTTTTCGGAGAATACGAGGGAAGTACTTTTTGAAAAATAATTTCTTGAACTCGTCCCATTCCATGGACTCAATTTCATCCCTTTGCCTCGTATTCTTAATAAGATTCCACCATTGATCAGCATCACCTTCCAAACAATACACTACTAAGATGACTTTATCATGCTCAGAACATTGAAGAACTGAAAATATCTTTTCAGTAGTATTAATCCATTGTTCAGCAACTAATGGATCAGTAGACCCGCTGAATGAAGGTGGACGTTGTCTCATGAAGGATTCAACAGAATTTTGCTCCTTCCTTTGCTCGTTTGGGAGTCTTGGATGATTCATAGCTTGAGAAAGTTGTGTGAGCATGGCTAAAAGATTTTTCATTCCAGTTCCCATAACTTTTGGTTGCTCAGGGGGAAAATCATTGCATTGCCCGTCGCATTCCGCATTAACACGGTACCTTCAGGTTCCATACATTGACTAAAACCAAGAAGAATAGTGTGAGCAACACTAATTATAATAGGAAAACCATATAATAAAGAATAAAATTTCACACATAAGGTCTTATCCTAGGTTATTCATGGTCATTTCTAAAACACTAAGATTGTGTTCTATGCTTAGACTTATCCTTAGGGTTCTTACTAAGGATTTCACATCCTAGTTTCCAAAGGTTGACTATACCTTTCCTCTGATACTAACTATACCGACCCATACTTTACATACATTGTTAATACTTCAAAATTGAAGCATACTTATTACAACATATAACAAAACCACGAAAGGACCATATAGGTATAGTGTATTTAGAAACTGGGAAACATAAACAACTGGTTCATAAAGCGTCTACACTATCTCCCATTTATTTCATCATATCTATAGTCCCTTTTGGCATAACTTACTTAATAACCTTCTTCCTGACCTGGGGAAAGAAAACATACAAAAGGGTGAGCTCAAATGCTCATTAAGGGTAAAAAAAGAAATATCAATCATATCATATTCATAAGAACACAACTTTTGGAAATCGTAACCTGCAAAAGAGAGCATAATTTCATAACATGGGATAAATCATAGTAGTGAAATGTAATCCCAATAATCATAACTTAAAACATGAAACTTTGTGGCATACACACATAATCATAGAGAATCATTTATTATTATTCAAGACTCATTGCTAAGACTATCTTAGTGGACAAAGTCCATTTCTGAACCGAGTTCACTCCCCGTTTTAGTCCTGTTTCACTGAACCGGTATAACCTACCGTTCCAGACATTTCTATCTCATGAGATATAAAATCTTTACCCAATGCATTTGAGGGAGATATAGGTCCCACCCATATCATAATGATACCATTATTATGTGTGCCACAACATCATAAACCATACATCATAGCATAACCCATGTAACAAAAATGGGAATCTTAAACATCATGACATCATAAAACAATTCATATAAGATAAAGGAATTCATAAAAATAATTCCATCACAACATAATCAAATCAATGTAATAATAGGGATAGAAACATAACCCTTTATTATATTAGATGGAAAATAATTTTGATAAAACACCTGAACTCCATTCTTGAGGAAAATATCCTTTCTACTTCAAAAACATTTTTCCTTTCTTAACATGTCATACAATTTTAAACTAAAAGAAGTTGATTAAAAATAAACATGAAAACTTGTAAAAGAATATTCTTGGAAATTTTGTTTTAAAAATCCATTCATGCCGTATATGTTAAAAAACATTCTTCTCATAGTTTTGTCAGAAAAGTCAAAAAGTACCTCGTACAAAAAACGACAAAAGATTCCTTTCATATCTTTTACTAAAAACTCACCGATGGGTAAAATTGGATATAAACTATTGTAGAAGGATATAAATTTTACATATTGAGGAAACATGGATGTGGATGATAAAATACACCCCAGTAAATACCAAAGTATAAACAATCTCGGATAAAAATGAGATTGTGTTATTTTCCCTTACCTTAGGTCCGATTTGCTTCGTAAGTGTCTGAACCTCCTGTATAGTGATTTAAATAATGTTATTTACTTATTATAGAATCATACTTATTGTTATGATATCACATATGGTCATATTCCTAGCTTCTTATTAATAATATTTCATTACAACTTGTTATTCGGGTGTTTGTTACTTTTTGTTCTTATGCGTGTTTTGTCGAATAAATTCGTATTCTTATCTTTAGGTTATAGATACCTAATTTCCATAATGTTATTAGTGTAATATATATCATATTAATTCATTCAATTCATTTATATAATCATTATGAAATGAAGATCATGTAGAACGAGTCGCATCACATCGTTGAGACGGTATTCCGTACGTACGCAGGAGTGATGATATCGTTCCTATGATCGTGGAATTGTATTGGAGTGTAAGTATACTATTTAAGAATCAATATAACTTTATAATAGTCATATATAGTCATTAATTACACCATTATACACATCCAAGTAAGGTTGTGGTGGAAAATAGATTACACCACAGCGTGGAGACGGTATTCCGTACGTACGCACGCGCGGTGATTTATTTTTCCGTAGGATGGATAGATGGTAAAATAGGATTGTTTAATAATTATAATAACATATCAGTATATTAGTGATACTGATTTTATTACTTCATAATGAAACAACTAATGAAGAAGAAGTGGAGGAATAAATAAAGATGAATGAATCGGTAACGGACATTACATCTTCTTTGAAGTGATTCTTTGAGACCTCCATTTAGGGCACTAAAATAGGTATTTGAAGAAGACAAGAACCTATAGGATGTTTCTAGGTAAGTGGAGAGGAGAAATTGGCAGGGTTTGGACGAGCTTGAAGGCTCAAAGTGGTGTGAGGAAGAGGGGGAGGAGGTGCCCTTTTATAAGGGAGGAGAGGGGCACCTTTGGAATAACTAAAAATATTATTTTATTATAAAGTCAAATTCTGTTTTTAATAGCTCCAAATTAATATATTTCTAAGATAAGGTGGGTAGGGGTCGCAATCATCTCATCCAATAGAATTTAGACAAGTTTAGGTTTCAATTTTAACCTTGTCATTTAGATTTAACTTTAGGTTAGATAATTTAACTTTCACCGTGTCTTCTTGTTTTCTTACACTATAAGGTTAATAAACTTACTATATCAAGCCAAACGAACCCCAAGTTGTTTATTATTAATATATATATAACCTTATCTAAGTCATTTGGCCAAAACTTAGATTTTTAGGAATAAAATAACAATTACTAATATAATATTTGTTTTGAAAACTATTTTATGTCAATTTTGACACTATTTAGTAATTGATTTTTGTGAAACTCATAAAAGAATTATTAGTTCTAAAAAAGTTAATTAAATCAATAATAACATGTCATATTTACCTATAAAATTAGTTTAATTCATAACAAGTCTCAAATTACATTTATTTGGGTATTTATAACATCAATTATGTCAATATTTCATTAATAAGATAATTACTGCATCATCTTTGTTTCATAAATATATTAAATTATTTAATGTCTAAAAATTACAAATAAAATTCCATTATGTAGGAAATATTTTTAGCTTTCTAATGAATATTTATAGTCTAATGTATCCTATGTATAACCCCATATTAAAAATGATTTAATTATTAAACATTGATTTTAACTATTTTAACCCTTCTTTAAATAAATTAATAATAAATGTCCTAATCTAATCCAAGTGTGCCTAAATGGTCATATTTTATTCCTAAGGTTGTTTTTGGTCGAATTACACTTGTCCAATAGAATTATGACATGTGTTAGGGTAATAATAATATCATTTTACCCTTAATAACCCTATTTACTTTTAACCGTGGTAAAAAAAAGTAAAAAGTTACTATTCACCAAAAAATTCTTTTCATCTCATTGAACCACATTTTACTTACTGACATCAACCGTGTCTCTCGGATTTTTGAAATTCTACTCACAGAACCGGTAAAATTAAGTTTTTTGAAAAATTCAGTTTTTTAACTACTACTTAGTGGTTTCACTATTCATCAAAAATTGAAAGTTTTCAGAAAAATACCAAAAT
Organism: Viscum album; assembly: GCA_963277665.1. NCBI lineage: Eukaryota > Viridiplantae > Streptophyta > Magnoliopsida > Santalales > Viscaceae > Viscum > Viscum album. Next base: position 1,650,197,131 of record OY728152.1, read on the forward strand.
TTCACCCTAGGCTAATTTCGATATTCCGAATCCAAAAATGAAGTCCATTTTGAAAAATAAATTTTATAAAATTTCAAAAAGTTGTTATTACTATTCATAACGGCTAGTTTCAATAATATTTTAATAGTATATCATTGTTTAGTGAAACTCGGTATTGCGTACGATGCAAGCTATCAAGGAAGGCCGCGGTTGCATGTAAAGAAATCCAAGATAGTGTTGTGTGTAGTGAAAGATTCCATTGATGATTTATATAACATAAAAACAAAATATTTCACATAAAAGTCTCAGGTGTTACAAGAATGGTTATCCTCAACAGCACTCGAGAAAACTCTCTAGATCCAAGGCCCTTATAAAATAAATAAGGAAAATTAAAAAAGGTGGGAGCCTATTATAGTCAAAAAACTCTTGTGACGCAGAAGAACAACTTACAATACCTCTTGAAAATATTGTTTGATCTCAAAAATGCCCATGATCAAACCATACCTATCTAAAATAATATCTTGGAAAAGGTATCAAAGATAACTCTAAATCTTTTCAATATGCATGATGATCTTGAAAATTTTCATAGACTTATCTTCCTAAAAATAATTAAGAATATCTGTATGTATTTATGATTTGGAACGATCCCTTTAATTGGACATAATCCAATAAATGAGGAATTTATGGGTTGATGTTTTGGTTGCTGAAAATCATACAACACCCCCAGAATAACATATGGAAAAACCTCACAAAAATTCATGACATCAAATCCCTCCAATGAATCCATCTTGGATTTGTGATATTTTCCCCATGAAAAGTGGAGAATAATCATGGTATAATGTCCTATAAATATCCCACCCATTCATGAAAACTGAATGAACGTTTCTATGTAACCTCACACCAGGGCTTCTAGGCATCAAAGTGAATTTCTCGAAGTGGCTGATCTCATGACCATAAAAATATTCCATCATGTAATATCCCTAGAACAATTATTGTGATCATAAAACAATCATAGGAACTTTTTGTGATCACTCATAAATTACATGAAGGACTTCTAGAAGGTCACGTTAAGAAAATTTCTCATACATACTAGATCACACGATACTTGAAAAAAGATAACACTGAACAAATATAAGTAATATGCAATAAAATTCTGAAAAATGACTAAAAATATGGGATACTAATGTGAAAAATATGAAATATTATCCTCATGTGCTTCATGTGAATCACCCAAGTCATGCGATAACTCCAAGATATGTCACCCGAATATCACGACACAACTTTTTCATGCTATTTGGATCTTGAAAATTCCTTCAGATATGTCATATAAAGTCATATGAATCCCCTTGTTAATTCATAACAATACATTTGAAGGCATATGGTCTCGCCATAAAAACCTTAAAATTCCCCTCAAACATGTCACCTTAATCATATAGAGGCATCAGTACATGTCATCTGAATCTCGTGATAGTACCAAGGCATGCCAACTAGCTCTCAAAACATCCTTTAAGCATACCATCCAGATCTTGTGATTCCCTCTGGACATGTTAGATAGATTTCATGGTCCCCTACATACATGTCAGTCATGATCATGTGTCACCCTCCAAATATATCGCACTAAATCTCATGACACCCTCTATGTGGGTCATCCAGCTTTCACGATGACACAAGTGAAAGTCATATGAATCATTTGATGCCCACAAAGCATGTCTGCCAATATTATGTGATGTCTTCTTGGATCATCCATCTAGGACTTGCAATGTCATTCGGATAAGTAAGACTTGGACATTCGATGGCCATCAAACATTCAATCCAGATTATGTGATGTCCCATAGAAAATTCACCTAGATAATGTGATTTTTCTTATACATTTTAGGCATACATCCCCCAAAATTTCATGGAGACAATCATGTAATGTGGAGAAGAAAATTGATGTATATCAGGCCAACAAATAGGCCAGGTCAAGTAGGCATATTAGGACTTGATAACCTTATCCATCTTCTATAAAGGTAATCCTCAATGTGTAACCCCATAATTAATAAACTATGAGAACTATGATTATAACAATAACTAGGATACATAGTATTCCTTCCTAAGGATTGATATCTATATAAAACCTCCAAAGGAATGTCCTGATGTATATATCCATCCAGAAGTACTGAGGCTAGTTATTTTCTATCCCTTTTTTCTCCCACCAGGCATAAATCATATGTGCTTAGGATGTTTCAATTATAATATCATTCACATCATAAGCTACTATAAAGAAAATGGATGTTTTAGTGTGTAATCCCTGACTAATGAACTATGATGGCTCTAATTCCTCCCTTAACTGGGATATGTAGGATGCCTTCCTTAGGCTCTAGCTCAAATGGGAATCCATTTCGGTTTATGTCCAACCATGTCTCTTAAATTCTAACCATCATGAAACAATATCTCTAAGGTTTTGATCAACCTTCCTCATCCACTAGAGGATTGATAAGTCACTAAACTCTGATGACTTTGATTCATACCATAACCAGGATATATAGGATTCCTTCCTAAGGCTCAAAATATATATTAAGCATCCAATGGTTTTCCCCAGTACCAAATCCCCACAACCATTTTAAATGAGGTTGATAATTTCATTTCCTTTATTTCTCACACTTAGCACGGTTTACATGGTCTTACAGAGTTTTATTGATCACCTCATTGCAATTATGCATGTCCCCCATCTAGGGATATCTCGGTGTGGAATCCTAGATTAGTAAAATGATATAACTACCCAAAATACAGGGGTACCTACCTTGGGGAAATTAAAAATTGCAAATATTAAATATGATAACTATGATTTTTTCCATACCAAAGTGACATAGTATGACTCTTTGAGGTTTGAGCTCAAATACATTATGCTCCAGTGCCCCCGAGATATGTCCTTCCTATATCACAATAAACAATATGGTTTTAAAAAACTACATTGGTTTGGATTATTGTTATACAACCAGATATGTAGGATTCATCATAATATCTCAATTCAATTATCTAAATATTGACTACCTCCCCCTATAACAACAATATTTTGAGTTCCAAGTTTTATAGATTTATTAAATAAGAAGATAACAATCAAAGAAAAATGGATGGTGTGTTAGGACTAAGATGGTGATGAAGGTGTTTGTTTTTAAGTGTTGCATTTTGTTTTCAAAAAAAGTTTTCCCAAGGAAAGAAGATCATTGCACATTGTATTAAGTTGAAAATTTGACTCACATTGTTCAAGAAATTCTATCATAATGAGAAGTAGTTGTATGGTTCTGATTGGACCGAACTCATGTCCGGAATAGAACGTGTTAATGATTTATTTATTTTTATTTCATATAAATCATAAGTGGTAAAAGTTATTATGCATTATTGAAGACATGAAAGGTTGATGGTGATAGTATTTAGGACAAAATAATAATGGATAATTATAGTAAGGCTTGGGAAGAAAATGATTAGACCCAAAAATGATCAGACCTATAAATGATCAAATCAAAAAATGGTCATACCTAGAAATGATCATACCTAGAAATGAACCTACCCAGAAATGATTGTACTCAGAAATGATCGTATCGAAAAATTGATTATACCATGAAATTATTGTACTTAGAAAAATTATAGCATATGATCAACCATCATATGAATTAAAAACCTTTTGTGCCCTGGATGATCATACACAAATTCATAAAGTAAAAAAAATAAGACATGGGTTTCTGAATGAAAAATGGGGATAGCACTTCTGAAGGATTAAATAGATAGGTATTTATTAAAGAAAAAACATTTACTAGGATTTATGAAGCAAAAAAATAAGATTGTTATTTCTAAATGAAAAATAAGAATGGGATTTGTGAATGAAAAATTGGATTGGGGTTTCTGATAGAAAAAATCAGACTGGGTTTTTGGAATGATAAATTGTATGGAGATTTTGTTTGTAAAAAATCATACTTATGTTTTTTATGATATTTTGAAGCATTAAAGAATTCAAAAAAATTAAAGGTAATTCAAAAAGTAAAAAATTGATCTCATATTAAAGGATATTTTAAGATTCAATAAATAATTAATGAAGTCTAAGAAACACCTGGTATTTGTGGATCAATTGATGATTCAAAAACTTTAGTTAAGTGAGAAAATTATTTTGTGAATCCGGCCTAAACTATTTTTTTGAGACTATAAAATGAGTCAAACAATTTTTTGTTTTTTTACTTGTTTTTATGGTAAAATTAGATATAGAATGTCTATATTTATTTCAAGTTAATAATTTCTTCCAGATTGTGCTTTCTTAAAGAAGTCTTTATTAGAAAACATAAGTGGAGAAGATTGTATTCCACTGATAATTGTATTTTGTGGGATTGAAAATCATGCTGAGTTTTATTTAATAAATCCTAGGAAATTATTACATTATTTTGGGTAGTAAAGTTAATATTTTTCTTCAAATTGAATACATTTTTGGAAATTGAAAAAAACACATGTAACATGTTTTGTTACACAATAATCTTTTTACCGTATTTATGCTAAGATGGTGCATACACACAATTGGATTGTTTACATGGTGCTACATGGGTGAAGGTTTATATCATATTCATTATAATCCAAGGATTTTATTTCTAGTAGATTGTGTGTTATTAGATCATTTCCATACTATACTAAGGATGTAGCTATTTTTATTGAATATTGACCCTTATAAATTCCTTTGTTCCTTTCGATGTGTGTTTGTTTTTCTTAATAGGAAAATAAATCTTTAACAAGAAGTGAAGGTTGTTTTAATGGAAAGGAAACATAAAAGAAAAAGTATTACTGATTCACCCACTCCCCCTTTTAGTGATACAATTACACAAACTGGTCACATTCAAGTGGTGTCCGAGAGGAAGCTCCCTTATCTTATTTTTTTTCAAAAGTTTTGAAGAAAAAGTTGATAGAAAATTTGAAGTATGTGAATAGTAAATTTATTCCACTTTTCAATTGAAATAATTATCATATATATAATGTTATAATGTTTCCATATCTCATGTCTATTAGATATGATGTTCTTGAAGCTATTACAGTTGTGTTTAATCATATAGATAACAAAGATCCACTTATATATTCAAATATGAAGAATATTGGGAATGATGGAAGGGACAAGAATACTATATTATTATCTCTTTCTGAAAGTGAATTCTTAAGGATGAATTGTGGTTCCACAACCAAAGGTATATGGTATAAATTTAAAAACATATATGAAGGAATCAAAAAAGTGATGAAGGAAAAGTTACAAATCTAGAGATTGAAATAGGAAGATTTAAAGATAGGAGAGCATGAATATATTAAGGACTTCTTTACCAGGGTAAATGAAATTGTGGGTACTATCATATGTCCTTATAGAAAGTTAGATTATTTTAAATTTTTTTAAAGGATCTTAAGAATATTTCTTGAAATATTTTCTGAACAAGTATCATTATTGGAATATAGAGATCCTAATGAATTATCTATTGATTATTGTCATTGTACTCTCATCACTTATGAAATGAGAAGGGAGAAAGATATTAAAATTATAAAAAATGTTGATAGAGAAATTCTTTTTAAGGATTCTAAGAAAGAAAAGTCAAAGAAAGTTCTTATTAAAGATGAAGCTGATTCTTTTGACTTTGGAAATGAGGTCTGTAAAAATCATGATGATAATTTATCCTAGTATTCTAAATATTTTAGAATATGTACGGGGAAATACAGTGGGAGACTACCCTTGAAATTTTTTAAATGTGGAGATGTTTGAGATATTGCAGCTAAGTTTCCTCAAATAAAGAATTAAGAGGATAGTGATGAAGAAGACAGAAAGAATAGAATATTATAAAAGAAACATAGTGATAAAGGAAAATTGTATCTGAAAGGAAAATAAATTCCGCATGTCCAAAAGAAGAGGTTTATTATCAAAATATGATGAATAATAAGAAGACAATTATTCTAAATCTAAAAAAAATCATTTGAGTATGTTATTGAAAATACCATTATTAAAATAGTGAATGATGAAAATATGGAAACATTATTTCAAAAGAACAAGACACTCAACTAGAAATTCATTTGAAATAAGAGTTAAAATAATGTTTGAGAATGATTATATGGCTTGAAAAGTAAAAAAAATATGTAAGGTGAATTTTCCTCAAAAAGTAATCAAGAGTGTTTTGCTGATAATAGGGCGGAGCTGATAAAAGTGATTGATGCCATGTAAAAATATCTCGAGGAAGAAAAGAATAATAATGAACATATATAGGTAAAAATTAAGGCAAAAAAAGAGTTGTAACCTTTCCAACAAAAACATTCTAAAGGAGAATAGAAAAGTACACATTTCCAAAACATTATTACTAAAGTTAGTGAATGTTATGGAAATAAGAAACCTTAGTGGGTTCAATAAAATTTACCTTCAAAGGGTGATAGAAAATATATATTTATTTATCAAAAGAAGAATTTTGGGAAAATAATTTGTGTGTATAAGACAAAAAAGTGTTGGGAATTATGAAGTCTCAAAGAAACATGAGTTTTAATGTGTTTTAAAAAAAATTGAATCTAGAAAATTTTCAATACTTATGATTCTGATAATGCTAAAAAAGAAGAAAACTAATTCCATTAATAACAGGAAGGCTGATGTCTCAAAAAATAAGGACAATAAGGCTTCTAAGAGATATATTCACCACTCTAATCAAAATAGAAATTTCAGAGGAAAATACTCATTTTATGGATACTGCTAGTATTGTGGGGGATTCCGACACATGGAATGTATGTGTTAGTTCTACCAAAAACATGTCTATTATCCTAATGGTAATGGAAGCACGAGTTTGAAGGAGATTTAATATCCTCAATGAAATAATAATTAGAAATCTTTTGCGAAGAAATCATAAATGGTTGGAGTGAAGATTGAAAATTGGTACCCACCCATGGAAACTATTTGTAAAAGGTGTGAACATCCTAGACACCTTACAAGAGGATGTATGGTTTTTTTTCCTATCATAAAAAAAGGTTCTTAAAAATTTTTTAAATCCAAAGAAGAAAAAAATAAATGAAAGGATAAATGGTTCTTGTTTTTGAAACTACACTAAAAGACATAAAATGAGAATGAACATGGATTCTTGATTGTCGGTGTTCTTATCATATGATAGGAGTCATGAAATTGTTAATGAAATTGAAATATTTTAAATAAGGAACAATGACATTTCACAAGGATGAATCCTATAAAATCAAAGGTGTTTGATAAGACATCATTGGAAAAGGAATGATGAAATCCAAGAAAACATTGTATGATGAAGGTAACAAATTTATCTTTAGAAAATATGTGTTTTTTGTGAAAAGTGAAGATGATGGGAAGATTGTTACAAGGGGACAATGTACAAAAGAGAATTTGTTTTAGATTGGTGAAATAAGAAACTCTTATTCAATAAGTACGTTGGAAGAAAATAAATTGTGGTAGAAAAAGGTGGGACACATATTTCAAAAATATGTGGGCATGGTATTAAATCAATAGAGTGTCTGATACATTCCTCATATTTCAAGAATAATAGATTCGTTTTGCACTATCTTTCTGAAATTAATGATTAAAAATATTGTGGATAAGAAAGTTGAGTTTTTTCAAGACAAACCCTGGAGCTAATTCATTCCGATATTTGCGGGCTGATGAGTAAAAAAATAAACAAGTGGAGATAAGTACTTCATCACTTTCATTCATTATTTTACTCTCAATACTTTTTTATTTATATGAAACACAAATAAAATTATTTTAAAATGTTTAAAAGTTTTATAAGGAGACTAGAAAGGGAATGTTAGTATTCAGTAAAGAATTTGAGAACAGACAATAGTGGTGAAAACATAAGTGAATAATTAAAAACTTATCTTAAGAAACATTGAATTTGACATGATTATAGTTCCCTATAAAATCTTCAACAAAATGGGATTTCTAAAAAAATAATATAATTTAGGTGGAAATGGGAAGAACCGTGTTATTTGAATATGGTCTTTATCATTGATTTTAGATGCATCCCATGAGTACTATTGTTTATGCCTAGAACTTTTTTTTATAGGCCTCGGTTAGATATGACTCTATATGAATTTTTTATAGAGTAACTCTATGTTTGAATAATTTTAGAGTTTTTGGGAGCCCATTTATTATAAATAAGAAAGGTGGAAACTACGGAATGTTTCAGAAGAAAGATGATGGTGGAATTTTTATTAACTATGCCCTGGAAGAAAGAGGATATAGATGTTTTAACAAATAAATCAGGAGAATTTTTGATTCAGTTGATGTGAAAATAATTTAAATATCTGAGGAAGACAAATATATCCATACAGATAAGGAATTTGAGAATTATCAGAAAAGTTTTTAAAACAATTATGATAAGAATACATAAAATTATAATCCTACTCAAAAAGAATAATTGGACACCGTTATTTCCAGTGATAATGAAGATACTCAAAAATCTAATCCTAGGTTGAGGAAGCAAGTGGATGCTCAGAACATTATTGGTGGTTAACATTAGAATGTTCAAACAAGAAGAAAAACCAATTCCATTACACATTATTCTTTGTATTCAATAGTGTAATTGAATTATGTAAAAAGAGATTTTGAGTATCTATAATGGGTTCAAGACATGAATGAATATTTTGATCAAATTGAAAAGAATGATACATTTGAACTCATACCCAAGTTAGAAAACAAAAACATAGTTGGCACAAAAATGTGCTTTCTAGAAAAAGTTGAATGAAGAATGTGAAGTAATAAAAAACAATGAGATATTGGTTTTCAAATGGTATTCAAAAATTGAAGGTATTTAATTTGATGAAACCATTACTCTAGTGGAATGATTATAAAACATTATAATATTTCTTGTTATTTCTAAAAACAAGGCTACAGTATTTTTCAAATGTATGTTAAATCCACATTTTTTTATGGTGATCTTTGAGAGGAATTTTATATAAAACAACCATGTGTATCTATTTTGGGGAAAAATGAATGTCATGTGTAAATAATGAAAATGGAATTATATGGGCTAAAACAATGTCTAACGACATGGTATTCTAAATAAGATACATGATTAAGGAAGATGAGTTTTAAGAAATGAAGAGTGGATATAAATATTTACATCAAATAAAGTCAAGGGTATTTCTTCATTATAGTTGTTTATGTTGATGAAATTAACTTTGTTGTGATTTATGAAAGAATCTTTAAAAGGTTTAGTGAAAAAATAAAAAAGGTATTTGAAATTTCCATGATGGGAGAAATGAAATACTTTCTTTGGTTAAAAATACAAGAAAGAAAGGTATACATTTTTATTTCTAATGAAATGTATGCAAGGGAACTTATTAAGAATTTCATCATGGAAAACAAAAAAAATATTTCCACACCAATTTTTGTGGTAACAAAATTTTCTAAATATGGAGAAGGAAAAGAAGTTGGTCAGAAAGAGTTCTAGAAGTTTATTTAATGTTTTTTTATTTAAATTACTCAACAATAGACATTATTTATGTCGTTACCTTATGTGAACGATTTCAGAGTGCCCTATAATAATCACACTTATTTTCTACAAAAATAATTCTCAGATTCATCAAAGGCACAACTATTTTTTGAATTAGTTATGATAGCTAAAAAAGTATTAATTTTTTTGGGTATTTAGATGATTATTGGTTAGGAAATTTGGTGATTGAAGATTAACATCTGGTGAAGTATTATTTCTGGAAAATAATTTTGTTAGTTGGTAGTCAAGAAACATAATTCAGTAACTAATAGTTTGGATGAAGAAGAGTATATTGATTCCACTCAATCTGCTACTCAACATATATATAAGAAACTCAATTAGAATATTTTCTTACTAAAGTGTAGTTACCCTTTCTCTTGGGTTGTGATAATAAAAGTACAATCAACATCACCCAGAATCTTGTTTAACATTCTTCTTCAAAACATATTGATATCAAATATCATTTTGTCAAAGAGTGTGTGGAGAAGAATTAATTGAAGCTGGAATATGTTTCAACATCAGAAAAAGTTTCTCATATAATCAAAAAACCTTTACCGACGGGATAATTTTATAAATTGACGTTGAACATGGTTTTCCAAATTCTTTTTCATCATGTTTGAGGTATGTATTTTTTCCCCACTCTCGTCTTACATTTGGACTGTATTGTCATGGGGGAATTTTTTCATAAATCAATCCTTTTGATTACGTGTAAAAAGATATATTTGTGGGTAAACTATGAATTAAACATTTTTTAAATGAATTATTCTAACTATTTGTTGTATTGGTTGTAGGAAACATATTCTGTTGTTCTTTCAAGGAAAGAAGAAGAGTTGAGAAATAAAGATGAAGGAGTTTTTCATAATCACTTCTTTTGGGTAGCATGGTTTTTCTATAAATTATTCTTATTTCCTGCAATGGGTAATCTCATGTAGGTATAGATTTTTTGATATGTGATTTATTTCATAAGGATAAAAAGTTCAATGATTTATGGAAATTGGTTGACAATTAAATCCAAAGGGGGAGACTGTTAGGTCCAAACTGATGATAAAGGTGTTTATTTACAAGTGTTGTCTTTTGTTGCCAAATATTGTTTGTTTTGATGAAAGGAAATCACCCCACATTATATTTATTTTAAAATTGGACCCACATTGTTTAATAAAATCTATTATAAAGAGAATAGGTTTTATAGTTTTGATAAGACTGAAATCAGGACCAGAATAGAAAGTGAATACTCTTTGAAGAATTATATTTCAAATAAATCATAAGTAAGTGGTAAAACATATGATTCATGCATGATGAAAAGTAAATGGTTATAGTGATTGTATTCATGCCAAATTAATTATTGAAAATATTACTTAGGATTATAAAGAAAATTATAAGACCTAGAAATGTTTGGACCCACAATTAATCGTATCTAGGAAGCATTATACCCAGAAATGATCGTATCCAGAAATGATTGTACCCAGAAAAGATCATACACATAAATGATTGTACTCAGTAACATTATATCATATGATCATCCATCATACGCATAAAAAAAATTTTGTTCCTAGGATGATCATTCTTAGGATCAAGATGTCACAAAATAAGACTACGGTTTCTGAATAAAAAAATCGGACTAGGATTTTGATGGAAAAATTGGACTAGTATTTATGAATGAAAAATAAGACTATGATTTCTACATGAAAAAAATAAAGTTGGATTTTTGAATGAAAAATTATATAGGGATTTATGAATTAAAAATTCAACTATTGTTTCTTAATTAAAAATCATTCTGGGATTTCAAAATAAAAAAAATTGGACTGGGTTTTATAAATGGAAAAACATACTAGGATTTTGTAAGGAAAATTTGTTACTGAAGTCTGTTAAGAATATATGTGGTTTTAACCATAATTAAATGGAATTTAAGAAGTCAAATATTGATCTCATACTAAATTATATTTGAATAGTTTTATAAATAATTGAATAAGCTAAGGAAATAAACATGATTTGTGGATCAATTAAAGATTCGGTCACATTAGTGAAGTGGTAAAATTCATTTTGGAATCCTTCCTAAACTATTTTTCTGAGCCTATAAAAGGAGAAGCACACTTTGTGTGTGTTTTTGTTTACTTTCATTACTGTTGAAAGATGATATAGAATCTATGTATTCATAGGAAGTGAATATTGTTTTGTATATTGTGCTTTCTTAAAGAAGTCTTTGTTACCCGACAGAAGAAGAGAAGATTATATTCAGCGGATCATTCTATTCTTCTAGATTAAAAATGGGACTGTGTATTACTTAACAAAGTCTTGGAAGATCTTACTAGATTCTAGGTGAAAAATTTATGAATTGTATTTTAATTGATTACATTTATGTAAATTTAAATAAATCACATGTAACATGTTTTGTTACAAAATCATTTTTTACCCTATTTGTGCTAAGAGGGTGCACACGTACTATTAGATTGATTACATAGAGCGACATGAGCGAAAGGTTATATAACACTCGTTGTAATCCAAGTATTTTTTCAAGTGGATTTTGTGGTATTGGGTCATTTTCATACCATACCAAGGATGTATCTATTCTTACTGAATAGTAAACCTTGTAAATTATTTTATTCCTGTGGATGTATGTTTGTTTTATTTTTAGTTGTGAGAGAAGTATTTAATAGGAGGAAAAGGTTCTTTAAATTTAAAGGAAAAATTAAATAAAAATTATCATTAATTCACCCCTTTCCCCTATCTGTGATACAATTATGTTGATTGGGTACTTTCATGGAGAACCACAGATACATATAGATGGTTTCACCAAAAAGACTCCCCCAACTATTTGAATATAAAGATATATAACCTATGATAATTTTGATTGGGTAAATATTCCAGCATCGATATTAGTAAGATATTATAGAACATATCTTAAATATTTAAAACACTCTCAATGTATGCAACAATTCCCCCTATAAGGGTGTGATGAGCCCGACCTCTGATCCTCTCGACCAATGTGAATTCCTAAGCGTCAATGGGTCTGAAACCCCAACTAACCTCCAACCTTTGGAAAGTATGTCCATATATATTTATTGATATGGGAACTGTTATGAGTTTTTTTGAGATGATAAAAAATGTTTAGCCTAATACGAATGATTATGTTGGAAATTGTACCACCCAAAATCATACCATCAAAAAAAATCCATGCACATCTGTCTAAGGAAACAAAAATTTTGAACCTGATATGAAACTATCAAATAAAAAAATGATTGGGTTATTATCCATCTGGGATTTTTTTTGTGTATAATAGAAATAAAAAATGGTAATCCCTGTGTGAATCAATAAAATAAAAATATGAGTGGGTTATTATCCTTCAGTCCATTTTTTCCTTCATAATATCTCAAATAAAAACGATTAACTTGGCGTGAAATTATCAAATTGAAATATTGTCGGTTGATCATGAAATGAATCTTTTGGAGGATCCCCTATAGCTTGGGATCTCATGAAATATGTTCATCCTCACATTGACAAGTCCATGGGAGTAGAATGGCCAGATCCGGAATGAAAAAGAAATTTTGATGCCAATTATTATCTGATTGATCAAATATCATGCCTATAATGGTGCCCTGATCCGTGACATTATTCATTGTTTTCTACCTGATTCAAGGTAATTATCTCATAAAAAACACACCAATCTAAGAAAATTTCTTCATGTAGATACCATTTAGGTAAATAAGGTACAACAGTAGCCCTTGTGGGCCTTAGAATGACCTCATATGCCCAACATCTTTAGCGTAGGGTGGAGAATTAAATAGTCTAGGAATATCATAGACATGGAATGATCCAGAAAATCTAGTCCACCAATAAGGTTTTCCATGTACTGAAACCAAAGTGCCTACATCATCCAAAGAATGTTTTATTAAAGCTAGCAGACCTCATTACTACAGCCAACAACTTTTTTTGATTCTTCCTGGAGCGTGGCAATCACCACCTTTAGTATCTCATGAAGGTGAAACAATGGAATAAATCAGGCTATCTTCTGGTTTAGGATCCACTGAGGAGGAATCCTTTCAACCATCATCACTATTACCATTCCACCAGTACCAATCATTCACCTACTGTGGGTACCACCTGAAACTTTTCCACCTCTGATACCCTTGTAAGGGAAATAAGGAAGACACATCAGGTGAGAAAGGTTTTGGATAAATGTGAGTAGGATCATATCCACACTCTCGATGATGTTGTTTAAAGGCATGTTCCTGTAGTAACCAATGATAAGGCTCATATATTTTCTCATTTAGAACATGTTTGAGGGAATATTCCTCCAGCAGGAATGGGGTATGCACATATCCCTACACCCATGCATTTAGTCTATCGGCATATTCCAATGGCGCGAGGATGATAGAAGTGGGATCATAATCCCAATTCAATCAAAGACATATTCTAGTATATATTGTAGATAAAAAAATGTATAGGCTTATATCCTTACGCCCAATTTGATAAAATTACATTACATCTTAGTAAAAGTTTAATAACACTGATAGCATATTCTGGAACTAGTATAGATATATGGATATGTGCATATTATTTTCCCTATATCCAGGGCAACTCAACACTCTTATCAATATAAACAAGTGGTTTCTCAAACGCAAACACCCATTCATGATCTCATCCAGGGGGGACTATCCGCATACTCTGGTAAGGGATGAGTAATTGGACTAGGATCACATTTCTATTCCAAATGGGGATCACCAGGTGAGAGCGGGAAATACATCGGGTAAGGGGAACATGCCTATGAAAAAATTCAAACTTCATATTCCAATGGCCTTGGATCAGGATCAAACCCTCATTCTGGCTAGGGCTCACCAAGTTAGAGGGATACATGCCTTATGATAGTATCATATTCCTATCAAAAAATACCATAGACATACTCCAAGGAAACATGGTTGGGATCATTTATTTTTTCGGGTTTGGGGTCATCGAGTGAGAGTGGAACATGCCTCAAGACAGACTCGTATTCCTATTAGTGAATCTTCCTATAATATTCTATTTGATCAAGGAGGATAGATTCATATTCCTACATATGTCAGTGAATGAATCCACTAACATTCTTCTGAGGAAAAAAATGGGGAGTATTATACTCCTTCTCCCGTTCTAGAGGTTCTTCATCATATTCCAGTGGAGAATACGTATTCAAACTCGGCTCATGTTCTTATTACAACTAGTGACCACCATGTAAGAGTGTCACATGCTGAACGGAAAACTCAAATACCAACCACAAAAGACCAGTGGCATATCCCAAAGTCTTAAGATTAGGCCCATACTCCCATTCAAACCAAGTATTTCCAAGTGATAATGAAACATGCCTCGATACAGGCTCATATTCTGATCAATAATGAAGAATATTGTTGGAATATTTCATAAGTTTATTAGTATCGGTCTCATACTCACCAAGAACCATACAGTTATAAACAATATATAGAAATCCTCATATATAAGGCTTATATACCTTCAAAATTCTAGACTCAAGGTCTCCATTTCCATCCATGATAGAGAATGAGGCTCATATACCTAATATAATCAATGCTAATGTCCTTGAGGTTGTCTGAGACACATTCAAAACACCACAAGTGTCTGTAAAATCTTCATCCAAAGTTGATGTCTATCATTACTGAGATAGTTCTCCTCATGGTAGTGTGGAGATTGATCACCAGGACTCTACTCCTAACATCCTCTCTGGTCAACCTCCACATAGTGATATTTCCCAAGAGCATGGAAATTGTCCCCTATCACAGACACATCCAGGTTGAAAGGTGTTAAAAAATCTAATTCCTTCATATAGAGTGGTGGTTGAAACATTAGGGTCAACTATATATAGTTCCCCATAAACTTCAAGAATCACTCCACTCTAGTCAGTAAGCGACCCCACGAATAATCTTCTACAATATAATCGGATGAAGGTGTGTAAGTTTTATGAAGAGGAAGTTGAAATTGATATATAGAGAGTTATTTGGAAATAACCTCCTCGACATGTTTTGTCCTCTTTCCAATTCTGGCTATGAGATCCCATATGAGCTAGAAAAGGATTGCATGCCATATCTAAGCCAAAATATATGGAACAATCATCAGCAAATAAAGACTTGACACCTCTATGGTCTAGGATACGAGGTTCACCTTAAGACCATCAAGATACTTGGTAGTCATCAATACCTAGTCTCTATCTCCATGGACCAAGATCCAAAACTACAAAAGAGAAGTACAAATATGCAATAAGATTTCAACCATTTCATCACAACCCTTCATCAACACATCTTAGAAGCCATGTCATGTATAATTATTCGATGATGGTCATAATAGGGAGCATTAAATGTCACTACATCCCTTGAATAGTATAACTCCTTAGATATCGTGTCTTATAATGTCATGGCCTCTAGAGAAATATGGGGACTGGGTTACACTGGGGCCAGTTGGTCCCTACAGTAGAATATTGCCACTTCAATTGTTCTTAGAGATCACGAACAGAGGAAGAGGATATCCAAAAAGTCTTGGAAATGGGCCTCTAAAACTAATGGGAAATAATTTTAGATAATGAAAATATGTTTTAATCTACCCATTAGTATCCTATATAAATTTAATTTCTTCATAGGCTTCCATTTCACCTAACTCTATTGGGATCACAACTGCACCACATCAAATAGGCTACAGTAGCAGCTACCATAGAAGATATTCAGGAGTGGACCTAGCCCATCCGTCTAGGGGAATATCTACCACCACCTCCACCTCTATGATCATCAAAACCTAATAGGATTTAGGTAATATCCTCAGTATCCACACAAAAGCCTCATCCCATAGTGTGGGAGCATTTATATATCAATCATCATCACCAATTTCACCATCCTCTGATATGGTCTTTGGGAAATCAATGGTGATTCGTGATCAACCATATCCCATTGGGATAGGGGAATTTATATCTCAAAGCCCACCCCAGGAAAGACCAAATCCTTATCTATAATCGTTGGATCCTCAACAACAGGATCAATCAACACCAATTCTATACTTGGATAACCCTAATCCTGTAGGGCTGGGGGAATTTTGTTATCATCATCATCATATATAGAATTAGTATTCTATGGGTTGGGAGGTAAATATTGATAGTAATTATCCCATATATTCCTTCTACATTAAAAAAAACCTTTACTATTTGGGCCATGTTTGGCAATCATGACCAGAAACTCCCTCAAGATCATTACTCATTGGCCAAGAAAGGAGCATAATACGATGAATGAAATCATACCCCATAGGGATCACAAGGAAAAATGTCCCAATATATTCATGGGGTTATGGAATGACCCTAATATAGGTAGTGCTGAATCATCCTATTGTATTGAAATTATTGGTACAACCACCATTTCCTAATATACCTCTATTAATGGCATCATTGTCAACAGAACAACTATGGTGGATCAATATGCAAATGTCGAGGGATGAAACATGGAAAACATGCCCCAATAAGAGGGGGAATTGGATTCACCAACTAAATCAACACATAGGTATAACCTAATAAGGCTCTAAAATCTAGCACTTCCAATTATCATGTTTCCTCCTCCCCAACAGAATATTGAAAAAGATAAAGGGAAAGGTGTGGCAACATCCCAATCACCACCATAGATAATCGAGTTTCCTTCCATAGAGGAACATTTATCATAATATGATAATTATATACAAACTCTCAGACAACTCAAAAAGAAGATACTCAGGTGAAATATTCCCACTGGGTATCATCTTCAAGAAGAAATGGATATAATTCCCCCCATAGTTCATCTAACTACAAAAGATGCATCTGAGCATTAGATTATCTCTAAATACATTCATTCATTTTACATAAATGATTATGTTGAAAATAATTTTTAATTTCTCCATTATGGTGGTATCTACTCCCTCTCCCAATAATCACTAAGTCTACGCATGGTTTGAGAATTAGTGGGAGGGGATGACACGACCATTTTACCAAGCCTCACCTGCTCTCTAAGACGGTAGGCAGGTTAAACAACAGTACCCCCAGAGCTTCTTAACATAATAAAGTCCCCAAATACTCTAATTTAATCCATTAAATGGAAACATGTACCTATAAATCCTGAAAGGAATCCATATCTAGTGTCGGTGGATGAAACTTCTCGACCACCCAATTTCAAAAATCCTACCTTCTCTACCATTGAAGGTGCGAGCAACCTTGAAAAAAATCCCACCCACTTCTTATCCTGATTTAGGTCAATCATGGTACCTCGAGATCAATAAGAGGTAACCAAGATGAGGTTCTTTGTACATACTATGACAGAGCTAGCCAGTTTTTGGTACAGTAGCCTTCTAGTAGGATCAGATTTAGGATAAGAACACATTCGTTGTCAATTACTTTATTAATTCATCTCCACGCTTTGGAAAATGAAAAATTTTAACCTAACGAACTGCAAGATGTAAGAAAATGAGAGGGTGTTGAACTTCATATCTAGGTGGAAATGTTTAACCTATTCACTCACCATCCCTCTTTCATAGGAAAAATTATGGGAACTTTTTTCTGAAAATGTGCGGGATGAGTTGTAGACACCTTTGATTCAAATGAAGCATCCGGGTGGGTTCTATTAGTTTTTAGAAATAGAAAAACCTCTGAAGGGTTTCATTTAGTGAACTCGAGCCAAATATCGACTCATGCCTTGAGCATATTGGAAAATGTTCATAAAGTAAAAGGCTTTCATTGTTACCCTAAACTAGCATAAGTTCCCATTCAAGCATCTAAGAAGGTCCCAAACAGCCCTGCATCTCCTGTCGAGTAGAACAAAACACAAAATCACCCTCTTCTAGAATCATAGAGAAATCAAGGTCACCTGGGATTATAGGAATGAATGAATAAATCTTAATCCTTATAAGATGAAAAAGTTCCCCTTTATTTATTAAAAGCCCTATACGATAACCTTATCAAGATACCACATCCTAAGAATCCCAATGAGATCAACCTCACCGACCATCATGACTACTACCATTTCCATAGAATGTTGGTTCATGATATCCATGATTTTTGGGACTTCAAAGACAATTCATGGTCAATTCTAAAGAAGTGGTGTTAAAGAACTCCTCAGAGAAGGTGGCCTGCATAACTATTTCTCAGTAAGAAGGGGGTTATTAGCATAAAGTTCCATCCATTTGTATATAGTTGTTCGATAACTAGATGACTTGAAAGGATTTGACCGAGCTCATGACACCCTTAAATCATAGCATCATAGACCCACAATAGCTCCACCACCCAAGTAGGTGGAATAAAATATGTGTTATAAAGGTGGATGTGAATATTGGATACAAGAACAGATAGAAAATGAGGAGTCATATTCTACACAAATGCAATATCTGACACTTGAAGATTTCTTCCATACAATAATTGAAATACAGGCACTGCCCCACCAAAAGGAATCATCATTTGATGAAGAGATAAACTTTTGTTCTTTCAATGCAGTGAACTTGGACTAACCCATATCCAATGACGAATATAACTACAATTATGACTTCCCCACATAAAAAATGAGGAACATTAGGTTTTATGCATAGGAACTAAGAATAATGGAGATAGCACAGTGGTGGTTGGACCAAATATTTAGGTCACATCCCCGAAGATAACATATATGCAACCATGGCCCATGGGTAATAACTCCATAAATCTACAAAAAGACATAGAGGTGTCTTAGAACCCTCTATAGGACATGAGTACCGAGTTTCATACATTATAGACAAGAATTGGTTTGATTACCTAATTATCCTAGGAAATAGGGAAAGCTAGAATGACCCATACCATTAGCAGCAGATTCCACCTCAACCTATGCACAAGAACTAGACTCATCTACCTCAAATTTGTCATATCCAGGTCCACATGTAAATGAGAAAACCCCACCATAAGAAGCATATATCTCTAGAACAAAACTATGTAATTCTCAAATAGATGTATTTTGTCCCAACCAATCTCACAATCCATGACGAGCTCTATATTTCCAAAAAAACTCAAAGAGGCACTCGTTAAACCCCTCTAAATCGCATATTAATTCGAGATAGAAGTTGATGAAGCTTAGTTATTTCAAATGGAGACCATGTCAGCAGAATTCTATGTCACTATCTCATTCAGAGTGAATGATCAAAAAGATGTCATCCTTGGACACATCAGACCACTATATGATTTGGGTAGACTCGATAATGTTGATTTTTGAAGGGATCTGATTGAAAATGGGTCCAAGATAAATTTCATCCTGACTCAAACCCTCCAATGATTGGTATTGAGAAAAGGGTATTTTTTTACCAAAAGGATGACCATTCATGTGTGTCAAAAGAATTATAAATGAACTATTAATAATATCAACATTTAAGATCAGTATGGAAATCTCACATCTAACTTTGAGTTTTTGGTTATCTAGAAAGACATCACATACAATGACCTATTAAGAAGTCCCTAACTTCATTGTCACATAGAGGTACCTTCAACATTCCATCAATGTTTGAAATAACTCATCAATAGAAAAGGTTTCTATACTACATGGTAAAAATTCCCCCTTAGAGACTTTCAAATAGAAATATGTTTAAGAAGGTTTCTAAAAAATATGATGAAAACATACAATAGTGGATGATGATATAAATTTTTTATCCCCTAATGGATTAGTTCCACCCTTGAAAATACTAGATTATTCTATAAAGTGAAAATGTTCTCCCCATAAATCTGGTTGTGGTAACCGAAAAGGTCCCAGTGGTCTAAGCCCCTCCTTTCCCTAGTGATGGTGTAAAAAATCAACTTCAGCATCTCTCTTCAATTACTCTAGAATCATGGGATAATAATGACTCTTATCATGTCCTCTATCACCTAGATAGTGATAGTTATTCACCCATATTTCTATCTTTTTCTATTAATGCCACCATAGACTCTAAGGTGGATGAAGAAGATGATGACCTTAGGAATGCCCCTCCTACATTCGGGGAAGTTGTCTCCACCATGATCGATGAGATACGACCGTAAAATCCTAGAATGAAATAATATTTGTGTCTTACACGGATTAGTGTCACCATGATCCTCTAAGAGTAATATATGTTTATTTAATTTCTAAAGAAAAACTGATATGTGTTCTCTTGGAACTATACAGAAATTCCCAAATTGAATCCATATGTGGATACGCACCATCTCGGCTTTCCTGATGACCATAGAGGCTACAAGAAGGTATCCAAAAGGATGAACCCATCTCATTCAACCAATGTAGAGGTATATGTTTAGAAATTTATGAATTATACCTTTTTTTTAGAAGTGAAATACCCAAGATGGATTTCCAATATTGTTCCCTTCTAGAAAAATAATGAGAAGATTTGGGTTTTCTTAAATTTCAATGACCTTAATCGAAATTGCCCAATGGAAGACATTCCATTACTAATAATATAACTCTTGATTGATGAAACTACTAGATTATAAGCTATTTCCATCATGGATTGGTATTCATGGTAAAATCACAAAAATATAGACCAAGAAGATAAATAATGAACTCCCTTGAGAGTTCCCCAAGGGATATTTTTCTATATGTTCATGCCCATATCCTTAAGGAACATTGGTTCCACTTATCAACATGCCATGAATCATATCATTAATCCATTCCTTGGAAGGATAGTTGAATGTTATTTTGATGGTGTGGGACTCAAATCCTTATAGTGGTGTGATCACTTCACATGTCATCATATCGTCTTCAATAAGATACGACAGCATAATATAAAGAAGAATTCTCGTAATTTCTCTTTCGGGGTAACATTAGGGAAGTTCATTGGAATTTTTCGTATGAAACCATGACAAATAGGTTGATCCAAATAATACTATTTCTATTTTAGAAATTTCACCCCCATAAATCTCAAATTACTAAGGGGACTCTAAGGGAAACTCTCATACAGTTAGAAAGTCATAATCAACTTGGCCAGAAAATCTATCTCCTTAACAAAACTAATGAATAAGGGAATCATATTCCAATGGGATGGGGAATTCAATGAATCCTTCAAACATCTCAAGAAATATATAATACACCCACCGGTCTATATTCCACTAGTGGAGGGAGATCCACTCATCTTATATGTGTATTCTATAGAACACTCACTTGGTAGCCTCATCACATTGAAGGATGATTCATGGAGTGATAACAGTCTCTATTACATCATCTGAACAATGATAGGTACTAACACCCGGTACTCAGATTTCAAGAAGATGTTCCGCACACTCATATTTGTTGTGCAGAAGTTGAGTCATTACATGTAGCACCATGTTTCAATCTGTTCTCTCGTACTGATCTGCTCAAGTATATCCTTGAACTCCCCAAGCAAACTAGGCATCTTGCCTGATGGGCTATCATTATACATCAATATGACATCCGTTTAGTGTCACAAAAAGGTGGTGAAATATAAATCCTTGGATAATTTCATTACAGCACATCCCACCCTAAAAAGTACACTAGTATAAATTATTCTCCTAGATAAGGAAGGTTTCTACACTGTTGTCACTCCCTAGATATGACAGATGCATTTTCATGGTGCCTCTAAAAATATTATCATCAAAAGGATGAAAAATATGAAGCTCAATCGGGTATTCATAGGGATTCTATTTGTTTATCTAAGAAAAATAAATTTTCCATAATCATTCTCACTATCAAAAGCATGCACAAATAATGATTCATAATACCAAGCCCTAATCACGGGCTTATAACTATACCTACATCTGCAGATAGACTACCTAAATTACATAGGGGATTAATAACTAGTGATAATGCAAATCAAAGGTGAATATGAAATTAGAGAGGAATAACTGGACCCTCTCATTGTCTACGTTAGTGGACCTTTTCTAGAATTCACTCTTTAATCCCACATTGCATCATGTTCCCTGATCATAGAATGCTCATTTCGATGCACTGGATAATTTATCCATAGTCCTGTCTGACCCTAATTAGGAGTAAGTAATCTATTCGACCATGAAATGAAGAATAAAATCATCAATCATCATTTAAAATATCGAAGAAATCAATCATGTCAACACTACCCTAGAGCATGATGAACTGATATACACCCCTTTATGGAGGATCTCATAATCAGTTATCTCTTAAATGGGACTCTCCAAAAAAACCAAGATGTAAAGGAATAGATTCAGTGTTTTGCAGGTAACATTAACCTATAGGATGACCCAAATTGGAAAAAGTACCTCTAAAATAAAGTCATTGATGGAATCCTCCATAGATGCATAGAAAAATAGAGACTCACACCATCAATAAAGAAGTTTATGTTGGAACCTGCATCGCTAATCAGTCTAGTACTGGCTCTCCCACCAAATCAAAAGGTTGGGATATTACTAGGTAACCATTATACAAGACTCTTTATAATTCACCAAGATATTTCATGCATTCCAAATCCATGAAAACATCATCCATCATACCCCTCAATTGAAACAAATGTCAAAATATTCCTATTTGTTTTCTATTTTGGGAATATATGTTATGGTGCCATATCCATCATCCACCGCTAAGAGGTTCAAGTATATCCTTACTGTTATTGACATCCTTGCCAAATGGGTTGAGGCAATACCCCTCAAGGATGTTAGGAAGAAAAATATCATCAACTTCTTACAGAACCATATCATCACTTGGTTCAGAGTCCCTTACACAATATTGATGAACAATATATCCAACTTATGTTCTAAAGAGTTGAAGAAAGTGTACCATGAGATCAATATAGAGTCTAACCACTCATCTCACTATCATGTAGGGAGAAATGGACAGATATTGTCCTTCAATAAGACTGTCAGAAATAATCTAAAATATGGGAAATAAGGATAAGAATTTTTGTTCTGGAAAGCACTTTTGTGCTTTATGGGCCTACTGTACCACCATGCATACTCTTACACATGTTACACCATACATATTGGTCTATGGGACTAAGGTAGTATTTCCCATAGATGTCCAGTTTTCCTCACTTCAAATATCCATCTTTGTAGAACTCTCAAATAATGAACAATCTCAAAAGCAGCTGGATGAGCTGGATTAGGTTGATGAGAAAAGGTTTCATACATTGCACAACCTTGAATCCCATCAGAAAAAGATTACATAGGCCATTAATAAAAACTTCCATATCTATTCATTCCTCCAATGAGGATTTTTTTTGGCTCTCGAAACCCCAATGATACGAGGGAAGAAGCCTACAAATCTAGAACCCAAATGAGAGGCACCGTATATCATATATAAGGTCAATCACAATGGATACTACTCATTAACCACAATGGATGGATAATGATCTAAACCTCCACAAATTAATGGTTTCTCAATAAATAGTTTTCATAGATGGCATCAAGTTCCCCTCATCCTAGCAAAAAGATGTTAAACTACACAGTATCTCTCATTCTGGAATCAAGATTTTAAACTGTGCAGTGTCTATGTCCTAGGAGCAAGACTTTAAATTGCACAATGCCTCATGTCCTAACCACATGGTGCTAACCTGTATTGTGTGTGTCCTTATCATATTATATTAAACTGAATGGATCCCTCAATGCTTCATCTTCATCCATATTTAGTAACCCAAGTACCAATATCAATAAATTAAACTACAAAGTATCTCACATCCTAACCACGTGATGCTAAGCTATATAGAACAGGTCCTTACCACAAGATATCAAATTGCATGGAATATTTCCTCACCACATGAAATTAAACCACATGGGAAGAACCATATCACTAACGACTCACTGCAATGAGTTTGCTCTATGAAAAATAATGATGAAATGACCCAGTCCTCATATGAGATTTATCACAACATAGGGAGCCCCTCCTTCTAAGAACTACATATGAATTCATTCCTTCCATCATAGCATTTCTAGTGACACCAAAACATATTTTTTTGGGCCCATACATAGTGTTAATTTCCTTTAACATTGGGTGACACTCATCCTCATTGGAAGTCATTCAATTGAATGGATGATTCCCGTGCAGCATGAGATTAAACTACATGGGTTTCTAGAACAATGTATGTCCTGACTCTCATTTCAAGAAGAATTGTTGAGACTCATCAATCATATATTGTGTTCCCTCTACTACATGTCACAAAATTCCCCCATTCTATCCTCAATTCCCTTTGCATGGTGAGATGAATCTTTTCAATTCCTTACCACTCATAGTGAACATAACTCATGTGATATTTTGAATTTTAGTAAGGGTTCCCCCCATGAACAATGAATATCATCTCATGATAGCATTATCAAGGCTGAAATTAAAATCCTTAAAATGCATACCATGAGTTCTCACTGCGTGACATTAAACATCGTAGTTGATTTACATTCATGGAAATAAAATGTCACATTCTTGTAGATCTCATCCATGATGAAAAATATTGTTGGTGTTTCTCTCCTACCACACATCTATTCAATAACTACATGTAACTTGATTACTAACATCATAGGATAGTTATTGATCCCTGAATCTTTATCCTTGATTCCAGTCACAAAAAATAAACATAAAAAATCCCACCTTCAAGTGTATAGTTCTGACTTCCACAGGAAACTTCAATCTCAATAACTATATGTGGATTAATTCTTATTACTAAGGGATATATAGTGACACCTAAATTTTCTTCCATAGGTCCAACTGTAATACCCCTTTATTATGTTGGGAAGACAATATCCTTGTTGTATGACGTTATGATATATAGTTCCTCAAGAAATATGTCTGTATTTATTCTTTTCATCATAGGATACATAGCGATGCCTAGATATCCAATATTGGGCCCAACTACAAAAATCAATGGAATCAATTCCCACATTTGTTTATGGTTTATACTTACATAGAGAGTTTCTCATCCAATAACTACATGTTTCTTGATTCTTTTAATCAAAGGGTATGTAGTGATTCCTAGATCTCCTATCCTAGGCCTAGCTACAACAACCAATAAAAATACACCCCAACTGCATAGAGGATGAGCCATACAATAATGTTTTACATATATACGAGGATTATCTATGTATGGCCTACATGTGTAGATAATGTATCCTGCAAAATTTTTCACATTAGTTCCCAAGTCCTTACCGCATGATGATTAAGCAACAAGGAAAAATATATTTATTGTATAACATTAAAACTAATGAAAAATACGACATTACCACATATCATTAAACTTCAAGGAAAATTTCCTTATCAAATGTCATTAAACATCATTAAAGAAAGTTAATCCCTTACACATGATGTTAAACTATGCAGATCATCATCCATTTTTATCCCAAATCTAAGGAACACAAGATCCTTACCCCAGTTAGCTCGATTATATAGATCTTCCAGCATCTTTTAAGCACCACAATTCATAAATAACACTTCATATCCTTAGAACCTCTACCATAATCCTTTCAGGGACCTTGTAAAAGGATACTTGGCTTCAAGGGACACTTTTTTGACTATGCATGTATTCCTATGGATCCTATATATGGTCAAATGGTCATCAACCAAATGTTTCACTCTGTAAAAATGGGATTCTAATACTTGTGTGCCCTGATGTAACTGTGGTAGAACTCATCACCTCAGTGTGTTCTAGGAAATCCCTGGAATTATTTTCCCATATCAATTATCATGACTTGATAACCTCCATTACTTAATTAAAATATTTTCATCTCTCACTCATAAGGATGTTGGAGTGTTCTTGACCATGGGTGTCCTAATTGGGATCTTTCTTATCATACCTCATATTAGTTCCATCTGTGTATGGATCTTAAAATACGTGCACTTTGGTCAAATATTTATGACCATAAACTATTTCCCACAATGTCCAAAATTGAAAGACCTTAAACTGCTAGTGAAAGAGACACGAAATGTGTTCGGTTGAAAACCCAAAAAGAGAGGGATGTGAAAAGTCAATTTTTCACTTGCTAAAATAATCATATAATGTGTTTAGGAAATAATTAGGGTAGAAGTAAATAAGGAATAAATCTCATAAGGTCTAGATTATATCCCTAGTAAATGAAAATCTATTCTCATTATACCACCTGGTTTAAAAAAGATAGAATAATGACTTATCATGTCTCCTTATCATGAGAATATTTTTTCTCACTGGTGAAATAACATTTAGGGTGATATAACCCTTCTTGGATATTACAGATTCCACAAATCACACTTCAGGATTTGAGCACCAAAAATCTCTATAAAACATACATAACTCTTAGAAAAGGATACCTAGATTCAAGGGACCCTTTGTTTGACTATAAAGTTATGTCTATGGCTACTGCATATACACTTATTGTATTCAAATAAATGTGTCACTCTATAGGAATGGATTTATAATCCTTTTGATCCCTAATGTCTCTCTGTCAGAACTCATTACCTCAGTGTCCTCAGTGTGTTTTGCGCCATTATCAGTATGATTTTACCATATCATCCTCCTAACCCGAGAACTTTTGACCATGATTTATAATCCATGTATTATCCAATCCAAGAGGATTCAACTTCCTTGATGTTAGGTCATTATGTTTCTTACCCTTTCTCAAAGAAGGAATATGAAACTATATTCCAAAACCTTTGAGGGGGTACACCTTGTGATTTGAAACCACATGGTATAATGCTTGATCTACATAGTTAAAATCAAAACTACCCTACAGTGCCAGAACCCTTCCTGGATAACTTTATTCCATACCCAACCTCGCCATCTAGAAATTTTAGTTTTAGTAAATCATGCATGACCCTCATAAAAGAGTGGATATCATATATTTTTCACTATGATATTGATGTATAAGGGCTTTTACCTACAAACTAAAGGCATCTCCTCCCTGCAAGAAAAGAACTTTGAACCTTGTTAAACCTAGAAACATTGTGGATGAACCTAGAACCTCAGGGTGTTATGGGTTATCCCAGACATTTCTACCCCATCCCATATTAAAAACTCATTATTTTGGATTATTACTTACATTACCCATATTATAACTATATAGGAAGTCTTAGGTTCCCTAGTATTTCATCCTTGACCAATACTACCCCCATAAATCTTCCATGACCCTTGGAAGATATTAGAGACACCTTTTTTTGAAAATTATACTAATGCATAAGGGATTTCACCTACCAACCAAAGGCATCTCCTTCTTATAGGAAATGAGCTCGGATCCTCATGTGCCTCGACAACAGCATGGAATAACTCAATAACCTAGGGAATTTTTGTTCAATCCTAGCATGTCTACACCATATTCTATGATCATTGAAAAGTATTGGTATTAATAATTAAAACTTTGTGGAATTTTAAGGTATGATCTAAAATAACCTAAACTATAATGTTAAAAGGACCAATAAAAAAGACACCAAACTACATCGATAGAATGTCTAATCTAAAAGACCCTAAAACACATTGATGGAAGGTACAAGATAAATGACCCTAAACTATTGTGATATAAGGTATAAAATAAAAGATCCTAAACTACATCACAAAAATGATTTAGTCTATATGAATGTAAAATATTATAAGGAACACCATATATTCATGGAATAAATCAAGCTATTCTCACAAAACATATCGTCTTTGTACAATGATAGAGAACTTTCCCTATGAGACATATATGCTACCAAAATTATACTTCTATGAATCAGGTAATCTTTAGAGATATATAATAGACATATCAATGATGAACCTCATGTTAGTGGGAATTCAATATAACTTCTCAAGAATAATATGTTTGAATTTAAACATTAAAATATATGCATTCAGGATTACTTGATACTATACAAAATTCGGGTATCACTAGAGATTCATATAACATTGTATCAGTGAGGTTTCATGCACATAATGAATGAAGGAAAAACTTGACAGTAGTGTGATCGGTTCAGAAAATTCATTCATCTATACATTGAAGTAGGAGTAAGCTCTATATTTTAGAGTCAATACATGAATTTCATCAAAAATATAGTACAATTAAATGATCAAACTAAAATAATATTTTATCAGTTGAGTTGGCCAAATTTTTTAAAATCTAGTGAGAAGTACCAGTTGAATACTAATGTGTTGGTTTCCATATCTCTTCTTATTATTACATATAATGGAGATTCTTGACTAAAGTATCCAGTTCCTTGACCCTTTTATGAGAGGTTTTCCAATATGATGATGACACATAGAGTTCAAACCTCTAGTGAGCTATGATTTCCTCATACCTCTATATTTTCATAGTCAAGTTATCCATCGGAGATTGAAAGTTAGATATAAACTGGTGAATCTACACTAGTGCCTCCAAAACCTCTTTCATCTATTTGGAAAGGGGGTTCTCATCTTTAAGATCATGCAATATATACTCATTGGTGGACTAATCTTTTCATGTCATGGTAATTTTTATCATGATTTCATATAGTGGTTGGTGATCTAATTCATCTAACCCCAAGTCATTAAAGAGATGATGAATGTGTTCCCCTTGGTCATGAAATGTTTCTAAAGTAGTATTAGTAATAAGGTACTAAATCTACTTCCAGATCAGTCTATGTCATATCTGAGATTCAATGATAGATGGGATTAATGCACCAGAAGTAGGAACATCTGACAGAGCTAAAAAGTTAGTAGGAGAGGATGAACCATATATCCTCCCATAAACAGAGGCATCACCCATTTCATGTGATAAAGGAATTATTTCCTAAACATATTTGGTCACACTATTAGGATGGTAATTTCCAAGATGTGGGAGCTTTCTCAATGTTTCTTTCAATTTTTTAATCAACTCCATCATTTTTATGGATAGAGGGGTTAGTGAGAAAAATATATTGTACACATGATGAACTAGTGGGATTATCACGCCACCTAGATAGGATGTTTCTCATGCCTAGGAATCATTTTGAGTAAGAAAATTTGTAGATTCAGTAGATAGAATAATGATCTTAGTATTAGTATCTTCACACGCCAACAACATCCAAAACTAGAAAATGATCCCAGGGTGTTTCTCTCCTTTAATGTTGGCTAATGGGAGAGGGGAGACCATTTGGTTGTATCCAAACTGATGAATAAACTGATAAGGTGTAATTGGATCTTATAATGTCATCTCTTCTATCATGGATTCAATAACCCCATATAGAAGGGTGATATTGTAAGATCTTTAATTTGGATATCTGATGTAATTATCAATGAGTGGCCAAGTCAGTGTAGGATAAGGGGTGATCTGAAAGATATATGATTGACTCCACACATATATGACCTCCTCAGAGCCTAGTAACATTTCCCTAAACCTAGATCTATTTAGTAAACTTGTACAATATAAGGCATTAGGGATCTTGGTGGAATTATAGTATTCGTAGCAATGGAAATGATCCCCTATCCTTCTAATTAAAAAATGTAATGTTCAAATAATCCTTTAAAAAATTCTTCCTTGTTGAATGTGGCCCACGGGTTGGTAAAGGTATGCATGGTTCAACACCAACATATTAATACATCATCCCTCTACTAGTTGAGCTACTATCACCATTGTATTGACCTAGATTCCTAAACATACATCCCCATATGGGGAAAGAACGTCGTTCATGAACATGTCCATGAAGCTCACCAGCCTATGTATTGAACAGGTCTCTATCTTCACTCGATATCCCCATGAAGTATGATCCTCTGACTATAAAATGGACCAATACTAACTGCCACTATCACAAGCATTCCAGGGAGGGAACCGATGGGGGAATATACCAATCCTCTTATATTTAATACAAATGAATAAAATTTTTATCCAATATTTGATAGATATAGTAAATTTCATAGTCATATCATTTGTTAACTTTTCCTTCATAATGATTATCATGTCCCTCAACATGATTAGAGTCAGTAAATGGTCATACCAGACATCTACAAAAGGAATAAACTAATTTTACATCTCTTTGAGAGGGGTTATCTAACCCAATTGGTAGATATCCCATATTTTTATTCCCACATCACAATGGGATAGATGAAATGATTTTTTTTCTAGGATAACAATGGTTAAATAGTTCTTAAAGGAATTTAGGTTGGAGATAAAAAAATAAATTAGGAAATCCATACTAATTCATAAAGATGGATAGAATATAATTGGTCAAAAAACTCTAAGAAGATTTGTCTTACCCCAAATGGCCACACCCATTTCTTAGAAAAGTTACCATTAAGATGAAGATCCCATTTTGAGCTTCATCCTTCACCTGGATTGTTCAGAGAAGAGACGAATGTACTCTCTTATAATTGATTGATGCACTGGTGAGAAAAAATCATAGTCATCTAGACCTAAGAAAGAATTTTAAAATATATAAGACAACCATTGGGATTGTGTTGTGACCATTATTCCATCCTTTGAAATTTTTGTGTGAATACAGTCAAAAGATGTTGACACCCAACAAGAGGGAAAATTGTATCCTGAAGATTGAATGAAAACATTATCCAGCAATCCAAACCCATATAAAGGAAGACGGTGTGGTAAAAGATAATTTTTTAGCTTGAACGAAAAGTGCCATTTTGTAAACTCATTTTATAATTAACAAGATATCAAGGTTCTGTATTGTGGTTTCTAGCAATCATGTCCCTTTGATTAGCTGCAAGAGAAGAACTATGATGATATCTGGAATCCATCTGAACAAAAGTGCGTGGAACTTGTTAGAAAGATGAAATAAAAACTTTTCAAATGAAATAAATAAAACTATAAGTATCATGATAATATCATGAATCATAAAAGTGATTCATGAGTTTCATAAATGGAACAATAATCACCTGACCCTTTAAGATCTCAAATATTACGTAAACCCTCAAGGCATCATGAAACCGCATGACCCCTTATAAGACTCATGATCTTATAACCCTGAAATCGTCACACGAGCCTCAGAATAATCAAAGGATCATGAGATCAAGTAATAAGATCTTATGAAACCTTCAATATGATCATGCATCCCTATATCTAATGTTTAAATAATTATCAAAGATAAGTTCATGGTTGAAGCAAATAGAAACCTAAGAAAATGAATACTTTTGACTTGGTTCTTGAAAATACATCTTGTGAATAGATCTCATGATGAATTATTATGGTAAGGACTTGGGACATAGTCATGTGATGGAAGTAGGGTGATAGAGATCTTCAGAGATGAGTATATTGTGAATGAACCACCCTCTACTACCCAATTTAGAGGGAATTTCAAAGAATACCAAATGTCTCCCGGCAGACCAAACACCACATAAGACTTCGATTAGAGATAGATCCAATGTCCCAGGTAGGCATTTTCTTTCCTCATAACCCAGCCCTTGTCCCCATGGACATCTCTTAGGAGGGGTGTCATTTTTGGGAACCTACTAAATGAGTATCATAAAATTCATAAAGGAAGAAATAAATTAATATGGGTACTATTTTCCCCACAAGTAAAAGGAATAAGAAGGTTTCCATAATCATGTGGGTCTCATGTACATCTAGGAGACACATGATTGCATGACCTACAGAAGGTCATATAGATGGTCATACGCAGCGCATAGCCTATAAAAGATCTTGTGAAGCCACTTTGAAAAGTCCTATTTCATCTCACAAAGTCATCCTAGTCACTAATTGGTCACATGGGCCAGCTAGACAATAACCCCAAAGTCATGAGAATTTTCAGATTGTCGGCACCTAACAATACATCCAAAAAAAATTGGAAGACGGAGGAAAATATCAAGAATCTGGGAGCCTCTTGAGGTTGTAAATATCCTGTCATGCATCACCGATTGTTAGAGTTATTTTCATTAATTAAACTAATAAAACACCATGATATCCCCAAACTATGTATAATAAAAAATAAAATAAAGAGAAGAATGAATCGATCCTCTTGCGATCATAAAAATCATGTGACACACCCTAGGAGGTTTGAAAAACACTACAGAGTCCCTAGTGACATGTTTACCTCACCATGCGAAACCCCACTAGAATGTCACCATCTCCATGTGAATGGCCTCAAACATGTCTAGTTGACCTCATGTCCCATATTTGTCTCCAAATAAAAATAGATAGATTTTTCCATGAAATACTCACAAATCTCATCAAAACATTCTATTGTCTATCCAGTGAATCATTAATAGGTTGAATGGGTTCCCTTGATAACACTTAAAAAAACTCGTGAGATACTAGGACCTTGTAAAAAAATAAGGAAAAGAAAAAAGAAAAAAGGTCAGAGCCTCTTGCGGTCATAAAACACATGCGACACACCATCATAGTCTTGGAAAACCCCTTGACAAGCTGGTTTGAACTTCCAAATGACCCTTGGTAATCTATCCATATCTCATGGAATATCCTAGAAAAGGAATCAATGATCATGTGAAATCCTTTCAGAAGGAATCCTAATCTCATGAAATTCCTTAGAAATTTCATCCTGATAATACAGAATACCCTTGATAAGTCTTAATTATTTGGAAGGACCCCATTAATTGGAAATAATCTCATAAATGGTTCATTGACATGATAAACACATATTTTCTGAAAACCAACTAACACCGCAAGAATAACATACGGGAAAATGTCACTATTAGTTACACAAGGTTGAATACCCTGAGAGGGTGGGGGTGAAGCAAAGTATGAAAGATTAAAACTTCTATAACTTATGATCTTATTTCATTGTTAAAAAAACTCAATTATCTCTTCCTCATGTAGAAATACATGAACAGATATTAAATCTTGCACAGGACTCCGTGATTTTTACATGGTTCACCCTATCTGGGCTACATCCAATGAGAATACAATAGTGATGTGATGATGTACCAAATTCACCATGGATAACTACCAATAATGAATACAATGTTCATGCCAGATATTATATGCTTGGGATCACTACCTTTAAAAGGTTTAGGGTCTTCTCACTACATTCTCATGGGTGACTCCATATGTCTCTTTATCTGCCTCACTACTGGCAGAAAGGGTCACCATCTTCCTCTTATTTTTCTCACTACTACTGGAAATGAATCAAATCACATTTTATAGACATTTAGGTAGAAAATAGTTTATGGATGTGTAA
Organism: Viscum album; assembly: GCA_963277665.1. NCBI lineage: Eukaryota > Viridiplantae > Streptophyta > Magnoliopsida > Santalales > Viscaceae > Viscum > Viscum album. The sequence continues at coordinate 1,650,230,564 of OY728152.1, forward strand.
TTCCCTTTTTTTAATAAATTTATACATCCTCAACATTAGATAGATTCTCTACTGAAGTTCCTTTTTCACCAGCAAATGAATTCTACCTTCCCGGATATTATTAGATATGGGAACATACTTTCACAAACTGATTTTATACTTTCTCAAGCATCATTTAGTGTTATACAAACAACCTGAACCTCCAATATATTGAGTACTAGGAATGGAATGTGGAACACCTCATATGCGTAACACTTCCAATTCCACGAACCGCCCTTCGTCCGCAAACTCTTCTTCTGTTGCTATCGTGTATTGCCTTCGTGTACTGACTCCGCAAACCTCCTCTGAAAACCACCCTCTGTCCATAAACAATTCTCTGTTTGCAGACTACCTTCTCTTTCACATACCAGAGCTACCCCTCTATATACTATTTTCTACTTCCGTAGCCGTTTCTTCCTTTGAAAACTAAAACATCCCATAAAAACACTTTCACGAACTATTCCATGAACTTCTTCAGCCTTTGCATAATCACATCCCGCAAACCACATTAGTACTACACCAAATTCTCAGAGTAAAGAGATGTTCGCTAATGATATACAGTATCAATTTTAATCAATGGGATTAGAAATCCTTATATAGGAAAATATATCCGCAAAATCCATTAATCCTAGATTTACCAAATCTTTGATTCAGTACACCCACCACCACATTCCAATCCTCCTACCATGAACCACTTCCATTCCTAAAACTAATGATCAACATCACCATTAAATATCAATCATACACCAAAAAAACACAAATCATATATTGATAATAAATAAAAAAAATCTATAGAGGGTTCTATGGAAGAACTTGTGGGGAAACATTTTCATAAATTAGTACTTTTATTCCTTAATTCACTCATTACTATCTTATTATATGATCTAAAAAAGTTATTTATTTTATTAACTAAAATATGTGGGTTCTTCCCTATTTTTTCAAGGTATTTTATGAATTTATTTTATTTAAAATATGTTTTACCCATTTTATATAATTTTAATAAAGGTAAATTATTTCAAATTATTTTTGATTAACTTTATATTTTTTAAATTTCTACTTCATGTATATCCTCTCTTATAACCCATATATATCCTCACATTAAGAATTATTATTCAATATTCCATTGAATTAGTTAATGTATATGACTTATATTTACTATCCTAAAGATTTATGCATATGCCTTACAAATATTATAAGATAAACTCTCACTCTTCCACTTTCTTCTCTATTAATTCCATGTTTTCTCTTCCCTAAATACTCCATTTTATATTTCAAATGACTCAATATACAAATTTATGAAATAAAAAATTTAAATTTATTTTCAAATAATATTTCATTTATTCATCTTTCAGCCAATTTTTAATGATTATTTCCCACCCTACATTCTAATTATAAAGGTTCCTTTCAATATTTCTTTCTTTATACTCTTTATTTTTCATGAATATATATCCTTTACATTACCCAACATATAAAAACCACCACATGGGAGTGTGGTATGTAGAGAATTCCATCCAAATCCATCATCCACTTTGTTATGGTATTGAACCTAGTTCTAAGAAGGAATATCTCGCATGGGAGGCCCTATCCAAATGAAAATATATGCACTACCACAGGACATCATAAAAATATATAATAATTAAATAATAAGAAAAATAATTATTTATAATAAAAGGATGCATGTGTCATCTGCTAAATATTGAAATTGTATGATAGATGAAACATTTGAAATAAAGAATAAAATATAAGTACCTAATACCAAAAATGGTAATAGATATTAAATGACTTATAAGGGGACCTCCACATCATACTAGCCCCAGATATGACCACAAGAAATAATCACCCACAACCACTACTATGCTATAAATACACCAGTACCATGACCACTAAAGTAGCCTCGAACCTATGAGTTACCTACATAGATAATACATGTTTATTCACAAGGACAATGTAGAGGTGACTATAAATACACTAAGTAAGATTCCATAAAAACGAAAGAGGAATTCAATAACAAGTTAGTTCAAAACTAGATAAACCCAAATATTTATTTCGGAGTAAGATATCATAAGATATAAGAAAATATTAATCTCTATAAGTCAGATCCATATATTTTTTACATTAAAGGGAACCGAAAAAACATTTAATATCACCATACCAAAATCTCCTAAGCTACACAACTTCTATATCAAACCTCAATAATCATAGTATGGATCTCATGATTCAATGGGGGATGTGTATTAGTCTACTGGTACTAACCTCTATATGGAGCACATACCTCATGGAGTGTAATGTGCATCAGACAACGGGTTTTCCTATTCAAAAAGTGTAGGACCCACTCCTCATCATTAATTGGGTTTACCTACTCAACTAAGTATTTAGAGGACTTTCACCCTGTTATAAATTTGTTACTAGGGGTGTTACTAACCCTTTGTTTTCTACAAATATCTTTCCAAAACCCCATCATCATCTCCCAAAATCAAAAGAACATAAATTTCCTAAAATGACTAAATAATGTTTCTATATAATTAATAAATATAAAACATTTCATTATATGTAGAATTATTTTTATAATAGAGTACTCAAGTGTTTGATTTAGACACTTGGGTGAGAATATATATTAAAAATACTAAAGGTTGTATAGTACACAACATGCACTCTTACTTATATGATTTGTAAGAATTAGGTGTTGGTCAACTATGTATCATCACTATATAGTCATGTGAAGTCATCCATCATGGAATATCCCCTAGGTTATATAACATGTATGTCCTAAATAATAGATGAATGTGTATTGTTGAGGGAGTTCATTTCGTGTCACTGATCTACATGTCTTACACTCTAGCCACACAATTTGTGGAGCTTAGGGTGACTAATGTGTACTCCAGGAACATGTTAAAGTGTTTAGTATTATATACATGGTTTTGATCCATAGTCCTACCGTGTGAGATATTTTACACCTTATAAAATCTCTAGAACTAAATTTATAAACATACATGATATGTTTTCAAGAGACCACATTCCATGTAGTTGGGTAATTTTCTAGATTCAATTTACACACCTTTAATAGCATAGCTTCTACCATATAAAAGTCTGAAACATCTCCAATGAATATTTTTAAGTTGGTTCCATAATTGACCAGTCTTGATTTCCCAAGATTCATTTTCACACCTCACTAGGGTTCTATTAATTATATTCCACCATTTTCACTTTTTTCAGGAAAAACTAAAATAATAAAACATTTTCATTTCCTCTTAAAATCTACTAGTGAGGGTTACTACTACACCACCCACCGTAAAACTACCCCATTTTCTTAAATCACACCACAATCAATCTTAGAAACTATTTTTTCTCTATTCTTCATAATTCATTTCTCATTTTTGTGTTATAGTATTAAGCCAATGTCCAATGATAGGGCCAATAATGAATGAATTCATGGGAAAATAGTGATGATAAACCTAGGAGAATTTTAATTTATATTCATCATTCATTATTTATCATTAATAACTTGATGAAAATAATTTTAATTTTTTATATTAATGATAATAATATTTTTTTTGTTATTTTTTACACCCATGGACTTTCAAAACTGAGATTGTAAATCACATAAAAATCAAAAAGTAGGTCTAGTATTTAAAAAGCACCAAGAATATACTATAATTTATAATTTATTGAATTCTCATAAAACATTAATTTATTTTTATTAATTCTAAATTAAATAGTCAATGGAAATTAAAATAATCCCCATTCATAACGTAGTTGAATATTCTAAAACATTTCCAAATATGAATATTCATGATCATATTTTCTTCCCAGTATATCTCTATGAGTGATTTATATTAATTAAACCTTGATATAAGGCCTAAAATTTTAAAAAATTATTTCATAATTAATAATAAATATTCCTACCTAATTTTTGAAATGTTGATTCTTGAGCCTCTAATGTGAAATCGATTCTACCTTGTGATGTCGAATTATCCTCTAAAATCCTCTAACAAGGAATGAATTATCTCTAGGGTTAAAAAAATAAAATAATGTATAAAAATCTCCAATGAGGGTTGGAAATATTTATATAGCATTAATTTAGGTCAGTTGGTACTTTCAAATAAGGACTAAAAAATTATCGGTCTAGGACTTGAGACCTAGTCATGAAAATTACACCTCTACTAGGAAAATAATATATTTCATGCACATCCAAGATAATGGGGTTTTAATTAGAGGATTTATTTATTATATAATAATTACTTAGGTGTGATTGTATAAAAAATATTTATTATATTATATTTTATTGAATACTATATTTCTTCTAAAAAACATTCATTGGGACAACCATTATAAATTTTATAAAATTTATTCAGAGGGATTTATTAAAAAAATATGAGTCACTAAATCCTCCCCATAATTAAGGGATATCATTATAAATATAAAAACTCGCTAATAAGGTCTAGGAGCTAAGATCAAATCTTATTTTAATATTAATATGTGCTCTCTTGAAGACTTTCATTTGTCCACAAGGTGCACAAAAAAGGAATCTCTTTCCAAAAAATGAATCTTCTACACCAATTCCATGATCTCCATTAGGTACTCTATAAAGTTTGTGTCATAATTGATGTACAATTCAACCAAAACAACAATTTTTGAGTGCGTTCACACATAACACAATTGATGTATCATGTGGAACACATTATACACTTGAACAATATACACAGGTAATGCTAGATGGTAGGAAACATTACCTGCCCTATATCAATTCTAGATTATCCCAATGAATCTTAGGGATATGGTACTTACTCAACAAAACCTACTGAATCTGTGGTAAGGAGTGACCTTTAGGAACACATGGTTCCCCATATCAAACTATAAAGTACTTTATCTTCTATAAATATAAGCCTTCTGATGGATATGGGTTTTCCACATCTACTCCTAGATCACATACACTCCCTCTTTCATCAATTGTACAGACTCAATCCCCATAGAATGTATAAAAAATTCATCTAATAAAGGAGTTACTTTCTGGATCTCACATAAAGGGCCTCTAATTATTCCATCCTTATATTTTCGTGGTAACTATTTTTGTATGAAAACTTCCTTACAGGAATGTGATTCACTGATCTTTTTTGAAAAATTATCACACAAGCTTATGAAACAACCCTTAGAATAAGAACAATTCTCTTATTATGACCATCTAACTATGGGTGAAATATCATACTCAAATGTAACTGAGTCAAAAAAGGCTCCTACCAAAATCTTCACAACTGGTTCATGAATCAATCATCCTTATTAGAGATAATAATTAATGGTAAAAACTAAAAACATACAATCTATTAAATATATTGGTGTCCCAAACACTATATATATCTCTTCTCTTGAATAGGACAGAAATGAACCTTCATGGTTTTTCATTCGATGATCACCCAAAAAATATCATAACCCGTCGCTAAATATGGAAGTCCAATAACAACATCCAATGATATAGTGTCCCACTTAAACTATATAAAATCAATAGGTTGGATCAAATTTTTTGGAAAACGTAGTTTAGACTTCACCTATTGAAAGATGATGCACCATAATATAAACTATTAATCACTCTAATTTATGAATAGACACTAAAATTATACCTAATATCTTAGTAAATCTTCTTCACACTAAGATTACCCACCAAAGATAATGTGTAAAAATCCATCAGCAACACATCATGTAAGATATCTAGAACAATTATCCACCCCTATAATATAATTATGATCTATATACCTTAAGAAATTTCATTAGGGGTATCTCTTAAAAATATACAATTAGGGATTCCAGTGTAATAAATATCTCAAATTTGGGCCTCCTTTACTCAATGAGGAAGTACAGAGACCACTTCCATAAATAATAGATAATAAATTTCTTCCTCTTACACTAAAACCAATAATATTGTTGTTAACTACATCAATTACTACTTCATTATCTAAGAAAGTGATTCACTATTAAATAATATATCCCTATGTTATAATTATCTATTGTATTATGTAATTTAAACTAATTATCCTATAGGAACTCTAACCAACACCTCTACTTTATGTTGAGATCTCTCTTTGAGAAGATTTAATTAATAGTATTATTATCCATATATACCATAAATTATTCACAATAATATAGTTACCCATGATATAAATAACTTTTCTATGATATTTATTTATGGTAAACATTACATCTAACAGATAATCACACAATCCTAAGAATAAAAGGTTTAGTGTCGTTGAGGATTATCTATAAAGGAAACTTATTTTACATTCCTTGTAAAAAATTCCCCATAATTTACCCACACTAGACTACCTATAATTCTCCTTATATCTTATACTCATATTCATAACCCGGGGAAATTTTAACACAATGAATTTGTGTATATATAAGCTCAATAAGGGTAAAAATAAGTTATAGAATAAAATTTCATAAGTGAACATAAAAAATCATATGATCATAATCATGATTCAAAATAAAATTCATACCCAAAAAACATAGATCATAAATCATGGTATATGACTTGTCATAACATAAGAAAAGAATAAAAATAGTATTGAAACATGAGTCAATAAACATGATCTATGAGATCTTAACACATTCATGTGAGTAATCATAAAACTATGAAATATCTTTTAAATTTGTAAAAAACATTAGTTTAGAAAACATTACATTATTGAGCCACATCATCAATTCACATGCTATTTAGAAACTAAAATGTCCTCATGAATATAAATCTTATTACATATGAACATTACTCCAATTAATTAGATGGATATTTAGGACCCCATCCATCATTCATCCACACTTACATGTGATACTGTAAAGCCATTCACTTATCACATAATGATGAACCAATGGAAATAAAGTGTGTTTCATAAAACATTAAAATGAAAATAATTCAATTTTTTTAGAATATATAACCGAAATAAAATGAGTTTCATATGTATTTATATAATTAAAACATTAATAATCCTATTAATAATCATAACATGATAATACCAAATAAAATAAATGGATATCCAATTACATCAAGTAATTTTCTAGGTAAATACCATTCAATCATGATAAGGAAGCATGCGATATATCCACCTTATAGAAAAATGGTATTTAATTAAGTTAATAATTCATCCAAATCAATCAATTTATGAAATATATGTTAAAACCCTTAAATTAAATGAATAAAAAATAGGGTATTCACAAATTAATGGCCTTGGGTGAAAATTTAAGGTCATACATAATGGATGATTAGGAAAGACAAAGACAGTGATAAATAAATCCTCCCAAAGATAATGAAATTATATAGTCTATTCAAATAAATAAAATATAAGAATTCATTATAATAATATCCTTTATAAATCATAATATATATCAAAGGATGTGGATTTAGATGATAATCATTTTTAAGAGAATTAGGAAAAAACACATTGGAAATAAGAAACATCCTTGATATTTTTCAAAACAAAATAGTTAAAAATGTATTATAAATAAATGAAAATAAGTTTTTATTTTATAATACCATTGAATCATCTAATGTATGTAACATATAAAATGAATAATAATGGATAAAGAAGAGTCTGTACATAAAATTCTAAAAATGTTTCTTTTTATACTTTGATGAAAATGACTCATACATGAAACATTAAAAAATTATTTAAAACTATTTCAAGAAGGTGAAGTAGTAAAAAATGAACTTACTCAACTATTGATTTATAGATAAAGATATTTTCAAAATAATAAAATGAATTAAGAAATTTAAAAAAGGTGATTCCAAACTGAAAAGAAGAGACAGGGTCCAGTTTCACTTACAAGGAACACTCTAGAAAAAATATGAGTAAAGGGGAAATTAAATATAGTGGGAACATATAAAACCTCCTGAATATAAAAAGGAAATAATGAGAGTTTTTATAAATAATAAAAATTCATCAGTTGTATTGTCTTACGAAAATGATCTTTATTTTAAAATAATATTATCAACGAAACCCTTATAGTTTGAGTACCATTTTAATTAAAACCACTTTCAAGTTGAGTATCTTTTCAATCAATATAAATTTAAATAAAGTAAAAAAATATATCTCTTCAAACCCAATTAATATGGTAAAATAATTTCTTTATTTATAAATCATACCATATTAAATTTTTCATGGTTTATATTAAGAAATAAGTCTCATAGAATTAAATATGAGTCAAAGAACCACAAACCTTGTTTCCCTTATTAGTTGAATACACTATAAGATCCAATATAAAAAATATAATTATAATAATTACCAATTAAATAAACTTTTTAATATACATAAATTTTTTTAAAAAAAATTTATAATTCTTCTCTATATTTATATTTGTTAGTTATTTTCCATTTTGATATGGGGTATGGGTAATCTTGATTGTTTTGTACTAGTTTTATAATAAGGGTGTTTTTATTCATTATTATCCCAAATTTATTAATTCTAAGTTCATTAAAGTTATTATAATGGATTAATTATTATTATTTAGGAATTTTAAATTTCGTTTCATTAGTAATTAGTCATTATCCTATAATATTAAATAAACAACAAACATTTTTTTGATGATTTTTAACATAAGAATGGTGTTTTCTTAATTAATTGGTTAAATATTTATGTTTATTTTATAAAAAAAATAATTATTTAAATATTTATATAAAATTATACAAGTAATAAAGTTTTTATAATCATCCATGATATAATTTTATATCATTTTTCAAATAGATGGTCTAACCCGCCCATACACGAAGATATCATACTTAATGGATGATTATAAGATGATTTAGTTGAAATATCATTAAAAAGTACAATAGTGATATGATTTACTATTCATTAGTGTTATATATCATAATTAGAAATAATTTCAAATAATAACTAGTGGATATGAAAATATTACATAATTTGAATTAATGATTTTTTTCTTAGTATGCTTGTTTTAAATGATTGAATTACCAATAATTGTTTATTGATCATATCATTAATAGGTTATAAATATTTTCATAGAAGAACATTAATTATTTCATAAAATTAATATCAATCCATTAATCTTATTCTCATTAACATCCATATAATTCAGTGATGAAAACTAAAATGGAAATCAATTGTCACATAAAGTTGATAGTCCACACGTATACAAGGTTGGTGATTTCATTTTCCATGGAATGGAAGAAATACAAAATATGTTTAATTATATAAAAATATAAATTTTATTATCAATATCATAATTATTTTTTAAATTTATCATTATTATCATCCTTGAAATGTGGTTAAAGAAAATGAATCATGATGTTTTTTGGAGGTGGTAGTCCACAGATGCACAAATGAATTTTTTTATTTTGTTTTTGAAAATGGGAATGTTTGTTGAAGATTATGCTAAAATTATAATAACATACCAGGGTAATAAGTATCATTATGTTATCATTTTGTTATCTTCAAATAAAATTTTATAAATAATAAATATTCATAATTAAAATTAAAAGAGGAAGAAGCAGTTAGAAATTGGTACCTTACTACTTGGGTTGTCTCCATTGTGGAAGGGGTTAAACTATTTAATGAGGTCCTTTTAAAAATACCATAACAAACTTTAGATGGATATGTGTGTTTATGAGAGGTTTAGGTGGTGTTTGTATTTAACCAAGGGGGTTTTTGTGAGGGATATTTAATAGAGCAGTTCCCCTTTTATAAGTTTAAATGAGTGGAATTTTTTGTAAATAACTAAAAACATACTAAAATGTATAGTCGATAATAAGTAAAACGGATCTAAAATTTATAAATAATATATAAATAATACTTAAGGTCAAAACAAACCTAAAACGTTTAATTAAAATGTGTTTTTAATATGGTTTTCCCTTTACCTCTTAGTTAATTCATTTTTAGAAATTTTCCTCTCACCACGATAACTAGTATTTACCTAGGTAGATCAAGATTTATTTCTAAAAATTTAATTGACCTTTTCTATAATTTGGACTTAATTATTCTAAATATGAAATAATTTTTTCCTTAAATTTTGAAATTTGATAAAAAAATTATTTTAAAATACAAAATGTACAATTTATTGAAAAAATAAAAAAAAATATAGCTTAAACTGTTAATGTAAAATATGTGTTTATAAATTATAATAAATATATTTTAAATCATAAATTAACTTAAAAAATATATATATATTTATATAAATTTTTTTAATAAAATTTAAATTCATACTTGTATAATAACAATGTAATAAAGGTCATGTTATTTATTAGAATGATATTTTTCACAATTTACCTTAAAATCAATAATTTTAGAGAAAAAAATCCTCTTCAGATTAGGTTATTATGATTAATAGAAAAAATTATTTTTTTCAAATTAAATTTCCGAAAATAGAATTTAATATTTAAATAAAATCCCAAAATATAGTAAAAAATATTCATATTGGAGAATGAATTTTTAAAATGTTAATTATCATTTTTTATTACTTCCAATCAATTAATAATTAATTTATTGGTAATATTTTTTTTTATTATAAATATATTTTATTATTGTTGAATTTTATTATTATTATTTTCTTGAAATAAAACACCAGTTTACGAAAAACATTGAACATAAAAGGAATTTCTTAGTTGTTTTAGGAATCCTAAATTCATTTAATTAGTATTTAAAATATTATTTATTTTCATTGTACACATATTTAATATTTTGGATTATTCTATTAATATCTATGAATTCAATAGATATGTTTTAATGTTCATATTTAATATTTATAGTATACCTAAATATATCAAGATTTTTCCTGGGTTTACTGTTTCTTATTGAGAAAGATATCGAATAGAATATTTATTTATGGAAGATATACAATAAAATATCATGTCGTTATATTATCCCCCTTAAATAAATTGCATCCTCAAAATTTTAAATTATCAATTACTAAATAAGATAGTTGAGTAAATCTATAATAAAGATATATCTTGAGAGTAAATTTTCAATGTGGTACCAACTTGACTAATTCAGGTGAGACTATGAAAATAATTTATTTTTTCATAAGAGGCATGTCAAAATATTTGAGTTTATTTGAAATAATTTTATTTAAACAACCATAATAATTAGTTTTCCTAGAGAGGTCGTAGTCATCCTTAAAGTGAGAGATGATCATGGTTTTATTTGGGGTATGAAATGTGATTTCCCTTTTTCAAAAATTAATATTGAGTTTATGTGGGAATAAGAAATAATTTAAAAATTATTATTAAGTGAATCTAAATTAATTATGATAATATAACATTTCCATAATAATCGAATTAGGATGCATAAATATTATAAATAGTTGTTTTATTTGATACTCAAATCATTTTAATGGTGATTTAATTCACTTATAAAACATCATTGATATATTATGGAAGATAGACTAGAGTCGAATAAAAAATATATAGTGGAATATAATTTTCCTTAATTATCAGGATCCACTTTAGTAGTCATTTAATAGGTATTATCTTTTTCCCATAGTCAAGGTGGTTAAAGAGTACTTTTATAATTGTTAGCCCTTGTGTTAGAGCATCAACATGGATAATTCCCAAACTCTTCATATCTGAATCATTGGAAATTATTTTACTCTATTGAAATGATCGAATTATTCACCCCAAATAGATATTTATGATCATGATGGGCAATCATTACACACTTGAAATACTCTCATGTCCCACTGCGGTATTCCCTTGGGTGGTTTTCTAACATTTTTTATATTTAGGAAGTTGAATCTTATTTTCTTTATCATTATCATCACCTGAGCTTCTATGAAACTCTATCCTTATATTTATTGCTGATTTTGGGAGTTTATTATGGTTTTGTTTGTTGATGAAGAATTGTGTTAGTTGTGGGGGCATAACCATAATATTTTCACCCCAAAATCTTATCCTATTTGGTTTTCCGTTAGGAAAATCAATGCGTTGTACATCACATCCATTATTAACATGGTTCATCCTGGAACTAGATATATATAAAACCAACAGAGTTAATAATGAGTGATATATGTTTAAATCATAAAATAATTATGAAAAACTCAAACTCAAAATATGTTACTACTTGAAAAAATCACATCTTATTTTAGTGTAACCAAAATCACTCTTGGTTACTCTGAAATCCAAAAGCCCTTAAATTTTTATTGGTTTTTGTATAATCCCAATATTAGTGGTTTAGGAGAAAACCTTACATGGCCCATAGTCCCAGAGTCACAAGTCTTGTACATGAACTGATGACCCATAGGGACATGTCTTAGTATATGAAATTTGAAGGCCTAAGACCTGACAACACTATTGAAATGTGATTTCATCACAATTCACTACTTTATTTCACACTTAAATTACTGTTTTAAACAATTTTTTTATTTAAAATTACAAATATTATCTCAAATTTCACATCCATTTTTATTCAATTATTAAATTTTTAGCACTGTTAAAAAGGAAAATTATTCTTTTTTTCATGATTAAGTAGTTTTAGATGGTTATTTTGAGGGTTGGAGATGATCTAGATTGAAAATGGGATAAACTACATAGAATACCAATGAAATATGTCCACTTTTTAGAACATTCCACCAACTAAGTACCTCTAAATGAGATTAAATGTTGTGGGAATCTCCATAACTTCATTTTTTACAACTCATCCCAAGAAACATAAGTCCAATTAATACATTAAGTGGGCCATCTAAGCCAATATTTCTAGTGGATAAAATCTATAGGAAGTCAAAGATTTGGTTCTATATTTCGGACACATATCACATTGTAATCCTCCATTGGCCTCCAAATTCTACATGGAGACAATCATGATATTGGGCTACAAATTTTCTCTTTGGTACAAGTCTATATAAGGCCATTTTCTAACCCAAACAAATAAAAAAAGTGGTATCTTGTAATTTGGGTGCCCAAAACCACTTCCCATTTTGGCAATAAATTGGCACCCTGGGTACCCCATTTGAAAGTTCAACCAAGGAGTGAAATTATTCCATTTTGTAGTTCCATATAATTCTTCTAATAAACTTGTAGGTTTTGGGATAACTTATACTAATAGGGGGATCTTAAATCAAGGATACCTTCATCAAAGTCTTCCTCTCCTTCTCATGTTGTAATATTTGTCATTGTGTAATAAACTTCATAGTTCCTCATTTATTTCTTCTATTTTCCTATATTTTTTCACTTGTCTTCTTCATTAATATTACTATTTGGACTATAATTCAAGAGAAGAATTGGGATATTCCCTTTCTAAACCATTGGGAATGCAAATTGTTTCTACGATGATTATATCACCCATGGAAGGGTAATTCTTTTTAATAATAGGTCTACCTCATACCTTCATCATTTATTTATTTTGAATCATTGAGATAATTTAATTCAAAAAAATAAGATCCATGAATTGAGTTTTAAAATTAGGAGAAACTGAGCAAGCAATTTAAAAATTTACATAAAAACACGTGAGGTCGTGATTTTTATAAATTATGAGGGCACAAACATAATCAGTAGAACAATATGACAATGGATAAATTTATAAAGTTCAGATAAAATTCACATACTAAATTCATCCTCATTTATAGAGTGGTTATGTTCCCTAACACACCACTAAAAATAGGTTATCCTTATAACATCAATCAAAATAGGGTTCTACAATTTCATGTACTAAAGCTAGCCCAAGGTTTAATTAATTTCATCTTTGTTGTTTAGTTAATTCTAATAGGGTTCGTGGGTTAACAAGTTAGGGGATAAAAATTAAGTGGATGTTAATTTAAATTATAATGATAAATAATTGAATTAATAGGTATAATTAGATCAATTATTCTCCTTAATAATATTTTCTATAAAAACATCTTCTCGTTTCTTTTTCTTAATTTCATTTAAAAACCAAAAACAACAAAAAAATATAAAATCATCTTCCAACAATATTATTATAGTATTATAAATTATAAAAAAATTCCCATTCTCGTATGTTGTTTGTTTATTTTATTTTATTTCATTTTCAAAATACCGTAAATATGTTGTTAAATATACTTCTTCCTTTTAGAGAATACCTTGGTTAGCTAATCTTTTGCACCTAAGAAGTAAAAAATACACATCATTTGAAAGAATCCACGACATAGCCTTTAAAATTGGAACCATTTTCAAGGATTAATGTATTTTATGAAACTAATTAGAGGAATTTTTTACTTTTATTTTATCCTTTTCTATATTCATTCTTCCTTCTTCTTTCGCATTTCTCAATTTTTGTTTGTTTTTCTCTCTCTCTCTTTATTCTTCCTCTATATTTTATTCTCTATTATACAATCAATTGAAACTTATTCTCATGATATTATACTATAATTTTATCATTATCTATGATTTATGGCATGTTCCCATCTCGAGGGTCTCTTTGATCTAGACCTCGAGATTGAACGTAGCCTTAGGGCTCATATCAGGAAATTTCTTTCTACAGGAAGTATCAATAATTACCCAACTAGACAATTCCTACACTCTAATAACATTGAAATTGAAAAAATTCTAGGTCCAAAATAAAAAAAGAACCAATGGATGAAAATAATAATGTTAAACTTAATAGAACCATTCAAGAATTAGCTGCACCAGATATTAACTATCAACCAAATTTTATTACATATCCAAATATTGAATCGGACATTGAACTAAAATATTGGTTAATTCACCTACTTCCAAAATTTCATTGATTATTTGGTGATGACCCGAAATAACATTTAAAAGAATTTAATGTGGTTTTCTCAACCATAAAACCAAGAAATGTATTTGAAGATCAAATAAAACTAAAGTAATTTCCATTCTCACTTGATGGAACTATAAAGGATTGGATGTATTACTTAAAACATGAATATTTAACATGTTGGAACAATTTGAAACATATTTTATTATAGATATTTTTTCCAGCATAAATGACCACATCCATTTACAAAGAGATACCAGGAATTAAGAAATCCCAGAGGGAGTCAATGTTTGAGTATTGGGAGTGATTCAAGAAGTTGTGTCCAAGGTGTCCACATCACCAAATCAGTGAGAAACTTCTCATACAATAATTATATGAAAGACTGACACCTATTCATAGGAGCATGGAGGATTCCATAGCTGGTAGAGCATTAGTGGATAAAAAATTAGTAGTCACACGTGCATTGATCGAAAATAAGGTACAAAACTCCCAACAATTTTGTGATCGAGGTACACCACATGTTAAAGGAGTACATTAGGTAAGTCCTTCCTCTCTTTAAAATAATTTTATTGATACTAAGTTGGGGGAATTTACTATTATGGTGAGGTAGATTTTATTGGCACAAAAGACATCCAAACCCACTCCTATGTGGCCATATAGAATTTTCACTAACTCAAACCACCAAACTGACTGTTTCCCCCAATTACAAGAGTAAGAGGATTGTGCAGTAGTATTCTATGAGATTCCATATCAACATCAGCAATATAAAAATCCCAAAAATAAGTATGATTACATTTCACTAACACACAACTAAGCATGTATGGATCAATCTGACATGAGGTATGGCTATCAACAATAAAAATGGCCTCCATTTAAAAAAACTTCCAACATCCTTCTCTTTTCCAGCATGGTTTCCAACAACCCCAAAAAATATTTGAGGCCTAAGAATCAACAATCCAACAACAAGGGAATACCCCACCCAAGGTATATTATAACACTGATTACCTTTCGAAAAAAATTGTTCTTAATTGTCATAATGAGATGAAGAGTCAAGGTTCAGAGTTGAGAGAGTTGAAAACTCAAATGAGCCAGATTTCCACTTCCCTACATGAACTAGTATGTAAGAATTCTCAAAATCTGCATTCCCAACTACTCCAAATCCCAAGAGGAATGTTAGTTCTATCACATTGAGAAGTGGGAAGAAAACAATTGATACATCTTTACCTATCATTCAATCGGGATTCACCTTAGATCCAGAGAATCCCCATTCAAGAACCACTAATGAGAAACCCTAGGAGAAAGACAACGATAATAAAAATATTGATGATGTTACTCTTAAACCCATTACATTTCCAAATAGAGTTGTAAAAACTAGGAATTTGGACTAGGAGGGGATATAAAAATAGGTTTTGGATGCATTCAAGAATGTTGTGATAAACATACCCCTTATTTAATCCATTAATCAAATCCCAAGGTATTCAGATTCTTAAAAGAACTTTGTTCTAATTGAAAAGGGATGAAGGAAAATGATATGATCAATCTTGGAAGGAATGTGTCAGCACTCATTACACCAACTCTTGCAATGTTAACAAAGTGAAAGGATCTGTGGACATTCACCATACCGTGAATCATAGGGGAGTTACACTTTTCTAACGCTTTATGCTATTTAGGTACTTACATAAATGTGATGTATCACTCTATATTCTCTTTTTTACAGGTTGGTGAGTTGATGCTGACAGGAGTAGTGGTGTAGTTAGCAAGTATAACTTCAACATATCTTGGAGGAGTCATTGAGGAAGTACTTGTTCTAGTAAGTGAAATGATCTTTCCAATAGAATTATACATTACTAACATGGAGTATGATCATGAAAATTCTCATGATCCCATTATCTTAGGTAGGCCCTTCCTCAAAACTGCAAAAATGATCATAAATGTCATTGAGGGTACACTTTCCATAGAGGTTGGAGATGAATTTTTTATATTTAATGTTATGGACTCCATAAAGTACCCCTCAGAAGACAATTCTTATTTTGTTATCTCACATTTTGAACCACCAAATAAAAAACCCATGAAATTTTATTGTTCTATTCTTAGGTAGATTATGATTTTTGGATATATTTTGATGTCTAAGATCACTTAAAAACCTATTCCTATTGCACAACCCTCTCATAGATTTGATTTTTAAATGGATTGATATTTTGATTTTTGATCATGTAAACTCTTATTATAACATGGTTGTTTAGTATAATGATGGATTCGATTATTTATTCTTAGATTTTAATGATGTATATTCTGATACTGATTTCCATTGTGCACATGTTTCAGTTCCTTCAATTTCTCCATCCATACATCACCCCCCTACACTGGAACTCAATCCACATCCATTGAATCTAAAATAATCTTACTTGTTGAGTGGTGAAAGATCACCTGTTATAATTTCTAATAATATCCCTTAAGAACATAAAGAAAAACTTTTGAATATTTTAAGGGAGAACACTAGGTAAATTGGGTGTACCTTGGCTGACATATCAGGTATTATCCCCTCCATTTACATGCATATTATTCTGTTGGAGAAGGGGGCTAAACCAGCGAGGTAGATGCAAAGAAGACTCAATCCAACTCTTCATGAAGTTGTAAAAAAGAAGATGAAAAATTTCTCGAGGCAGGTATAATTTATCCATTTTCATATAATCGGTGGGTGTGACCTATTCAGGATGCGCCTATGAAAATTTGTGCTACTATTGATAAAAATGATAAAGAGGAGTTAGTTCCAATGAGGGTGAAAAATAGTTTGTGTGTTTGTATTGATTATAGGAAAAATAATCAATACACATGCAAGGACCATTTTCCCCTCCCATTTATTGATCAAATTCTAGAGAGAATAGCTGGGAAAACACACTATTGTTTCTTGAATGGGTTTTTTTGGATATTTTCAGGTTCTTATAGCTCTGAAGGATCAAGAAAAGACAACAATAACTTGTCCATTCAGTATATTTTTCTACCATAGGATGCCATTTAGACTAGGCAACGCCCCATGTACCTTCTAGAGATGCACAGTGAGTATTTTTTTATTTTCTTGAGACCTACATGGAGGTATTTATGGATGATTTTATAGTGTATGTATCTTCATTTTATGATTGTATCTTTAGTTTTGGAAAGTTGTTGAATCGATGTATTGAGAAGAATCTGGTCATTAACTATCAAAAGTGTCATTTCATAGTAGAGAATGGAATTGTCTTGGGGAATTTAGTGTCAAAAAATATGATAGATGTTGATATATTTAAGGTAGATATTATTTCATACTTACCATATCCATCATGTTTTCATGATGTTAGATCATTCCTAGGGATTTCAGGATTTTATCAGTGCTTCATCAATGATTTTAGAAATATTTCTCCTCCTATGTCGGCATTACATTAAAAGTACTTTGATTTTGTGTTTGATGTTTCTTGAAGGACTTACTTTGATAAGCTAAAATAGTGTCTTATCACTCCACCGATCATGAAACCCCCACAGTGGTACATTCTAATTGATCTGATGTGTGATGCTTCATACTTCTCAGTTGGAGCAATCTTATCATAGAGGTTGGAGGGTGGTTCACATGTGATTTTCTATTATTTGAGGACATTGGATTCAGCCCAATCAAACTACACAACCACAAAAAATGAGGTGTTTTCCATCATATTTGATTTAGATAAATTTTGTTCATATTTATTGGGCTCTAAAGTAGTTGGTTTTTCTGACCATGTAGCTTTGAGTTCCCTCTAGAAAAAGCCAAATATAAAGCCCAGAATTATCTGATGGATGTTCTTTCTTTAGGAATTAGATATTTAGATAAAATATAATAAGGGGTCAGAAAAATTTGTGTTAGAACACACGAGTAGGCATACTCACACAATAGAGGCTGACACCTTGGACCAGGTACCACTTCAGGACACTATCCCTAATGAGCATCTTTATTCCATCTTAGGTATGCATCCTTGGTATACTAATTTAGTTAACTACATTGTTGCCTTTAAAATTCCTACAAATTTAATGAAATCTCAAGTCCAAAAGTTAAAGAGTGGGTCAAGATTTTATGTTTCGGATGATTCATACCTATGACACATGTGTAGTGATCATGTTATTAAGAGGTATGTTCATAATCATGGGTTTGAGTATATTTTTCATTTTTGACATACACTTTAATGTGGAGGTCAATTTGGACCCCAAAGAATAGCTAGGAATGTTTCATACTCTATATTATATTATCATATCTTTTTCCATGATGATCATGTGTTTTGTAAGTCATTCTTGCATTTCTAACACACTGGGAACATTTCTAGGAGAAAGTAGATGCCCGAACAACCCATATTATTCTATGAGATTTTTGATGTATGGGGCTTCAATTTTATGGGTCCATTTCCTTGTTTTTTTTGTATATTTTGGTTGTTGTTTATTATGTGAGTAAATGGGTGGGGGCTAATTACACTAGGACTAATGACTCCCATGTTGTATTGGACTTTTTCAAGACATAAATTTTTCGGAGGTTTGGAGTACCAAAGGCCAACATCAGTGACTAAGGGAAACACTTATTCAATCCGAATTTGGCTTCCGTAATTAAAAATAATGGGTTGAAACACAAAACATCAACACCATACCCCCCCCCAAATGGCTAGGTTAGGGTTTCGAATCGGTAGTTGAAACAAATTTTGGAAAAAACCCTATAGCCGAATAGGAAGGATTGGAGAAAGTGATTGGATGATACGCTATGGGATTTTAGTATAGAAAACAATACATCCATCATTATGTCCCTATTTCATATATTTTTTGATAAATCCTATCATCTCCTCATGGGATTTTAGCATTGGGAATATTGGCTTATAAATAAATGAAACATTGATTCAGATCGAGCAGGAATTCAAAGGAAGCTGCAAATTCAAGATCTAGAGAATATTTGATTATCATACCATGAGAAATCAAGGGACTATAAGGAAATATCAAAATTATTTCATGATAGAATGATACAATAAATGAAGTTTCATGTTGTAGAGAAATTCCAACTCTACAGTTCACAACTAAAGATGATGTCCGGTAAGTTGAATTCTAGATGGTTAGGTCCTTATATTGTATCTAATGTTTTTCTTTATGGTATAGTGTATATCACCCAAGAGGACACTAGAAGAAGATTTACTATCAATCGGAAATGTTCGAAGTAATACATTGAAATAATTTCTATTGATGCAATGGATTTTATCACACTGCATGACCCCATTATCACTTGAGATATTAGGTTGTTCCTAACCTTATCATTTTAATATTATTTTTCATATTTAAAATTATTCATTACAAGTAAACATATCATCTCATGGGTTCTAATTGATGAAAATTAAATATTTTATGTTTGGTTTACAGAACCTTTGTAGTTTAGTAATTTCAATTGTTTTTCTATTTTTCAAAAAAAACAATTGTGTGTTTTTTTATATTTTGGTGTGTTTCAAAAACTATTGATATGAAATGATTCTCATGTACATTTTTAAATCCATATAAATTAGAGAAACAATTGATCCCATTAAACTTAACTTAAATTAATATAGAAAACTACTTTGTTTCAAATTCAAATCATTTGGAATTTTATGAAAATACATTGAATTTTCAATGCCATGACACATCTCACTGTCTTTATATTTGAAATAAATTTCTTGTGAGTCTTCTGAACCAAATTTTTTATATTCTTTACATTCACCTCACTTCTTTAGTGAACCAAAACATTCTTTATTTACCTAGAATTTGATTTATTCCTATCAAAACATGAGGGTTTTAAGTACTAATGTTTTAAATGATTGAGGTGTTTTTTGGTTTTTAAGCCCCCTTTTCTAAAAAACATTATTATAATGGACTAACTTGAACAATTAATTATTGTAACCCTTAGAACCCATAAACAAATTTCTAGGTTATCCACATTACAATCCAATTTTCTCTATCCAACCTGTTATTGAAGTGACATTTCATGACCTAATTGAACTTTAGTGTGGGGAGGCTATCATGTAATGTGCTACATCATTTGGTAATAATTTTGGAGGAGAATAAAATGTTAAAGATGTTTTTTTCTAATAAAAAATAATTCTATTGAAATATGTGTCTTTCTTGTACTTTCATGATAAAAGAAGTTGTGCATTTCTAGACCTTATAAGGAAGAAAGAAAGTTGTGCCTATCAAGAGCATTCACGAAAAACTATATTTGAGAAGATTGAATTTTTTTGGCTAAGATGATTAATAGTGTAAACCTTTCACGAGTTTTCATGATTGTGGAGCTTAATTAATACTAATGGAAGATAGGAGGAGACCATACATGAGTGAAAATTAGAATAATTCAATTTTTCTTCAAAAAGACTCAAGCCCTCCTCATTCTTCCTTAAAAAGTTTTGCATCTAAATCCTACCAACCTAAATCCACAAAACAACCATGAAAATTAATCATGATAAACATATTTACTTGACTCACATTGGTTATAGATATTAGAATTTATCTAGACTATGGTGACCACTGTAAAATTTTGTATGAGAAATACATTGCTGAAAAATAGACATTTGTTTGATAATAGAAATTGAAAGTGAGGTAAGTGTTTCTGGTGTATGGGAGACTAAATAAAGTGGAAATATATTGAACGATATGAATTAAGAACTTGAAATAATGGTTTTTATGAGGTGGTATGATATTTTTTGTTTCTTGTTTTCAAATAGGTAGAACTCATGGTCTTTTGTATTAAATTTGATTTGATTTTGTATTGATGTTTAATTGCCAATTTTTTTTGGAAAACAAGATATGAGGTTTTTCCCATGAGTAAAAAAGGGTAAGTGTGGGGGTGTTATCACACCATGATTCATTTCTTTATTTCACACATACATCACTATTTTCAATATGTTTTGTATTTAAAATTACAAATATTTTCTCAAATTTAACATCCCATTTGATTCAATTATTAAATTTTTGTCACTGTTAATGCAAACAATTATTCTTGTTTTGGTGATTTCATTGTAGTACGAGGTGATTTGGAGGGTCAGAGATGATCCAAAAGAAAAATGGGTCAAACTACATGGAATCTCAAGGACATATGTCCAATGTATTACACATTTATCGAAATATGTGCCTCCATATGGGATAAATGTTTTTGGGATTCTCCATAACTTCATGGGAAATAACGAATCTCAAGAAACCGGATCCCTGTCCATATATTAAGGGGTTCATACAAACCGATCTATCCAGGGGATAAAATATTCATGAAGCTAATGATTTGGTTCTGTATTCAGCCATATATCATTATTTAATCCTCCATTGGCCACAAAATTTGGCATGGAGATAGTCTAGATGATGTCCTATAACTTTTATCTCTTTTTAAAAGTTTATATAAGGCTATTTACTAACCAAAATTGAGACACCAGTGATATCTCAAAATCTAGGTGCCCAAAACCACTTCAAATTTTGGCTATAAATTGGAACCTTGGGCACCCCATTTGGATGCTTTAACATACAGTGAAGTGATTCCATTTTGAAGTTCCACAGGAGTCCTTTGGTCACCTTAGAGGTTCTATAAATACCAATACTTATAGGGGGAGATTTTAAAGCAAGGATCCTTTCATTGAATCCTTTTTCTCCTTACCGTGTTATAATATTTGTCTTTGCGTAATAAGCTTCTTCATTCATGTTTTATTTATTTTTTTCCTCTGTTTTGTTCACTTATATTCTTAATAAATATTCCTATTTGGGCTATAATTCAAGAGTAGAAATGGAATTGGGTTATAACCTTTATAAACCTTTACAAATAAAAAATGTTTCTACGATTAATACACCACCCATAGAAGAGTATTTATTTTTGGTAATCGGTCTACCTAAAACCTTATTCATTTATTTATTTTGAAACATTAATATATTGTAATTAACAAAATATTATCCATGAATTGAGTTTTAAAATTAGAATAAACTAATCAAGAAATTGAACAATTGACAAAAAACATGCGAGGTTGAGATTTGTGTAAATTTTGAGAGTGCAAACTTAATCAGTAAAACAAAACCACACAGGATAAATATTTAGAGTTCAAATACAATATTTAGATTCAATTAATACTCATTTATATAGTTGTTATGTTACCTAACTCACCATTAACCATAAGTTTGTATTATAACATCAATCAAAGTAGGTTGATAGGATTCCAGGTACTAAATCTATCCTAAGGTTTAATTCATTTCAACTTTGTTGTTTAGTTAATTATCATAGGGTTTGGGGGTCAACAAGTTAGGGGATCATAATTTAGTTTATATTAATTTAAATGATAATGATAAATAATTAATTTGAGTGGTATAGTTAGAATGATTACACTTTCTAAAAATATTTTCTAAGAAACATCTTCTCATTGTGTTTTTTTAATATCATTTCAAAAGCAAAAAACAAAAAATATATATATAATCATCATCCAAAATTCATTTTATTTTCTTATAAATGATTGAAAAACCCCATAATTTTATGTAATTTGTTTATTTTATTTTATTTAAATTTCAAAATACCTTAAATTTGTTTTTAAATTTACCTTCTCTATTGAGAGACGACCTTGGTCAGCCACTCTGCTGCACCTAAGAAGTAAAAAATTACACATCAGTTAAAAAATACCATGATAGAGCCTTTAAAATTTCCCCTCATTAGAAACTATATCATTAAAGGCACCTAGATCCCCACCTCACATGGCTGATGGGATATAATTTCCCAGTGTAGAGATATAGGGTGCCTGGTACCAATGGAAAGTGTCATACCCTCTCATTCTTCTAATCAAATTAGTTCTGATCTAGTGGATGATACTTTATTTGGATATTATTTTGGTGCCTACTTAGATGAGTTTTTCTGTGTTTTTTTAGTCCTTTATGTCCTGGAGTCCTAGTGGCCTAAAGGCCTATTGTGTCCTAAAGGACCTATGTGATGATGGCCATATGAGGCCTTTAAAGCCCTGTGTCCAGAAGGAATTAGTGGCCTAAAGGCCCAGACACCCAAGGACCAAACCAGTCTTTCAAATACACTAATCAGATGAATATTTCAAACTTCATAGTACCACACAATACCTTCTATAGTACTGTTATAGTATCCCCAAAATTCACCCCTATATGGATTTGATCCTGCATCTTTTGGATTCCTAGCGAGAGCCTCTAGCACTTGAGTACAAGATTGTTAGAAAATCACTCTTGTTTCATTCTAGGTCTCTTTAAGTTATATTCTCTCAAATTATTTAACCTAATTCCATTACCTAATAATTTCAGCATAATTTCATGTAAATAAAATGTTATTAACCGAATCATATCCCATAAGAGTGTCTGGCTAGGTGTGTTGTATTATTACTACTCATTGTGAATCATAGTGATGGTCAATTCAATGCTCAACCAACCCTTTACATGGTATTAACCATATGTTCAAATGTGTTATAGATGCATCTACATTATAGTGTTCATAGAGGAATTATTTTCTTGGAAAACCACCTACTCTGACCTTTAATAAAATTTTAAGATACCATCCAATAATTAGACCCATATTTATGGTTTTTACTAAGGTTCTCTCATATTAATCCTTAGAATAACTAAACTAATACAAACAAATTATTAAACCATACAATGATACCAACTATAGTGACCTAAGCTATAAAACTTCTGAACATATTTTATAATTGAGTGAAAAATTATCCATAATTGTGTGACACTAGACTCTCTCTTTTACTTTTTATATGTTATAATCATCTTCATAACAAGGGTAAATGGAAACATAACAAATGGGTGTGATCAGATGCTCGGTATGGATAATCATAAGTGATAACAATTTAATATCTTAAGTCGACATAATATATGCATTTGGGTATAATCTAGATGTATTAGAAAATTCATATCCAATAACTCATGGATTATAAATCATTGAAGATGTCTTGGAATAACATAATAATAGAATAAATATAGTGTGTAAACATTATTTAATTAATATTACCCATGATATATCAACATGGTCCTAGGAATAAGCATAAAATAGTGAAATGAAATTCAAATTTGGAGGAAAACATTAGTATAGGTAGTATTACTTTGATGATCCACACCATCAGTACTCACACTTATATGAAACTAAATTGTACTCATTAATATGTATCTTGTAAGATATAAACTATAAACCAACGAATTTAAGGGAGATGTATGACCCCACCCATAATTCATCCATACATAAATTTTCCACTAGAAAATCATTCACTTATTAGAAAATAATTAACCCATGGAAATAATGGGGTTTCACAAGACATTACAAAGAAATTAATTCTATATTTATAAAAAAAATAACCCATAGAAATAAAATGGGTTTCATTTGGATTTACATAAGTAAATATTTACTAATACTCATCTATAATCATAACATGATAAACCCAAGAATAATATGGGTATACAATGACCTCAATTAACTAAATAAGTAAATTCCATTAAATTATGAAAATAAAGCATATGGTATTCAAAAAATATAGATAAATGGTATAAGTTTCCATCTATTATCTCCACAAATCAATTGATTTATGGAATCTAAATGAACAAACATCAAAAAAAATTAAGCAAAAATACGGTATTCATAAAGGAAAGTCATTGAGTGAAAATTTAGGATCATACATAATGGATGTTTAGGCAAGAAAAAGAAAGGGATAGATCATTCCTTCAAAAGAGAAGTAATTTTTATAGGTTATATAGAGATTGAAGTTGTATGGTTACATTATAAGAATATCCTTTATCATTTATAATGTATGTCAAAGGATGTGGATTTAGAAGAAAATCATTTGTAAGATAATTAGGTAAAATATATTTTGAACAATGAAATATCTAGGATCATTTTGAAAATATTTTAGGTAGATGTATATTATAAATAAATTATAATGAAATTTTATTTTATAAACCCAATAAATCCTAGAATGTGAGTCTCATATAAAATTAAAAAGAAGGGGAAAAGAGGTGTTCACATGAAAAACATTAAAAATGGATTATTTTTACACATTGAAGAAAACTATCCAAACAAAAAACATTAAAAAAATTAATTAAAACATTTTAGAGAAGTTAAAGTAATAGAAAATGAGTTTAATAAATTATTTTTGTATATACAAGGAAATTTTCAAAAGTATAAACTGAATTTCGACATGGAAAAATAGAGGTTCCCATCCAAAAAAAGAATATATGGGGTTGGTTTCACTTACAAGAAACACTTCGGGTAAATTATTATTAAAAGGGATTGAAATATCAAGGTAACATATAAAACCCCATGAATGTAAAAAGAAAATTATACAAGATGTATTATATTTAAAAACCAATCTTGATTTTAAAATAATATTCGAAATGAAACCCTTACGGTTTGAGTAACATTTTTTATCAAATCCCATTTCTTGTTGGGTATATTTTGAATTGATAGAAATATATAGAAATTAAATGAAATTTATTTTTAAACCCCCATGAATATAGAAAAAGAAAATAATTTGGTATTGTTCACACCATATTAAAGGTATCATGGTTTACATTAAGAAATAAGTCTCAAGAAATTTAATATGAGATGAAGAACCCCTTACCTTGTTTCCCCAATTAGTCGAATGAATTATAAGATCCTTTATAAGAAAAATAAATATCATAATCACCTATTTTAAAACATTTTTCATATATATAATCTTTTTTAATATTTTTTTTAAGTATTCTCTATAATTATATTAGTTTGTTTAACCCATTTTCAATGTTGGGTGTGGATAATATTAATAATTGAGAATAAGTATCATAATCACAATGTTATGATTCATTCTTCTCAAAAATTTCATAATATCAATTTCATTAAAGTTATTATAATGGATTACTTATAATTATTTATTAATTTTAATTTTCCTTTCATACATTATTCATTATCTTAGAAGAAGAAGTCGAAAATGGATCTTTTATTGTGATTTTTAACCCATGAACGGTGTTTTGTTAATTAATGAGATTAATATTAATGTATTTTTTCCATAAAAAATAATTAATTTCATATTTATATCCAACCATTCTAGAAATTATGTTTTTTAATAATTCATGATAAAATTTCATATCATTTTTAAGTATGTGGTCAAACCGACCGATACAGAAGGATATCATGCTTAATGGATGATTATGAGGCGATTTAGTTGAAATATCATTACACAAGTAGAATAATGATACAATTTAGTTTTTATTAGTGTGATATATGATAATTATATAGGATTAATGAAATTAAGTAATTGATATTAAAATATAACAAAATTTAAATTAAATTTTTTCCTCTTAGTATTCTCATTTTAGACAATTGAATTAATGATAATCATTTGTTGACAATATCATTAATTGGTTCTACAATTTGTTATAACAGAAACATAATGATATAAAAAATTTATATTTCTCTAATAAAACTATTATCTTTAATATCTATATAATGTGGTGATGAGAATAAAAATGGAAATCAATCATCCCATTAGGATGGTAGTCCACGTGTACACATGGTTGATGATCTCGTATTCCATAGAATGGAAAAAATGGATAACATATTTTTTAATTTACAAATATAATATATGTTTTAAATATAATAATTATTTATTAAATCCAATAATAACACCATCCATGTATGTTAGTTAAGTACAAAAAAACTGGACGTTTTGTGGAGGCGGTGGTCTGCACACACAAAAATGCCATTTTGTCTTTTATTGGGGGAAAAGGGAAGGGTGGTTAAATATTGCACAAAAAATATAATATCATACCAATTTAATAATTATAAAGATGTTATAAATTTGATATAAACAGAGGGTATTTTGTGTGTGGGGAAGTTAGTAAAGGAGAGAACCTATTATAAGTGAAAAAGAGTGGTATTTTTGTAAATACCCCAAACATATCAATAATTTAAAGTTACTATCAAGGAAAATGGCACAAAAATTTACAAACAGATAAGATCAGGAAACATCTCAAACACTCAATTAAAAAATAACATGTTTTTTCCATTACCTCTTAGGTTACTCATTTTTACCACCTTAATTTTCACTACGGTAAAAAGATTTTAACAAGGTAATTTTTCTATTATGCCCTAAATTGAAATGGTCCTTATTAAAAAATTTGGTCATAATGATTAAAACTTTTAAATTCATTTTGTTTTATTATATTTTTAAGTGAGAAGGATTAATTCTAAGAAAGTAAATGTATAATGTAATGAAAATAATTTTTTTGAAAAATATGATGTAAATTATAAAATGTCAAATATGGGTTTATAAATTAAAATAAAAATTTATAAAATTATAAATTCCCATGTAGAATACATATTTAATATTTTAAAAAAATTTACTTATTTTATAATTCATAATTATACTAATAATGTAATAAAATTCATGTTATTTAAAAAAATGAAATTTCGCATAATTTACTAAAATATAAATATTTTTAAAAAGATATTAAAAAACAACTTAAAATTAAATTATTATGATTAATATGAAAATAAATATTATTTTATAAAATAAAATTTCTAAAATTTGATAATT
This sequence comes from Viscum album, assembly GCA_963277665.1. NCBI lineage: Eukaryota > Viridiplantae > Streptophyta > Magnoliopsida > Santalales > Viscaceae > Viscum > Viscum album. The sequence goes on from OY728152.1 coordinate 1,650,258,789, forward strand.
CAATATCTAAATAAATTCCCAAAATATAATATAAATTTTTTCATATTGGAAAATATATTTTTAAAAAGTTAAATATTAATTAATTTTATTTTTTACCAATTACTAATTAATTTATTAGTAATATATTATTCATATTATAAATATATATTTTTATTATTTCATCATAACATAATTATTTTCTTAAAATAAAACACCATTTTTAGAATATATATTTTTAGGCATAAAATGATTTTCTTAGTTGTGTTAGCTATATTAATTAAATTTAATTATTATTAAATATAGTCTTAATTTTCATTATACACATATTTCATATTTTGGTTACTCATGTTAATATCTTATAATTCGATAACTATGTTTTAATGGTCATATTTTATAGTTATATTATTCTTAAATATATTATAGTTTTCATTTTAGTATGGTGGTATGAATAGTTAAATTTATCAAACCAAATTTTTTATTTAAGGAAAATGAAAAATGAAATATCTGGTAATTGAATAGAAGATAAAATTTACATATATTAAAGGAAAATACCACTACATCAAGATCCCAGTCCTAAGTTACATAATTATACTCATTCGGTCTCAACTTCCTAGACCCATAATAAATCATTGCTTATATCTGCATTATAACAAAACCAAGCACAAAATGTGAAGAATCATTGAACACTGGGAACATTTATCTTTCATCTAGAAACTGTATGACCAAAGAAGGGGTCAATATATATATCATATCCAAGAAATCTCTATGATACTAGTCTAACCAGATAAAAGGATACCATTTTCAAGTAAAGTCTTTGATAGAGGATATGGGCCTAAAGAAATCCACTATGAATATATGATAATTACTCACTATTCTAAGGAAATGATAAAAATTAAACACCATCATGAGTAGAAATAATTCCATCATAGTATCAAAATTTATAGTATCTACCAAAACATTAGCCACTGAAATAAAATGTGAAAAAAAATTACCATTCTGAATCCAAAACATTCACTTCAAGATATTTTTATATATATAACGCTCACCAAGTAATTCTGGGACAATCGTTAAATGATCGGCTTGTTGTTCCTATATTAAGTAATAAATTAGTATTTTATCAAGGAAAACTGCCACAAACCAAACCATATAAGGCATTAAAATATCATTTATGAGTCATATAAACACTTCAAGGGTGTTTTTCAAGCTTGATTACATCACTAAGAACTTACTTACCATAGTAACACTTGAATAATATCATTGGAATATTCTCATCATGAAACAAAAGTTGGTGATAATGGAATTGATGTCAATATTTTAGAACCCTTATCACCATTCATCTTGTCAAAGGGGACATAAATATTCTAAAATTGTTATTTTCTCTTAAATTCCACCTTCTTTATGTTTCCAAAATTAATAAAAAAACCCCAAGCACTCATACCCCTTATTGGTGAATTGTATAAGATATTATGAGGGGGGATTTATAAGGATGTTTTTATAAGGAATATGTAAGGATACATAATCCAATATTACCATCCTAAATATATTATAAAAGGACACACTCAATGTTTTGATCCTAGGGAAAATTTGGATCATGTCTAGAGAGAACCTCATGAGTTCTATGATTCTTGAAGTGTATTGAGACATAGACCTGATTCACTACTAAATGTAAAACATCTACTACACTTTCACTATCCTTATTTTCCAAGTATAATAACAATCCCTAAATACATTATAAAACTATATCCATTTAAGACTATCTTTGGCAGAAGTTTGTGTGCCCAACGTTTAGCAATGAACAATTTTAACATAAAGAGTATTGCAATGACGACCATTTGGTTAAGGGGTGTCTAAACCAAATGAAAAAATAATTAATTAACTCTTTTGAGTCCTATATTACCAAATGAATTATATGGTAATTGATTGTAGGAAGCCATTGGTGCTGAAACATGAGAGAAAAACTCAACCTGTAGGTAATATCATCCTACTCCTTGGGGAATATTGTCTACTTAGTGGGTTGGTTTATTCCCCTCTCAATTGGTGGGGTATCTTACCTAAGATTGTGGGAAACAATTCCTCATGATAAGGTCCCTATACTAACACCATGTCACTCGGTTTTTCATAAACTAGAGGATAATTCTTTGATAATTACTCATCAAGACCCTACCACTGGAAAATATCTTAAAATCTATGGGACAGAAATCGGAATTTAAAAGACGAAACCATAGTAATTAATGCATTTATGGATGAGTTGAATAAATTTTTACATGGATAAAACACAACTAACATGATATATTATTCATTTAACTTCCCATTTGTACCTCATAAATAATACCTTATAGTCTTGAGTCAAAGAAAAAGTTATCAGAATCCCGGTGAAGCATGCATCGACCCCTTATTCCTACACTGGGTTCCCTGTCTTATTAACCAAACTCAACACTAACACTTTTTCCCAAAATTTTGAAACACCTCCCTATTTATTAAATCACTTTGTTTAGTTTATAATATTATCTAACCCACCAAGACTCTATATAGGCTTGCAGTGAGCCTAGTATTCCACCCCATGTTATCCTCTAATAGGCCAGGGTTGGAAGACTAATAAATCAAATAGTATGACATATGTGCCATATGAGGGTAGGGAAAAAATACGAGTTCCATTTAACCAAAATTGAAACATAACATGAAAATATAATAAGGGTAACTTTATGTCAAAGTATCTTCTCACTCAACCACTTTGATTCATCTCCCTTGAGAATAGTTATTCTCTAAATACACTAGCACTGTGTCTATTTAAGTGAGCTCTAAACTCTGAATTTTATTAATAGAATAAAAAAAGTGGGTAGGAGGCATGTACATGGGTGAGTATTAACATACCAAGTGGAAAAAACTAAAAAAGATGGAATAAAATAATAATTTATATCAAAATTGGATAAACCGATATATGCTTCAAGGATAAATATAACCAAATATAATGGGTCATATCAATCTTCATAGACTTCTCTATAGAGAAAATACACCAAATAAAACCTAGAAAACCATATTTTCTGCTATATCAAAATAACCCAAACTTTAAAATTTTTCCCATATTTCCTTCGTAATCAAATTGCAGGACTCACACCACATTAGGGAATTCATGCTAGTTGAGTGGGCACTGACCCTTATGGAGGAATTTTTCCTCATCTGGTAAAATTTTCATCAACCAATAGATTTACCTAATATATACTAGGGGATTCATAACCCATCACTAAGGGTGTTTACCAACCCAACTAATTTTTTAGAGGACCCTCACTAAGGTGTTAAAGTTTTTATAGGGTTTTACTGACTTTATTTCTTCTCTAAATATCTTATTTATGCCCCATTATTATATCAATGATGATAATGAACTCAATAAAAAAATATTCCTTGGAAATATCTCAGTATGATAAATAGATATGAACCTTTATATTTTACATGGTTATATTTTTACAGTTGACTATTATCTTGTCTATTTCTAAAACCCATGTGAGATGATATGAAAAACACTTAATATTATCTAGCACATAACATGTACTATTTTTTACAATGTATGTAGGCCTCACATTTAAATGAGGCATATAACTTTGATGTCATTTAATTTGAATTCAATATACATGATGGGTCCTAGTAGGGTACACAATATATGAAACCTGCAGACTATGTGGGAATGTACTATAATAGTAGTTCATGTCATAACACTGTAGTAAAGGACATGTACTCTGGAAACATAATGTGTGGGGCCATGTGGTAGATGATATGTACTATGAGTATCTTTTTATGCATATATTCCACTATACATCTAATGTGACACATAGTTACACACTATGTTATATTTATAACCATTAGTAAACCCTAGCGCTACATCGAGTGACATACATGATGTGTGTTCCTGGGACAACATGGTGTGTAGTTAGGTAATTTAATAAATTCAATATTATATCATTGTTTTTACACAAAACACCTTATATATGTGTATTCCATAATTTAGGAAAATGTTGACTGAGACTGGTCCCGATAGATCCTCTATCATACATTTTTGAAGTTCCACTTGAACCATTCCACTATTTTCACCTTCTCTAGGATAAATTGCAGGAAAAAAAATTCTTTTTCCTTTTAAAATCCAATTTCAAGGTTTTTTATTGAATTTAATGACATAAATCTACATTATTGTTATACTTTTCCCCACATCCTTATATAAAAACCAATTACACTCTGGTCATTATAACTCATTTTTTCATTCTGAGCAATCAGCTTCAAACAACTAACTATTATAGAGTATATTGGGAAATTTATTAAAAAAACTAGGGGTCTGAAGCCAAGGGTATATTACTATGGAATGTTATTGGGTATTATTTATTAATTGTCACATGGAAAATTTGACTATTAAATTTCATAATAAGAATAATATTATTATTATTACTCTTGTTCACACCCATTTAATATAACAACTGAGTGTATAAATTGAATAAAAAATCGATTTGAATGGAAAATAATTTATAAACCATCTATAATTTGTTATCTCAAATAATTTATTTATTTCTCATCAAACATTAATTTATCAATGTTAATTACAATTGAGAAATTTTATAATTATGAAAATAATCCCCATTCATAACATAATTAAATTGATAAAAAGTATTCAGAATTTGATTATGAAAATATTGTTTTATTTACACAGTACAACCATGAGTCATATATAATAATTATAAAATGGTATAAGATAGTAGCACACTAAAAATTTAGAGATATGAATAATAAATAGTCTTATATGTTTTGTGAAATATTGATTCTTGAGCCTCAATCCTAAAACCACCACTACCTTGTGATGTTGATTTTCCTCTAAAATTTTCCTTAAATGGGAGAATTATAAATGTGGTTCTTTTTAGGAGATTATTATTAATCCCAATATTAAAGGTTTATAAACATATATGTAACTTCATTTAATCTCAATTAGTGTATTAAAATATGGATGGATAAATTCATAGTTGGGGACTCAAATTATGGTTAGAAAAATTACAGATCTCATAAGAAACCCATTTTTTCAAAAACAATTATGGTGTTATAATTTCTATTTGAGACTCATTTCATAAGATATTAATTTTATTCTATAGTGTTCCTAAAAATAATATATTATATATATTTAATATTTTTTCAGATACCTTTGTCTCTTATAAAAACAAACCAGCAACACAACTACCCTTAAAATATAAATCAAATTATTCAAAGAGATTTACTAGAAAAATCCAGGTCACAAAAATTATATCTTTCAATGTTAATCTATTCATGGATTAATTTATTCATTGAATATTATTTTAGACTATCTAATTCTTATTTTGGGTACTCTTATTATTCTTTAATTATATATTCTATAGGATATTGACTTATAACCAATTTCATTTCAACAAGTTATGCTCTTTATGATTGATATTTGTTTTCATTATATGTGGCACACATATTCATGTGTATGTTATGATGTAATGGGAGGTAAAAATTATATATCCCACTAATACTTTGGATAAATATTATATCTCATGAGATGTTATGTATGTTGAAAAATAGTGAGTTCTGTACACTATCTTATGGTATCAGGGTAGTGTGACATGAACACTATGTTATGGTACATGGGAATTGAGCGTAACATACTATGTTTTGATGCCTTAGTAAGGAGACTTGATATATTCCTATGATTATAGGTTTTATTTTTGTTACACATTTCTATATTTTTCTTTTGATTCATGAATACTTTACAGTATGAATATCATGCCATGATCAATGATCTTATGTTATTCCTCATTCATATTTCATGTTTGTATGATACAATTTATGTTAAGATCTCATGTTATAAATGATGATCCTTTAACATTCATGTGGATATGATATAAATTATCTTATTTTATTATCACATAACTAGGAGTATAACACATCCATTATTTAATGTATTTCTTTAGATGATTGTATGTGTTAAGGTGATGATGACATGATTTTAAGTGGGTTTGATGAAATATTTTTTTAGATTCAATAATATATTATAGGATAAATATTTATTGGGATCCTAGTTCCTAACGACCCTAAACTGTTGATATTGGGAGTTTTTTTATAATTATTATGATTTATAAAAAGTATGTATGTTTTTACTAGATATTCAAGTGTGAGTTTATAGGCATCACAAGACTAACTAAAAATATATTTGTTATTCATTATCTACCCCATCACTATAAAAAAATTGGCTCTTATAAGAGAAGTTATTATATCATGAGTCCTTATGAAGTTACCATTATAATACCTTACCCATTCTCTAAAGATGAATAATTTATGTTTTCCAAAGCATTATAAAAAGCCTTAAATATGTATTAGAAACAGGCTATGCCATATGATATAGCTATGTAAGACATTAGAAGATCTTAGATTTTTATGAAATAGGAATAACTTGTCACAATGATTTATAATTTCAAACATCAAACACATGTTTCTTTCATCATTATAATAATAATTTTTATTATTGGTATTATTATTATATTATTATTAGAATTTTATTTTAGTTTTTTTTTTATTTTAGAAAACCTTAATTATTTCCCAAAACCTCTCCCTCCCCCTGCCTTCCCATGGCGCATCCACCCTCCCCCCATCGACCTTCCATTCACACATCCCCTAATTTGACCATCCATCCCTATGCACTCCCCCTCTTATGAGTACCGCTTCGGCACTCCCTCTCCCTCCGGTGCGGCGCGTCCTTCTCCCAGCAGTTCCCCTACCTCCGGCACCCTCCACCTCTCTGACCAAGACTCCTATCACCTCCGACCTTCTCTCCAGTTGTAAACCTCCTCGTTGTAGTCCATATCTTCATATGGAACCCCCCCCCCTCGCATCATCGACCTTCTCTTCAAAAATATTCTCTCTAGTTGTGCCTCCCTCATCAGTGCCCTCCCCTCTAGTGAGTTTTCTTTAAAAAAATTCGGGGATTAGTTCACCTTATCTAAACCCTAATCTTTTAGGTATGTTGTTTCATTTTTTCGATGTTTAGCTGTGAGGATTATTTCTTGGTGTGTATTCATCATTCCATTGAAGTTTCATCAAGTTCGCAGTTGTTTGAGGTAGGTTAATTCGTGTTTATTTCCATCTGATGCATTTCATTGATACTTACATTCTTTAAATAAATTTTAAGATTTCATTTTATTGCTTTTATATTATTATTTAATTTTTAAAACTTGATTCTAATCTTGTTACTCCCTTGGTTAATTTATTTTTGTTCTTTCTTGATGATTTGGTTTTCCAGAAATAGCTTTCGAAGTGAAACTCTTATGGTGCCTATATTTACTTATGCTAAATGTGTTCTATTAATTCCCTATTTTTTAACTAATTTTTAAATGTGGTTCACATATTTTTTTCATTTATATCTAGTCCATGGTAGTGTTTACTTGTTGGTATGATTTTATAAAAGTATTTTTTTAGATTAATTTTTATCTAGGCCCATGTGTATATCTATCCAGTTGAATTTGATTAAATTTCATTTTACTTTAGATGGGTAAGTTATATGATTTGGGTAGTGTTTTATTATAAAATCATTTTATTAAAATTGTGTGCCTTCTGTTAGGTTGGCTTTATGAAACATGTTGGTTTTTATTTAATGGTTCGATGACTGCACAGATGATTTGTATGTTTTTTATATGGAGTGGGAAGGGATGACCAATTTTCTATTTTACATAGTGAATTGTTTTCTAATAAGTAAAAACATTTTTCCCTTTCAAGTGTGTTGTAATGGTTTAATATTATTATTCTGATAAAATTCGATTTGAAGTAAAAGCTAGTTTAGCATCGCATTCATGAATAGTGATAATGTGAATGTGTTATTTGATGTTTCTTTTGAGGAATATTTATAAATGTTTTGGTAAATGTATTGGGTATTTAAAGCTAGGTTTTTTTGTAATTTTGAGTTTGTTGTGATTTTTTTCTTAGTTTTTAAATAAATATGGACTCGGTTTCTTTAATGGTTATTTTGTTTTTAAATGAGATTGATCTTCTTGTGAAAATTTCAAAAAAAATGATTTAAATATGAAACCTAAAATGGTATTACTGTTTATAACCATAAACTATGTGAAATGTATTTGGGTATATTGTAATTCTCTAGCCCCAGTTACCTAGAGTCGATGCATTATTACATAACATTATCATGACATAAGGAATCATGTTCTGAAAGACTGATCAATTTAGTAGACTTGTAAGTACTAGATACATACATAAGTTTGACATTACATCTTGAAATAAAAAAACATTGTGTCCCCTTTGAACACTCTTATATTCCTTATCCTATTTTTGTAGGTTAATCATAATATACTTCTTTTCATTCTAGGAAAAATAAAACATAAGAAAGGGGTGAGCTAAAATGCTCAGTAAGGATTACAATATAGTGGAAACTATCATAAATAATCATAAACATTTATGGTAATGTATAAGACTAAAACACAAGCCTTTTTAACATAAACTTCAGAATAATATGTCAAATATAAATCATATAATTCCATCTATTTATTCACATGGATATTCTACTAGTAAAAAAATCACATGTAATATCAATAGCCAATTTCATAATGATTGAATCCATAATGCAGGACATCATAACCACATAGTCAAGGCCTCGTGCCAAGACTACAAATATGATTTTGTCAAGGCCTTATGCCAAGACACTAGTTTGTCTCATGAGACCTACTGATACATCTAGGAGCTATAGTGGGATCCATCCTTCACTTATTAAGTCCAATTCATTCCTCATATGAAAAGGTTGAAACATAACATAAACATTCGTATTAAAAATAGCATACAAAATGTTAATATTTTAACTATAGACTATGAATGGTATATAAATAACAAATCAATAGTCAAACATATCACAAAACCTTCAATACGATATGGATGATTGTATCATAATAAATCAACTTCAAACAAGTGTAAAATCCATCAAAGGATGTTGAAATTGATGAAATCAAAAATATTTGAGATAAATATCTCATTATATTTTGAAATCATTTAAAAAAAATTTAATTATAAAAGAAGAAATTTATTCTGAAAATATTCTTATAAGATTTTAAGGTATGCTTTGAAGGTTTTATAACGGCAGAAAATAGCCACACTCACTGTATAAGTTAAATAAACAATCTTTCCTTAATTTTGATGAAAAGGTCGTAAAAGACCTTGTTTGGAAAATGATGGAAAGATTCCTTTATAAAAAATTTATAAAAATTTAAACAAGGGTATAAATGACTTTAATCCATAGTCTAGGAAATTATAAAAATGTTTTTAAATACATTTTTAAGAAACACGGATGTGGATGATAAAGAGACCCAGTAGATACTCACGTATAAAAAATCTCAGATAATAAAGTGATTGTAGAATTAACCATTACCTTGTACTTTTCCTAGATGGAGGGTGCATTAACCATATATATAATAGTTAAATAATTGTTATTAAATTATTCAATAACCACATACATAAATATTATATCATATATGATCTTCTAATATTTCTTTGTTAATAATATTTCAGTAGTATCATTGTTTCATGTGTTAACTTATTTGTTTTCCTTTATATCATTGGTTTTTTATGCCATGTTTTTTATGGATAGGAAGTATTTTATTCATATCCAAAATGATATTAAGTTCTTAAAAATTATTTTTAATCCTAAAATAAAAATTATTCTTGAATGGTTATGATGGGGAATGAATTTCATCGTGTTCGTGTAAACGGTAATCCGTACGTACGCACGAGCGACAATATCATTCTATTGATGGAGAAATCATATGTAATTGGATGGTGTATCATCTATAAAACATAATTAAAATTTTATATTTTTTATTTACATCAGTTATACTCATTATTATACCCATCCAAAAAATGAAGTGTTTGAATAACAAACTACACTACGACGTGGAGATGGTAAGTCGTACGTACACACGTATGGTGACTTGTCATTCATAGGATGGATAGAATAATGAATATGGTTGGACCATATTTATAATAAAATCATAGTATGTATAAGGTACTGGAGTTATTATTTTTGTATGGAAACAACAAAGAAAGAGGAACTGGAAGAAGAAAAGAACTTTAAAAGAGGTGGTGAAATTATTACCTCTTCTTCGGGTGTTTTCTTTTGAGTTAATCAAAAGAGATTCTTAGGTTGGTTTTTTGATCAAATTAAGGCCTCTAGGTTTAATTAAGGGTAGTTGGGATGATATTTTATTAGGTTTTGTCCAAGAAAAATGGCATTGGAGGTGTAAAATTAAGATAAGGGAAAGTACTCTTTTATAAGAGAGGTGAGAGTCACTTTTGGAAAAGCTTGAAATATTATTTTATTATATGATCATATTAGGTTTATAAAGGCTCCAAAAGGATTTATTTCAAGTATAAGGTAGGTATTGGTCAAAAAACTCTCAACTAATATGTTATAGACAGTTTTATGTCACCATATTGACCTTATCATTTATATATAACTCTTAGTTTAAATAGTTTAACTTTTACCATGTATTATAATATTATTATAATAAATGGTTAATAAACATACAATAAAAAGACTATACAACACCAAATGGTTAATTATTTATATATATAACATTATCTATGTACTTTTTCTAAACCATAGATTTTTAATAGTATTATATCAATTAATAATATTTTATTTGTTTTAAAAACTCATTTATGTCAATTTTGACACTATTAAGTATTTGGTTTTTATGAAAGTCATAACAACTTTATCACTTCGAAAAAAATTATTTAATCAACTCTAATATGTCATATTAACCTATAAAGTTCATGTAATACATTAAATGTCTCAATTTACAATTATTTTCATATTTATAATATCAATTATTTTCATCTTTCAATAATAAGGTGATTACTACATCATCATTGTGTCATAAATAAATTATATTATTTAATGTCTAAAAATTATAAATAAAATACCAATGCATATTAAATCGTTTTATATTTATAATGGATATTTATAGTCGAATTTATCTTATGTATAACCCAATATTAAAAATGTTTTAGTTATTAAAACTTGAATTTAAAACTTTTTCAATCTTCTTTAAATAAAATAATTATAAATGTACTAATCTAATTAAAGTGGAGTAAAAGGATCATATTTTATTCCTAAGGTTTATTTTGGTTGAAATAAAATTATCCAATAGAATTAAGCCATGTGTTATGGTAATTATAATATAATTTCTACCTTTAATAACCTTATTTACTTTTAAATCGGGTAAATGAAATTCAAAAGTTATTATTCACAAAAAATTATTTTTCATCCTATTGAACCAAATTTTACTTACTAATGTAAACTGTGTCTCTTAGATTTTTGAAATTCAATTCATAGAACTGTTAAAATTACATTTTATGCAAATTTTCAAATGTGCCCAAAAGGTGGGTAAAAGACGTCAAAAAGTTTAATAAAACAATATATATATAATCTTATTATAAAATGACTCCAATGAATTACACTGAAAATATATAGGTATTATGTATCTATTTTGACCTAAAATAAATATAAATAAAATAACTAAGTATTTAAATAAAAGTCGGTTTTAAATAATAACGCAGTCTTTTTCACTATTCATCAAAAATTGAAAGTTTTCAGAAAGATTCCAAAAATTTACCATAAGATAATTTTGATATTCCAAATCCAAAAATGAATTGAATTTTAAAAAATAAAATTTATTAAATTTTAGAAATTGGGTATTACTATTCATAATGGCTAGTTTGATTGGTTGTGGGGTGCTAGAACTCAAAGTCACCAACAACGCAAGCTAGTGCATTATTCAAAAACAAACGTACCATGGATGCTTGGGGTGTTACATATATAGTGGTATCCCCTATCTAGGATTTATCTTTATGGGTTATCATATAGAGGATATCCATGTTTGGGGTAGGAATGTGTGGTGAGATAATGTAAATTGAGTCACGCGTCTGTGTGCCTCTTGCTTACACAGTTATACTACAACCATGGGTTACTGGGATTATTTTAGATAATTTAATGATGGTTGCTTTATAGCCTTGATGAGATGGGCTGGTACCCTCATGGATTTGTAGATAGGCTATTAGGTTTGTGCCACTGATGAGTCTAGGATAGGTAATCTAGTTGGTTTTGACTTAGGGTTTTCACCATATGCCGATAGGTGGTTCTGAACTGAGTGTATCCAAGGGCTTTCTAGGGATGTTTATGATCACCCGTGGTTCCTTTACATATATATTCATGTTTACATTCTGATGTTTTTAGTTTTATCTTTAATTTTTTATTCATTTATTTATTTAATTATTAATTTATTAATTTATTTGATTATTTTTCAAAAGCATAATCCTCTTTTAAAATGAAGAGAGGTTTCTGTTGGTTTTAAAAATGGAAAAAACAATTTTTTTCTGAGTAAAAAGTGAAAACCCTATTTTCATATTTGTATTTCCAAACTAATATTAATATATTATTTTGTGTAAGGACACACATAGATTCTTTAGTGATTTCCTACTAAGCATTTTTTTGAAAATCCCGAGTTTATCTCTCCAATTGTAGGTACTATTTTGTACAAGTTCTCCATATTTAGTTTCCCATTGTTAGATCATAGTTGGTTATGTCGTTAGAGGTGACCAATTGGTCACATAGAGATTGTGGTAGCATAGTCCAGTTTCATTTTTTGTTCTCATCCTTTTCCTTAGTTTCAGTCTGCTTGGTTTTATTCTAAAACTGAATTGTTTCATTTTTTATTTTAGTTTCAATTCTAGATTATATATATTTTCCCATTTTTTGTTTTTTATCCTGACTATTTCATTTGGGCTTAATTCTTTCCCACTTGTGTGTTTTGATTCACAACACTAGTTTCCACCCTCTAGGGATCGGGAACGCCCTTTGAGCCACATCATGTACTGTCTTGTGTAACCGTTTCAGGGTTGACCAAGGTTGGTTCATGATAAAATTATACCAGAGTAGGCCCTTGATATTTTGGGGTGTCTATTAGTTAGACATTAATACTTTCAATACTTGGGAGGTAGGTGTGGTAAGGGAATCATGAACCCTTTCTCGTATTAATCCTCAAGTTACTATAGTTAGTTTGGGAATTAGGTCATTTATCTTTGTTTTGGATTGAGGGATGAAAATGGAGTAAAGTAGGTGTTACGTCATGATTTCACATGGATTAGTGACCCACATGGAGTCTGAGTATACAGTTTAATGTTCTTATGAGTTGTTTAAGCCTACTTGGTACATGTCTCACTACCATTTCATCGGGTTAAGCATAACTACTAGTTCCTCTCTCTAGAAACATCGCGTAAGTGGTGATTTTCCTTGGTTTCATTGGATGTAAGTGAATTTTTGGAATTGAAAATGGATTTTGAAATGAAATTATTCTACTTTAAATTAATCGAAATTGGTAATGTAGGTTTTGAAATTGAAAGTGTTTTGGATTGAAAATTTGGTGCTTGTTTAAACATACTAAGAGGATACCTTATGTGATCCTTATGACAGTTTTTGTGTGTGTTTGTGGGGGGGACTAAATTTTGGAACACATGGATAGAAATTGATGAAAAAAAATGTGACAGTTCATGGGATTCTATGGGTGTGTATTTGAAATTAAATGCTTATCCTTATTTTCTAAAGTGATTTCTGAAAGGGGAAAAAATGATTCAGAAACATGGTTTTTGTTTTAGAATGGGGGTTTGGTTTTTTAAAAAATGGTTTTGTTTTTGGAAAGTGTGAATTTGAAATGAGGAGTTTTTGAAAAATTAAAATGGAAATAGAGTTTTTGATGGATGGTTTCTTGGTAATGATTTTTATTTTTTGTCTTAACAACATATTTTTTGTTTTGAGATCTTATTTTCAATTTTGTTTTGCATTAATGTTGTATTTGGTTTTATGTCTCTCATTTTGTTCATAAAATTATGCCCAGAAAGGTTCCCAAGTATTCCATTGATTCATGCCTAGTTTCTAATTCTTCTCAAATATTTTATGTCATTTTTGGTGATCGATGTATGTTAAAGGTTGTGGAGTGGATTTAATAGGTCTAACATGTCTTCAGGGTATTGAAAACTCTAGGAGATGTTAGAGTGTGTGCCATTTTTGGATTATTTGAAATTCCATAACTTGGTGGATGGGAGTTGTTTTCCATAATTTCAATGAAATTTGACATAACATAGGATGTATTTAAGTCTTTCATCATCTAATAGTTCATACCTGAAAAGGTGAATACAAAAAAAGGGAAGAGCGCGTGGGTATTCAATAATACCAATGGTTTGTGAAGGCCTACGTTAAAAACATTAGGGAACTGGTTTCCTTTTAATTGAAGGTAGCATCATAGGATTTGATGAAGACTTCTCTCTTTATTGAGGGTATTTATTTAGAGATGAAGAAGAGGATCCTCTCTTCTAAGGAACGTTTTTTAGAGGCTAGAAGATGAAGTGTTTCTAGTTGATTTGGTCCTCAGAGTGCAGTCTTTTGGTCGTCGGGTGTCTCTTGTTTCTCATGAAGGTTCCCCATCTATATATAAGTATATTCCAAAGGAACGCGCTTCTAAGGAGTCTCATTCAATGGTTCTGGTTTCTAGTTCATTGGATCAACCTTGTGTGTGCCACCAGTGTGTCTGGTTTGGGCACTCAAAACCATCATGTTTCATCCCTTAGAAGACATTCTTTCATGAAGCATGTCTGGGTCATCTAGAGTAGTTCATCAAGAAGAATCACCTGAAGAATACATTATGACCATGGTATGCCATTGACTGACTATGAGGCTATATATTCTTCATCCATTATAGTTCCAGCTGCAAGTCTTAGTGTCCCATATTGGGATTGAAACATTTAAAAACATTTTGTTCTTTTTTATTATATTTTTAAATTCATAATTCATTTCAAAAGTGACATGGAATTGTTCTAATTTAGTCCAACCAGTTGTACCTATTTTAATGTGGCCATTCTGAATCAATCATTTTCTATAATTGCTTAAGTTGTGCTTATTTGGAGATATTTATGTATTGTGGAATTGATGGCTAATTTTTCCATTCTGTCATTTGGTTTGAGTTTCTTTTAATGAGTTTCCCCAATAATTGGGGGTCTTTATGAAGGTGTTTTTTGGATAGTATAGAGAGTTTGAGTTAGTTCCTAAGGCTCTAGTTTTCTAGGTTTCTCTTGTAGTGGGTTTTCCATTTAAGTTAAGGTGTTATTGTTTAGGTTGTAAATTTCATTCCAGTATAATCCTTGTGGTGGGGAGAACCCCCCACCCCATGTTGTCACATAATTTTGGCTTGTGTTTTCTTATATATTGGCTAGGTGTGACTTGGGGAATAATGATTCACTTTGGAATTCCTTTTTTATTTTGTATGTGTCTAGGCAACGACTTTATTTTTTCTTTTTCCTTGATGGGGTGACCTTCAGGGAAAGAAATCGTATATAGTGGGTAGAATTGTCACACCCCAACCATGGGTTTACTTTATTTCTATTTATCTTTAAATTTTGAATCCTTGTTTGAATTTTGGCTTCGGGTCCCAAGGTAAAAAAAATTGAATTTTGTTGAACTTCGTGGGTTTTGGTTCGGTGCACGGGCACCACACGGTTAGCGGTAACCATACAGTTGGCCCAAGAAACCATGCGACTACCAAATTGTTAAAATAAATAAATATTATAAATTTTTATACCCTAATAATATTATTATTTTAGTGTAGATTATATTATTATTATTATTATTAAATTTTTGTAGTACTATTATTTCGAAATTGATATTGATCTTATTATTTTTAACTTATTAATATTGTTATTAATGAAATAAAATGAATGTTATTAATATGATGATTATTATTATTATTATTATTGTTGTTATTATTATTGATATTATTATTATATTATTATTATTATAATTCTATTTTACATTTATTTTCATTTGATTTTTAGTTTAGGAAACCCTAATTTCATTCCCTAAACCTCTCCCTCCCCTGACCTTCCCACGACATCACCCACCCCCCTTCGACCTTCCCTACACCCACCCCATACTCTGAACATCAATCATGGCATGCTCCCCCTCCCCTATTGACCTTTTTGGTCCTCCCTCTACCTCCAGAATAGCACAGTCTTCTCTCGGTAACACCTCTACCTCTGGCTCCCTCCAACTTTCCGGTCGTGACCCCTCTCGCTGCCATCCTTCTCTCTTAACACAAACCTCCTCATTATCATCCCAATATTCACCCCCTGTCTCTAACCTTCTCTTTACCTGCACCTCTCTCATTGGAACCCTCAACCTCTTGTTACTTTTCATTAATCTTTTGTGAGTTTCCTTCACCTTAGATAAACCTTAATTATTGGGGTATGTTGGTGAATTTTTTCGATGTTTAGGGTGTGTGGATTATTTCCCAGGTTTTATTTTTCATTACATTAAAGTTTCATCATTTTCACACATATTTGAGGTAGGTGAATTCATTTTTTTTCCTTTCTAAACCATTTTTTTAATAATTTAGATCTTTAAATAAATTTTTAAAATTGATTCTCTTTCTTGGGTGTTATTAGTTAATTTCTAAATCATAATTTACATCTTTTAAGCACCCTTGGTAAATTTATTTTTGTGTTTTCTTGATGATTTGGTTTTCTAAAAATATTTTTCGATGTTAAACTCTTATTGATCCAATATTTACTTATGAAAAATGTGTTTTATTAATGCACAATTTTGTTTCAACTAATTTTTAAATGTGGTTCACATCTTCATTGTGTTTATAGCTAGTCTATGGTAGTGTTTACATTTTGGTATGATATACTAAAAATATTTTTTGAGATTATTTTCTATCTATTCCCATGTGTATACATATCAAATTGAATTTTATTAAATATAATTTTAGTTTATATGGATAAGTTAAATGATTTGGGTATTTTTTTTCTTATAAAATCATTTTATTAAAAAATGGATTTTGTTGGGTTGGATTTATGAAACATATTGGTTTTCATTTAATGGTTCTATAACTCCAAAAATGATTTGTGTGTTTTTTCAGATGGTGTGGGAAGGGATGACCCCTTTGGTGTTTTAAAAATTGAATGGTTTTATAATAATAAATATCATTTTTGGCCCTTTCAAGTGAATTTTAAAGGTTTCATCTTGTTTTTCTGATAAAATTAGATTTGGTGTAAAATATTATTTAGTGTTGCATTCTTGAAAAGTGAAAAGTTGAATGTGGTATTTGTTGTCGCTTTTGAAGAACATTTCTAAACGTTTTGGTAAATGTAGTGTATTTTTAAATCAAGTGGTTGTTTGGAATTTTGAGTTTTTTGGTGTTTTGTCTTAGTTTTGAAATAAATATTGACTTGGCTTCTTGAATGGTTCATTAGTTCTTAAAGGAGGTAGGTTTTCTTGTGAAAATTCCAGTGCAATGATTTAAATATGGAAACTCAAAGGCTATTACTATTTGTAACCTTTAACTATGTGAAATAGGCATATGTATATAGTGGTAACCCCTATCTCAGATTTCTCTTTAGGGGTTATTGTATAAAGGATGGTTGTGTTTGGTGTAGGAAAGTGAGGTGACGGTGGGTAAGGTGAGTCACGCGTGCGTGGGCCTCCTAATTACACAGTTGTACTACCACCATGGGTTCTCGGGAATCTTTTTGATAATCGAGTGACGTTTCCTTGATAGCTTTAATTAGATGGGTTTCTACCCTCCTGGAGTTCTAGATAGACCACGACGGTTGTGCCACTTGTGAGGCCAGGTTAGGTCTGCCAATTGGTTGTTAACTTAGGCGCTTAACCATACACCGATAGGTGGTTTGGAATCAAGTGTGTCAAGGGGTTTTCTATGGATTTTTAGGATCACCCATGGTTACATTACATATATCTTCTTGTTTAATTTATGTTTTTTTTAGATTTCATCTTGTAATGTTTATTTATTCATTCATTCAGTCATTAATTGATTTATTTATTTTTAAAAAGGATAATATTATTTGAAAATGAAATGTGGTGTGTGTTGGTTTTTAAAATGGGAAAAACTATGTTTGATAAGTAAAAAGTGGAAACCTTATTTTTTATAATTATATTTTCAAACTATTGTTAATAAATTTTTATAAGAAAGGAGACACATGGATTCTATAGTTATTTACTACTGAGTATTTCGGTGCTCACCCATGTTTCATCACTCTAGTTGCAGGTTTTTTTTCCATAGGTTCTCTAGTTTTTTTATCATTGTTGGATTAGAGTTGGTTATGTGGTCATAGTTGACCAAGCGGTCACACAAAGATTGCAGAATCCTAGTTTAGTTACAGTTTTGTCCTCACCCTTGTCTTTAGTACCAGTGTGCTTGGTTATATTCTGAAACTGAATTGTTTTATTTATTAATTTTAGTTTTAGTTCTAGGTTATATCTTTCTTTCCAATATTATTTTTTTATACTGATTATTTATTTTGGGATTAAATACTTCTCACTTGTATTTTTTTATTCCTATCACTAGTTGTCAGCCCGTAGAGATTGGGAATGTTGTTTGGGCCATGTCGCAGATCGGCTCAGGTAACTGATTCAGGGTTGACTAGGGTTGGTTCGCAACATATAGTTTCTAAAATATTAGAGGGTTGAATGAACCCTACAATATTTTATGAAATAATTTATTTTTTATTAATTATAAAATGGATCTTATGGTAGTTTTAGAAACTAAATTTTTATAATAAAATATTGATTCTTTACTCAATTTATAGGAGTTTGATGTTTTCAACTAGGAATAATTTTATTATTTCCGTGAATGTGAATATTCTCATTCTCCATAATCAAGATAAAATTATTCTTGAGGAATTATATCTTTATATATAGATTTTATAATATAAAATAATGTATATGGTTAAACCCATCATTACAACATTTGTATGATTTTAATGATAGAGTTTTAAGAGAGGATTTATAGTCATAGTTTTATAATATTTATTTCTGAGATTATTTTTGATTGATTTTTAGGATAAAATAATATTTATTCAATTAGTTAAATATTTAATAAACTATAACCAATATCAATACTGATTTGAAATAAAAACTATCCATAAAAAATGATGAAAATATTATACATTGAAGATAGACAAGCCTCTTATACTCAATAACAGCGTAAAGTCGTTAGTTTTCCCTGATATACCCTTAAACTATTTAAAATAATATCTTGGTACTTTTTTTATGCTGATTCAATGTTATAGGTGATGTATATCCTCGATAATAATATAGTTACAAAAAATATATAATATTTTTAGCCCATGAATTCTCATTTTGGAGAAAAATTATTTTCCTATTAAATGGAGCTTTGGATGGAAATTCTAAATCCATTGGTGTCTTCTAATACATAAAATTTTCCCTATGATTGTTTTAATTACTATTTATATTGGGGACCCCAAAAGGTGAGAATAATTGAAGGATTATTATATTGATTTTTTAAAAGAATGAAACAAATTTTTTATTGAGTAATTATTTCATTAATGGATGATTAATCTCTTAAACTAGATCTAATACCTATTTAAATATTATAGGTTGTAATCCTGGGGTTGGCCATATAAACCCTAGGATTTTAGTCACTTTATTATTATGGGATAGGGGGAATGAGATAATGTGTAGTATTCAATGAATGATAAATCACCAATACAAATGAAAATCAATGAAAATGTGATTCTCATCAATAAAAAAATCCTCACTCATGGTAGGTATTTTTAATTGAGGATTTTCTCCATTATACATGATTTTCAAGCATCAAATAATTATTCCTTTTTTAATTCCCAATTCACATGGCCCCATTGGTTTTGGTTATATGATTTATCTAATAATTAAATGCGATTAAATCACATTTCTCTACTCTATGAATTATACATCCACAATTGGTGTTCGAGCCATGTGTCAGAAACCATTAAATCTCACTTTTAAGGTTCCATTGATTTACAACACCATTCTTTTTTATATCATCATCGACCTTTAATGTTTCTAATGGTTATATGATTTTGGATCAAAATTACATGTTGATAAATCTAGGGCTTAAACTATTAATTTTGGGATTCAATGAAAATGTATGGGTTGTATGATAGGATCATAATTTTTTGGTTACATTTAATTGAATAGACAGATCAATATAAACTCTTGTTACTCGAGGCTATTAGAAGACGTATACTACAAATGAGCACTAAATTATGAATCCTAATTTCATCCAAATATAGAAACAAATTGATTATTTAAGGTTATGATTTCATAAATATATTTTTCAATGATGTTTTGATCCTATTTGAAGTCTTAACAAGTAGTGAAGGCATGTTAAGTGAAGAAATTCATGTAACTGATAGAAATGATAACTATACTATTTGTATTTTAGAAGAGGAAGTGAAATGTAATTCATGGGTGTAGATGATAGGTTTTATAAAGGGGTTAAATATAACATGCTATGCATCCTAACCCACACACTATAAAGCCCTAACTAACTTTAATGGCATATACATGGAGTAGAAACCCATGTTATCATCTGGAATCCCATGCCATGTGGATCGGGGCCAAAAACAGTATACCCTCAGTTGAATAGGACTTTTTTTCCTCTTATTATCCACACTTTGTATGCAAATTGGGTTAATGAGCCTTATACCTTTCAAAATACACATCGTGTACAATTTCCTTACAAAACATAGGCTACAGAGTTATACGTCAAGTATCCAACTGATTTTGAACTCCATTTACTCTATCAAACACAATTTTTAAGTTAAACATTAGATTAAATGTGTAGAGTTAGTGCCTAACTGTAGATATACTAAGGGTGTATATGTAATATACTCCACTATTAAATGCCATATAATTTTTTAAAACCTTGTGTTTTTCTGTAAATTTTTTCCCGGGGATCATATTTGGGCACTCAAGAAAGCTATAGATGGGGTTAGTTGTTCTATTAATTGAGGTGTCTTTAAGTGGGGCATAAGAATAAAATGGATAGAGTTTAATATAACCTTGACTAAGGTGTCTACTAATAGGTCATGAAAATTATAAAAAAATTGTTTAGTACTCCCTATACTAGGGTTCCTTCGAGCATGGAATGGGCATGCTATGGAAGGGGTTTGATAATCCCTTAATTATGGTGCATTCCCATGAGGTGAAGGGTTCTTATTCCTTAGATTCAGTACTTCCTCATGTGAGGTGACTTCTAGATAGTTGAGGTTCCACCACTATAACTCTTGATAGGTTATATTGGTATATAAATTTGAGTATTTTTGTTACTTAGAAGAACATGTTGATTTTACTAGTAACTAGAGGAATTGAATGAAATATTGTCTTATGTATTTAATTCTTCAGTTTAATGTATATTTGTGCATATTTTTATTTTAATAATTCTAACCATTTGGTATTATTTTTTTGATATGAAATATTGTGTTATTTTACTTTTTTTATCATGTAATTCTACTATATATCTTATACTCACCCCTACATGGGTGACTTCACCCACACCTATTATCTATTATACACATGATATAAAATTTGGAAATGACCTTGATGTTTTGATGATTGGTGGAGATTAGTAGTGATCAAAATTTATAGTTTAACTATGTGGTTGTATCAATATATTATTCATAGATGGTTTATCTATACTCCAACTGATACGTTTAATGATACTTTAGTTTTATGGGCATAAATTTTAACCTTTTTATGGTTTATGTATTTCCTTATCATTATAGATTTTATAGGTAATAATTTATATTATAATTATTGTAGTTAGTTCCATTTTTTATTTAATGGTATTATATTTCATACATGTGTGTGCATTGAGTATAGTTCAATTAGTTTAAGGCGTCCCATAATATTAGATATGCCTATATAGTGCTAGTCACCATCCCCTAATGTATTGGTGTAGGGTGTGGAGTGACAAACCCAATCCATGGCCTCTCCGGAGGGGTCATGATTGGTCATGTCATGTCACTATTGTATGTTAGTGGAATTTTCCAAGGGAATAGGTTTGTAGTTAATTATATGAGGAGGATTGGTTTGAGAGTGATGGTAATTATGTTAATGGGTTCTCAAATTTGTCTTTAAGGACACTGAACAAACTGATTTTGGAGGGTATGAATTATCAATTCACTATGAATCTAATAACATTCTTGTGGACATAGAATAATATGGAACCAGTTATAGGGAACATAGTACATGAATCATATAATAATTCTTATTTCATTACCTTGTCATTCATGAGTCATATTCTTATATATACTTTATTGACCAATGATTTCCTTGTTATGTTTTATGATTTATCCACACAGGCAGCTAGTTAGAGATTTGACATAGGTTTGAAATGTACCCATGCAAGTGGATGATCCTCTTTTATATGATAAACTAAGAAAACAGGCTTCTGTCGAGGGGTTAGTTAATGTGGTGTTTCCCTAGATCATGTGAGTGGTGGTTCCTTCACCCGTTGTACATCATGCAGACCCCTTCAGCGATGTAGGTAGTCATATTTACACCAACTATGAAGATTATTGTTCTGATAGTGTAGGAAAAGGATGTGTATATTCTGAATGCATTTCATGTGTTTTACATTCTGAGACTGCCTAGGTTTTGGCGTGATCCTCGCCTTTATATATCTGAGGATTGGATCAAGTTAGTTGTTTGAGTTTTTTCTATTATTTGGGATAACCTCTGACTAGATGGTGGTTCTTATAGCTTGTCTTCTTTTCAGCATACCATCCAATAGTATTTTTTGACTATTCAGACTCATGATTAAAAAATGAACCCTTATAAAGTGTTCTATAACATATTTATGGAGGAGTAAATTCTGTATATACTAAGTTTTATGTGCATCCAAAAGTAATTGGAGTTATAGTTGGGTATTATAACTATATCTAAGTACATGTTGAGAATCACTGATCTAATGTGGTACTCTCTTGACATGCTAAACAAAAGATTATTTTAGTTAGAAAAGTTCAATTGACACCTCCATAGATATATTCAAGTAGTAATTTTTCCTTTATATATCCCCACATATTTTGGTTACAAGTGTGGGAGTTGGTGATATATATCTTTCTAGTGGAGTTGCGATAGGATATGGGTGCTACCAACGGTCACCCAAGGGAAGAATCGTCAATTGTCATAGGTTGGTGTTATGAATCAATTTACTGGAACAAGATACATGCCCATTTTCATTCCCATACTAGTAGATTAGTGGTTCATGACTCGTATAGAATATACAGTTGACTGGGGGATATATGGTACCTTTTCTATCATGAACATGGTCATCTGGCATGTGACTACCCAGACCAATGTGTTGTAGATGGAATTCAAGAAGTTGATTAACCTCCATGATATCAGAAACATCGTGACCAAAGACCTTTAAAGGGTGGAGAATATGGACCTATGGGAGGTGGTTTTGGTGGAGGAACTAGTGGTGAAACTCTTATAGGAGTTAGAGGAGGATGACATTATCACCACTTCCACCACCACCACCACTAGATGGTCCCCTATAGGCTAAGAGAGATTTTTTATAGGTTCATGGATATATGTAGAATATAGATGGTTATGAATATTTCATTCTTGATATGATTTTAGGGATGAGTTTTTATACTCTATATTAGAACATATATTAGTAAACATTTCTAAAAGCCAATATTTTATTGTTATTTAACATTTCAAGAGTTATAGATTCAAATAGTGACCATATTCCATCCCATTAAACTTAAGACTCATAAGGTTAGTGATATTATACTCAATTACATCAACAATTTATTCGATCTCAAACTTATTAGAGTGAGGTTATCATGGGACCTCAAGGTTGCTACATTGAAGAAGCACAACATCAAACATATCATGGATTGGTTATCCACCATAAATAACATGAAAGACAACAACCATGAGATAATGACATGTATCTAGGATAGTGGGATGATATTTTATTTTGTGGAAAAGTAGGGCCTTATATTGAGAAGAGTGGGTTCTATGTGCATGAAGTTTCATCTAAGCACCCAAAATTCAGAAATTATGGATTTATGTGAAACTGATACATTAGGTAATTAGTTTTTATATATGTTGGAGGAGTAAATGGATGTTTTTTTCAAATAGGTACCAATATTTCTCCCTTGAATAGAGGTAGACTTATGCATCAATTTTTTTCTTAGGACAACTCTGATATCCTTTATAGCATATCAGATGACCATGGATGAACTAAAGAATCTACAGTTGTAGTCGTAGGACCTCATGAATGAAGGATTTATCAATGCCTCGGTGTCCCCTGGGTTGCAAACCTTTTGTTCACTAATAAGGATGATGAGATCTTATGACTATTTATTGACCATAGCCACCTTAATTAGGTGAAAATAAAGAATACATACAATCTTACAAGGATTGATGACCTCTTTAATTAGTGTAATGGAGTTAGGTAGTTCTGAAATATTGATCATAGGACTCACCAACTACAGGTTCATGAGGAGGATATTCAAAATATTTTCATTATATTTCATTATGACCACTAATAGTTTCTAGTGATAACATTTAGCATGAGTAATTACCTAGATATGTTCATGTATAGCATGAATCAGGCATTCCAAAAAAACTAGACCAATTCATAGATTTTTTTATTGTTGTCATTCCGATGTATTCAGCCTTAGAGGATGAGCAGGTAGAGTATCTAAGGATTTTCATAGACTTACTTTAAAAGCACCAGTTATATAGTAATATCTCAAAGTGATAGTTTTGGATTATATAGGTCCACATATATGGACACATTAACTAATATTTTTGTGTATCTATACACATGATAAAGAACAATATAGTAATATCTTAGTATCCACAAAATAATTTTTCTGATATTAAAATATTCCTTGGTTTATCAGGGTATTAATATAGATATATAAAATATTTCTCTCGGATTTTCCCCCATTACAACCCATACCAAAAGCATAACCCATTCTGTGGTTCATGAAGTTCCTAATAAAATTTTAGGAGCTGGAGTGGAGATTAATGAATTCTCATGTTCTGAGGTTTCTAGAGGAGGCTATTGAGAATGTTATGTTCTATGATGCCTCTATATTAGGACCAATTTTTGTGATAAAATAAGGGGTTAGTGATATCTTATGGATTCGGTAGTTGACACCCGATGAGAATAACTACCCAACCCATAATCTAGAACTGGAAGTGTTCATGTTATCCATAATGTATTTAAGTCACTATCTTCTAGGAGAGTGGTTTTCAATCTATAAGGGCCATTAGTATGATAACCTAGACCAAACCATCCAGTAATTACATTACATAAAAGAAAAATATTTCATAATAATAAAATAAAAAATACCTTTTAGAATGAAACTTCACTAGAAAACTCTATATCACAAGATAATGATCTTTATCTCAATAATAGGTAAGTATTCATAAGGGAATAGTCCTATAATGAATCTATCATAGAAGGATACACTCAAACTTTTTATTATAGAGAAAAACTAGATCATTCCTTGAATGTACCTCATGTGTTAAATTAAGCTTGAATTTTATTGGAACATAGAACTGATTCACTAATAAATTCTCAACATCTTCTGCACTTTAATTATCCATAATTTACATGGGTGGTAAACCTCCATAATTAGATTCTAAATCATAATCCAAAGAAGAGTATCCTTAGAATTATTTTGTTTCCCAACGTCTAGCAATGGGTAGTTTTAATATAAAGAGTAATCATGAAAACAACCACCATCTAGTTAATAGGTGTCTAAACCAGATGAAAAACATGACTAATAAACACTATCCATCCCCTTGTTACCTGAGGGTTCAGATTGACATGGAATATTGGAGGCCACTAGTGTTGAAACTTTAGAGAAAAACTGAACCTTCATATAATCTCATCCTGGTCTTGTGGGACTACCATCTACATAGTGGGCGGGTTAATCCCTGGTCAACTGGTGGAGTATATTCTATATTATCATGGGGAAAATCACATTATAAAGACCCTACACTAACACATCATAACTCAATTTTTCAGCAATTGAGGGCTAAATTTTTGACAAGGACACATCAAGACCCTACCACTTCAAATGATCTTAAAATCAATGGGGTTAAACCCTAGATTTAACAAGAGGGGGTATATTTTTTTAAGGATATATTGATGATTTGGATTAATTTGGACATGTATTAAACACAAATAACATGATATATAATGAATTTACCATCACATTTATAACCCACAAATAATTCATTATAGTCTTGATTCAAATAAAATGTTTTTAGAGTCCTGGTGAACGATTCATTGACTACCCATTCCTACACTCGGTTCCCTAGATTTTTATCCAACCTCAATACTCAATTATAATTTTATGCTAAATTTTTAAATACATTTGTCTGTCTAAAATCACATTGATATAGTTATAATATGACCTAACCCACCAAGTCATTGTATAGGCTTGCAGTAATCATATTATTCTACACCATGTTTTCCTCCAATATGTTAGGGGTTTATGAAGATCCACACGAAGGGATATATTACATGGGATAACTTATCCTGATAAAAACATTCACACAACCACATGAATCTAGAATAATATATATTAATTAATTAATATGAAAAATAATGATATGTGATATAATAATCATGTGTAATCTACTAAGAAATAAAATACTATGACGGATGTACTATCTGAAGATAGGAGAAATAAAAGTTCCCAATACCCAATATGAAAACAGAACTTAAAAAATATAATAAGGGGAACTCCATGTCACAATATCTCCTAACTCAACCCTTAGAATTCATCACCCTCAATAACCATTATTCTCTAAATGCACTAGCGCCATGTATAATGAATTCAACTCTAAACTATGAATTTTATGAATCGACAAAAAACATGTGGGTATGAGGCATGTATAGAGGTGAGTATTAATCTACATAGCAGGACACCCAAAAAATTAGGAATAAAATAAGAAGTTATATAAAAATAAGATAATCCCATATATGCTTTATGGATCAAAACAACCTAATATAGTGGGGAATCACAATATTCATAGATTAGTGATATTGAGATAATACCCAAAAATGAACCTATAGAAACAAAAATATAACTATATACAAAGCATCTAAATAATAAAAATTTCATATATTCCCTTGGTAATCATATAGGGAACTCACACCTAACTAGGGAATACATTCCAATTGAGTGGGCACCGATCCTTATTGAGTACTTTTTACTCATCTTGTATAATTTTTATCAACAAATTGAGTCATCTACTATATAGTAGGGGATCCATAACCCATCACTAATGGTGGTTACCTACCCAAATAATTGTTTAGAGTACCCCCACTCAGGTATTAATGTGTTTATAGGGTTTTCCTATATTTTTTTCTACTTTAAATGTCTTGTTTATTCCCCATAATCATCATTATGATGATAACAAATTCAAAATACAAAAAAATACTCATACATATCTCCCTATAATAAATAGATATGAACCTTTTCTTCTACATGGATACATTCTTAGAGTAGACTATAGCCTTTTCCAATTTTGACCCCAGTGAGAAGATATTAAAAACACTAAATATTATCTAATACACAACATGTACTATTTTTTACACTATATGTGGGACTCCACTTTTCATTAGGCACGTATCTTAAGTTCCATTTTATGTATTTTCAATAGACATGATTTTTTCCAATAGGGAACACAACATATGAAACCTTTAGACTAGGTGGGCATGTACTATAATGGTAGTCCTTGTCATATCTTTGAAATACATGACATTTACTCTAGAAACATGAAGTGCGAGTCTTTGGGGTAGACAATGTGTACGATGAATACATGTTGATGTGTATATTCCACTATACATAGAATATGGCCCATAGTTACACCACATGTGATATTTATTACCTTGAGTAAACCCTAAAACATCATTGAGCGACATACATGATATATGTTCCAGAGATTACATGGTGTGTAGTTAGGTGATATTATAAATTGAAGATGTTTTCATTATTTTTCACTCAGTGATTTACATATGTATCTTCCAAAATTTATTATAGTATTGATTGGTACTGACACCCATGGAGATTCTATCACACCTTTTTGATGTCCCACTCATGCTATTTCACTATCATCACCTTTTCCATGATGAATTATAAGAACCAAGCTATTGTTTTCCTTATCTAAGATATTATTGAGGTTTCGAATTCCATGGAATGACATCAATCCATAGTAGTGTTATAATTTTCGAAAATACCTTACATATAAACCAGATCGAATCTAGTCATCATAAATTGTTTAGAAATTCTGATCTATCAATGTAAAACCACCAACCATTATATAATTTTGTCACATATATATTTAGAAAAAAAATGTTTATGAAAAACCAAGGGGGAGATTGTGATGGCCAGTTATTTTTATTTTATTATTTATTATCACATGTAAAATATTATTATTCAATTTAATAATAATATTATTATTATTCTTATTTTTCTCACCCATTAAATATAATAACTAAGTATATAAATTGATTAAAAATATATTAGAATGGAAAATTATTTATAAACCACCAATAATTTTTTATCTCAAATAATTTTGTTTTTTCTCATCATACATGAATATATCAATATAAAATACAAATAAAAAAATATGCTAATGAAAATAATCCTCATTAATAAAATAATTAAATAGAAAAAATTATTTAAAATTTGATTATGGAAAGATTGTTTTTCATTCCACGATATCACCATTAGTGATATAAAATAATTTATTCATGTTATAAGATAGTAGCGCACTAAAAATGTGGCAATATGAATAATAAAGAGTTCCATAATGTTAGAGAAATGTCGATGCTCAAGCCTCAATCCTAAAACCACCACTATCATGTGATTTTGATTCTTCATCTAAAATTACCCATAAATGGTCGAATTATCCCTTGGGTTATTTATAGGAGATAATGATTAATCTCCTCAAGGGAGGGTTAGAAACATATATGTAACTTCATTTTTGATCAATCATTATTTTAAAATAAGGAAATGTAAATTCCTGGTTCAGGCCTCGAATTGTGGTCTAGAAAATTATATATCTTATTGGGAATCCCTTTTTCATAAACAATTGTGGTGTTAGAAATTCTATTTGAGCCTCTATTCATGAGATATTTATTTTACTCAAGAGTGTTACTGAAAATAATATATTTTATATATTGATTATTTCATCAAAGGCCATGGTCTCTTCTAAAAACAAACAAGCATAAAAACTACCTTTAAAAATATAATTAAAATAATTCAAAGGTATTTAATATGAAAATTTAGTTCAGTAAAATTATATTTTTTAATGTTCATCTATTCATGGATTGTTTTATTCATTGAATAGCATTGTGTACTATCTCATTCCTATTTTTAGGACTCATATGATTCTTTCATTTCTTATTCTATAGGATGTTGATTTAAAACTAATTTAATTTCAATAGGTCATGATTCTTATGATTCATATATGCTTTCATTATTTGTGGAGAACATATCTTTGTGAATGTTATGATGTTTTGGGTGGGATCAAAATTATTTATTCCTTCAATGCTTTCAGTAAAGCTTATATCTTAGGAGATATTATGTTTGAGGAAAAATCATTGAGTTATGCACACTATATTATGGTTTCAGGGAAGTGTGACAAGAACACTATGCGGTTATGATTGGGAATTGAGAATAGCATACTATGTTGTCATGTCTTAGTAATGAGACTGAATATATGGTTTTGATTACATGTTTTAAATTTGTTCCACATTGCTATATTATTCTTTTGATTCATGAATACATTATATTATGAATATCAAGTCATTATCAATGATATTAAGGTATTACTAATTAATAGTTCTTGTTTATATGATATTATTTATTTTAATATATAACATCATAATTTATGGTTATTTAACATTATTTTTTATAGGATCTTCTTGATCCCATCTTATTATCCCCTTACCAGGATTATAATAAACCCATTATTTAATGTATTTTCATTGGATATTGTAAGTGTTAAGGATATTATGACATTATTTTAAGTGGTTTTGATGAAAAATTTGTTAATATTTTATAGTATAGTATAGGACGATGATGTATTGTGATCCTAGTTCCTAAAAACTCTAAACTGTTGATCTTGGGAGTTGTTTATAATTCTTATGATGTATAAAAAGTATGTATGTTAAGAACTATTTTTTGAAGTGAGAATTTAAGGGAATCGCACAACTAACTCAAAATATTTTAGTTTTCCATTCCCTACACCACAACTGTCAAATTTTGGTAGTCTTCTCAAAGTAGAATAATTATATCATGAATCCTTGTGAGGTGAACGTTATAATACCTTACCCTATATCAAAAGATAAGGAATCTAGGTTTTCCTTATAATTATCAAAATCTTTAAATAATAATTACAAATAGGCTATGAAAGATGATATATCTATATAGGTTGTTATAAGATCTTGGGTTTTTAGGTGATAGGTAATCTCTGATTATTATGATTTATAAATTCTAAAATATTAAAGAATTGAATATCCCCTCCAATATTGTTGAACATAATTCCTTTTTTCTTAATTATAAAACGGATCTTGTGGTAATTTTAGAAACTATATTTTCCAAAGATAATATTGGAAGTATTAACTCATTTTATAGGAGTTTGAAGTTTTCATATAAGAAAAATTATATGTTTTCTATGATTGGTAATATTCTCATTCACTATAATCTAGCGAAAATTATTATTGAGTAATTATATCTATAAAATAATCTTTTCTATTAGAAAATAATTTATATTGGTAAATCCATCATTAAATCATTTTTAAGATTGTAATGATAAAGTTATAAGAGATGATTTATGGTCAGAGTGTCATAATATTTATTTTTGATATTATTTTTGATGGATTTTTTAGGAACAAATTATACTTATTCAAGTTGTTAAATATATATGAAACTGTAATCAGTATCATTCATTTTTTAAAATAGAGACTATCTAAAATAAAAATGAGTAAAACATCATATATTGACAATAAAAATCCTCTTATATTCAATCACACTATAACATATTTGGTCTTCCCTGATATACCCTTAGACTATTTAAAATAATATCTTGGGACTTATTGTGAAGCTGGTGAAATGTTGTGGGTGATGTAGAGCCTCAAAAATAATATATTTACATATATTTATATAATATTTCTATCTCACGAATTCTCATTATTGAGAAAATTATTTCCCTTTTAAAAGGATAATTTTATAGAAATTTTATCACCATGGTTGATTCGAAGGCATAATATTTTCCCTATGATTGGTATAATTACAATTCACATTAGGGAACCTAGAAGTTGGGCATTATTGGTGGATTAAGGTATTTATTTTTTAAAAAAAAATTAAATGAATTTTTAATATAATAATTATTTCATTAATGTGTTAATTAATCTATTAAAGTAGATCTAATCCCTATTTATAGATAAAATGTTTTAATCCTGGGGTTTTCCAAATAAACCCTAGTATTTGAGTGACTTTATTGGATGGTGATTGGGGGAATGAGAGAATGTAAAAGATTTAATAAATTATGAATCACCAATATGCATGAAAATTGATGAAAAAATTATTATAATCAATAAAAAAATCATGACTTAGGGTAGGGTTTTTTTGGATGATGTTCTTCATTCGACATGATTTTTAAGCATGGAATAATTATTCAGTTTTTAATTTCCAATTCACATGGCCCCATTGGTTTAGATTTTTCGAGTTATCATATAATTTAATGGTTTTAAAATACCCTTCTCTACTCTATGAATTATGCATCCACAATTGGTTTTTAAGTCATGTATTAGAAAAAAAATTCAATCTCACTTTTGATGTTCTATTGATTTCCCCCACCATTCATTTTGATATCATCGTTGTCCATTAACATGGATAATGATTAGTTGATTTTATATCAAAATGACATGTAGTTAAATATAGGGACATAAATATTAATTTTAGTACTCAGTGAGAGTATTTGGGTTGTATGGTAGGATTATATGTTTTTTCTTACATTCAATGGCATAAATGGATCATTATGAGCTCACAGTAGCCATGGGTGATGGAAGACTCATATTAAAAATGAGAATAGAATTATGAATCCTAATTGCATCTAAATCTAGAAAAAAATGGATCATTATAGGTTATGAGTTCATAAATATATTGATCGATGAAGTTTTGAGACTATAGGAAGTCTTAATAAATGATGATGGCATGATAAGTGGAGAAAATCATGTAAATGATATAAATGATGACTACACTATGTGTATTTTGGAAAAAAAATGGTAACTGTAATACATGGATGTGGAGGATAGGTTTTAAAAAGGATTTAAATATATAACTCTATACATGATAACCCACACACTATGAACCCCTAACTATCTTCAATGGAATATACATAGAGTACACACCTAGGTGGTCATCTGGAGTCACATTCCATGTGGATTTGGACCACACACTGTATCCCCTTGGTGGAAAATGGTTTCTTTTCATATTATTATCTACACCATGTAAGATAATTGGAGTTATTGTACATGTAACTTTCAAAAGAAACATATTGTAATCTATACATACAAAATATAGGCTAGAGAGGTATACATCGACTATCCTACTGATTTCACATGCCATTTACTCAATGAAAAAATCATTATAAGTTGACCTTTAGATGAAATGTGATGACTTAGTGCATATCTATAAATTTACTAAGGGTATATATGATATGTAATCCACTGGTACATGCCACTTAATTTTTTTAAACCTATTTATTTTTTGTAAATATTTTCTCGATGGTCATATTTGGGCACTCATGAAGCCTATGGATGGGGTTAGTTGTTCCCTTATCTGAGGTGTCTTTAAGTGGGGTGTAAGAATTCAATTAATGGTGTTTCATGTTCCCTAGATTGAGGTTTCTACCAATAGGGTACGAATATTATAAAAACATGGTTCAATTCTCCCTATACCGGGGTTACTTCGAGTAGGGAACATGCATTATATGGATGGGGTTTGATAATCTCTCAATTGGGGTTCCTTCCAGTGAGGTGAAGTGTTGTTTTTATATGGATTTGGTTCTTACTTAAGTTATGTGTCTTCTAGAAAGGAAATATTCCACCAATAAAACTCTAGAGAGGTTACATATGGATCTGCATTTGAGTATTTTGGGTACATATAAAAACATGTTGATTTTACTAGTAATTAGATGCTCTAAAGGAAACATCTTATTATTTATTTAGTTTTTCACTTTAGAGTATACATGGGATTGATTTTATTGGACTACATAACACCTTTTAGTTTTATGGTTTTGATATGAAATAATCATCTTATTTTCCTTTTTTTATTTTTAAGTAATTGTACTATGTATCTTATGCTAACCCCCACATGGGTGAATTCACCCACCCCTATTGTGTCTTATGCACATGATATTAATTTTGGAGATGACCATGGTTTTTTGAGTATTGGTGGAGCTTTGTAGGGCTAAAATAGTACTGTTTCAATAACTGTTTGTATCTAGATATTATTCCAAGAAGGGTCCTCTATAATCCTTCTGATAGGTTTAATGATTCTTTAGTTTTTTTTGTATAAATTTTAACCGCATTTTTCTTATAGTTTATGTATTGTATTATCCTTGAATATTACATGGGTTATTGTACATATTATATACATTTTAGTTAGTTCCATTTATTTATTTCATGGTATTATTTTCCATACATGTTTGTGAATTGTGTATAGTTAAATTAGGATATGGGATCCAATAATGTGAGATATTCCTACCCTAATCTAGTAACTAGTCCCTAATTTATTGGAGAAGCGAGTGGGGTGACAAAAAAATCCATGGATTCTCAGTAGGGGTCATGGTGGGTTATGTCACATCACTATTGTATCAGAGTGGGATTTTCCAAGGGAATTATTTTGAACATAGTTGTCTGATGCATATTGTTTTGGGAATTATGGTAATGATGTTAATGGGTTCTTTATTTTTTTCTTTCAGGCCATGGAGCCAAGTGATTGTGTAGTTTATAAGAAATCCATTCATTAGGGATCTAATAATGTGCTTGTGGACATGGAATACTGAGGAACCAGTTATATGAAACATAGTACATGAATCATATTGGAATGTTTCTTTAATTACCTTGTCATTCATGAGTAATATTTATATATATGATTTATTCACCATGGATTATCTTGTTAAATCATAGGATTTATCTATGAAATAATCTATTTAGGTATTTGAGACTGGGATGGAGTGTACTCAGGCTAGTGAATAAGCCACTTTTAGATAATAAACTAATCGAACAGGATTCTGTATAGTATCCAGTTCATGCAGTGTTTCCCTTGAGAAAGTGAGAGGTGGTACCTTCACCTATTGTATAGCATAAACACCCCCTTCAGTGGTGTGGGTAGTCATATTTCCACCAGCTGTGAAGATGATTATTTTGATAGGGTAGGATAAGAATGTGTATAGGCCGAACACATTTCATGAGTTTTATTGTTAGAGACTACCTCTGTTTTTCGGTGATCCTGGCCCTTATGTATTAGAGGAATGGCTCGAGTTAGTTGTGGAATTTTTTCAATTATTTTGGATAACCTCGACTATATGATAGTTCTTACTGCTAGTCTACTTCACAGCATATCTTCTACTAGTCTATCTTGATCATTCAGACTCATGATGTGGAAATTAATCCTTAGAAAATGTTCTAGAACCTATTTTTGGATGTTTCCTTTCTAAAGATACTGAGTTTTATGCATTTCCATGTTTAACTAGAGATATTATAGGGTATTATAACTATATCTAAGTATATGTTGAGAATCATAGATCTGATGTGGTACTCTCTCGACATGGTACACGTTAGATTATTTTACACAGATAAGTTTGAGTGAGGCCTCTGTAGATATATTCAATTTAGAATTGTTCCATTATGAATCCCCACTTATGTGGGGTATTAGAGTGAGATTTGGTGATGTAGATCTTTCTAGTGGAGGGGTAGAAGGTGAAAGGAGATATCGGTGTTCACACAAGGGAAGAATCATTAATTTTAATGGGTTTGCGGTATGAATCATATTACTTACACAAGATACATTCCCTTGTTCATTCCTATAACAGTGGATCAGTGGTTTATGACTCACATAGAATATCTAGCTAATTTGGGGATATATGTTTATTTGTCTTTTGGGAACACATCCATCTTGAATGTGATTATCCAACCTAATTTTTTGTATATGGTAGTAATGAAGTTGATGGAAGACCATAACAAATATAAAATCATAACAAAATACCTCTCAAGGGTGGAGAGTATGTCCCAATGGGAGGTGGTTTTGAAGGAGGATCTGGTGGTGCAATAGCTATAGAAGATAGATGAGGATGACTTTATAACCCACATCCACAAACACCACCGTCAGGTGGTCCCCTATAGGCTAATAGGGATGGTGGTCAGTGTCATGGATAAATGTAATATATGGAGTGTTATGAATATGTCATTCCTAAAAAGATTTGTGGAATGATTTTTTTTCTAATCTTTATTAGCACATGTATTAGTAGAATTTTTTGAAATCCATTATTTAATTTTTGTGTCCAATGTTCAAGAGTTATTGATTCAAATAGTGACCCTATACCATAACATTAAACTCAAGACCCATAAAGGAAGTGATAATATGCTCACTCACATCAATAAGTTATTTGATCTCATACTTATTATAGTGATCGTATCATGGGACCTCATTGTGGCTACCATTAAGAATCACAACATCATTCATAGTATAGAGTGGATATCCACTATACATGACCATATAGACTTTCACCATTAGAGAATGACATGTACCTGGGAATGTAGGACGATCAATTGAGAGGAGTGGGGTCTATGTGCATAAAGTTTCATCTGATCACACAAAAGTTAGAAAGTATGTATATATGTGCCATTGACACATTATGAAATTAGTTTCCAGAATTGGTGGAGATGTACATGGATGTTTTTTCCTAAGAGGTACCAAGATTTCCCCCTCAAGGAGAGGTAGACTTATGCATCAATGTTTCTCACAGGACTACTCTGATATACTCCATATCTTACTAGATGACCATAGATGTAAAAAATAAGTGTAGGACCTCATAAATAAAGGATTTATCAATACTTGTGTGTACCCCTATTTAGCTATGATTTTTTTCACAAAAAGGGAGGATAGGATACTATGACTCCTTGTTGACCATGGCCACCTTATTTAGGTGAAAATCAAGAATAAATGGAGTCTTTTGAGGAATTATGACCTCTTTAACTAGTTAAATGCTGTGAGTTAGTACTTAAATATTAATCATATGTCTATATATCACTAGATATGAGTCTATGAGAATTAAATTTCAATGATTTCATTAGGATTTTGTTACGAACAATAAGAGTTTCTAGTGATAACTTTCAACATGAGTAATTCCCTAGATATGTTCTTTTACATCATGAATCCGGACATTCAACATTTCTTGGATCAATTAATATTTTTTTTCATTAATGACATTTTGATATATTCATCCTTAGAGGATGGGCATGCAAAGTATATAAATATTGTCTTAGACTTACTTTGGGAGCACTAGTTATATGGTAATATTTCAAAGTGTTAGTTCTGGATTGGATAGGTCTAAATATTCGGAAACGTTGTCTCTAAATGTGGTGTATATATAAAAAAAAATATTTAGGTAGTGATATCTCAGTATCCATAAAATCATGTGTTTTATATTCAATGTTTCATTGGCTTATTATGGTATTAAATGAGATATATAGATTATTTCTCTAGGATTCTAGCACCCATTACTACTTGTAACAAAAGGGTGACCTATTTTTGTGGTTCAGAAATCTCTACGTAAATTTTTATGAGATGGAGTGGATATTTATGAGTGCTCATGTTCTAGGTTTCCATAAGAGGTTGTTGAGTACGTTGTGTTCAATGATTCCCCTAGAGTATGGAATAGTTGAGTGCTAATACAGTTGTGGGGACTGATTTATTATGGTTCTAGTACTTGATACCCCATGAAAATAAGTACATGGCCCATGATATAGAACTAGAATTGGTTTGGTCATCTATAAATTATTGAAGGAACTATCTTATAGGAGATCATACTTTAGTCTATACGGACCACTAGTAGGATAACCTAGACCAAACCACTTGGTAATTATAGGACATAAAAAAATATTTCAATATAATAAAATACCAAAGACCTTTTAGGTTTATGGTTATGCAATATTAAGACATTACATTTACTAATATAACTCATTTAATTTTAAATAATAGAATTTTCCACAATGAGAAATGTTTTATTCATAGATATTCTTCAACATCTCCCACAAATTCTCCACATAATGAACTTTCCTATACATTACATTTTTTATTATATTCATAACATGGGGAATGGAAGAATAAAAAAGGGGTGGATTATAATTCTCATTAAGGGTAAACACAAGTGTTATTAATCTAATATCATAAGTATTCATGATATAAACATTTGGGTATACTTATTGAAGTTATATCCAAGAAATAATATTTCATAAATCATGGAATAATTCTCAGAATAACATAGTACATGACTCAAAATAGTATGGAAATATAATTCAGTAAAAATTATCCATGAGATCATAACATAGTCATAAGAATAATAAAAAAATGGTGACATCCTTCAAATATTCCATAAACATGAGCATAGAAAATATTGTGAAAAAATATCCCTACATCACATTCATACAAAAAAATTGAACAAAACTTAATACATCTAATTATCACTTTTAACATGTGAATAAATCTTCATGTATCTCATTCACACAAAAAAAAGTTGAAAACAAATATTCTATAATCTCATTCATGCTACATTTTAGCATTTCATGTGACATGAAACCCTAACCAATGCATTAGAGGGTGATATAGGACCCCTCATATCATTATCTGTACATATGAGTGCCATATAAAATAAAACATTCATAATATCATAAAGAACCTTAAAGGAATTATAGATGTGATAATATAAATTTTTTCACAAAACCGTTTAAAAATTGTTACAAACGATGAAGTTCATGTTACATTCAAAAACATTTTTGAGAATGGAAGGAGAATAGTTTATAAAGAACTTTACAATTAAAAGAAACATTAAATAGGTGAGCCTTGAAAATGGTATATAATTTTATTAAAGATAAATTTGAAACACTTTGAAAGCCTTTTATTTTAAAAATACTGTTAAATTATAGAGCTTTAAAAAGACACAAATGTAATAAAAAATAAATAGGGATTGGAACATAGAAACATTGATTACTAATTTATGGAAAAACCTTTTCAATATTTTGAAATCCATTTTTGAAAAACCCACATAGTAAATAAATAGTAAATATTACATTTTACAAGTGGAGAAAGGAAATATAGATGTCACATGAGTGAATGTGAATTTTAGTTTCTATGTAAGAAAGGAAAAATGGGATTAATTTACATGGGAATAGATGAAATACATCTTTAAATGAGTTTATTTTTTTTATTAAAAACATTTCAAAATTATAATAAAAAATTTCATGTATAAAACATTTTTTAGTTAAAAACAACAATTTCCCTAGAGATAAAACATGAAATATCTTATGAAATAGGAAATAGATGGAATTATAAAACATATAATAATAAAACTCAATGAGTAAATTTTAACTCAAAAAAATAAAATTTGATTTTAACTAATTCTATAAAAATATCCTAATTCATGAATAAAGGGACATTTATATATGATTATGTGCTAAAAATGTAAAACCCCATAAAAATGATAAATTACCATATAATAAAATTAAATGGAAGAATACACACAACTTATATGAAATAAGTTCAAGAAGAACAATCATAACTCAATGAATGAGAATTTAGTTTCAAAAAACAATTATGGTAAAGGTGTTAATAAAGTGGTGAATAAACCATATAAAATAAATTATGGTGTGCAATAACAAACTTGTCTCATGGATTTGAAACTAAGACAATGAAACCCTTCCAATTATAGGAACACTCAATTAAAAATCTCTTGAAAGAGAGAGTGGTGTAAATTGACATTAAATTACCAT
This sequence comes from Viscum album, assembly GCA_963277665.1. Taxonomy (NCBI): domain Eukaryota; kingdom Viridiplantae; phylum Streptophyta; class Magnoliopsida; order Santalales; family Viscaceae; genus Viscum; species Viscum album. The sequence goes on from OY728152.1 coordinate 1,650,297,764, forward strand.
GAATAAATGAACTATCATTATTTAACATCTCAACTAATAAGAGTTTACACCACTTAAAATAAATTAGGTTAATAATAAAAAACATGTCTCAAAGTAAGGAATTTCAAATGAAAAACCCTTACCTTGAGTTTCAACTATCTTAGACTCACAATGACATATGTATAATTAAAATAAATAACATAAAAACTTAATTAAGGTCCATATTCAAATTTATTACCCTCTATAATCATTATCTATATTACTTCCTTACAAATATAATAATAAGCTATAGCTATTTTCACTAACAAAAGTTAGAATGTTTTTTTATTGGTATCATTAAAATATTTATAGTGTTGATTCATACTAAAAGGATTCAGTTGAATCATTAACTATTTATTAAAGATTTAGTAGTCATTTTTTCTAATTATTAGTTAATTATTGTTATTATTGAGTAGTCATTGTTTTCCAATTATTACTTAATCATTGTTTGTGAAATAGAAATGAGATAATCTAGTTTCGGTGTATTTAATGATCAATAGGTGATATATTAATACATATTAAAAATATAAAAAACATATTTATAGAATCATTAATAAAAATTAAATTAATTATTATTACGTGATATTATCATTATATTAAAATCCTTAATCATTCATGATATAAATACTATAATATCATTCATGTAGGTGGTAAAACTAACCCAAATGGTAATGTTTGATAATTACATCATGAGTAAGGGAATATATTTAGATAATAATAGTATATAAAATTAAAATTCTTAAACATATCCTAATTATAATTTTTTCTCAACAAATCTATTCTTACAACCATCAAATATGGGTGGTGATTAAAAATGTAATTCTCCATTCGTAGAGGTAGTATCCCACCCTACTCATAGATGATGATCCCATTTCTCAATAAATGGACAACATGTCAGTATATGAAAAATGATCATTTGTAGAAAAATATTGGCAATATATTTATTCATCAAATCCATCCTTGATATAATCCTTGATAGGTGGTGATGATAAATGAACAACATCATTTCATGTATGCGTCAATCCACATGTACTCATGAATGATGTTATCATGTTTTCATAGTTGATATAAAGGATCAACATTTTTTAGACAAGTTAATGTAATAAAATTTTAGTATAGTGATGATACTAATTTAATTATATTAACAAGGTTAGAGAGTGTTATGATAGTGAAAATTATTAAGGAAACTCTAATAATAAGTGTTTACACATGTCGAGGATTTGAATTTTTACTATGAATTATCCTTTTAAATGAGGGACTTATGATACGTAATAGTGACTTAAGGGTTTTGGATATAGTATAGAGTTGTATAATTATTTATGTGAAAGTTTTTTAATGAGAAATTAAAAGGTGAAGGTGAGTATTGAAGTTGTGTAAGTGTTAGATCTTATAAGTGAATAGAAGGGTAGATTTGGAAGTAACCCTTACACTTTTAATGATATAATGTTACTATTTAAATGTAAACAAAATAAATATAGAAAAATTTTTGGTAAAAGTTAGTGTAGGCATGCAATCACCTCAACCTATAATTTTTTTAGACAACCTTGAGTGTTTTAGGTCTTTTTCTTTTATCTTTTTAACTTTTAATGTAATTTAATTTTATCTTGGTAATTAGTTTTTATCCTCAGTAATTAGTTTTAATGAAAAATAATAATAATATAATTTTTACCAAATTTGATCTTTATAATTTCAAATTTTTATGTCATTTCATCAAATAAAATTTTTAAGTGATTGAAATGTAAATTTAATAATTAGCACATATAACATGTAAAAAAAATTTATAAAAAGTTTTTTTGAGATTAAAATTTATAGGAAAGAAAAATCTATCAAAATTATAAATTACCATAAAATTGGTTTATTATAATAAAATAAATCGTATAAGGTATTCTTGGAAATCCAAAATTGAATATCACCTTAAAAATAATTGATTCAAAGAAAAGACAAAATAAATTTTTATTATAGTAATATGTAATAACCCAGATTTCCCTAAGCTATTCCTATGTCGAAATCTAGTGTTTATGGTGTTCTTGGAGGCAATGGTAGCTTATTCCAAGAGTTAGCCAAAAACCAGTTTGAATCATTCGCATTGGTGAGTCAGGGGCCTCAGCATCAATGATTCAGGGGATCTAGCATCTGTGATTGAGGGGAATTAGCATCGGTGATTTGGGGGAATCAGCATTATTGAGTCATGGGAATCAGCATTGGTGATTCACGGGCATCGACATCGGTGACTTGAGGCCTCGGTTGGTCACATCGTCAGTAGGTCAGGGTGTCTGTCAGTCGAGGTTGTTAGTGTCGGTGATTTGAAGGCATCAGTGAGTCATGGAGTCGATGAGTCATTGTGTCGGTAGCTCAACATCAGTGGATTAGCACCAGTAGGTCACGTTAGTAGCTTACCCATTGGTTTCTCAGCATCTTTGACTCACCCTTCAAAGACTTATTTCCATCTTTTCAAATTTTTCCCATTTTTTCCAGTTTCATCCCTCGTACATTTTTTATAATTTAAACCGATTTTAAAGCCTTATTTGGGTGTTTTTAATTGAGTTTCAAAGTATTTTATGTATATCTTTAATATCCTAATACTCTAGGGGATTTTATATACTCAAGCCATGTAAATATTAACCATGATCAAACTTTAATGTCCCTTGAAAATGTTTCTCGTTCAGTTGATATAGGATCTATCTCTTCAAAGCTGATATCCTCTCTTCCTTAGACCCTTTAATTATTCCCTTGGTTCACCCATATCTATCCCCTCCTTGGAGTCATTCATCTGTGAGTAAGTCATCATTGGTTTTTATTGGAGTTTTTTCCGGCTAATCATGTGATCCCATGTTCTTGGAATAAGAGGGAGTTTTGGCCACCTACTATTCTAGGTAGGGATTTCCTCTACTTCTCTTTAATTGTTCATCATTTGGGGTGGGTGTAATAATTATTCATTGCGAATAACGGGTGAATAATTTTCTAAAAATGACAAATAAATAAGAAGTATGATAAAAAGATAATGGGGTCAATGAAATAACGGGCTGAGAGTGGTTTGATGTTGATTGCATGCTTTAATTATTATCCTTGATTATTTTATGGTTGTTTACTCTATATGTCTTCTAAAAATCATGTAATTTGGTAGTCTTTTCTTGTGTACAAGTGATGTTCTATTCTGTCATGATACTTAATAAATGGTTGTAACATGAAATTTTCCGTCTCACGTATACTTGGCTAATTGAAATGGATTCCCAAGGATAAAAACCCTTCTGGGATCACCCCGATTTATCAAAGTGGACTTAAAGAACAATTTTTAATAAATATGAATATCTCATATTTGATAGGTGTGGATGAGTATTGTGTTTTGTTGGGTTGTGGTTTGATGGTAGTTGATGTGGGCTTGGTGTGTGGGGTAGTACAGGTGGTATGTTGGAGTATCAGGTTGAGAGACTGCTTAATTGTGGAATGGATGGACTTGTAGGTAGTGGGAATTAATTTTTTTGTGTTATGGACATCAAGTGATGTTGGGTAGTGGGATTACAATGTGGTTATGGAATTTTTATCCAGTGGGACTACATCTGAGAAATGTTTGGGCAAAAGGGTTGTAGGGGTGGGTTGAGTCGTGACCTCATGTTTATAGGTGTATCAGGTTTTTTGTTATTGTGTAGATGGGATTCTAGGTTTGGTTTTGTGGTAATTCTTGTGTGTTATAACTTTCAATAATGATATTTGGTAGTGGTTTAACAGGTGTCCAGGGAAAAAGGCAGTGTGTAGTGGGACTGCAAGTTGGTTGTTCTCAGTTTTTTTATGAGTGGGTGTTAAAATTGAAATGACTTTCCTGGGTCCCTCTTGCCTTGTTCAATGTTGTGTTAAGTAGCTTCCTTGAGTAGTGATGGAAAAAAATAAACTGAACCCACTTAATAAATAAATGGAAAATTTTTGAATGAAAAAGGGTTTGGGTTTACACTTTGGTTCTGGCTATTTGGGTGGTTGTGCATATAGGGGTAGCAGCAAAAGTGGTTATGGTGGGATGGTTGTTTGTTTTGGGACCCATAGGTTGGGTTGAGTGTTTATTTACTTATATGTATAAATTTTAGTTCCTTGTGATTTCTATACGCACCCCACCCTTGTTGTGCACCATGTGCTAAACACCCCATTTCATGGAGGAGGGTGTCTTTCCCAACATCCTAGTGGGAGGTGGTTAACTGATTACTAACTTTCTTCCTCAATCCCTCTTTGGAGTTCATACCTATCAAGCATATTTGGGTGGGCTATAATGGCTTGGGGATTACCATAGTCCAAGATCCTTCAGGAATGTTTGTTATGGATGAGGGGCTCAGGTGTTTATGGGTCATGTTTGTTTTCTCAAGTGTCTTCGGGATGAGGCACAGGTGTCTTCGGGCGAGAGGTATGGTTGTTGTGGCCCATTTGTCTAAGGGAAGGATGGGTGGTGTGGTTTGAGTCTAAGATGTGTTTGAGTATGTTGTATTAGTGGGGTAACATTTCTGAAGATTGGTAGCTTCAAGATGTTAGCTCTTACGAATGAATAGTTAACTAGTAGGAAAGTGGTGCGAGGTACCCAAATGTTTATGTGATTATACTACTACATTACATGACTTGCATTAATTGGTGAGTGTTCCATGTTGAGTCTAGTCTAGTTACTAATCCTTGGTAGCTTATTTGAGGTTCTACTATTTTCTCATAGGTGAATTAATATGTTCCTCCACTTATGCACGGGTGGATTTAGTTTTCTTACTGGGTATAGTTGTATAATCACCCAACATTTGTAAAAAAAATTAGGTTTCTGAGAGGACTTTGAGGATTATGATGGACTTTACTAGCTTTTACTATGGGATATTTTCTATGCTGCTACTAAGTATCTTTCTTTGGTATTTTTTTAGTACTTTGGAAGTACTTTCGTCGCAGTTTATATTTAAACAATGCATGGGTTGGATATTTGGTTTCCTTTATATAACTTTTTGGTGATGTTTGGGATGTTTATTATCTTATCTCTTGATCATGTTTTCATTAAAAATGGTAATTTCTTCCATTTTTTGTGAGATTCTATACCCTTAGTTCTAGTCTCTACTTCAGAGCCTATTGAAGGAGGGACTTGGGGGGTCATTATCTCTCCTTCATCTTGAAGAAGGAAGGGTATGACACTTTGTTTTCCCTTCACTCATCTTGAGGTAGGTGGGTCATGAAAGAATGGTATCAGAGGTTAATGGTTGAGAGATAGGATAGAGTTCGGAGTTAGGAATAGTGAGGATTGCATGGGATGGTAGGGAAATGGTGTTGGACAATATTGGTGTATGAAATTGGTCGGGGAAGATAGGATAGAACACTGGATTTTCAGCCCCCCTATGTTCTGATGCAAGGACACTAGATATACAGAATGGCCAAGTGAGGCTACACTAATTATAGGGTAGACACCCTAGGAAAGGTACATGCATCCTAACGACTTTTTTTATTGTGTGTATTGGGGGTTTTTGGAATTTAATTTAAATAAAGAGTTAAAATTAATCTTAAAAGTATATTTCCATACTAACCGGGCTTAAGAGTTCCTTGTATACTTTTTTTAGCTATGGAACTAGGACATCACCCACGTTTGGTATGAGAAGTTTAGGCCTAGAATGATTACCAGGTTGATCAGTGGAGGTCTGATCGAGAAGAGGAAGATGACTTGTGGAAAAATACCCTTCATTATTTCCAACAATATACCCTAGGTAAGTAAGAGGGAAACGTTTCAGACTCAGAGACAGAGGGAAGTCTTTAGGATCTAACAAGCACATTTACCTTGATCCATGCTTTGAGAGAGTACTGAGTTCCTCTAGAAGTGATCCATATGTGAGGAGTGGCACGTCATTGGTGGAATCATTACCTCAGGGAGTGGAAGAATACTGATGTCTCATGGGATGAATTTGAGAAAGAGTTTCGTCCAGAGATCCTTTCCTCGAAAATGAAATATCAGAAGAGGTAGAATATGATCTCCCTCTAGCAGGGGAGTATGTAAGTGAGGGAACTGGGGATCAGGTTTAATAATCTCCTATGCTTTACACTAGATCTCTTTCTAGATGAGGAGTCGTGGGTGAGATGCTTGGATGAGTCACTCTGAACTTATCTTTAGTATGTCGTCACTCCCTTCACCCTACCAACATACTTTGAGGTTTATAATAACGGAGACGTATTGGAGATGATTCACTCATCAGGAGGTGTACCATAAGAGGGGAGTCGGCTGATTTCATTAAAGGGGAATTCATTCAACAATAGGTCTTCGGTGTCAGGGCCTCCCAAATTTTATCTAGCGGCGAGTATGCCTCACATGTTCCTGTTTCAATCTCTTGGTCATAATCCTTTCACAATGGGCCTGGGACTGAGGTGCATTATCTGTCTAGTTCATGGATATCTTTGGAACCAGTGCCTAGTTCGAGTTCAGTATGGTGTGGGTGGGCAGGTTAAGTTTCAACCTTAGCAGAATTAGTTGTTGGTAAGTCCTTTCTAAAAGAAGGGGCAGCGGGCTCCCGCTCCATCGAGGGTAGACGGTATTGGAGGAGAAAAACCTTAGGGTTCTCCTTAGAGACCTATACTATGGTGTGGTTGCGGAGGTGCTCTACAATAAAGGGGTAGTGGAGCTGGGTGTGGGTAGTTTCATGCCACTAAGGTAGCAGTTCCATTGGGTCTGGAGGTTGTTTGAGGTACGATCAGTCTGTTTAGCACTCTTTCTTGCGCATTGTTTAATTTAGCAGCCTCACACTCCATTATAGGTCCCAGTCTAGAACATACATTGGTAATGGACATCAAGAGGCTTCTCATGGCCATGGTATTGAGTACACTATTTGGAGGCCAGACCAGTTTGTTTGATGTTTGCCAATGATTTAGACTAATGTTGGGGCCAGATGAATTAAGTGGAGATCTTTTTCTACTACAGATGCAGCCGTATGAGGTCATCCTAGTCATTGACTAGTTGTTTTATGTTCATGTTGGTATCTACTACTTCTGAATAAGAGTCATGTTTTTAGATATGTATTTTCAGTGTGTATTTTTTATTTGTGGGTGGAGCTATCATATGGCCAATCGGTGTGTGGAGCCTTTTCTCTTCTTGTCAACCGAGCTATCGGTAGGATCTATAGACAAAGAGTTGATGGAGGTTCCAAGAGTTTTTGGGGAGTTCCTAGAATTTTTCCTTGATAGGTTGTGAATTTACCCCCTCAATTAGATGTTGATTTTGTAAAATAATTGCAATCCATTGCCCGTCTGATTTCGATGTCTCCATATCGAATGGAACCTTCTGAGTTGTGGGATTTGCAATTTCAGGTTGACTTCCTGATGAAAAAGGTTTTTATCCAACCATGTATGTCACTATGGGGTGCTTAAATATTTTTTATAAAGAATAAAGATGGATGCCTGAGGTTGTGCATAGAATACTAGAGACTGAACCAGGTAACAGCCAAGAACGGTTACCCCCTTCTGAGGAAAGATGATCTTTTTGACCAGTTGGGGGGAGATGGTCAGTTATCTATGATCAATATACAGTCTAGATATCACTATTTAAGTGTGAAGGAGGGTAACATCCTGAAGACTTCTTTCAGATGCATGTATGGGAACTCTGAATTCATGGTCATTCCCTTCGGTGTTATGAATGCACCAGTCATGTTCATGGGGTGTGTGAACTATATATTTTGCAAGCTCTTGGATAGGTTCATTGTCATGTTCATCGACAACATCCAAATCTATTGAAAGTTAGAGGAGGAGAAAACCAATTATCTAAGGACTGTCTTAGAGGTCCTCCAGCACCACCATCTCTATGGTAAGTTTTCCAAGTGATAGTTCTAGACATGAGAGGAGCACTTACTTATGCATGTGGTGTCTCAACAAGGGATAGTAGTGGACCCATTAAAGGTCAAGGTAGTTGTTTCTGGGGCAGCACATAAGAATGTGGAAGAGGTTCACTACTTCATGGGTATATTAGGTTATTACTAAAGGTTTGTACCCAACTTCTCTAAGGTTGCGGATCTATTTATGGATTTGAATAGAAAATAATGGGCCTTCGTATGGAGTGAGTATTGTCTATCATCTTTCAACTGCCTAAAGGGATGGCTAGTTAGTGACCTAGTGCTTAGGTTTCGAGAGAAAGGGGTGATGTTCAAGGTGTTCTATGAAACTTATGGTCTAGGATTAGTATGTGCGCTAATGCAGTAGTGGGGAGTGATCTATTATGGGTCTAGGAAGTTACTTCTACATGAATGTAACTATTACACCCATGATCTAGAGCTTGTAGTGGTTGTTTCCGCACTGAAGTTATGGAATAATTACCTCATCGGGGATCACTTTTTGGTCTTCAGGGGTCATAAGAGCTTGAGGTACATCTTCTCCCAGTGAGACCTGGACTTTCAGTAGTGAAGGTGGGTGTAGTTTCTCTAGGATTACAACTCTGAGATCTCTTACACCCTAGTAAATGGGAATGTGGAGGCCAATTCCTTGAGCAGGAAGTATCAAAGGGTGATAGTTTGGGAATCCATGAATGCTTGGAAGGTAATGGAAGAGTTTTAAACTTTACATATGGATTTGATATTGAATGATGGTAGAGGCTATATGTTTCTGATAATAGTGGATTATTCCATAATTTGACAAGTGGAAGAGTCTTAGTGGGGAGACTCGGATACTAAAGTGATGTATGATCATGCTAACCAAGGTGATGCTCTAGAGGGATGGTCGAAGGATAGTCATAATCAGATGTTGTTCTGTGGGAAGTTGTTTGTCCCAATGTCCATGCACAGTGGAGTTCTCTGTGAGTTCCATATCTCACCTATGGTGGTGCATCCATATTATCTAAGATGTAATGAGGCTTGAGGGAATAGTTTTGGTGGTTCTTTGTAAGGTAGACAGTGGAGGAGTTTGTGGCAAGGTGCATAGTGTGTCATCAGGTGAAGGATGAGCATCGTGTTCCCAATGGTCTTTTGTAGTCCTTAGACATTACAAAGTGGAAGTGGGATGACATCTAGATGGTTTTTTGTCAAAGGATTACCTAGGAATCAGGGAGGATGGGATGTTCTTTGGTTAATAGTGGACCAGTTGATGAAGTCATCTCACTTCTTGTCAATCAAGGAGTCAATCGCAATGGATTCCTTAGCACGGAGGCATTTGGATTATGTGGTTCGTATACATGGATTTCCAAGATCCAATGTCTCGGATCGGGATACACATTCTAAATTTTGAGTCTAGAGGGGATTTCAGCATTCCTTTGGCACCCAGTTAGGCCTCATCACTTCTTTCCACCCTCAGATGGATGGGAAGATAAAGAGGACCATCCATATGTTGGAGGACATGTTACGGGCATGTGTTCTAGACTTTAGTGGGTCTAGGGTGAGACATTTACCCTTGGTAGAGTTTTCTTATAATAATAATTATCACTCTTCCATTGGTATGGTTCCATTCAAAGATCTATATGGGAGGTCATGTCGAAAAACCCTTGTGCTGGACAGAAGTTTGGGAGGTATCCATTCTTGGTCCGGACGTGGTGTAGAGTATGATAGAGAAGGTGAAACTTGTTCGTGAGAGGATGAAGGTAGAACAAGACTGACAAAAATAGTATTCCAATCATAAGAGGAGGCCTTTGGAGTTTGAGGTTGGGGACCATGTCTTCTTGAAGCTTTCCCCTCAATGTGGGAAGCAGGGGTTTGGAATAGGTAGAAATCTTCCTCTCGGGTTTATCGGACCTTTCAAGGTGTTGGGAGGAGTCGGTAAGGTGGAATATCAATTGGTGTGGCCACCGTGGTTAGAAAGGATCCACTACATATTCCATGTCTCTCATAAATATTAGTTTCCACATGAGGACTCCCATTTCATTGAATGGGGAGAGTTGGATATAGATAATGACACGATGTTCATAGAGTGACCGGTAAGAATGGAGGATCGTTAAGAGAAAGTTCTTTGTGGATAGACCATTACTTTTGTTTGTGTGTTGTGGAGCCATGGTGGCCTCGAGGAGAGTACTTGGAAGTGGGAGGAACATATGAATTCCTAGTATCTAGAGCGATTATATATTTTATTTTAGTGTTATACCTGTGTACTTCTCTTTACAATGTAATGATTGGACCTATTCGTTACCAGAGGCATTGTGTCTGTGTTCTCTAAATGTGTGTAAAGAGTCGTGAAATTGTGTAGTGAAGGACCTAATCCCTAATCAAGATGCATTAATTTGGATGTGATTAATCCCATGTGGGTGAGTCAGTTCCAACCAAAAAAGATAGTATCTTGACATGGAGGAAGGAGATCCCTAATTCATGTGTCAGGACGGTGTGACCTTGGTGTTTGCATGTTTGTTTGGGGAAGTGGAGCCATAGTTTTTTAGATTTGTTCAGGAGATAGATGTCAAGAACGTTTCCTTGGATTTCTTGGACTTCATTCTGGTTTTTGAACAACGTAGGGTGGTTTTTTCTTAAGAATTATCTTAAGGGGTGGTTGTTTGGACCTCTCTTTTCTTGGGTTTGGTTTTATATTATCGATAATGAGAATAGTTTTAGAGGTATATAATATAATTACTCGAATTTCCATGGTCCATTCCTTTGTGAAAATAAAGTATTTATGGTGTTCTGGGAGGCAAAAGTATCTCATTCTAGGAGTTAACCAAAAATCTACTTTGAACCATCAACATCAGTGAGTCAAGGGTGTCAGTATCAGTGAGTCAGGGGCATCGGCATTTATGAGTCAGGGTGTTGACATTTTTGAGTCATGGGCATCAGCTTCGGTGAGTCAAGGGAATCAGTGTCAGTGACTTGACGCATTGGTAGGCCGCGACGTCAATTGGTTTGTGCATTGGTGAGTTGAGGGAATCAGTGTCGATGAGACAAATGTGTCAGTGCTAGGGCATCAATGTCAGGGCATCAGTGATTCATGGATTTAGTGAGTCATTGTATCGATAACTCATCATTAGCAGCTCAAAATTAGTAGTTTTTATTGGTATCTCATCCATTCATGGATCAGTGTCAGTGAATCGCCCATCAATGAATCATTTCCATCATTTCCAATTTTTCCCATTTTTTATGTTTCATCCCTCTTATATTTTATTTAATGTAAAATGAGTTTTAATCCTTATTTGAGCCATTTTATGGGAGTTTCAAAGGATATTATGTATATATTTAATATCCTAACACTCTGGGGGATTTGAGATACTCAAGACATGTAAATATTAACCATGATCGAACATTATTGGTCTGTGAAACCATTTCCTGTTCTGTTGATATAAGATCTATCTCTTCAAAGCAAAGATCATTTCTTCCATAGACCCTTTAAATTTTCCCTTGGTTCACCCCAAGCTATTCCCCTCCTAAAATTCATCCATCTGGGTGGAATTATTTTTTTGTGTTTTCTTTGAGTTCATTCCTACTACTTGTGTCATCCCATATTAAAAATCAATAAAAATGAAGGTCTTCGGGGCATTTTGGCACGCGATCCCATATTCTTGGCATAAGGGAGAGTTTTGGCCACTTTTTGTTCCAGGTAGGGATTTCTTATACCTTTCTTTAACTGTGAATCATTAAAGGTGGGTGTACTAAAGATTCATTTTGAATAATGGGTGAATAAGTTCCTTAAAAAAGAAATAAATAAGAATGCAGTATGATCAAAATATAATGGGGTCAATGAAATAACAGGATGAGAGTGGTTTGATGTTGATTACCTTATTTAATTGTTATCCTTGATTATTTTATAGTTTTTTTGGTTATATTTATTCTAAAAATCATGGTTGTTTTTGGTATTTTCATATAGACTGGTGATGTTTTGTTTTGTCATGATACTTGATAAATGACCGAAACATGAAATTTTCTTAATCACACATACTTGGCTAATTGAACTGGATTCCCCATGATGAAAACCCTTATGTGATCACCAATTTTTATCAAATTGTACTTAAATAAAATTGTTTTCAAAATAGGAATATGTCATGGATGATAGATGTGGATAAGTGTTGTAATATGTTGGGATGTGGTTTGATGGTAGTTGTTGTGGGCTTGGTGTGTGGGGTAGTACAGGTGGTGTGTTGGAGTCTCAGGTTGAAAGACTTATTGATTGTGGAATGGATAGACCTGTATGTAGTTAGACTTCCTTTGTTTGTGTTATGTCCATATAGAGATGTTGGGTAATGGGACTACAATGTGTTATGGACTTTTTATGTAGTGGGACTGCATTTGGGAAATGTTTTGGCAACAGGGTAGTAGGGCTGGGTTGAGTCATGATCTCATGTTTATAGGTGTACCGGGTGTTGTGTTGTTGTGTAGATGGGCTTTCGAGTTTGGTTTTTATGTCATGATTGTGCAGTATAACATTGAAGAAGGACAGTCGGTAGTGGTTGAATGGGTTTCTAGAGAAAAAGCAAGTGCGTAGTGGGAGTTCATATTTGTTGTTCTTGGTTGTTTTTATGAATGGGTGTTAAAATGGAAATGGTTTACCTTGGTCTCTCTCCCCTTGTACAATGTTGTGTTTGGTAGTTTCCCTGGGTAGTGCTGAAACAAATTAATGTAAACCCCCTTAATAAATAAATTGAAAATTATTGAATTAAAAGGGGATGGGTTTACGCTTTCGTAGTGGTTGTTCCTGTGGTTGTGCATATAGGGGTAGCAGAAAAAGTGGTTCTGGTGGGCTGGTTGTTTGTTTTTGGACTCGTAGGTTGGATTAAGTGATTTGTTTACTTATATGTATAAATTGTAGTTTCTTTTTATTTCTATACTCACCCCACCATTGTTGAGCACCATGTTCCAAACACCCCATTTCATGGGGGAGCGTTTCTTTCCCTATTTCATGTTTGAAGTATGTTTCAAAATTTCAAATAATATTTTAGATTTCATAATTTTATTCTATGAATACATATTTTATTACTTAAATTTTTTTCTAAACTTCTATTATTTTCTTACATAATGACAAAATCAAAAAAATTATAATTTTTATAAAAACCGTATTTTTTAATAAAAAACATTCTTTATATAAAAAATTAAAAAAAATCATATTAAGTATATTTTTAAGTGAGGAATTAAAAAATGGATTTTATTTTATCAAATTTAAATTCAAATTTTTTTCGATTTATCCTTTTAAAATAAAATATATAATATAAATAATATGACTTTTTTAAAATAACTCACCTCAATATTAACTCATATTTATTATTTATCTTTGAAATTTAATAAATTTAATGATTTACTATTTTAGTATTTATTATAGATTTATTAATAATGTTATTTTAATACGTTTTGGTTAATTTACATTGGGTGTGGCATTTAATTAACGTTATAGAACATAACCTCATTTTTTAAAAGGTCTATAATTTCAGTTCTATACATTCTATCACCTTAAACAAATTTCATCTCATAAATTCAAAATATTTATTTCAAATAAAAATATATAGGTACATTATCAATCAATATACCACATAAAATGATATATATATATATATATATTACTATATTATACTAGATTAGGATACTTTTCTTTTCCTCAAAAAATATTCTACAATCATATGGCTAGTCATGTGCATGTCTTAATCATGTATTCTAAAGAACCTTCTATTCCCAAAATAATATACACTTTAAAGCCATAAAAATATTGAAAAATTCATATATTTTTCCAAAATTAAATTCTATTTTAAATCCTTAAATGTTATCAAAAACTTTTTCATAAAATAATATATTTCCTATATATATCATTGTCCTAAGAAATGTCATGATTCCATTATCAATCCCAATGATACAAATACAATATTTCTCACTTATTTAAAAATCACTCAACACTTTATTACTTTAAAATAAAGAATATATTAAACCTAGAAGTTATCCATACCTCAATCATGTGTTATTCTGTAGTTTTCCACTTAAAATATATCTTTTTCATAAAATCAATTTTTTAGGTTATTGACTCAATTTGATATATTTTTCAAAAAAATTAAAGTATAACTAAAGAAGAATAATCCTTATATGTTTCCCTTAACCAACATAAATTTTTGAATAAACCATAATACCATCGATAAATATCACTCACTAATGATAATAGCCACTATTATAAAAAATTAATTTCTATTATGGCATCAACTACACTACTTTATATATGAAAAGGAAACTCTCCATTTATATCATAACAGGAATGTACTAATATTATCATCAATTTAAGTATAACCCTTTTCTAGTTATAAGACATCCTAATTTTTTGATACATACCTTACTCAGCTTTATCTTTCGGATCCCATTTCAACAAAATGCTAAAACAGAAATGGTTATGAAAATATCCAACTGAATCTGAGTATATAAACATGAAAGCTTAATCCTAAGATTTATTCTCCAATAAAACCGTTATTTCATCACATGATACTTTTATTTTAATTAAATCATACTTAGTTAACCATATAAATCTCTCGGTTCAACCTAGGTTAATATAGTGGTGTTCTTTCATACTTCTTAACTTAATCTAATAATGTAATTAGGAAATAAATCCATCCTAATGGTTCGTAAAGAGAAAATGATTGACTAAATAATATAACCTGGGAGTTTCTTGTCCGGTGTGTAGTCTAGCCACTTTATTGTGCATAGTGTCATATTTGAGTTAATACCCAATATAACCTCTTCGGGGTTATTTCCATGAGGTGAAACTATGCTAGTTATTTCATCCACTTTCTAGTATCCATATAGGGATTTATTTTCTATGAAAACCACTCAACCTATTATTTTCTAAAATATACTAATGTTATTCTATACATATAAATATCCCTTAGATATTTCCATAGGGTTGTTACTAATATTCTCTTATCCCAATTCACTACAGGTACCTTTTTTTTCATAGGATCCCTAATCATTAAATCTATAAGCGCGCTAAAATTCATAAGTATGGTGTTAGTAAAAGACCTAGTAGGACACCACTCATAACCCTTAACATTAGATAATAAGATATAAAAGTGCATTACATTAATAAAAATAGGGCATAAACATAAAAAACAATATATCAAACAATTACAGAACATATTCCAGATCCATGGAGACCAGCACTACCTATATCTTCACTATTCTAGAAGAAACCTCAATCAATATCCCGAAACATCCCCCTTAGGATAATCCCAAACATGGATAACACATACCTCTATATAGATAGTCCAATTCATGCCAACCTTATTCCAAACACATATGTCTCAGGGAATATCCATATATCCCCAACAGCATGCTCATGTATAGAAGTTATAAGGAAAGTACATAAAATGTAAGATGAAAATTATAGATCAAAAATCAAGTCAAATTAAGTGGTATTATCATCAGAACAATTCATATATAAGAAACACAAGCATAGGTGAAGGATACACATGCACACCTCATGTGATCAAGAATCAGATATAGGTTTTTCAGGGAGTCACAAGAATGATAAAACCATATCAATAACTCATATAAAATATGAGTTAAATTCAAGGGCTTCCTACTCATAGTTTTTAATAAAGTATACGGTTCATCCATGAAAATTCCTTTATATAATATCCATGTGGTCCTCTGCTCAAACAACTCACCAAGGATACATAGAATATATTATACTATTATATTTCTAAAAGAAATTAAATAATAATATAGGATAATAGTTTCTCTATTCTAGATAATTTCAAAATTAATTCTTCAATACAATGAAGGTGTTAAAAATTTCTTCCTTTAAGAAAATTATAATTCCACATACAATAATAATTTTATCCCTCTATAATACTCATAGATAAACTTGTGATAATTAATATTTGTCATTATTTGATAATTTTGGGTTATGTAACTTTTAAAAATAACTTTATTCTTTTTTATAACTCTTAGATACAATTATTTTTACTTATAAAATAGAAGTATGATACCTATAATTTATTACTTGAAAAACACATCTCTCAAGAAATGAGTAGAGAGATAGGTTTTTAACATGCCTAGAAACCAGATTAATAAATAAAATTGCTTGAAGAAGACCTTGCATGTTTTTTTAATGTTTTAATGGACTTCCTGAACTTAAAAGGATCTAAAAAACTTAAAGTATCAAAGGATTAGATATTTTATCAAGGTAAACAACATACTGGTTCATAAAATTAAGAACCACAAATTAAATATGCAATTTAATTTTTTTCAACATAAATCTTGAATGAAGACCATTTAAAACAATCCAAAATATGAGTTACTATATTTAACCAAGTTAAAATAATTAAATCACATGATTTTAATATTTTATAATCATTAAAACTCATTTTTAAAGTGTGATATGGAATAAGAAGTTAAAATAGGATTTTAAAATCATTTTTCCCAAGGATATCATTGTATAAGGGTAACATGGTTATAAAATTACATTGATATTAGATGTAGTGTAAAGTTACAAGGTTACCCTTACACATACTTTGAAACTAAGGAACTTCCCTTACACAACTCATTGTACCCTTACGCAATAGTCAGGTTACCCTTACAAAACCATTAGAAAAGCAAGGTTACCTTTACACAATGACAGGGAATTTCCCTTATGTGAGACATAATAAAGGATTTACCTTTACACGACCAAGTTGTACCCTTATATATGTTAGTTTTCATGATTTACCTTTACATGAGTTGTTTGTACTCTTACACGGGGTTTATATTTCCTGTAACATCCCAGGTGAATAAAGAATATGGAATTTTCATATTTTTTAATAATTGTGAATTAAATGTTAATTTTAATTTAAAGGGGATTCTATGTTCTATGTTGTACCTGATATACAACAATGGGTTTCTTTGAAATCTAATGTTGCACACAACGTTGAGTTATATTGAAAAATAATAATATAATATTATTATTTTAATTGGTAGTAAACATTTAGCTGTTATATTGGAGAGAATGAATAGAAATAACCATATTATGATTATACATGTTTGTTAAAAGTTTTTACATTTATAAAATAAATTATAGAAGCTTAAAATGTGAATGAATCCAATTTTAAACACAAACACTCTAATATTCTTTAAAGGGTCGATTTACCACCTTTTGATGGCGAACCCTTTTTAATTATCATTTTTTCACTTATATATATTATCTTTGACAAAATAATATTCTTATTTTGAATCGGGGCATAAAAATTTACTTTAGATGAAATTTTGGTATTTTTTTGATAAAATTCATTTTTTAATGAATAGTGAAATATACCGCATTTTAATTCAAAACAGTCTTTTCATATAATTTATTTATATAGATAAGTTGTTATTTTAATTAGTTTTAAAGTATAATTGGATTATATTTTTACCATCTAATCCAATGTTGATCATTGGAAGTAATTTGACTTTGAAATTGGAAATAAACAAGTGTCAATTTTTGATAGTTATTATTTCTAAAAAACACGCTTTTTGTTTTGACATCAGGAATTATTTTTAAATTAATTTCTTCAAATTATGTGTATTCAATTTCAAAAAATGGATTCCATATCTGGAATCAAGAGGTCTAAATTGTGTAAATACTTAACTTATTTTAGAAATTTTTCATATTATATCAGTAAATATTTTATTTACCATGGTTAAAAGGTAAATTAGGTAAATAAGGGCAACAAAATAATATTATAATAATATAAAATTACCCTAACATGTGTACTAATCCTATTTTTTGATACACGTATGACCATGGTCATCCTTGGGTCGATTTTGGGACCCCATAGAGCCACTTAAGAGTGATAATGATAATTTATATTAATTAATTTAAAGTAATGATAAGAATGACATAAACATATGTCTTTTAGTAAATAAATTTTTACATGGGGTTATATAAGATATTTAATATGCATTAAATATTCATTTTAAATCTAAAAATATTTCCTACATCATGGTATTTATTTATAATTTATATAGATCAAATAAATAAAATTATTTATGACACAATAATGATGCAGTGTTTACCTCATTAATGAATTATTTAAATAAATAAGATTATAAAAATTAAAAAAAATATCCAAAACCTATCCAATTATTATTTGATGATTTTATTTTGAACATTATTCATCTTATATTTTACATTAATAAGATTTGGTCTTTTAGAAACAGAAAATAATTATATAATAAAATAATATTTTCAAATATTCCTAAAGATCCCCTCTTACCCCTTATACCCATTACTCACACCACTAAATCCCATTGTCTAGTCCAAAATCTACCCAATTAATCTATATGAATCTCTCTCTTACTCATATAATCCTTCCCTTAGGCATAAGTCACTTCTATAAAGCCTTTTGGTTCAAACCAAAGGGAGTTTCCCGATTTAAAGGTAACGTCTTCTCTTTAGTTCTTTTGTTTTATTTTCCTTCAAAAACCCCCCTAAAATCTATTTATTTATTTCTTTTATAACAACACCAATGTATTAAATATACTAGGTTGTTTTATGAGAATGATTCGAACTAAACTTACACACACCTTTATCTAATGGGTAAAGAACATACTGTTTCAGTGGACGGCGAACAACTGCCTCACGAAACGTTGAATATTCAATTATCTCCTACCACCTCTCTTGGTGGAAATTATGATGGAATTGTATTTATATGTGATATATTTTATCTTTATATTGTCTTTATTATCTTTTATTTTTCATTTATTACATATGTTTATGGTTTCTATAATGGGTAAACACGATAATTTCATTTCAGGAAGTGCGGACTATCGCCCCCTCAAAGTGATATGACTCATTCATTCAATACTTTGAACGTATAAAAGATGGATTTACTAAATTTATATATGATATTATACTTTAATTATAATATAACTATGTATCATTAAGTTTTCATTCCATTAAATATGAAATAGAAATGAATGTAGCGTTCATCCATATGCACGACTTACCGTCTCCATGAATGGTGAATTTCATTTATTACCTCCTAATGTTATGTACTATTATAAATACATATATATACTGGATATATATGATATATATGATATCTAAATCATTAATATAATTCTATATATAATGAACATTTGACCACATGGACAACTTGTAAATATAAGAAGTTCTTTTTTAACTCATGTACCAAATATCAATAGAAAGACCATTATTAACTTAAATGATTAAATGATGTTTATAACATGGTAATAAGTGATATAAAATGAATAATAAACATGAAAACGTTTCTCAAGAAATTAAAAATTAACTTTAGTTAATTATTCTAGAGATTAAAGAACGAACAGATCATGTCGAACACGAGGTAAGGTGCTTCATCTCAATCTCCTTTCATTGAGGCATATTTTGTTTCATACATAAAATTATTTTATACGTTGTATATCCAACTTTGAATTTTCATTTCATTCAAATGGAAAATGTTTCTACAAGGCTTTTTACTAAATGAAAAAAAAATAATGTTTCTTTTTAACTTAAGTGGTGACAATAACTTTTTCCCCTGTCACGAGTATTATTTGATCTTTGGATTCCATAACAAGCCTTAATGTTTTTAAAAGAAAAATAAATACCATATACTCTTTTACGTATTTTTGTATTTAAAATGGTTTTGATAATGTATTTGTTATGTCAATATATTTATGTTATATATTGTGATTGAAATATGGAAATGTTATCTTTCCTTTATATTTGTTTTATGTGTTATGAATATGTTCTAGTTCTTGGGAATTATTTATGTATACGTGTGGTACTGTAATAAACCTAGGGTAGGTGAGCCTGAGATAGCACTCCAATTCATTGGTTAACGTTATGGAGGTAAACGTGAATGTTTATCCTAATATATTTATGGAATATACTGTGATGGGTAATCTAAATATAACTCCCTATATTGCTATAAAAGATATAATGTAAGTATCTTATGGATTCCACAAGTTACCTTTATGATTTATGATTAGTTTGTGTTATTCATAAATCTTATGATTTCATAAGTTTTGTTAAAGAGAATGTGTTATGTATGTATTGACTAACTAATGTTTTCTTTCCTTGTTTTACAACCCTTACGGAGATTTTTATGCTCATCCCAGGTTTTGAAATGTTTTTCATAGGACTTAAAGATGAATAGGGTCAAGTATGGGATCTATGAAAAGTCATGTTGTCTAAAACAAGGAACTAGACATGGCACTTTTTTTCAAGAGTTTTTATTTTATGAAAAAAAATGGATACTACGTAGAGTTTTCTACATCTAATATTCAAGTGGTTATGTATATTTTATGACATAATTCTCTAAATCTCTAAACTTGAAAATATCCTTAATGTGAATTATTAACTTAATTCAACATTATGTAATGTTTAAGGTTAAGTCCTTATATTTGGTATTAATGGTCAGTTTAGACAACTTTAGGTGTTAGAATATTATTAAATAAATGTAAATAAATTAATTTATGGTCAAATTTTAATGATATAGAATTTATAGATTACCATGTTGCTTCACCTAAGATATTTCTCTGTTTAGAATGGTTTTCCACGGGGAAAACAGGGAAGCTATGATGGGATTACATTAAGAGGAAGACAACCCTCCAAATCAGTAACTTTATATGGTCGGAATCGGAATTGAATAGTTTTTTGCAGTGATAGTACAGTTGAGTCAAGCTATAAATGGTGGTGGTATCCATTCATGATATCAGCCAAATCAACCATAGAATAACATGTCAGTAGTGGATGATTTCATGTGGGAACATCCCACATCATATAGAGGATCATATGTCCTTATACTAGCTGAAGGGTGGATTAAATCACTAGAGATTATTTTTGATGTCATGGGGTGTTCATAACATCAAAAGTTTAGTCTGGTTGTTTACCATTTTGAAGGTGAAGTCGATCAGTGGTGGTCAGTGGTGAAAAATATCTAGGGTAGTGAGGAGATTGTTGTTATTTATTGGGATAAATTCAAAGGTATGTTTCTTGAGAAATATGTTCCAAAGTTGGTTCATCTTAGGATGTAAAAACAATTCCTAGAATTGAGGCAAGAGGATGACTCAATGGATTCTTATGAAGAAAAATTCACTCAACTGGAAAGGTATGCTCAAAATTTCAAATGAGATCTTGATAGTAAAATCAATCATTTTTACTTAGGATTAAAGCCAAATTATTATAAGTATTTAGATTCTTGGGAATTCAAAAGTTATGAAAAACTTTTTCGATGTGTGGAGAAGGTGGAAATGGAGTTTTTTGGTGATCATGTATTCTTTGAAAAATAATAGAATAAAAGGTTGAGGTGGTAGAAAAAAGGGAAGAACTTTTCAAAAAAGTCTGATGGTATGAAACTTAAGTTAATAGTTTGGGAAAATTGTGGTAAAAAGAAAACAGGGGAATTTTTTTAAATTCGGGTAAGTGTTATCGATGTATAAAAATGGGGAATAAGGCTCCTAATTGCATTGAAAAATATTAGGGTAATGGTAAGACAAAATCGGATTTACAGTCAGTAAAATGTTTTTAAGTGCAATGAAATGGGTCGTTATGCAAATGCGTGTCCAAAGAATAACTCAACTAAAGGAAAGAAATCAGACACAAGAAAAAAGGGGTGTTGAAATATTTTTCAACTACTTCATCAAATCTTGGTCCATTGAATGAAGTAGTATCAGGTACACTGTTTTTTTGTTCAGATTATGTCAATGTGTTGTTTGATTTAGGGTTTACACATTCATTCATTTTTGAGAAGTTTTCTATTAAATTTGGAATTCCATCTCATGATATGAATCCTCAAATTATGGTAAAAACACTGAGATTAAATTTTGATATAAAAAGAAATTATAATAACCTTCATGACCTTGTGTGTGGAAAGAATCTACCTGTAAACCTTATTGTTTTTCCTCTAGTAGAGTTTGATATTTTTTTGGGTATGGATTGGATTTTCATTTACCATGCTAAGATTGACTACAGAGCTAAATATGTTTCTTTTTAGAATTAATTTCAGTTTGTGTACAAGAATGAACCCTTAAATTTGATTACATATCAGGAAGCTGATAAACTAGTAAAAGATGTAAATGAATGTTACCATGAACATATTGTTGAAAACAAAGGAACTGATCAGATTAATGATGTTCTAGTGGTAAATGAGTATCTTGATTTTTTTTTGATTTTCCTAGTATTATACCATATCAGGAAGTTGAATTTACTGTTGACTTAGTTCCGGATGCTAATCTAATTTCAAAACCCACTTATCGAATGACTCAAATTGAAATTTTAGAATTAAAGAAGTAATCGCAGGAGTTATTAGATAAAGGTTTCATTCGACCTAGAACATTACCATAGGGTGATCCTACCTTTTTTGATAAATATAAATATGGTTCAATGAGGCTTTGAATTGATTAAAGAGTATTGAATAACATCACTGTTAAGAAAAATTATCTTTTGCCTCATATTAATTATTTGTTTGATCAGATCCAGGGAGCTCAATATTTTTCGAAGATTGACTTGAGGTTGGGGTACCATCAGTTGAGAGTAAAGGAAGAAGAAATTCCGAAGACCATGTTTCGTACTAGATATGGCCATTATAAATTTGTCGTTATACCTTTTGGATTTACCAATGCACCTACTGTATTCATGGATCATATGAATAGAATTTTCTGTGAGTTTTGGGATAAGTTTTTGGTTGTGTTTATTGATGATATTTTGGATTATTCCAAAATTAAATAGGAACATGAAAGTCATTTAAGGGTTGTCTAGAAAACCTTAAAATAAAAGAAACTGTATGGGAAATTTAGGAAGTGTTTGTTTTTGTTACGACAAATTCCATTCCTTGGTCACATTGTTTCAAAAAATGGCATAACTGTTTATCTAGCTAAAACTAAAATTGTTTAAGAATGTCCAAGACCCATAAATATTACAAATATACATATTTTTCTTGGTTTAGAAGTTTATAACTATAGCTTTGTTGAGAATTTTTCAGGGTTATCTAGCCCAATGACTAAGTTAACTCGAAAATTTGTTAAGTTCATTTGGACAAAAGAATGTGATGATTGTTTTCAGAAATTGAAAAGAAGATTAGTGAATTCTATAGTTTTGGAACTGCCATCTAGAAATTGTGAGTTTGTTATCTATAATGATTCTTCATTTAAAGGACTCAGTTTTGTCCTAATGTAGAATGGTATGGTAATTTCTTATGTTTTATTTCAGTTGAAACCTCATAATTTGAATTACCCTACACATGATTTGGAATTAGCTACTGTTGTTTTGCTTTAAAAATTTGGAGGCATCATCTGTATGGAGCAAAATATGAAATATATATTGACCACAAAATATTATAGTATATATTCACTCATATATAATTGAGCATGAGATAGAGGATATGACTGGAATTAATCAATTGTTTTAATTGCATGATCCATTACCATCCAATAAAGGCAAATAAAGAGTCTAATGCTTTGAGTCAGAAATGTAATGCTTCATTAACCTTTCCACATTTAGAAAAATATACTATGATTAAATACTTGATGAACATTAGCATTGATGTTGTTGGTGCAGGAAATTCCTCTTTTTTGTTTCATGTGTCAGTGAAATCATCTTTATCAAATAGAATTAAGCAAGCACAGAAAGAAAACAGTGAGTTGAAAAAAAAAGATAGAGTTGGTTCAGAAGGGTATGTTTCATGAATTTACCATCCATAATGATTGTGTTTTGATATTTGGAAATATATTATGTGTTAATTGTGATTAAGAGTAGAAGAATGAGTTTTTATGTGAAGCTCATAGTTCTCTTTTTTCAGTTCATCCTGGAAGTACTAAGATGTACAGAGATCTTCAGGAGTATTACTGGTGGGATGGAATGAAAAGAGATATTACTAATTTTACTATAAAGTGTTTGACTTGTGAGTAGGTTAAAGCAGAGTAGCAATTACTGAATAGGGTGCTTCAGTCTTTAATGGTGCCAGAGTGGAAATGGGAAAATATATCCATGGACTCTGTTGTGGGATTACCAAAGACATATTGAGGTAATAATTCAATCATGGTAATTATTGACCGATTCACTAAATATGCTCATTTCCTTCCTATTCGAGATACTTTATCTCTAGATCAACTTTCTCGATAGTGTGTTAAGGAGATAGTTAGGTTGCATGGAGTTACCCTCTACATTGAATCTGATCATCATCTCGGGTTTACTTATAACTTTTGGAAAGCCCTTCAGAAGTCATTGGGTACTGAATTAAATTTTAGTACAGCTTTTCATCCTCAATGAGATGGGCAGTCAAAACGAAAAATTTAGACCTTGGAGGATATGATACGTGCTCGTTCCCTGGATTACTAGGAAAGTTGGGAACAACATATTTCTTTGGTTGAATTTTCGTATAATAATAGTTTTCATTCCATCATACAGATGGTTCCATTTGAGACATTATATTGGAAGTGGTGTCGAACACCAGCTTTTTGGGATGAAGTAGTTAAAAGGAAGTTTATGGGACCAGAATTGGTATAAGAGATGGCCGAAAAAGTTTAGTTGATTCAAAATAACATAAGAACATATCAAAGAAGGATTAAAAGTTATGCAGATAATCAAATTAATGATCTTTCTTTCGAGGTAGGTTATCATGCCTTTCTCAAAGTTTCTCCATGGAAAATTGTGATGTGTTTTGGTAAGAATGGAAAGTTGAGTTCGAGGTTCATTGGACCCAATGAAATCCTAGTGAATTCTAGATTAGTCACATACAGAGATTCTTTACCTCCAAATTTATCTCAGGTATACAATGTTTTTCATGTTTCAATGTAGAGAAAGTATATTCCATATCCATCTCATGTTTTGAGTCCAGAGGTAGTTTAGTTGTAAAATAATATCTCTTAGAGGAACAACCAGTCTAGATTCTTGACTAAAGATAGCTAGTGTTGCAGAATATGAAAATCCATCAGGTTAAAGTTTTGTAGAAAACCCATATAGTTGAAGATTAAATGTGGGAATCTGAAAATTCTGTGAGGGATAAATACCACCATTTATTTGATAAATGAATAAAATTGCAAGGACGCAATTTCCACAAGAGGGTAAGGAAGTAACATCTGAGGTGAATAAAGAATATGGAATTTTCATATTTATTAATAATTGTGAATTACATATTAATTTTACTTGAAATGGGATTCCATTTTTGATGGCATACCTGATAATCAACAATGAGTTTCTTTGAAATCTTACGTAGCACACAATGTTGAGTTATACTAAAAAATAATAATATAATATTATTATTTTAATTGGTAGTAAACTTCTACCCATTTTATTGGGAGGAATGAAAATAAATAACCATATTATGATTATACATGTTTTTTAAATGTTTTTACATTTATAAAATAAATGATATAAACTTAAAATGTGAATGAATCCAATTTTCAGAATAAACACTCTAAAATTCTTTAAAAGGTCGATTTACCACCGTTAGATGAAAAACCCTTTTTAAATATATTTTTTTCTACTTTTATAGGTTATATTTGAAAAAATATTATTATTCTTTATAATAGGGACATCAAAATTTACTATGGATGAAATTTTGGTATTTTTATGATAAAATTCATTTTTTAATGAATAGTGAAATATACCACATTTTAATTCAAAACTGCCTTTTCATCAAATTTATTTATAAAGATATATTGTTCTTTTAATTGGTTTAAAAGTGTAATTATATTATATTTTTACCATTTAATCCAATTTTTATCATTGGAAGTAATTTCACTTTGAAATTGGATATAAACAAGTGTCAATCTTTTAATAGTTATTATTTAAAAAAACACACTTTTTGTTTTTATAATGGGAATTAATTTTAAATTAATTTCTACCACTTATGTTTTTTTAATTAGGAAAAATGGATTCCATATTTGAATCAAGAGTCCCAAGTTGTGTAAATAGGTAACTTTTATTTTTATACATTATGAATATTTACTTCAATAAATATTTTATTTATCATGGTTAAAAGGTAAATCTGGTAATAAGGGTAAAAAAATAATATTATAATAATATTAAATTACCTTAACATATGTCTTAATCATATTGGATGATACATGTCTGACCATTTGCATCCTTGGGTCAATTTGGGGACCTCATGGAGCCACTTAAGAGTGATAATGACACATTATATTAATTAATTTAAAGTAATGACAAAAATGACATAAACATATATCTTTTAGTAAATATATTATAAAATGAAATTATATAATTTATCTCTTAAAATATAAATATTCATTTGAAATATCAAAATATTTCCTAAATCATTGTATTTTTTATAATTTTTAGACATCAAATAAATAAAATTATTTATGACACAGTAATGATGCAGTGTTTACCTCATTAATGAATGATTTAAATAAATAATATTCTAAAATTTAAAACAATATCCAAAACATATCCAATTATTATTGTATGATTTTATTTCAAACAAAAGTCATCTTATCTTTGACTTTAATAAGTTTTTGACCTTTATAAACCGAAAATCATTATATAATATAATATTATTTTCAAACTTTCTAAAAGAGCCCATCCCCCCCCCCTTATAAAGAGCCCTCACCTCTAACCCATTACTCACACCTCTCAAGCCCCTTGACTCTTCCAAAATCTGCCCAATTAAACTCCCTAAAACCATATATTCTTTTTATAAACCTTACCTTAGTCATAAGGCCCTTCAATAACACCTTTTGGTTTCAACTAAAGAGAGTTTCCCGATTTAAAGGAAACTTCTTCTCTTAAGTTATTTGGTTTTATTTTCCTTCTACAACCCCCAAAAACTCTCTTTATTTCATTCCTTTATAACAAAACCAATATATTTCATATACTAGGATGTCGTTATGATAAGTATTCAAAATAAACTTACACATACCTCCATCTAATGTGTATAGAAAATACTATTTCTATGGACGGCGAACTACTGCCTCACGAAACAATTATTGTTCAATTGTCTCCCATTGACTCTCATGGAGGCCATTATGATGGTACTATATTTATATTTTATTAATATTATATTTACATTGTCTCTATTCTTCTGTATTTTTCATTTATATCATACCTTTATGGTTTCCATAATGGGTAAACTCGAAAATTTCATTTGAGGAAGTGCAGATTACCTCCACCTCAAAGTGATATGACTCATTCATGACATACGTGGAACATATAAAAGAAGGAGTTACTGAAATTATATATGATATTGTACTGTAATTAGAATATACCTATATATCATTACGTTTTCATTCCATTAAATCTGAAATATAAATGAAAGTAGCATTCATGCGTACGTACGGCTTACCGTCTCCATGAACAGTGCATTTCATTTACCACTTACAGATGTTATATACTATTATAAATACATATATATACTAGGTATATATGATATATATGATATATAAATCATGAATATAATTCTTTAGATAATGAAATTTTGACCACATGAAAAACTTGTAAATATAAGAAGTTCATTTTTGACTCAAGTACCAAATATCGACAAAACGACTGTTGTTAACTTAAATGATTAAATAATGTTTATAACATGGTAATAAGTGATATAAATGGAATAATAAATATGAAAAATGTTCTTAAGAAAGTAGAAATCAACATTAGTTTATTATTTAGGAGATTAAAGAATGAACGGGTCAAGTCAGACATGAGGTAAGGGACTTCGTCTCAATCTCTATTCATTGATGTATATTTTGTTTTATACACGACATTATTTTATACGGTGTATGAACACCATTTAATTTTTTTTCATTCAAAGGGAATATTTTTCTACGAGGTGTTTTACTAACCGAAAAAAATAATGTTTATTTTCAATGTAAGCAGTGACAAGGACCTTTTCTTCCACCATGACTATTATTTGATCTTTGGATTCCTTAACAAGTAGTAATGTTTTTAAAAGGAAAATAAATACCATATACTCTTTTACATATTTTGGTATTGAAAATGGTTTTGATAATGATTTTTTTTCAATATATTTAAATTGTATATTTTTATTGAAATATGGAAATTTTATCTTTCCTTTATATTTTTTTATGTGTTATTAATATGTTATGTTTCTTGGTCATTGTTTATGTATACGGGTGGTTACATAATAAACCTCGAGCAGGTGAGCCCGAGATATCTCTCCAATGCATTGGGTAACGTGACAAAGAATTTTTTTAATGTTTCTCCTTATAGATTTAGGGAATATACTATGATGGGTGTTACAAATGTAACTCCCAACATAGTTATAAAAAGTTAAAATGTAAGTATCTTATGGATGCCACAAGTTAACTTTATGATTTGTGATTACTATGTGGTATTCATAAATATTATGATTTCATAAGGTATGTTAAAGAGCTTTTGTTATGTATGTATTGATAAAATAATGTTTACATTATTTGTTTTATAACACATACTATGATTTTTATATTCATCTCATGTTTTGAAATGTTTTTCACAGGACATAAAGATGAATAGGGTCAAGGATAGGATTTAGAAAAAAGTCATGTTTTCTAAAACATGGAACTAGACATGGATCTTTTTTTCAAGAGTTTTTATTTTATGAAACAAATGGATACTATGTAGAAGTGTCTACATCTAATATTTAAGTTGTTATATATATGTTATGACCTAATTCTCTAAAGCTCTAAACATAAAAAGATCATCGATGTGAATTATTAACATAATTCAAGATTACTTAATGTTTAAGGTTGGGTCCTTATATTACCTTCATGAAATCATTAAAACTTGCAGGTTACACTTACAAAACTATGGATGTACCTTTATATAGCATTTGTGATCAATAACTTACCCTTATACTACCCCATAAAATAACACTTACCCTCACATAACCCATATAAAAAAACTCCACCCTTAAATAACACATGGAAACCCCTTATTACCTTTACTAAGATCCTTAAAATCCACTTTTGTATTGGTAGAATACTATTTTACATTTACATAGGCCCCATTCCACATGTAAGGTTAAAAATATACATGAAAATTATTAAATTTTCACAAAAAGGACAAATAAATTAATGTCTTAAAAATTATTTAAAAACAAATAATGTTACAATTCTCCCACTATAATGACTTCTCCTTCCTAAGAAGTATTTTTAGATATCTTGATCAAACATCCTTAGATAAAAAAAATAGATTAAAAAGGGAAATAGAAAACTACACAGTCACACATTATAGTTCACAACAAGGTCCTACCTAGAGGCTTCCCATAATAATAAGTCATAACCCCCCCAAGAAATACACATAACCCAAGTCACACCTATAATTATTTCACATTAGTCATATCCATGTATATATATTCTAGAATAAAATAAAACAATATTAAATAAAATAATTCAAGTTGTAATGCCTCAAGAATTGAAAACAATTTAATTTTTGAATAAATTTAATTTCTTTCATTTCTTTCTTTATATGAAAATTCATGTTGATCATACTCTACATAGAACAATGATTTGGATTGTCTTTCATGCAAGTCTGAGTTTTACTGAACAATAATATATTGTTAAAATATTATTATTTAACATGATAAGATATAACCTAGTCATTAAGTTGGAGGTTATGAATAATATTAACTAACTTATAAAAATATATGGTTGAATTCATTAGTTACAAATTAATTATAAATTAATATAGAAACCAATTGAATATATATATCAATTTTTTTTTCAAATGAACTAATTTTATGCTCACAAAGTAATTTTATCCAAATAAATTAATTTAATTACAATTATTGAATGATATTAATGTAATATTTTATAGTCATAAGATTAGAACAAACCCAATTTTAGGCATTAAATCCTATATTTTTCTAAAAGAAGTTTTACCACCTTTTAATGGAAAACCTATTTTGAATCCAATTTTTAACACTTTTTTATACTTTATTTGAAACAAAATGAAATTATGATGTTAAATAATGATATAAAAATTAACTTTGGTTGATTTTTTTGGTATTTTTATGATATGTTTCATGTTTTTATGAGTAGTGATAAAAGAATTCTTCTTAATTGAAAATTGATTTTTGTCAAAACAATTTATAGTGTTAAATTATATTTTTCATTATTTTTAAAGTATAATTAGATCAATATTTAATAATTTAAACTAATATAGATAATTTAAATTAATTTCACATATAATTTTTTTATAAAAACATTTCAATGTTTTTAACTTTTTCACTTTAAAAACACATTTTCTCATTCCGTCAATGGAATTAATTTTAAATTAATTACTGAAACTTTAGTGTTTGGAATTTCAAAAAATGTATTCAATATTTTTAATAATTGGGTCTAGATTATGTAAATATATCTATTTTGTTTTTTGGGAATATAAATAGTAACTTTAGTAGTTTTTTAAAATTTCCACGGCTAAGGGTAAAACTGGTAATTAAGGGTCCAAATAATATTATAAGTTTTATAAAATTATCCTAAAACTTGTCCTATTTTTATTGTAGGAGATATTTTAAACCAAAATCATCATCAGACTGATTTTATGGCCTCTTGGAGCCACTTTGATGACTTTAATCCTTTTATAGTATTTTATTCTAAGGGAAGTCCAATATGTCACACACTTAATTTTAATAAGTATTACATTTTTATATATGTTTATTAAGAATATTCCTTCAACTATAAATATTAATTTTAAATCTAAAATATTTATATTCATAATTATAATTTATTTTATATTTTTATTGAATCAATAAATAAATTAATTGATTTCACAATGATGATACAGTAATTGTTTAATTAATGGACATATCCAATACATGTTAGTAACAATATTTAATTATATATAATTTGATATGATTAATGTCATCCAAGAATTTTCTACATGACATAGAAGTATTATGGATGTAATAAAAAATTTAGTTTTAAGTTAAATTGTATATTTATATTTTTTAAAAAGTCAAGAAATTAATGGTGTCAAAATTGACATTAATGATATTTTAAAATAAATATTATTTTATTAAATGATATAAAATTGATAAAAATTTAAAATTTGGCCAGATAAGTGGGATAAATTTTAGAATTTCATCCATATCTAATATATGGTTCATTTTTTATATTATATTTTCTATATTAACCCTTAAAGAATAAAAACCCAAGTAGTCATAGTTAGAGTTAAAGGGTTTGATTAAGGGTTAAAGCCAAAAGATAAGGGTAATAATGTGACTTAAACATGTATAAAATTATTTTTTGAGAGTATTTGGACCCATCGGAACCTAATGTTCTAAATTAATCCTTTTTTATCAATTTTTAATCGAAAATAAATTTATATTAATTTAATATTTTTATAGTTTCTAAAAGTATGCCTCACCTCAATTATAAAAGGTATAATCCTCTCTCACTTCCTCGCACCTTGTTACATCAACAAAACCCTTCCAATTTCTCCTCCCAAATTACCTTTATTCATCCTATAAATATTAATTTAGTAATTAATCGAACCAAATAAGTCCTTTTGTGAAAATCAAAATGAGATACCCAAAAAAGAGGTAATACTCTTCAATGATTACTTTCATTTATTTCTTTTTATACCCATTCAATTATGTTTACTTCATGTTTATATAACAACCCCAGTACCCTAAATATAATTATATTTTGTTATATTTAGGGTTACACCTAAACTTACACACACTTCTATCTGATGGGTAACAAACAAGCAACTCATTTGTATGGTGAACTACCACCTCACAAAATGACGATGTTCATTTTCTTCCTTTACCACCTCTCATGGTTATAAATTATGATGGACAATATTTTTTCTGTTATATATATGTTATTTATTATGTATTTATTCTTATTTAATTTTTATATAACATGTACCTTCATGTTTTCCATTTTTTGTAAATACGATAACTTCATTTGTGGACGTGTGGACTAGCACCTCTTCAGAATGATGTGATTCATCCAAATATTCATGGAATGTATTAAGGATTATTTTAATAAAAATATGATAATTATATGAAATAAACATTATAATTTAATTATATTATATATCATTTACTTTTAATTATTTTAATATGATAAAAAAATGTAAGTAGTGGTCATGTGTATGTACTGTCTACCATCTCCATGAACGGTGTATTTAATTTATTATCTCTAAATAGTATAGATTATTATAAATACATATATAATGGATATATATGATAATTACATCATATTTTAAATTATTAATATTATAAAATTAGTATTTAATTAATTTTATTAATAAGTAAAATGTCAAAACATACTCAAAAAATAAACTGGACAACTAACATCCAAAATTGTGAAAATAATGAATAATCATTAATAAATATGAAATATAAAGTAATAAGTAAAAAATATATGGTATTATAGAAATTAATATAATTATATAATATATTTTTAGTAAACCTATGCTTATTATACATTAGTTTTGAAAAAATATGATGAGATTAAATACATAAGGTAAAGGATTTTGGTCTCGGTTTTATTTCTCTCAAACACAATCCTTATACACAAGTCATTTCTTCTATGTGGTGTATATACTTCCCATGATTGTATTTTAAGATAATTATCCTAAATATTATAATATTTTTATATCCATATAATTTTATTTATTTCATGGGGAATGTGATTCTATTGATTACAAAATTCTAATGGGTTATTTGACAATCTCATCATTATTTGAGATTGTTTTTGTTTAAGACTCCATTGGGAAAACATTTTCTTACAAGTTTGTGCTTTCAAAATAATTTTCCAAAATGTTTTTACTATTATTAAATTATATTCTAAATTCATTTTTACCCATTTTTTAATTTTTAAAATATAATTTAAAAGGAATCTTCATGTTGCTTTCCAAAACAAAGTACTTTATATAAAAAAGTTAAAAGACTGTTCTTTTAACTTATACAGCCTGAACGTAATTTCCCTACGTCATGATACCCTAATGTTTTGAAGATTAATTTAATAGTTTACAAGGTTATTTTCAAATAAAAAAAATATTTTATACATTTTTGGCCTTTTAAATAAATTATTTCAAAGTGGTAAGGTATTTTGTCTCAATTTACATTCTATTGAGACTTATTTATTGTTGTTCACCTAGTTTCTTTTATATGGTGTATATAATTCTATTTCACATGTTATATCATGAATTACCTTATTCTCATGATATTATATGTTTAATTTAATGTTATTTCTTTATGGGGATTATGATTCAATTGTTTCAATGTCGTATGTGACACTTTGTAATGTTTTAAGATTGTTTTCCTTAAGAACATTTTTAATGATCTTTCACTGATATTTCCATTTATGAACATAAAAACCCATGTTTTTCACTTATCCTCTAGAGATGAATTTTTTATAAATATATAATATTTATTCAATAAATATATTTTATGGTAATTCACATTTTTTTATTAATTAAACCAATTATTTGAAATATGAGGAATTCTTTGGAGAGGAAAGACACGAGTTGGGGGACGGATAATATAAGACATACAGGTTGGGGATCCATAAATGAAAATTTTACAAGTTAAGTTCCATTTAAATTCATCCCGATAAAGATTATCCACTCTCATTAGACAAATTTATTTAGTGACAAAATCTTCTAGTTTGTTTCCAAGAAGAATAGACATGTTTCTACCCACAAAATTAAACCATATTGTGGAAGGTCTTGATGGTAGTGGTTCATGTGCTACATAGATGATGTCTAATAATTAAGAAGTTCATTTATTTACAGTTCAATAATTTTTATTATTATCTATGATATTTTTCTTTGACATATCTATGGATGCATTCCATTCTCTGTTTATTGATTAAATGAAATCTGTTTCAGTTATTTATTATTCAATATTGGTTATGCCTTATCTAGTTATTTAAATGGCATGTTTTACTAGTAATTTAGCTTTCCAGGTTGATTTATTCTAATTATTTCATTATTGATTCCTCTTTAAATTCCATTACAGATATTTTGATCTCACCCTTTTATTTATTAAAATTTCCCCATGTTATGTAAAAGAAATTTTTCAATGAGTTCAAGGAAACAAATTATTTTCCTTTGCTATGTTTTATATTTTACCAATATAATAAGGGAATAAATTATATATATAGTTCTTCAAGGCTAGTAAACTAATTTTTCCATTAGTATTTGAGTCCTCATAATCATGCTAATGCAGTAAAATAATCCACCATCTTCTTCTGGGGTCGAGGGGTTACAATTGGTATCAAAGGAAGTTTAGTAGAAAACTTGGGAACTAGATTTAAGAAAACATACATTAAGGAACACAATCCATTGGTTTAGTATGAATAAAAATGTTATCTAATGAATAATTCATTTTTATTTCATGGAAATTTATTTAAAGGTATGGATAACCATTAGGGTTTATATAATCTTTGACTTTTCTGTAATTATGGGTATATATATTATTGGGAATAAAAAATGAAATAGATGAGAAAACCTTTGTGGTAAAAATATTTCCTTATTGTTGAATATATTTAGGTTATTTTCTAGGTATTCTTATCACATTTTTGGATAATATTAATATGGTTATAGAAAAATGACAGCCTTCATGTCAGGTGACAAATCGTTATGTCTGGAAAGTATGTGGGGTTTTAACCAACAATCGAAGGGCAACAAGGGTGCAACACCTATCACAATCCCACATGAAGTCCTAATTAGTGTGAAATTTTTTTAGTAAAATATCTAGTGGCTAAATTTTATTTTGATTTTAGGGACATTTTTTTATCAAATAGATTACCTTGGGATTAGGAAATGATTTATTGAATAAGTGATTAATATTATTTTGGAAGATGTTCACTATTTTGGGAACCCTATATGATCAAGGTAAAGAGAATACTATAGGATTTTATTCTAGAATTAAATTTTCAATTATATTTCGGAACAATTTATGATTTTATTAGGCACTTATGGTGACTTAGGTAATTTATTGAAATTGCTACCATATCTTTGAGAATATGTGATTTTGGAAATTAAATTTTGGGTATAACAAATTAAGATTTATTATTGTTAATTAGAAGACTATATGATCAAATAATTTTGAATTTTTTGTTTCAATATTACTATAGACTATTTTTGAGGAAATATTTTTATTTTATGAATGATCTATATTGAAATTTGGGTATTATTGTTGAACATTGTAGATTCAAGTTGTTTTTCATCATATAAAGGTTTATTATTTTTGGGGAATTTCTTTATCATATCATAAAAAATTTTGGTTAATGTATAAAGATAGAAGGAATAGATAGTTATACGTTTGTAGACATTTTTATCAATATAAATTGACACAAATTCTACAAGCATGAAAAAACCCCATCTTAAATACTCATAGATTGGAGAAAAAGTTGAGTTTGTGGAGGAAATTTATTAAAGGATGAAACTTTACTATTCAAGTATATATATTTCCTTATGTTCTTAGTATTGGAAGTAAATTAATTCTTTAACCCTGAGAAAAGTATTTTAGAATAAAAACAATGTTAATTTAATTTTCATACTCAGAAATCAATGACCTCTTTAACCCATCACAAATTTATAGTCTTGTGATCGTAGAATTTCTCATACCAATGTTCTCTATCATTCTCTATGAGAACATTATAGTCATATTCCTCTTCCATATCCATGTTTTCACTATTGTTATCCTATTCAAAATCCTAGTTTTGTGGTGACCTTCACATTTATTTTTCCCACTTATTAAGAAGATGTTTTCTAACCCTATTTACGATGTGGATTTTTCAATAGTTGTTTATTTTGAAATATCAAACCCTAGACTAATGAGATCATGTTTAAAATTCAAGGAAATAATTTAATTAAGGTGGGGAGAATGTAACACCCTAAGACATTACAAAATTTTCATTTTTGAGTATAATTAATTTATTTATATCTTTCTTTATGAACAACACCATGTTAAGCTTACTCTACAAATAATACTGAGTTCTCTTGCGAAACACGCAAGGCTATGTTTTTACGAACAATAATATATTATTAAAATATTTTTATTAAATATAATATTATATAACCTTGCTGTTAAGTTGGTGTTTATGAATAGTATTAAATAAATTATGAAAATATATGGTTGAATTCATTTGTTAAAAATTAATTACAAATTAATATATAAACCAACTAAATATATAGGAAATGTTTCTATAACAAATTATTTTTTATTCTCACAAAGTTTTGTTATCCAAATAAATTAATTCAATTAAAATTAGTTAATGATATTAATGTAATATATATGAAATAAAATATACTTTACATTCATCCAATACATTTTATAGGAATAACATGAGAAAAAAAATTATGCATTAAAACCTATATTTTTCTAAAGGCAGTTTTACCATATTTTAGTAGAGAACCTATTTTAAGTCCAATTTATGAAATAAAAATTATATTTATTTTAAAAAATGAAATTTCTATTTTCATTTGGAATCTAAAACATTAATTTGGTTTCTTTTTTGGTATTTTTTGACAATTTTGATGTTTTTATGAATAGTGATAAAATATTGATTTTTAATTGAAAATTTCTTTATCGTCTAAATAATTTATAATGTTAAATTAAAATTTTAATTTGTTTTAAAGTATAATGCAATCAATATTTTATCATTTTAACTAATATATCTTATTGTAATCGATTTCACATAGAATTTGGATATAAAAAACATTTAAATCTTTTGAATTTATTCACATTTAAAACTCATTTTCTCATTCTATCAATGAGGTTAATTTTAAACTAATCATTGAAAATTATATGTTTTAAATTGTGAAAAATGGATTCCACATTTTTAAATAGTGGGTATAAATTATTTAAATAGTTTCCTTTTATTTTTTAGTAATATTAATAGTAACTTTAGTAATTTTTTTAAAAATCACCACAGTAAATGGTGAATCAGGTAATTAAGGGTAAAAATATTATTATAAATAATATAAACCTACCCTAAAAATTGTCATAATTTTATTGGATTAGTCATTTTGGAAAACAATCATTCTTGGGCCGATTTTGTGGCCTCTTGGAGCCACTTTAATGACTTTATTCTTTTATAATAATTTCTTAAAAGGGAACTCCAATATGTCACACTCTTGTTTTTTAAAATTATTACATTTTTATATATTGTTATTAGGAAGATATCTTAGATTATAAATAATAATTTTAAAGAAAAAGTATTTATATTCATCAATCCCATTTATTTTTATTTTTTTGGGATTAAATAATTAAATTAATGGCTTGAATAATTATGATGCAGTAATTGTTTAATTAATGGACATAAAAAATAAATGTTATTATAAATATTAAAATAAATATAATTTGAAATAATTAATGTCATAAAATAATTTTATATATAACCTTGAAATATTAGTTATGTATTAATGGTTTTTTTCTAAGTTATCTTATGTGTTGATATTTTTAAAAAATTTAATAATTGAATAGTTCCAAAATTGACATTAATGGTATTTTAAAATAAAAAATATTTTATTAAATTATATAAACTGAATAAAAAAATAAAATTCAGAAAAATGATCGGTATAAAGTTTAAAATTACATAAATCACTCATTTATGGTTATTTTTTCATTTTATAGTAACTATATTAACCCATAAAGAGTAAAATTCCATTTTGTCATTGTAATAGTAAAAGGGTTTAATTAAGGGTTACAACCGACAGATAAGGGTAAAATGTGACCTAAACAAGTATAAAAATTATTTTTTGAGATTATTTTAACCTATAACCTTCTTATAATATAAATAAATTACTTTTGAGGCATTTGGAATAAGAACTGAATTTATATTAATTTAATATGTTTTGGGTTTCCAAAAGTACCCCTCACCTCAATTATAAAAGGAAACCTCCTCCTTCGCTTACTCACACCACATTGAGCCTTATATATTGACCAAAAACAACCAATTTATCCTCCAAAATTACCTATATTCATCATATAATCCTTAAATTGGTCATAAAACCAATCAATGATGTCCTTTTGTGAAAACCAAAAGGAGATACCCAAAAAAAGAGGTAACGTTCTTCAACGATCACTTTGGTTTTATTTATTTTTATACCCATTCAATTATTTTTATATCATGTTTATATAATATAATTATTATCCAAAATATACTTGTATGTTGTTATATTAAGGGTTCTAACAGCACTTACACACACTTCCATCTAATGGGTAACGAACTTACCATTCTTGTGTATGGGGATCTACCACCTCACAAAACGATGTTGTTCATTTTTACATTATCACCTATCATGGTAGGTAATTATAATGGAAAATATATTTGTATATTATATATATAGTATTTATGATTTATTTATTCTTCTGTAATTATTATATAACACACACCATCATGCCTTCCATTTTTCTGTAAATACGATAACTTTGTTTGTGGAGGTGTAGACTACCACCTCCTCAAAAGGATGTGATTTGTTCACACTATATATGGGATATATTAAGGATTTTTTTAATAAAAATATGTGACATTTATGAAATAAATATTATATATTTATTATAATATAAATTATTTACTTTTAATTATTTTAAAATGACAAATAATTGGAAGTCGCGTTCATGCGTACGTACGACATACCGTCTCCATGAACAGTACATTTCACTTTTTATCTCCAAATATTATGGATTATTATAAATAAATATATAATAGATATATATGATACTAAAATCATGGTTTAAATTTTTTATATTATTAAATTATGATTTAATTAATGGGATCAATAAGTAATGTGTCAAAATCAACTGGAAAAAATAGGTAATTAACTCCTAAAAAAGAGAAATAATGAATCATCGTTAATAAACGATTAATATAAAGGCATAAGTAAAACATATATGGTATTATAAAAATTAATATGGTTCTATAATATTTTTATAATATAAATTTATTTACCATATAGGATTTTTCATGAGTACGATAAGAGTTAAGACAAAAGGTAATGGATTTTTTATCACTTTTATTTTTGTGGAACACATGTCTTATACACTACACATTTCATCTATGTGGTGTATAAACTAACCATGATTGTCTTTTATGAGTCATATCCTAAATATTATGGTATTTTCATATCAATATAGTTTTATTTCTTTCATGGGACATACCATTCTACTAATTATAAAGTTGTAATGGGTTAATTCACAATATCATAGTTATTCAAGATTGTATTTTTAGACTCCATTGGGGAATATTTCTCATCCATTTTAGTGTTTTCTAAAGTTTTTTTCAATTTTTTTACTATCCTCCAATGATTTGTTAAATTCATTTTTACCCCTTTTTTACTTTTTATAAAATAATTTAAAAGGAATCTTTCTGTCATTTTCAAAAACAATATACTTTATATATAAAACTAAAAAAGAGTGTTTTTTAACATATATGGAATGAACATAATTTTCCACCTTCAGGATTCCCTAATATTTTTAATATTCATTTAAAATTATAAAAAATTATTTTCAAGTAAAATATTTTCTTTAATAAATGTGTGTCCTTTTAAATAAATAATTACAATTTGGTAAGGGATTTTCTCTCAATTTAAATTCCATGGAGACTTATTTGTTGTTATACACATAGTTCCATTTATATGATGTATATAATATCATTTCACATGTTATGTCATGAATATCATTATTATAATTATATTCTATGTTTCATTTAATTTTATTCCTTTATGGGGATCTTAATTCAAATGTTTCAAAGAGGTATACTACATTTTGGAATGTTTATAGATTATTTTCATCAAAACTGTTCATAATGATATTTAAATGGTATTGACATTAATCAACATCAACAAACCTTATTGTTACTTTTACTAAATTGAGTAATTATTGATAAATAATTTTTTTATTAAATATCTTTATTTTCTGGTAATTCACATTATTTATTAATTAAATAAATTATTATATATATGATGAATTCTTTGAGCATGCAAGAAATGGGTTGGGAACTAGTTAATACAAGCCCTGTAGGTTGGGGACCATTAAATGAAATCCCTACTGGTTGGGGATAATTTAAAGTAATCCCCATGATGCATTGATATTCTCATAAGATGAATCTATTTGGAAACAAACCCTTTGAGTTTTTTCAAGTAGAATAGATGAGTTTCTACCCAGAGACATAAACCATCTTTTGAAAGGTATTAAAGTTAGTGGTTCATGTTCTAGATACATTAGGTCCAATGATAAAGAATTTACATTATTTTGAATTTATTTATTATTATTATCTACGATATTTTTTCATAGAAATATCTATGGATGCATTTCATGCTCATTGTATTTATTAAATGTCATGTGTTTGAGTTATTTATTGTTTCATATTAGTTATACCTTATCTAGTTATTTAAATAGAATGTTTTATCAGTTATTTAAATTTACATGTTAATTTATTCTCATTAATTCATTATTGATTCCTCATTATTCACCCTTACTAAGCATTTGAGATCACCCTTTTATTTGTTTTACTTTCCCCATGTTATAAAGATGAAATTTTTGAATGAGTTTAAGGATAAAAATTGTTTTAATTTGTTATGTTTTATGTTTTACCAATGGAAAAAAGGGATTAATTTATGTATATAGTTCCTCAATATAACTAAACTGATCGGTCCATTGGGATTTTATTCCTAGTAATCATAATAATGTAGTAAAATAATGCATTGGCTACAAAACTCTAGGGTCGGGGCATACACAAGTAGGAATGTACCAATGAAAATTTCATAATTTTGAGACACATGTAATTATTTGGTATCTACATAATGAATGAAAAATTTCTATATAGAATTTAAACCTAATTTCCAAATATGTTTCATGAATTCACACCCAATCCCCTAAATAAATATATAAACATCATGTGCATCACCCAAGGTGAATTTAATCAATAGTAATATAAAATATTAAAACCATAAAATACCACTTTCAAGGTAACTCAAAGGTCCACTATATAGTGCTAGCTAGGTACTAACATAGCTACCATGATTGATTCCAAACCTTCCTATCCCATGTCTAAAATGTACCAACCAATGTAAAATTGAGGAAATAAGTTAGTAAACTTAGTCCTATGATACCATTTTGTAACACCCTGACCTGAACCACTAGGGCCAAGACGAGGGTTCCAAAAGACCTCATACACACCTCCCAGTATGTAATAGGCTTATAACTAGATGTGAGGGTCTATATCCATCAACAGGGAGACTGTACCTTTAGTATCATTATTGTGATAAATAAATAAAATTATAGCAAGTAAATAAATAAGTATCAAATAAAAAAATAACCATAAAAGTTGCAGTAGTATATACGAAAATGATAACTCATGTTATGATAGTAAGGCATGTTAAATAAATTAACCATAGATAAATAAATAGATCCAATTTACAAGGATATTCATGAAAATGAACGTTCCAAGAGATTTCCCACTCAATCTCCATCCAACAACGTATGTATACTCCAACTCTGCCTTCTCATCCATCCACTACCAGTCCCTTAACCCTCGCTAGATCCCTAAATATGAAATCTAAAAGTTCACTAAAATTGTTGAGAAGAGTAGGAGTATATGACTCAGTAGGATGCCACCAATGACCCTTAACATCAGTTCATGAAATATACAATTTAATTTCATGAACATAAATAGGGTACGGATATAATCATCAATATATCACACTATTATAAAACATATGTCAGGTCTTATGTGATTGAATCTACCTACTTTGGTACCCTTTCATAAAAAACCTTAATGTACAATATTACACATTCCCATTCATGATAATCCCAAACAATAATAATATATATCTTTATAGTAATAGTTTAATGTGTATCAACCTTACACCAAAAACATCCCTCTCATGGAATTTCATTATAGGACCCATCGAATTCTCATCTAAAAAGGAAAAAAGAATATCACATATGATATAAGATGAAAATGATAGATAACAAATCACATAAATTCATGTGTTATCATCATCATAATAATCCTTATTCAAGGAACATATGTCCAGGTCATTGATAAACATGCCCACCTCATGTGATTAAGAATTAGACATCGGTTTTTTATGTTACACATGCACACCAACAACTATGAAAATAACAAATAAAAAACATGCTCAAAAGTTAAGGGCATACTACCATAAAGTTTTTTTATGAATAAATCTAAGTTTTATCAATGAAACATAACCTAAATCATTCCCACATGTTCATTGACTCAAAATTCTCTCCAAGGATTTATATATCTAATTCTATTATTTTTTTCTAAAAGAAATACAATAACCACATGTGATAATAGTTTCTCTCTCATAAATAATTTATAAATTACTGATTTATTCTAAATAATGTGTTAACCATTTCTTCATAAGAGAAAATTATAAATCCACATAATATAATAATTTTATCTCTTCTAAATAATCCTAGATAAACTTATGATAACTATTCTATATCATTATTTGATAATTTCGGTTTTTAAATCACTTTAAAACTATTTAATTTTTCTAAAATGATTATAGAATAACATTTTTCAAACTAACTAGAAATAAAATACTTGTAATTTATTCCTTGAAAAACACTAATCTCAATAATTTAGGAGATAGAAAGGTTTTTTCTATTCATGTAAAATAAAATAAGAACTTGAATTTCTCAAAGAAGACCTTACAGATTTTTTTAACAGTTTCCTGGACTACTCAAACTCAATATGATCAAAAAAATCAATGGCATAAAAGGATAAAATATTTTGATAAGGAAAATTTCATATAATTCTTCAACATTAAGAACCAAAAATTAAATTAAGCATTTAATTTCCCTTCTACTCGAATCATGAATTTAGATAAATTAAATATTAGAAATTATGATTTGCATCTTTTAACCAAGTGAAAAAAATTAAATACCCTTTTTTAGGCTTTTCAAATAATCAAAATGCATTTTAGAATCATGGTCGAGAAGAATATGAAAAAACAGGGTTTTGAAAACATTTTTTCCTTAAAGATAGCACTACATATGGGTAACATGTTTTTACCCTAATGAATCTCTTAGGTGTCATGTAAGGGTATTGGAATGCCATTATCAATCATTAGAAACTATGGAACTACCTTTACACATATCATTATTCTCTTACACAACATCTTAGTTACCCAACATAACCTTTTGAAAATAAAGGTGTCATTTTCATATCTCTAGGGAATTAACTTCAAACATATAAACCTAAAGGATTTACCTTTATGTGATCTTGGTGTTCCATTACACAAGGAAGTATGAAGGATTTATCTTTATACGATTAGGGTGTAGACTTATGTGAGGATAATATTACCTTTATGTGAGATTTAAAACTCATGCATGGGTTACCCTTATACAACTATGGAGTTACCTTTATGCAGTGCTTGCGATCAGCAGATTAACCTTATGCAACCCTAAAAACAATACTTACCCTTATATAACCCATTGAAAAATCACCTTACCCTTATATAACCTATGAAAGATCCTTATTTATTTTACTCATCTCCATAAAATCATCTTATGTATAGGTAAAATAATTTTTATCTTTATGTCATCTCTATGATGCTTGTAAGGGTAAAAATAAACTTGAATATTATTAAATTTTCACAAAAATAAATTATAAATTATAATTGAAATAGGAATAAAGATTATTTAAAAATTTAGAATGTTTCATATTTCATTAAAATACATTCTCAATAACATTTAGGTTTATATATTTAGATAATTAGGAAAAAATTATTTACTAATAAAACTAATTCACTGTTAACTAATGGAAATGTTTTTCAATTATGAGAGTAACTCCTCAGTCTATATTGAGTCTTTGATATCTCCTACAAGTTTTCCAAATAATAAACTCTTCTAGATATTCCATACTTTTATCTTCATAACCTAGTGAGTGTAAAAA
The DNA here is from genome assembly GCA_963277665.1 of Viscum album. Lineage (NCBI taxonomy): Eukaryota > Viridiplantae > Streptophyta > Magnoliopsida > Santalales > Viscaceae > Viscum > Viscum album. The sequence continues at coordinate 1,650,341,452 of OY728152.1, forward strand.
TAAGAAATGGGTGAGCTTAGATACGCAGTAAGGGTAATCACAATCATTAGAAATCTAATATCATAAGTGAGCATAAGATAAGAAAATGGTATATTCAATAATTTTATACCCAATAAGGAATATATCATAAATCATGGAACAAATATTGGAATAAAATAAATCATGAATAAAAATAGTATGAAAATAGGATTCAATAAACATTAGTCATGAGAGCATAACATAGTCACATAAAGAAACATAAAACTATGACATTTTCAAATGTGGAAAAAATGAAAGCACAAGGAAACTTGTGAACAAACATTCCCTCAACCCATGAACAGAAAAACTTATGAACAAATCTTCCCATATAAAATTCACACAACAAACCTGTGAAAAAAATATTCTCATATCTCATTCATATGACAAACTTGTGAACAAATATTATCATATCTCACTCACAAAAAACCATATGAACAATGATTCTCCCTCTTTATTCAGGAAAAATTTCATTGTATCATATGATATGAGACCTTAACCTATGAATTGGAAGGTGATATATAACCCCACCAATCTTCATCCATACATTTGAGTTCTATATAAAATTAAACATTCATTATTTCAAAAATAACCCATGGAAATACATTGGGTTTCTTAAACCTTTCCAAAAAAATCACATAAAATAAATTTTTGAAATCATGGCATATCAAGAATATCATTTTTACAAAAGGAATCATATCATAATAACATATAGAGGGTAATAAAAGAATCATTTAAAGAGAGTTAAACCTTATAAGAAAAATATAAATGAAAATACAAAATCTTTAACAAAAACTATTACTTTTTTATATAAAATATGATGGTAAACCTACTTTTAAAAATATTTTTTGAATGGAAAGAGAAGAATTCTGAAAAATATTTACTTTTAATTAAAAAATATAATAGTGGATACTTGGAAAATATAAAAATTTATTCAAAAGGTGAAGTTAAAACACTTTGATAATTTTTTCATTTAAAAATAATATTATATTATAGAACCTTGAAAATACACAAAGGTTATTAAAAAGGGACATTGAGTGGAATATAAACCATTTTACATTGAATCTTTGTAAAACCATTTGATTATTTTGAAATATCTTTTTATAAAATCCATATCATAAAATAGGTGGTAAATATTTCATTTTAAAAGAGGATAAGTGAAATTTTGGGGTCACATGATTAGACATAAATTTTTGTTTCAAAATAAAAAATTAAACCATTTTTGGTAATAATGAACATAGAAATGGAAGAAACACCATCATTAAAGGAGATGATATTTTTTATTAAAAATGTCACTTTTATGAGATAGAAAGTCATTTATAAAAAATATTTTAGTTAAAAAATAATAATTTCCCCTCGATGTAAAAGAGGTAATATATTAAGGAATAGGAAATAGAAGGATTTATTAATCATAGTAGAAGTATTCTCAAGGAATTAAATTTTAAATAAAGAAATAAAATTTGAGTTAACCATATCCCATACAAATGTCATAATTCATAGTGGAAGGGAAATCTAGAAGTTATTTTTGTGGTTGAAATGTAAATCCAATTAAAAAAAAGATATATTACTAGATAATATAGTAAAATGGTAGAATGCATCCAATTTATATGAAATAATTTCAAGAATAACAATCACCACTCAATTAATGAGAATTTAGTTTCCAAAAATAGTTACACTAATGGAAATGTAAGAATAAGAGGGTTACCATTAAATTGAGATTCAAGTATCCTGAAATGATATGTATTCATTATAATTGAAGTAAATATGTTATTTAATAAACCATAAAAAATAAATCATGTTTTTCAATATAAATTTTATCTCATGGATTTGAAAGAGATAAAGAATGTTTTATAATTTGATTAACTTTATTTTAAAAACATATTTAAATTGAGAGATATTTTTAAATTGAAAATCAAAGACCATAAATTAATTAAATTTCATGATTTAAAATATAAATTAGGTTACATATACACCACTTAAATTAAATTAGGTGCATGATATAATACATGTCTCAAAGAGAGCAATTTTAGATGAAAACCCCTTACCTTGAGTTTTGGCTACCTCGATCATATACTAACCTCCTGTATATTGAACATAAAAATCTTAAGTAATTAATGATTATTACAATGTAATACCCTTTATAAACACTATTAATAATCCTTAATTATGAATATATTACTTAATTATAGTTATTTTAAAGAATGGAAGTTAGAACATTCATTTCATTGTGTAATTCAAATATCGTGGCATTGGAGTTGATTTTTACTACGTGGTTTCAAGTTCATCGTTAAAAGATTATTCAAGAAATAATTATCATTTTTTAAAAAATTATTAATTAATTATTACTTTAATAATGTTAAATAAATTAATTAATATGTGTAAATATAATATTCAACAAACTAGTTTCGACGTGTTTAACGATCGAAAGGTAATATATTAATAAATATTTAAAAAATTGAAAACGCATCTCTAGAATAATTAATTTATCAGAAATTAAATTTTATTAAATAATGTAATCATTATTGAAACACTAATATCATGGGTAGTGGGAAACTAATATTTTTCATTAACAATATATATTATAGTTAGTTTGCCTTTAGGTTTTCTCTGAAAGAGGAGTCCACAAAAAACGAGTTTGTTATATTTTATTGATTTTAGGAAAAGTAGTTTTTAACTGATTTTGAGAAATTGAGATTATAAAGAAGTTTTATTTAATTTATTTTAAAAAAATTGAGAAATATGGTTATTGGAGTGGCTATGGATATACCTATGTAATGCTGTCATAGTTTTTAATTTTTTACCAACTTTTATTCAGCTAAATGGTAAGAGAGATATTAACCTACCAATTCCTCTCTCTCCATTGACTAGATGGTTATAGTGAGAATATTCCTATTTAAAAAAATAGTTTGGTATACCCTCATTCTTATTTGTGTGGGTGTTCCCGTATTTTCCCTTGATTTATTTGGGAAATCCCCAACCCGGTATTGTGATTCCTTAATTACCAATGGGTCTCGTCACAATCTTGTGCATGTGATGATGATCATAAAGCACTCACCACCCTACCATAATATATTCCAACATATAAAAAATGAATAGTGATATAAATGGATCATCAACCAAGGATATTAAAATAAATATAATCAAAACCTAATGCAACCAAATTTAGAATATAAAACTATAAATAAGAATTGAAACCAGAAAGAAGAAATAGTGGGTTTTTATTCATTTAATCATAAAAACACAAGAATATAAAAATATGTCCAACATCCCCCTTTATCGATCGGTAATAGAAAATACCCCTCCATATATGGTGAATTATAGTTTGTTCTAGATATTTTAGGCCTTTTTAAGAACTAAATAAAACAAAGGAAAGTAGGGAAATATATTTTTAGCATACCATCGTTATAAGATTCCCCTTATCGATTCATCTCTTCACATTCCCACCCCCACCCCGACCTTCTATTTATAGAGATAGATAGTATAATATAACATTATAATTGGTTAATAAATTATTTTGGGTCAATCCCATGGTTTCTTGGTGGTTATGGATTTAAACATAGGTCATCCACCATTATTTATGAAAGAAACTACCAATTTTGAGTCCATTGGGGATTTTACCTCATAAACATTACTGTCGACATGTAATGTGTGAGGATGCGAAATTTTTTCATGATATTAATTAATTTTTTGTGACTTGAGGTTGTGTCACGACATGAAAATATGTGTCATTCTATGGAGCATGTGGGTTTGGCTAAGAGTCCCTCTTTTTCTTCACATTATGTATTTGCATCTTGGAATCTTTATTTGTTCACATCCTGAATGATTTTTATGACATGTAATGTTTTTTTAGAAATATTCCCACTTTTTCACCAAGATATTTTGTATAAATCCTTTATATTTTATATCTACTTACCCCTTTTACATGGAACATACTTTTCATAATGATTTCATCACTTTAAACTCATTTTTGGGTGAACCTAGTATCTTACCATTAAACCATAAAATAATTTAATATTGTATAATTTAATAATTTATAGTTTATAAAATTATTTTTTATATTCCAATAATCAATAAAAATATGAATCTATAAATTATATAAAATTTCTTAATTCTTTATGACATAAACATTATAATATCTTTCAAATAGGTGGAAAAACAACCACAGTGGTAACATTGTAAAATGTTTTCATGAGAAGGGAATTTCTTTAGATAAATTTAGTATGAAATATTAAAAATCTTAAACATGTAATTATAATCTTATTTCCTTATTAAATACACTCTTATAACCATCCAATATTGGTGTTTATGATGAAAAATATTCATCGTTTGTGGAGGATATAGTCTGTCGTACACGCGATTAATGATCCAATTTCTCAATGAATGGATGAAATGATGGAATATGAAAAATAATAATTTTAGAAAAAAAATTTAAATATAAAACATATTTATTCATAAATACATCCTTGATACTATCCATGATATGAGGTGATTAGAAACAAACAACGTCACTTTGGGGAGGCGGTAATCCACATGTACCCCTGATTTATATTATCTTGTTTTCTTAGTGGATGGAAAGTATTGAATATTTCATATAAAATTAATATAATGAAATTTTATTATAATAATTATATTTATTTTGTATATAAATAGAGTTATATATTGTTAGGATATTAAAAATTAAAAAGAAAACACTAAGAAAAAGTGGATACTCATGTCGGGTACATTAATATTTTCAAGGAATTATCCCTTGGAATGAAGTCTTTAGGATTTAATAATAGTGACCAATGATTTTTTACATGTTTGAGGGTTATAGTAGGATATATTTTAATAATTTACATGGGTAAATTATAATTGAAGGTGATTCTTGAAGTGGTGGAAGTGTTATATTTTATAAGTGAAGAGAAGGGTAGTTTTTGAAGTAATCCTTGCATTTTCTATAATATAAAGTAACTATTAAAAGGTAAATGGATGAAATGTGAAACACAATTGGAGGTAAAAGTTATTATTGATAATAACACAACACAAAAACTTCTTTTTTGAGAAACATGAGTTTTTTAGGTTATTTTATTTTATCTTTTTATATTTTTCCCAAATTTACATTTTCCTTGGTAATTAATTTCTAAGCATAGTAATTAATATATTGAAAAAAACTAGCATTGAAACTTTTAACTAATTTTAACTATATAATTTAAATTTTTTAAATCATAAAATAAAAATATTAATGGTTTCAAAAGTTAATCTTAGGATTAGCACACATAATGCATAAAAACAGTTTTTAGAAAAATAATGTTTTTAAGAATAAACATTATGTGAAATTTGGGGTTATTAAAACTATCAATTACCATAAATCAATTTATTATAAAATAATTAAAATTTATGAGGATTTAATGGAAATCCAAAATTCAATATCACCTTGAAAATACTTGATTCAAAGAAAGGCCAAAAATAGTATTTATTAAAGTAACATTTTATAATAGTTCTAAAAATGTTTGACATGGGTCTTATAAGTTCAAATAGTAAATTAAAATTACTAATTTTATTCATTAAAAAAATATTTATTAATAAAAATGTATTTAAACTTCTAATATATTCTTAGATAATGATAAATTCCAAAAATTATAATTTTCGGAAAAACCGTATTTTTATACTAAAAATAAATATTTTCAGAAAAAATTAAAAAAATAATACTAAGTAAATTTAGATGTGAGAATTTTATAAATGAATTTTATTTTATAAAATTTAAATTCTAAATTTTTTAAATTTATATTTCAAAATGAATTACATAATGTATAGAATATATTTTTTATTGAAAATATCCCTTTTCAATATTAACTCATATAGATTATTTATCTTCCAAATGAAATAACTATTGATGATTTACCATATTAATTTTTATTATATATTTATTAATAATTTTATCCCAATATGTTTTGGTTAGTTTAAATTTGTGGATTTTTGTAACACAAATTATACAACATGACATTAGTTTTTACAAGGTCCATAATTTTGGGTCATTACAACCAAAGTCTCAGGTACAAATTTATAGAGATAGATCCTAACCTAAGGTAGAATATATGATTGGATTTTAAGTAAGAATATTTATTTGAGATATTATATACTCTCAGTAAGGGTAATTTGGTGGTTTTTTATCCTAACTATTCTCATTCTTAGTTATTAGAAGTGGTTTTATAGAAGTTGACCTCTGTATTGTTGTCGTTAGCGGATGAGGGAGATGATAGATAATGAGGGACTCTTTAATTATCCAGTGTGTGAGGAAGTAATGGTTTGGATACATTGACTATGAGATTATATGTTAATAAATTTTCTCAAGTGATACACTAGATGGATTTTTTGAAGGTGGGGGCATGGCATCCTTTACTAGAGATGGATAGTGGTACCAGTCATGCTGTGTGAGGATGTTCTAAGATAGTTCCACACTTAAAAATTAGTAATTTATCCTAGAATGTTGAAGATGTACCAAGACCTAAGGAATAAATTTTTTTGGTAAGGTATAAGGAGGATTTTAGTTGGGTTTATATCTTGATGTCTCACCTATCAGCTGGTTAAGGTTGAGAACATGTTACAACATTTTTTCTAACCCCTAGAGGTTCTATAGTGAAAGTAGGACAGCATATCAATGGATTTTAAGATGTTGATTCAATATTAGATGATATTACATGATGAAATATGGATGATAATTTTATTAATGACCAAGTAATCTCACTTTTTTTCTATTTGGTAGCTATGTTTTATAGGGATCTTGGGATGCGTTTATGTAGAGAAAATTGTCTAATTGCATGGGGTACCATTAAAGATCTTTTTTTACCAAGATTCTTGGTTAATATATTGATTGAATAGAGTATTGAAAGAGGTATTAAATACCCAATTATGAATGAGTATAGTACTAGAACCTTATAAAAATTTCTAGAAAAGGAAAATAATTCTATTTTTGAAGATATACTAAGAGCTTATATATAAGATTTCAACCAAAACATGGAGGATCAATTTCCCTTGGTAGAGTTCAAATACAATAAACTTAAAGAATATTTTAAATATTAAATAAACGAATATAGTAATATAAAAATAAATTCATTATATAATTAATTTAAAATACAAATATATAATATACACTAATCTTGATTATTTTAGAATTAGATAAGAAATTAATAAAATAAATTTCATGACCAAGGAATATAAATATCTTTCCCTTCCATAAAAATTAATATATTAGTGATGGAAATGTAATTTATACATTTTTATCAAATCAAAAACTAATCATTTATTAAAATAAGATAAATAATATAACATAACTCATAGTTTCTTCTAAAAATTTTACCAATAAGAAGAATGGTTCAAAAAAAAATTTAAAAGTCATGAAATATATATATTGTATAAAAAAATTATTTCAGAATTATAATATATAGGTATATATATTAATTATTTTTTATATGACCATTGTTTAAATGTTCATTATAATTATGTAATCTTAAAATGAAATAATATTTTATATATTTATCCATAAAACATTGTAAAGTATATATTACTTGTATATACATACAAGATCCTATGAAATTCATTTAATAGTATGAAAATATCATTCAATATCAAATCATGGTTTTATAACGCACTATGATTTCTATTTAATGAATTTTTACTAATATAATATATTTGTATGTATCTATAAGTAAATTTATAGGTAATAAAAATAAATAAGGTATATTACTCCATATGTCATAGTTTAATTATATGTATATATCTTAAAATAATAATAATTTCTTAAAATAGTTATATGAAATAAATTTTACCAATTTTTTGATTTTTGTAAAACTAAATATATCATATGTATAGTTTTATTTTTTTTAAGTGAATTTTAATTACTTATAACTTTACAATATATTTATTTTAGAATAAAATTTAATTTTATCTATAGGTTGTGATACACATGACATTGTGTGTAAATAAAAAAACTATAATAAAAGGTTTTTTAAAAATTTATATTATAATGAGTTCATGAAGTTGTTGAGTATGAATAGCACCAACTAAATTGTAAAAATTATTTTTATCCATTGATTATAAATAAAATAAGAAACATTTGAAAGGGAAACAAATGTTTTCTAAAAACATTTTTTTTTCTAAAATCCGGTTTAGTAATTTTTGAATAAATCGATTCTATTTTTTAGATAATCATAATTAATATTATATAATAACTTCAAATATATTTTTTTACAGTAATTAATAGTAAAAAACAGTAAAAATGTTTACCACGGTTAAGGTAGAAACGAGTTTACCTGGGGTTAAACTTAAAAGATAAGAGTTAAAAAGACCTAAAACCTTTTCTAAAATATATTCTATTGATATATTTAGACCTTATATTTTATAATTTGTTAATAATCTATTTTGGACCCTTTTCCCCTGTGAAAAATGTGGGTAAACCTTTTTTTAAAATGATACAAGTGTGTCACTCACCTCACTAATAAAAGGTCATCCCCACTCTTCTCTTCTTCACACATTAATACCATTTTGGTTTGTCAATACCATCCAAAATCACATTACAATTTCTGTAACCTCATATTTTAAGCCTTATTTTAGGCACCAAACCAACCTAGTAAGGATTTTTGTGAAAACCTAACGAGGTTACCCGAAAGAGAGGAATCTCTCTTCAATGAGCATTTTTATTTTATTTCTTGATCATCCTCTTTAAATTATTATTAAACCATATTGATATAATAACCTGTATATATTAAATATAATGATATTTTTTATGTTAAATTAATTACCTACAACCATCCCCACTTCTATAAAATGGTTTATTAAATCATCATTTGTGTGTATGGTGGACTACCGCCTCATGAACTGATGTCATTCATTTTTCCATTACCACCTATCTTGGTTGGGTATGATGATGGATATAAAGTATATATATAATATTTATAATAGAATTATATATTTGGTTCACTATATCATATATAACTTTTTTTTACTTTCCATTCCATATGGGATATGATAACGTCGCTCGTGTATACATCAGACTACCACCTCCCAAAGCGATGTGATTCATATTTCACTAACGCTTTACATGGAAGGTGATAAGGGTAAATGTAATTAATATATGTGATACACAGGAAATATTTATGATATTGATATAAGATTTATCATTCATAAAATTTAATATATCTATTTCATTTTTACAATTTCCCTCACTGAGAGATGATAATTTCGTTCATGTACGTGTGAACTACCACCTTCAGGAAGTGATGTAACTCTCTTTTCATCACCACAATACATGTATGATATATATATAAGTATATTTAAAGAATAAATATGGTATTTAGGATATAATTATAATTATTTATATATAAAATATTACTTACCTCTTTTCAATACTGATTTTTTAAAAATGGATATGTTATTCATGTATGTTCGACCTACTGTATTCATGACCATAACATACTTAATTTCTCAAAACCATATTTCATGATTAGTCTTAAAATTAAAATTGATGTATAAATATGATAATTTTGTAATTATGTAATTATTAATATTCTGAATATTATGTAACTATATATTATGCACAATAACCCGAACTTCCATGAAAAAGAATGAATGAGAAAATAAGGCAATTAATACCTGAAACAATGAAAATAATTAAAAATTATTAACAAATGGGAGATAATATGTTATAAAAGGATCATGTATGATGTAATAAATACTAATATGGTTCTAGTATAATTTAATAACAATATTAGAACCATTATATGATATTTTAAAGCATTTTCAATCAAAATTAAGTGTGAGGTAAGGGACTCCATTTCAATTTATCTTCATTGAGGTATGTTATAATGTTATGAATCTAATTTATTTTATATGGTTTATATACTTACCCTTTGAAATGTTATATTATTATTACTTAATAATTCTTGGTATTTTTAGTTTTAATTTGAATTATTTCATCCAAGTTAATTTTAATTTAAAATGATCATGTGGTAAATAATTTTATAACTCAATTTATTTTCATTTGGTTATATTACTTCTTTATTTCCCTTTAATATTATAAGATTATGCGTATAATGACTTTTTATTATCTTATGTTTTATTTAAACAAATTCAATGTGTTTTTACATTTGATACAAATAGTCTATTTATTGATTAATCCTCACTTTAATTTTAAGATCATTGTGAGGGAATTTATCTTAATTTTCAATTCATTGAGAAATATTTATCAATATGAATCAACTTACTTTCACGTGGTGTATATTCTACCCCTTGATTTTTTTTAAAATTAATACCAATTTATTCATAATGGTTAATGATTCAATTCAATGTTATACATATTCTTTGTGCATGGATATGAATATTTCTGAAAATTTATATCATTCTTATCTATGGTCTTTACATTGAAAGTTATTTCATTAACTGGGGAAATATTAATAAATATGTATTCTTTATTCAATATGGATATTTTTTGATAAGAAATATTATTAATGAATTAAATTTATTATTTGATATATGAGGAATTATTTGGGCCAACAGTGATGGGTGAGGCCTGGAATTGTATATCCCCTCAATGTATCGGTAGCTCTCAGGATAAAAATTAGTTAAATAAATTAAATTAATTTATACAAATATTTTTAACCTTTTTTTATAAAAGGTATTGATAGTAGAGGTTTCATGATTATAGAGATCATTAAATATAATAATTAATCATTTAATTCATTCAGAATTTAGTTATTTCTATTATACATGAGATATTCACAATGATATTATCTCTAGATGCATTTCAATCTCATATTATTGATTAAATGTCATATTTGATCAGTTATTTTCCTTTACATATTGAAAAGACCTTATATTATCATGATACTGAAGTTATATAAATGTAATTTCTGTTACGTTATTTACCTTTCATTTTTTATTATTTTTATTTTTTTTGTGATAGCTTCCACATTACTTAACCCTTACTGAGCATTTTATCCCATCTTTATTTGGTTTCCCTTCCCTGTGATATAAAGGAGAATTATTGGAATTATTTTTTAATGATTTAGTTCATTTTATTTTGTTTTATATTGTGTTTTATTTTCTATTACCAATGTAAAATGGGTATCATGTATGCATATGGTTCTCCAAAACCTCTAAAATGATCGGGCCGCTGGAATTTTACACGCTGTATGTATTCTCATGTAACAAAGTAATACACAGAATCTGGTTTACTAGGGTTGGGGTCATTTCAGTTGGTATAAAAGGATATTTAATAGAAACTGTGGGAATTATATTAAAGAAAACATAGATTAGGGAACATAACCCAATTATATTCTTTGAGGAAAAGTATAAAACAACATAAAAAAGTTTTGGTAAGAAATATAATATGTGTTTTTTATTATCAAAACATCCATATCTCGATACGATGAGTGGGAATGTTTCTAGAACATAGGTTCTTAAGGGTAATAAATCTAAAAAGGGTGCATTTTAATTGACTCAGTCATCACATAGTTTATAAAAACAGACCTTACTACACACCAATTTGACAAACCCAGGGAATATTCTTAGGATAATTCTCATTTTATTTACAAACCATTTTGAAGTATTTAAAAAAATATATATCTCTAGAGACAAAGCTAATGATTATGAGATTAATAATGCATAAATTTTACTTTATGATAAGTGTTACACAATGTTTGGAATTATACACTAGTATTCAAAATTCATAATTTTATGAGTTAATCTAGTATATTCCATTTTTTAGATATAGAACTTAGAAAGAATAAGGGTATCAATACTCATGGATAATGTAGAGATTACCCTATTGATGAAGCCAATACAGCTGGTATTTTAAAAGATTAAATTATGGATATATTAGAGAATATTAGTCAGGTTTTGAAAAATAAACATGCATTGATGGAGAAACCTATTCCACATAGTGATTATCTTATATCAGATCACTTTATGTGATGGAAGACCCCATCATTTTGGTGGGACAACTAATCTAATGGTAGATGAGCAATAATTAAGTCTCTAATGAAGATATTTACAGACTTAGGATGTGGTGAACTGGAAAAGGTTACACTTGTAGCATACTATCTCAAAGGAGATTTTGATCAATAGTTTTCATTGATACAGAATACTAGGGATGAAGAGGAAATATAACTCATAGAAGGGTAATATTTTAACAATACATTCTTCTATAAATATTTCCCTCATAAAAAATAAAATGAAATGAATAAAAATTTCATCATCTTATTGAAAAAGTAAAGAAGAAATTGTTTCTGAGTATGAGGATACATTTTCAGGGTTATCTAGATTTTATATGAATTTCATATGCAACACAGAGTGAAATATTGACCATTTATTTGATGGGATTAATCTAAGTATGTGAAGGGCACTAGTCTCTCAAACTTTTTCTTCATATGATGAAATATTTTTATGTGCCATAAAAATGGAAAAGTAATTATCTTGATCTTACAAATTCAAGTAAAATAAAGTGAATAATAGGTTATCTAAGCACCAAGAGAAAGGGAATTCATCAAAAAAGTAGTGGAGGATGAGTCAATTTCCATTATGTGAAAAAATTTGAAATAAGGATTATGGGAAATTCATGAATAGAATGGGATTTTTCTACAAGTGCAGTGGTAAAGGTGGTGTGTTTTATGAAAGAAAAGGGAAGAAACAAATCAATGATGTCCATTGATTCATATATAAATAAATGTGGATTTATTCACACCAATATCCCAAGAGTTAAGGGAATATACCATAATATTTTATAAGGGGAGAATGCCCAGATTATGTGATCATTTTAGCTGAGGTGGAGTACCCAATGATGTAGAGGCATGTACTTTAATCCTATTTTAAAATTTAGCTAGTGATTTATTTTATTTTGGACCCTTTCATTGTTTTATATCTACACATTTTTCTAAGAAAACAATACCTTTATAATTTATTTAATAAGGGATTTTTCAGTAAAAACTCTTAGGGAAAGTCTCACTGCAATAAAGATATGTCATACAGTTCCAATTATGATATATAGACTTGATTTATTTTATAACCTTGTTATCATACCTATGGATGACTTCGATATAATACTTTATATGGACTATATTCTAAAATATGATGTAAAAATTTATTGCAAGAAGAAGGAAATTATTATTTCTGAGGAAGATGTAGAATTCCTTATCTTCAAAGAAGAGAATTTATCATCTAATTAATATCTAGATCCACCCGCAATACCTCTAATAAATGATATTCTTGTGTAAGAAGAGATAAAAACAAAGTTATGGAGAAGGTAATATTCAAATTAAGGAAGTACATATTTTAGAGGAATACATTGATGTATTTCATGATAAATTACCTCAACATCCCCCAGAGGATGAAGTTGCGTTTTTCATTGACTTAATCCCCGATTCAAGACCAACATCAAATACTCCCAATAGAATGACCTTTGTGGAGTTTATAGAGTTAAAGAAACAACTATATAATTCGGGTGATAAGTGATTTATTTTTCCTAGTGTTTCACTATGGGGATCCCCTATTCTCTTTTTTAAGAAGAAAGATGGGTCTGTGAGATTTCTTCATTGATTATTGGAAAATCAAGGATATAATAATATAGAACAATTATCCTCTTCCTTTTATTGATGAATTATTTGAACAACTTCATAGAGGCTACCATTTTTCGAAGGTATTCCTTTCTCCAGGTTATCATAAATTACGAGTAAAGGTTTACAGTAATTCCATTTGGATTGACTAATGAACCCTCTATTTTTATGGAACTACTGAATAGTGTATTTAAGGAATATCTTGATGAATTTTTGTGCTATTCATTGATGTTATTTTAGTGTATTAGAAAAGTTATGAGTAACATGAGTATCACATTTGGATCATTCTTGAGACTCATAGAAGTAATAAGTTTCATGGTAAATTTAGTAAGTGTGATTTTTGTATTCAAAAAGATTCTTTTCATGAACATATTTCCACCAAGGATAAAATATCAATTGATCTGAAAAAGATTAAGGCTACTAGAGAATGGCATATTCCAAAAAAAATAACTAAGGTATATATATTCACTAGTTTGGAAGTTTATTATGGGGGATTCATTCAGAATTTTTCCCAATTAGCTACCTGTTTAACCAGGATTTCACATAAAAAAGTTATGTTTGTTTGGACAATGGAATGTGATGAATTATTTTATGAACTAAATAGTATATTGGTCAGTGTTACTATTTTCATTCTACCGTCTAAAAATGATGGGTTTTTGATATATAGTAATCCATAAAAAAGAAACTTGGTTGTGTCCTAATGAAAAATTAGAGAGTTATTGTATATGCATCAAGAAAATTGAAGACTCGTGAACAGAACTATCTAACCCAAGATCTTGACTTGGAAGAAATAATATTTTTATTGAAGATATAGATACATTATCACTATAGTGAAAGATGTGAGATATGCATAGATAATAAAATCCTAAAATACATCATTTCACAAAAATAGCTCAATATGAGACAAAGGTGATGACTCAAGCTACTCAAAGATTGTGATTTCTCAATACACTACCTCCCAAGGAAATAAAATAATATAAAGGGTGAATTGAGTAGGAAAGACCCTGAAATTTAACCCAAATTAGAATTGAGAGAGATCCTATGTACATTGATCTAGTAAATATGGATATGGAAATTATTATGGAAGAGGATACATCACTCATTTTTTATGTGATTATGAAACTATATTTATTATAAAATATAAAATGTTCTCAATCTGGTGATGTTAATGTTCAAAATAAAATTAAAGCTTTGAATGATGGGAAATTATCAGACGTCGTTTTTGAAGATGGTGTTTTGAAAATTGGAAAGATATCATGTATTCCATATATACCTAAGCATAAATGTAATTTTCCTATGACACTAATAGATCTAATTTTTTTATACATCATGGTATCACAAATATGATTACAAATTTGAGGGATAATTATTGTTGGATAACATGAAGTGAAAAATTACTGATTATGTGTCTAGATGCTTAGTTTGTCAACCTATTAAAGATGTGAGGTGGTATCCTATAGGAGTTATGAATCCTATTCATATTTATATGTGTAAATGAGATAAAATTACTAAGGAAATTTTTATAGGACATACAAATACTCCATGAAATAATGATTCAAAATGGGTTATTGTTAATCACCTAACCAAATATTCACATTTCTTTTTAGTATATGAATATTTAACTATTGATCACTCTAAAAGATCTATATTAATGAAGTTATAATATTTCATGAAACACATATTTCTATTGTGGTTGATCATGATCCATGTTTTATATCAAAATTATAGAAGAGTCTTGAGAAGGCTCTTGATTCAGAGCTTCATTTGATCACTGACTACCATCCTCAAAGTGATTGATAGTCTGAAAGGGTGATTAAAAAAATAGAATACATGTTGAGGTCAGGCTCACTTGACATTACAGTTATCAAGAATCATTATTTATCTTTTTTAGAGTTTTCTTATTACAATATTTTTCATTCAATTATTCAAATAGAGTCATGTGAAACATTATATAGTAAGAGATGTCATACTCCAACTTTTTGGGAAGAAGTTTTTTAAATGAAACTCATAGGACTAGAACTTTTTTAATATACAATAACAAAGGTAAAATCTATTCAGGCTCAAATTAATGTATCTTAAAGTAATCAAAAGAGTTGTGTTAACAATCAGAGGTAAGATTTGGAATTTAAAGTGTAATATCATGTTTTAATGAAATTATATCCATGGAATGGTGTTATAATATTCAATAATAAATGAAAACTAAGCCTTGGGTACATATTACCCTTGTAAGTCCTTTAATTAATCGGTGTGGTTGATTGTCATTTGGTAACACCACCAAGTCTCTCAAAATTACCTGATGTGTCTCATATATCATTGTTAATGAATTACATGTTAGACCCAATGCATGAAATCACCTATGATGAAGTAAAATTAGAACTTGATTTATCTTACTATGAATAACCCATCCATATTTGTAATACTATAGAGAAAGTGTTGAGAAATCATATAACTTTTCTAGTAAAGGTACATTAGAGGAATCACAAAATAGAGGAAGCAATGTGGGAACCGTAGGATGTTATAAAGAAGAACTACCCTAATCTATTTATCAACTAATACCCATGAAATTTTTAGTATGAAATTTTTTTAAGGGGTAATATTGTAACATCTCAAAACATTACAACATATTTCTTTTGAATAAAGTTTAATTTCATCAATATCTTGTGATGCACGCAACACCGACTGTAAACGAAAATACTCTATTAAAATACTATTTAAACATGACCATTATAACCTATCCTTATAGTTCTAGGGTATAAATAATAAAAAATTATTTATAAAAATTATATTCATCTATTGATTATAAATAAAATAAGAACCATTTGAAAGATATAAATATTTTTCTGAAGAAATGTTTTTTTGTCTAAAACACGGTTTAGTCATGATTTCTGAACATAATTTAAAATTAATTTTTACCAATTTTAGAAAAATTATATGATAAAATAAAATTAATTATTTAAATTATCAAACAAAAATTATCTTAACAATGATTATTTTTATTTTTATGAAATGTTTCATTTTTTGATGAATAGTTAAAATACTGAATTTTAAATTAGAATTTCCTTTTCATTGAAATTATTTGTAAAGTTAAAATAAATTTTATGTTGGTTTTAAATTAAAATTTATTCAAATATATATCTATAAATACAATTTAAGTCATTATAACAATTTTTATATTAAATTGTTATATAAAAACTCTATTAACTTTTTAATATTTTCTCTTTGAAAACTCATTGTCTCATCGTTGTTGCGGTATTAATTTTAAATTAAAAATTTCAACTTATTTGAATAGAATTTAGAAAAATGGATTCCATATTTTTAATAATATTAATTTTTATTATTTAATAATTTCAATTTATTTTTTTACCCTAATGAATATTAAAACCAGTAAAAATTATTTATCATGATTAAGGTAAAAATGATTTTATCAATGGGTTAAACTGAAAAGAAAATGATTAAAATGACTTAAAATATTTTCTACAATCTATTATATGGACATATTCTAACATTATAATGTATAATTATCTCTAATAATCTATCTTTTACCCTTCTTCATGTGAAAAATGAGGGTACACCATTTTATTTTCAAAAATTACAAGTGTGTCACTAACCTCACTTATAAAAGGCCACCCCTATCCTCTTATTCACACATTCAAACTCTTTTTTTGGAAGAAGCCTAAAAAATTTACTTTAAATCATATATAACATCCTCATTGAAACCATATTTTGGGTATATATTAAACCTAATAAGGATTTTTGTGCAGACCTAAGAAGGTTACCTGATGAAGAGGTAACGTTCTTCAACGAGCGTTTTTATTTTATTTCTTTCTCCACTACCTTAAATTATTATAAAACCATTATGATATAATAACATAAGTATATTCCATACACTAAGATGTTTTATGTTAATTTAATTACTTAAATCCATCCCCACTTCCATCAAATGGATTATTAAATCATCATTCGTGTGTAAGGAGGACTACCACCTTGCGAACCAATGTAATTCATTTTTCCATTACCACCTATCATAGTTGGGTATGATGATGTACATAAAGAATATATATGATATTTATGAAATAATTACACCTCTACATTAATTATATCATACATACCTTTTTACTTTCCATTTCATAGGGGATATAATAACATCACCCATGTGTACAGCGGACTACCGCCTCACGAAGCGATGTGATTCATCTTTAACTAATTATTTACATGAAATGTGATAAGGAAATATTTAATGAATATATTTTATATAAATGAAATAATTATTATATTAATTAAATATTTATAATTATTAAAATATAATATATAATTTTATTTTTTACCCTTTCATTCACTGAAAGATGATAACATCATTCGTGTACATGTGGACTATAGCCTTTACGAAGTGATGTGACTCTCCTTTCATCACCGCACCACATGAATGATATATATAAGTATATTTGAAGAATTAATAATATATTTTTTATATCTTTATCATTATATAATGACAAAATATTACTTACTTCCTTTCCATAATGATTATTGAAAAATGGAAATGTTACTCATGTGTATATACAGCATGTAATCTACATGATGATAACTTACCTCATTTGTCAAAACCATATTTCATTATTGGTCATAAAAATATAATTAATTTTTAAATTAGATAATTATTTTAGAATTAATATAATATATATTATTTAACTATATAATATACAAAAGAACCATAACTTTTATGATAAAGAATGAATGAGAAAACAAGGCATTTTAGAGCCTAAATAATGAAAATAATAAAAGAATATTAAAAAATGGTAGATAACATGTTTTAAAAGGATCATATATGATATTATAAATATTAATATGGTTCTATTATACGTTAATGACATGCTTAAATTACAATAAGATTTTAAATAATGTTAAACAAAAAAAGTATGAGGTTAGGGACTCCATGTCAATTTCTCTTGATTAAGGTTTATTGTAATGTTATACACCTATTTTATTTTATATGTTTTATATACTACCACTTTTAAATTTAACATAATGAATCATAAATAATTAATATTGTTTTAGGTTTCAATTTTAATTATTTCATCCAAGGTGATTTTACTTTAAAATTACCAAGTTGTAAAGAATTTCATAACTCAATTTCCTTTTATTAGATAATATTACTACTTAATTTTCCATTTATATTATAATATTATGTGTACAATGAATTTTGATTATATTATGTTGTATTGACACTTATTATATTTGTATTCTCAATTGAGACATATATTAAATTCATTGATTAATTCTCATTTCAACATTATGATCATTATAAGGGGTTTCGTCTCAATTTCCATTTCATTGAGACATATTTATTGATATGAACCTATTCACATTCATGTTGCGTATATGAAAACAATTAATATATTTAAAAATAATACCTATTTATTCATGATGTTTAATGTTTTAATTCATGGTTTACCATATTCTATGTATAATAGAAATGAATATTTCCTAAACCGTATATCATTCTTACATATAATGTTTACATTGAAAGATATTTGATGAGCTAGGGAAATTTCGAAAAATTTATACTCTTTACTTGATGTGGTACTTTTTTGATAAGGAGTATTATTCATTTATTAAATTTATTATTTTATATATGGGGAGTTATTTAGACCTATAGTTATGGGTGGGACCCAAGATTATATAGCCCATCGATGCATTGATGGGTCTCATGAGATAAATCAGGTGTCCAAATTTTATAGTTTTCTACCTGTAGTTTTAAACCATATTTTGAAATGACTTTACGGTAGAGTTTTCTTGATTAATGAGATCATTATTTCAGATAATTAAATGTTTACTTCATTGAGAATTTAGTTATTTCTATTATCCAGGATATTTCAAAATGATATTTCATAATTACATTATCTCTTGATGCAATTCATTCTAATATTAGTGATTAAATGGAATTTGTGTTCAATTATTTAACTTTCGATATTTATTATTCCTTATATTATCATGAAATTAAATTTATTTAAATTTAATGGTTGTTCTGTTATTTACCTTTTCATGTTCATTATGCTTATTGATTCATGAAAGCTTACACTATACTTAACCCTTACTAATCATTTGATCTTGCTATTTTTTGTTTCCTTTTTCTAATATATAAAGATAAATTATTGGAATTTGGTTTCAAGGATTCATTTTATTTTATTTTTTTATGTATTATTTTTTACTTTCTATTGACAATGTAAAATGGGTATCATGTATGTATCTGGTTCCCTAAAATATCCAAACTGATCTATCCTTCAGGATTTGACTATTTGTATCTATGCTAATGTAATAATGTAATACGCTAGCATCGGGTTACTGGGGTCAGGGTCATTATAGATATAAAAATAGTAATTTATTCATAAAAATATAATTATTAGAATAATATTTTAAATATTTTAATAGTTATAATAACATGCGACCCTTGAGTCAAATCTAATAAGTCATCATACATTTTAAATATCATATATCATTTCATGTGTTTTAGATGATACAATATGAAATTTATTTGAAAGGTAAAATAGTAATATTTTAAAATAAAATAATATTTTATGAGTAATTTAAAATTATTTTTACTTTTATAAGAGTTTTTACATATTTATAAACTAATAAAACATTCAATGTGCTTGTTTTGGTTTGCTAAAAATGTATTTTAAATGGTTAATAAAAATATTTTACAATGAAAACATATTTTAAAAATAATGTATTATTTTAAATTAAAAATTAATTTATCATATTTATTTTATTTTTATCATAAAATTTATATAAAATATATATTAGGTATTAATTAGAAAAATAATTTTCTTATTGTAAAAGTAAGGTAGCTATTTTGTGTATCATCTCTTACACAAAACGTGTTTTCAGAAGAATTTATTTAAAATATACATTTATGATATTTAAAATATAAATTTTATAAAATGGATTAAATATTTTAAATAAAGGCATTGATATTGTTTAAGGAGTGAAATTGTGTATTATTTGGTAAAAAATTGTAAAATATCGTAAAAATGGTTAAATTATGTAATATATGGTAAATTTGAAATCATACATATATAAGAATGAAAAAAACCCAACCTATTTGATTCCCATATGATAATTTAATCTATAAAAACTATTATATAGAATTAATGGAGTTAAGGGGAACTATGATGTGTAGTAGAGTGCCAAAGATACTATAGAAATAAAATATACAATACTCTATTCCATAAAATTCCACTTACCTCACCAATAAATACCCACCCACCCCTATCATTTACACCAAACCAAATTCAATTTTATCTATTTATATCTCCCTCAATTATTCTATCCATTACCTCTATATATTTTTTATGTATTTTCTTGGTTTTAAGGGTCGTCTTTAGGCTAAAAAGCTCAAGAATGGTAAGGGTTTATATTCCCCTCATTTCACATTCCTATTGCAATCATATTTTATTAAAATCTTGTAAAATTAATTTTTATTTAAATATTTACAATTATTAATATTATAATTTCATCAATATTATCCACTATTAGTAATATATTACCAAGTCCCTCTCATATTACCCTTTGCATTAGCTGTTACTATGCAGATGTAAGGATTCCTATTTAACTCCCATCATTTCAATATATGATTCTTTAATTTTAATATATTTTGAAATTTAATTTTGTTTAAAAATGTTCTTAACAATACAATATTTTATCATCTCATTAATTTATTGCACATGATATATAATTTATTCAATCTTATTAATCCCCTTGTCTTATATTATTACAATGCCGAAGTAAGTGCCTTATTTCCCTCACTTTTCAATTCCTATTTACATTTCCATTGTATTATCCTTTTTTTAATTTCTTATTTTCAATTAATATAACATTATATGAACTATACTTATAATATAATATACATATAAGAACCTATTTCAATCACATTATACTACATCCATAAGCAATTATTATATTTAAACATTCCTATTTCCAATAACTCTCTTATACTAATCCCTATGTATTTTATGTATTTATGGTATTAAGGATGTTGTTTTTATAATATTTGGGATTTATCTATATATTAAATATGGGGATGTATCTTTTTTGTTTTTGTATTGGGCTCCAGGTGGAATAAACTCGATTTTGGAACATAATCACTTTTTTCATCAGTGTATACCATTCTTTAAGTCATTCCATAAGGAAATTTTATATTCCTAATACATATAAAATATTTCTAATTATAAACTCTTAATTTTTAGTGTGTTTTTATCTAAAAAAATAGTCTCCTACCATTGAATATATAATCATTTAATTATCAAAAAAATTATCATCTTAATCTTTACAAGAACCTGTTAACTTAAATTTTATATTCTTTACTTGATATGGGTACTTAATTAAACCTTAAGAATATCTAATTATCCTTAATATATATCAAGGGAATTTAACTAGATATCGAAAATTATTTTAATAAGGAAATATTTTGTTGTTCTCATAAAATATTTTGTTCTATATGGGAGAATATTGTAATATATTCATTATTGATATAATATATAATGTATTTTTATGTCTTTAATTCTTGAAAATTATGCCATGAATTTTCTATTCTCGTTATTATATGATATTATTCATTATAATTTTATGTGATGGGTTGGGCCCAAAATTATATATTTTCTTAATGCATCGGTACGTCTCATGAGGAAACTAAGATTATGTGATTAGAGTGTCCTTACCCTTAATTTGTAATGTCTTGTCATAAGGCATCTATAATGTGTTTATGATGTACGGAATTATGCATTCTCATAATTTCCATTATTATTAGAACATTTAATTATATCTATGTTTTTACTTATTTACTTTTTAATCTATGTAAATTTTTATACTTACATAATCATTAATATTATAGTATTTTTTTCCCAATTCCATCTATATTTATTACACAACTTTTATGTAATGTTATCATTCAATGTATGTTATCCCTTAAAGAACACTTAAGATCACCCTTTTCTTTTATTTCACAATTTTCCAATAAATCAAGTGGAATATTATGTTTCATTTGATCTATGTATGACATTAAGGAATAATGTTTTTCCATTGAATGATATAATATTTGAACATGTAATGCTATATTATGTATATAGTCTCTTTATGACTACTAAACCATGATCTTGGTGATGAAATATCATGTAATTTGATTAACATGTAATAAATAACTCACCGGATCTGCATTTCTTGGGTTATGGGTATTAAAATTTCCATCAAACCATAATTTGGTAGAAACCTATGGAATGGGATTTAGTAAAACATTATAAAATAATATTAAATTATTATGAATCATTAAAAAATTATAAAAAATGTTTAGATTTTTATTTTGATTCAACTTGGAAATTCTGGGGATGGTGGCTCGGGCGATCTCGTTGTCTTCTCATTCGCGACACCTAGGGTTCACCTACAAAGATCACGATGTGTGATTTGAAATTCCATATATCTGTTTCGCTATGGAGGACTTTGATCCTGAATGGGAAAAATCCTTCAAAGTTTGTGCATTCATAGCACACATAGAAAAAAACACTACCGGTTGAAAGTACCAAACGCATTTATTTCCTTTAAGCTCTCAAGGGAACATATCTACACAAAGCTAACTTGATGAATCCTTCACTCTACATGAAACTGGGGATGGATACTTCTCGGTCGAGGCCGATCCTGAGGCCCTGAAACAATGTTATCAAATTTTTAAGTACTCTATTATGGGTCACATATCTTATATCAAAGGAGATAAACATTAGTCACCCTCAGATCTTAAACCTAGGATTTCACATATTTGGGGTTTCACATACTAGAATCTTATTCCAATTGGACAATGTTATATCCATATCTTGTTAAGTTCTCAAGACGAGATTGATCGTGTTTTAAAATTAAGAAACATTAATCTCCAACTTTGTGTTCTTAGACTATCCAAATGGGATTATTACTTTAATCCACAAACTTATAGTAATACTATGGCACAAATCTGGGTGAGATTACATGGACTCAATTAGTTCTTCTGGAATCCCAAGATGTTAAATGAAATTGTCTCTTGGATAGTTACACTCCTAAAGATTGATCAACGGACTCTAAATGCTGAGCTCGGGCTATATTATTGAGTAATGGTTGAGTTAAATCTATAATCCAAACTCCTAGATTCAATTTCCTTCAACATAAATGACTACAAAATAGAGGTTCAAATTGAATATGACTGCAAACCACCATTCTGTGAACTCTGAAAAATCATAGGACATTACATGATGAATTTTAGAGTGGTGAAAATTCAATTAGAGAAGACAAGTTATGATGAATGGACTCAAGTTAGAAATAATAAGAATGAGAAGAGCACTACTTTGGAGAAACTTGAAGCACCCTAAAAGAAAACTAAAATATAGCTGAAGAAAGCACCTCTCTTGGGAGAGACTTTGAGAACTACCTGGGATAAGATGGTTGATGAAGTGTAAAATTTCACTATTGATCAAGGAATATTAGAAGAGATTGAAAATATTATTCTGGACACCTACAAGCAGTCTCAAACTGCCCCTATTGCAGAAGAACCAGGCAGGTACACCTCTACGGATGTTGTCCATCATGCTCCCGCACTCGTGGCTTCATCCAAATGAAACAAAATTGCAACTCCTGCAGCCTCAGAGGGCCCTAAGATACCTCCCAATTATTAAAGTTTTGACTATATTATTATTACTGGACTCCCCCCTTTGGACACCAAAAGTATGGTGTATATGGAGTCTTCTATAGAGGAAAATCCACAAACTAAGGTAAATGTTTCCAATGATATCTCAGAGGTAGTGCTATCACACCATACTACTCCTATTATTGATTCTACCTTACCCATTGTGAAAGATAAAAAAAATGTGGATTCAAGGGAAATCCAAATAGTCACACCCTTGAATTCAAAATCATCTGAAATAAATCAAAGTGGTGATAATACAAGTACATCTAATAAATTTGATGTCTCCTCTATGAGTAAAAAGTGAAATAAAACTATTCCAACATCTTCTCAAGATGTTAGAAGATCAAAGAGTAGGAAGGTCTCAGGTGGTTCAAAAAAAATTGGGTTCTAACTCCAAAAGTTGGTTCTAATGAATTTCATCTTTTGGAATTGTCAGGGTATTGCTAACCCTGACACCAATATTGTGCTTAAAAGATTTCTTATGACTCATAGACCAAAACTTTTTACTATTGGTGAGCCTAAAATCAACTTTTCATTTAAATGTATTCATCTTTTCTCTTATGGTTATAATTTTATTGGTTCTTGTAGAGATGGTCTTTCTTTTGAGTCTCTTTGGATTTTTTA
Organism: Viscum album; assembly: GCA_963277665.1. NCBI lineage: Eukaryota > Viridiplantae > Streptophyta > Magnoliopsida > Santalales > Viscaceae > Viscum > Viscum album. The sequence continues at coordinate 1,650,366,370 of OY728152.1, forward strand.
TCATTCCTCCTTGCAGTCTGTTAATGCTTTCAAAATTATTGAGCAGATTTTTACCTATGAATTTTCCATTGATGGTTTACACTCATTTTTCAATATGATCTATGCTAATAATATATGACAAGATCAAAGAACTCGTTGGCATGATCTTAATGTTTTAGCTAACAATATCCATGATCTCTGGTTTGTGATTGGATATTTCAATGTGATTCCTACCTCCAGTGAAAAAATTGGCTCGTCCCACTCTTCTATCTCCTCAAGATAATTTAAAACTTATATTGAGGATTGTAATATTATCGAAATTAATCTCCCCAGTGATAAGTTTACTTGGTATATAATATACTTCAACAGGGAAGTTGCTACAAAACTTTATAGGTCTTTCACTAATATCTCTTCTCTTAATAATTGGGATACCATATCGAGTATTACTTTACCAAAGATTAACTCGGATCATTATCCCATTCTTGTAAGTCTTTTCACCAAGAGTCTTAAGCTCGTTCTTCTTTGCAAATTTAATAATTCTTGTACCACGACTCCTGAATGTAATAACATCATAAAGTTTTTTGGGAAATCTTGATCCATCACCATGATGATTTTTATTGTATCACTAAATTAAAACACCTTCAGTGGTGTCTTAAAGGTTGGCGTAGTTCCAAATATAAGAAACTTTATAAGGACATATCCTATCTTGAGAATGAACTTATTCAAATCCAAAACTCCAATAATAGATCTGATTTCTCTTTGGATCCTCAACATGAAATCAATACCTCAATGAAACTCAACTCTCTTCTTTTCCTTGAAGATAACATATGAAATAAAATCTTCAAAAATAAATCGCTTTCAGATGGTGATATAAAAACAAAGGTCTAAAACTCTCTCCAAATAACTAGAAAACTTTGTATACCTCTTGATTTGTTAAGAGACAAAGACACCCTCATTGAAACTAAGGAAGTTATTACTAATCATGTTGTCGCTTACTTTCATAATTTGTTCAATGACCTGGATTTTTACAAAGATCTCCTTCCAGAGATCATTCTGGCTATGGTGACTGAGGAAGACAAAAATTATATTTTAAGCATACCTCTTGATCAAGATATAAAAGACACTATTTTTAACATTAATCCTAATAGTTAACTGGTTATTAATGGTTTTAATAATGGTTTCTTCCAATACTACTATGAGATTATTCATTTGGATGTTTGTAAACATGTCAAAACTTTCTTTTCCAATGTTATTCTCCCTCATAACCTAAATGTCCAATTTCTTAATTTAATTCCTAAAGTAGAAAATGCCTCTGAGATTCATCTCTTCCATCCTATTACTCTTATTAACAGATTTTTTAAATCCATTTCATAACTTTTTGCTAATAGAATTACTACCATATTCAATATAATTGTTTCTTGGAGTCAATTTGGTTTTATCAAGGGTAGGTCTATTCAAGATTGTATCTCTCTTGCCTCAGAATGCACTAATATCTTAAACAAATCCATAAGATGTGGTATTGTTTCCATTAAACATGACATTAGGAAAGCCTTTGACACTATTTATTGGAGTTTCATTTTCAATGTTCTCATGATCTTTGGTTTTAATGACTCTTTCACCAGTATGATAAAATCTTTATTCATTTCGGCCTCCATCTCTGTCCTTATCAATGGTTCCCCTAAGGGATTATTTAAATTCACTAAGGGATTTAGAAAAGGTGATCCTATTTCTGACATTATTTTTTCTATTTCAAAAGATTTCTTAAGCACATTTCTCAATCGCCTTGTGAACAAAAACAAGATTAAACATATTCAGGCTTCTAGAAACATAAATGTCCCCACACACCTTTTATATGATATTGACATCATCCTATTCTTACAAGGTTATAAAAGTAATATCCAAAATCATAAAGAGTATTTGTATCATTATGAATATATTTATGGTCAATCTATAAGCTAGAACAAATACTTTGTGTTATTTGGGGAAAAAATTATTTTAATAGAAAAGGTAATATCATCAATTATTCAAGAATTAAGGAAGGTTATTTCCCTTTCACCTATCTTGGTGTGCCTATATTTTTGGGAAGACCTAAATCCAGTTACTTTTCCACCATTTTTTGACCAAATTATAAAGCAACTTTCCTCTTGGAAGGGTAAATCCCTCTATATGGCTGGAAGAATCTATCTTGTGAAATCTAAAATTGTCTCTAAAATGGTCTACTCGCTGATGGTTTATAAATTTCATGCTGGTCTTCTTAAGAAAATTAAGGTTTGAATTAAAAAAATTAGTACTGGAAGCACGCTTGAAAGGAAGCTTGTGACCATTCCTTGGGCCACTTGTTGTAAACCATTAGACAAGGCCGGTCTTGGCATGAAAAATATCAAACTGTTTAATGATGCTCTTCAAGCTAAGATAACTTAGAGGTTTCTTCACAACAACACTGACTCTACTTCTTTTCTCAAAAAAATATTCATTACCAATATAAAGAAGGGAAATTTGAATTATATCACACCTTCCATTTGGTCTTCTATTAGACAATATTTTTCCAACATCATGAACAACTCTAGAATGATGGTTAGTATGGATTCCCCCATGAATTTCTTGCTAGACAACTAGAGTGGTTATCATTTAATTTCCATGATGCCTACCAACTCCCTCCCAGATAAAACCAACTCCACAGTAACAGATGTTCTAAATTCTCATAACATCAACATTTCTAATAACATCGGTCATGTTATTGACAGTTATCCTTACTTCACTTCTAAGGATTTCCTCATTTGGGAACCTTCTTATAATGGTATCCTTGATTCCAAATGTTTTTACAATTACAATTTTATAAATTCAGATTCTTGACTTTTTTGGTTGAAATAAATTAGAGAACCATGGATTAAGCCCTCAAGACTTACTCTAGTTTTGCGTACTTCTCATAACAGAGTCCCCGCTGAAGTGTTTCTGCAATCTTTTGGGATCCAACTTTTCTCTAAGTGACATCTGTGAAACCAACATCATGACGATTCTAACCATATGTTTATGTCTTGTGTTATAGCTTAAGCTCTTTGGAATTATATTTTTTACATCTTTGGTTGTAGATGGTTACTCCTTGAATCAATCATTTCCCAATTACAACGTTGTGTAGATTTTGAATCTTCTCAACAAATCAAGAATATTTTTTTTGATTGTTATTGATGAGCTCCTCCATGTGATCTGGAATGATAGAAATAATATTCTTCATAATAATTTCTCATTCAGGATTAATACAGGTTGGATGTGGATTCTAATTTACATTCGTGATGCTTCCTTAATTCAGAAATAATATTGTGACAACACTATTGGAGAATTTCAGATCCTGCACCGACTTTGGATTTTTTGTTTATACAGACATCCAAGATGCACTTTTGAGGTATTCTAGAAAGCCCTATTTCTTGGAAGGATCAAATTGAATGTTGATGGTGCCACTAAAGGCAACTTAGGACGTGTAGGATGTGGTTCTATTTTTAGATACTATCTTGTCCAGTGTCACAGATGCTTTTTTTGGTTGTGGTATAGCCTCGTCTCTAAAAGTATAAATGATGGGGGTGATCCATGCCATTGACTTTTCCAAAAAAAATATTGGAACAATATTTGGATGGAAAGTGATTCAACCACTATTTTCCAGGATATTTGGAAGGGTGTGGTGCATCTTTCCTGGCCACTTAATACCCATTGGATGATTTTTCTTACTTTACGTATGGAAATAAATTACATTTTCACTCATTCATTTTGTGAAGAAAAAATGGTTCCAGATGGTCTTGCTAACAAGGGAGCCAATGAGGACATAACTTGGCAGGATGATTTTCCAAGTGATTTGCTTCATTTTTATGATAAAGACTCTAATAATATTCCTTCTTTCAGACTCATGTAATCCTCTTTTTTCTCTTTTCAATAAATTTTTCCTTGGTCCTAAAAAAATAAAAAATATTTATTATGGCTTAAATAATTAATATGTTTTCTATGTGAGACACATAAGATGTTAATATCATGGATTATATGAATTTTAATTTATTTATAGCTTTAATTGTTTTATAATAATAAATTATGGTATCCCATTTATTAGACAATGATACATGGTGGAATAAATGGTATTGTGTCAATGCTTATTAAAAATAGAGGAATTAACTTAATAATAAAATTAATGAAATTAATATTAGTGTGAGGGTAGTGTTTAGTTTTTTTTTTGTAATTAGGATGCTATTTTGGGATTTAGAAAGTAAAACTATATGATAGAAAACCATTAGTTTAGTAAACTATTTCATGTATATGTAGAAAAAATTAATAAGGATATTATTTTCACAATATTTATAATAATGCATATTATAATATAATCATGAATAGTGTAATGATTAATAATTTTCTAAGTGAATATCAGGTGGAAACTATAATATCAATTCTTAGGATTAATTTAACAATTCATAACTTTTAAAAATAATTAGATTAAGTAAAAATTTATAGGATATAGTATATTCAGGGGGATAATGAAACAAACATTTTTTGAAATATATTTATATATATTTTTATTATTTTTATTTTTATTTTACTTTTCCTTTTAAGGAAACAATGTTATAGAATAATGTCGTAGATAAATAAATGAATATGATAAGATAAAAATATTTTCATTATAAAATAAATGTAAAATAAAAAATTTATAATTTTCAATATCTATATTTATTTTATAATTAAATAGTAAATTAATAAAAGTAAATTTCATGAAAAATAGATATAAATATCATTCTCTTCTATATATATAAAGAAATATATTATACATAGAATAAAGATCTTTCTTATTCATTAATTAATGAAATAAATATTATTTAAAAGTAGATAAATAATATATCTTAAATCATAGCTTGCAAAAGACATTGTACCTATAAGAATAATGGTTCATAATAAAAATAGAACATGACCTAGAACATATATATGGTTGATAAAAAACAATATTTTAACATTATAATTTGAAGGAATATGGATTTATTATTTGTTACATGAACATTGAGTATATATTCAGCATCGTTATATAATCATTAATTGAAACCATTTTGAATGTATATATTTATACATCAATATAAATGATATATTAGTTATACATAAATACATGGCTGTATGAAATTCCTTTAATATTATGAAAATATCATACAACAAGAAATCATGATATTATATTGTGTTATTCCTTTTATTTCTCAAATTTTTATAGTTATAATGTATGTTTACAAAGCCATTGGTAAATTTATATATAATAATAATAATAAATTATTTTCATTATTATATAATTCATAAAGTAATTATATTAAAATATCTTAGAGTAATAATAATTACCTAAATTTTTTATAAAAGATATTTTTTCCAAATTAATGATTCCCATATAACTATATTTACCATGTTTATAGTTTTATTTTCATATAAAAATTAGAAAATTAATTTGTATATATGAATATAATTATTGGAGTTTCATTGTATTTATTTTCATAGTAATTATAAGATACAATCCTTGAGGAAAATTTAATAATTCATTTTATGCCTTTTAATATCATATATTATTTCATGAGTGTTAGATTATAAAACATGATATTTCATTGAAAGATTTAATAATACACTTTAAATTAAAAGAATATTTTATCATAAATTTATAATTAATTTCATTTTTAATTAAGTCTTTATATATTTATATACTAATAGAACATTCAATGTGTACGGTTTGATTTTCCAAAAAAAGCATTTTAAATGGTTTAGAAAAATATTTTAGATAGAAAAAATATTTTCATATAAATTTATTATTTTCAATTGATAATTAATTCCATATATTTATAAGATTATTATCATAAAACTGATATCATATCTGGATAACTTATTAATTATAAAATTAATTTGGTTGTTGGAATAGTAATGTAGTTTTATTTTGTAACATTCATCATACAAAAAATATTTTTAGAAGTATTTATTTTAAAGATAAATTTCCTATATTTATAATATACAATTGATAAAATGTATTGCATATTTGGAATCAGGACATTAAAATTAAGTAAGGTGTGATTTTTTGTAATTTCTGGTAAAAATAGTAAAATATAGTAAAAAATAGGTAAATATAGAAAATATGGTAAATATAACACCATATACATGTAAAAATGAACAAACTCAACCAATTTGGGTATATTGCCATAATTTTAGTACTAACCATTGAAGTAGAGCATTGGGAAAGTTAAAAGGACAATGGAGCACTTAAGATAGTGGAAAAAATATTCAATACTCTATTCCATGAAATCCCACTCACCAAACCTATAAATACCTAACCCTGTTATATTTTATCTCACAAACCAAATCCATTAATATCTCTCTCAAGGATTATCTATCATATCTCGATCTTCAATCTTGAAGAGTTTTATTGGTTCAATGGTTTGGATCTTATTTATGAATCTTAAAAGAGTCTTGGGATTTTATTACCCTCATTTCTCTTCTTTATTGAAATAATTTTCTGTAAAAAACATAAAATTCCTTTACATTTCATGATATACTTTTTTATCTAGTAGATTATTGATTTTTCCCTATTTAAATACATTTTTTTCACATCCCTTTTATGAAATATTAATAAGTTTGATAATTTAATGTGCTTAAAATAATGGATATCTTGTTCACCATCATTTTCAACAGGAAATACAATTATTTATATTTTAGTTTTAAAATAAAAAATTTTTGGTCTTTAATCATCATTTTTTCTTTAATTTGATTTATATTAGTTTCAAGAATAAATATCAGGATGTGTTTGATAAGTTTACTTGAAATATTAATTTCAAAAATATTTTAAATATATTTTGGTTTATTGTATTCATGTTTTGATGTATTACTTTCCAATATTATATTTTCTAGGTTTAAATAATCTATATTGGGGAAAATATTATCAAGTTTTTTAGGATTTGTTTTTTTTGTGTTTGGTTTAGTTTCAAATATTATCTTATGTTTTGTTTTTGGGCATAAAATAATTTCCCAAAAAGATAATTGGATGTCACAAATATATGAGAAATTTAAATTCTTGTTGCGATAATATTTTTCCCAAATCTGAAATATCCTATAACAGGGTATTCATTAATAGAATCTCCCATAAGATATTTTTGGAATCCCTATAATATAATTTCACTAATGTATTTTATGATAACTTTATTCCCATCTCGTATGATAGTTTTCAAGCATCCCATATAAGAGAATTATCAATTTTAGATCACGTATGATAATTTGAAATCAACCCCATAAGATAATTTTGGAGTCTATAAGTTAAATTTATAAGATGATTTCATAGTAATGTAAATGAAACTGCTTAATTCAATATGAATACTTTCTCAGAGTATTTTAAGTTGACAAAAATGAATCTCAGGTTGATTTGATGAAGTATATTTGATTGAAGCAGAGACTATTCCAATCATGATAACCTGAAGAAGATTTTAAGTTTTTTAATTGAACATTCTTATGAGTGTCATCACCAAACATCAATAAACCCCTATTGATGAATAATTTGACTCTTAAGAGATCATAAATTAGTGTTCAACCATAAATAATATTATTGAGATGGAAAGGGGATCTAATTATAAAAATTCACCCATGTTCAAATGAATCTGGTGAGCCTGACCCTTCTCATGGGAGGGGATGATTGGGCCATGTTGCACAAAATGAATGAATATTTTGAATGAAAATGATACGCCTATGAGAGGAATAATAAGAACCTTGGATTTGTGCTAGAATTAAAAATTCAGTCCTATGTATAAGGATCTTGATGTATTTATTTGAGAAAAAAATGAAAAAACATCTTTTATGGTGAGAATGAATAGAGAAGGTTCTAAACCTAGAGGTTTTAATTGATGTAAAACATCAAATCACTAGTGTTTATTAATTATCATAGAAATAAAATCATTGATGAAGGATTATTTGAGTTAATGTGATATAGAAAAAACTATTTCTAACATTGAATAATCAAATATGAGATTATTCTCACTAAATAATTTACTATTTATAGGTTTGATGGGAGACTATGGGGGCCTCGATCTCTTCAATTTTGTGGATATTCATTCATGTATAAGAACATTCCAGGTGTTTTTTATAATTCCTTAATGATGTTTTGATACTTAGGCAAGCTATTCGACCCCATTGGGGTTATCATATATTAATAGGGGGTCTTCATATACAATTTGTGCAGAAGTTGAGTTCTCTAATGATATGAGACACTGGGTTTATTGATGTTAAATGTGTTGAATGGGTTCTAAGTTAGGAGGAACTCATATCCACTATGAATAATCTCTAAAATCTTATATTATTCAATCAAAGGAGGAATTAAAATTTTGTTTTCAATGGGCTGGAAATCAAGCCTTATACAATGTTTAATGTGTTTTTAATTGATGCCAGCATAGAACACATTGAAGATTTATTTTTTTTAAAGTTAGGAGAACGAATTTTGGAAAAAACTATTTTCTATATTCATGCTAACCTCTAATCACATGAATATATTAATTGGTTACAAGGGGAAGACTATTTTCCATAATATAAAAAAACAAAAGGATCATCGACGTGCTTCCACATGTACTTAGTGATAGTGATGTGAATTCAAAATTGGAAATGATTTATTCTTAGGTGTAGGATATTTTTGGGAATATACACATTTTTCTAGTAAGATGGATACATACATATTAAGAACATGGATGAAGAATTTTTATAGGAGAGTGGAGCTTCATGAAGTGGTTATCCAAAAGGGGAGGATTCTTTATCTTTTTTCTTTCCTTTCTTTCCTTTGATTTAGATGAAACTCTCATATATTATTTTTTATTTAAAATGATTTTTGGATAGATTTTTTTATGTTATGAGGTTGTAATTGTTTAGTACTTTTACTTTTATTCCTATGTTTTATTTTTATTATGCCTATTTTCTTCTTATTCATGGTAATATTTATTATTTAAAACATCATTAATTGATGATAATCAATCTTGATCAAAATTAACAAAGCATTCAACAACAGTTTAGTTTGAAAAATATTTTGACATTTAATTTCAAAATCACTCAATATTTGAATAATATAACACAATGATATAATGATAGTTTGATTGTGGTGATCTTTTTGTAATCATTTAAAGTGGTTAAGTGGATGTTTTTGGTTCAAAGACAATATGAGTTAACATAATACCTATCAATATCATGATAGATTCTATTGATATCTTTTCATGAAAGAAAATAAAATCATACTTTTTTGTAAATATATATATTTTAAAAGATCATAAAATAATAATTCTCTTGTATTTTCAATTGTTTGTGGCTCCTATTTGTTTCATTATCTCTTATTATCAACATACATTCTATTTCACTTCAACTCATTCACATCTATTTCATTATTATTTACACATCATATCTTTGTCACTTTTTTTCTAATTGTTTGGTACCTATTTTTTGTAGCTTAAGTTTTTTTCTTGGTTCACTCATATACAATTTTTTTATGCTTATGGATACGATCATGCATAACAATACTGGATCCAGTTGGTAATTAATAATTTTTTTTACTAATAAAATCTAGAAAAATTTTGGTATTGTTTCTGAGGATGGTATGTGTAGGAAAAGTAAAAATATCCGGAAAAAATTAAATCACTCAAAACACAGTATAAATATTTTTTTAAAAATCTTATAAAGTATTATATTATCTCGTTAAACATAACATCATCCTATTTTTCATACACACTAGGTTAAATCCTAAGAATAGAGATCTTATAATTATAGAAATAAATTGAAAATTTATTGCTCTAAAAATAAAAAAAAATTGAAATGGAATATTTGTAAGATATATATATTATTAAAAATGATCAAACCAATCTAGAGGTTACTGAAAGACCATGTATGGAGTAATTTCAACTTCTTTATGTTTTAGGAAATTCTTAATAAATTAGGTTAAAACCTAGATCCTGAAACTATGTACTGAAATATTCTCATCTTTCATTAATTCTATCATTTCATGTATTACCTAAATAGGACTCCCTAGCCTTCATTACATATTTCTACTACATAGTGCAGTAATTTCCACTATAAGGGATCAATGAAAGTAAACTAAATATGAGATCATTTCCCCTTTACCTAAAAGGAAATATGAAAATTGGTTTTTGAGCCAGGATGACAACATTTTTATAACATGGGAAAGAGTTTACAACATTTTTGTAATGAAGTTTTACCCAAAGAAAACATAAAGTAGAGTTGAGGGGTAAAATAATTAACAATAATCAAGAGGTTTAAGAGGCTTTCTATGAAGATTTATATAGGATTAGAGACCTGATCAAGTGGTTTTCCAACCATCATCATTCTACTCACCTCTTTATATATATTTTCAATGAAGAGTTATCAAATTTAGTGAATATTTTGGTATACCAATCTACCATAGGTAATTTTAATGTTAAAATAGATGAATAAATAAGTAAAATATATGAAATTATGGCCATAAATTCACATAATAAATATTCTAGGAGAAAAAAAGTGAATAAAAGTGTCATCTCCACTAGTTTAGGGATGGGAGTACATTCTCATCTTTTTTAATTGAAAGACAAAATTTAGTCTCTAATGATACAAAATTCTAAACAAAGAGTTAGTAAAATATTATTTCAAAAATATAATTGGTATCTTATAAAACAATGCTAATAGTGTGGTGTATTCGGTCATACAAGCGGATACTATTAAAAAATTGATATGTCAACCCAACCTTTTGAAAATACTAATATTTCTGGGTATGGTCCAAGGATATAGGCTAGTGATGACCCTTTTCCAATTACTAGAACCCAAGGTATATAAATTACCCTCACCTATTATGGAGAGATAAATGGAATATTATGAAACCCTCCCTAGATTCCCATAATATCCCAAACCACAATTTTAGAACAAACATAAGGTTGAAACCAATAATTATTAGGAACATGTTATAGTCTGTTCCAACCGTTTATAGGGAAATTTTACTCATAAAAACTTAGATTTTATTAAAAAAAATACCAACATGATTTATATTTTTTATATACATATTTTAGTACGCCTAATCTATAGTTTCATATGGGGAATTTTTTTTAGAAATTTAGTTGTAGAAAAAAGAGAAAAATATATATGCGCAAATGAGGTTAATCAAATGGAAAATATCATTATTGTGACCAATAAAAGATGTCTGAAAAATTATAAGGAATATATAAATTTCCCTAGGACTTATAAAAATGTAATTCTAGAAGAATTTGGCTATTAAAATATGGAATTTCTAAAATATATAAATCTGGATAGTAATAATGAAAATGAATTAATTGTTTTTTTACTTTCTAAAAAAAAGTAGGAAAAAGGCTTTGAATTGAAATAGTATAATAGGAAGGTAAAGGTTGAGGAAGAAATTAAGGTTATATCCATTGTCGATAAGAATATTTCTATAACCATACCATTCCCTCCAAAACTAAAACAAAAAATAAAAAATGTGATTTACTCAAATTCCTTGGGATTTTTAATAAGCTATGTGTTACATACCTTTTAAATAGGAATTATTTGAGATTTATTCATGTTTGAGGTCTCTCATAAAAAATATATAACAAGAAACAACTCGATGAGTTTACTACTTACATCCTCACTAATGTGTGCATTGTTATCATCCAAAATAGAATACCTCTAAATCATAAAGATTCATGAAGTTTTGTTATTACTTAATCTTTAGAGAATAGTGGCCACCTCAATTTTCTTTTTGATCTCATTGAGAGCATTAATTTGATCCATTTACCCATATTTTAATAGTTAAGGTTGGGAGATCTACATCCCACCAATATCATCCTTAATATGGTTGATTGATCAATCACACTCACCAAAGGTTGGGTTAACAACTAACGTGTTGGTGTTGGAAAGATATTTTTCCCCAAAAAAATCCTTATTCTGGATATAGAATGTGATAAGGGGGTATTTATAATCCATGGTAGGCTTTATTATCCATTGGAGCTGGTATCATTGATGTTTTTAAGATGATATTGATATTTAAATTTAGAGAGAGAAAAATATAAGATTTTATTATTTTTAACTATCAATGAACCCATAACTGAAGAAAATTGCTCAATGGTTGATTTACTAGACTGGGAATAACTTTTTAATCATTATAATGATTAATTTTTCAGAGTTACAGAAGAATTGGATAAAAATTATCAGATTAAATAAACTGTTTTGAATGTTTAAAATAAGTATTCCTATCATTTTAGGACTATTAAAGATAAGTATCTAGATATTTTTCTAGATAAATACAACAGGTATGCTCTTGGTAAGATGATATTTTTAGAAGATTAATTTTCTCCCTCAAATTTTGTGGAATTTTGAGGATATCTTGAAGGTCCTTTTCCTATTTTAAAAATTGTATAATAATTTGACAAGTTTTAGGGATATATTTTGGAAAATTTATATAATTTTATTGTAGAAAATTTCCTTAGTCAAGACCTAAGTTTATAAACAAGATATTTATCCACCTTATCTTGCAGTAATCAAGAAATTCATTCTGGTATTCCCACATGTATTGAATTCTAGAATGTATCTAGTTTTCAAACCCAATTTAAGATACAAATTGAAGATATTATGGTACTTAATCCTAATATTCTTATTTTTTCCAACAATCACATCATGTTGAGCTCAAACTACTACCATTTAACCCGAAATATTCATTTCTAAATGATAATCCTTCACTACATGTAATAATTTGTTCTAAAATATAGTAAATTAAAAAAAATTAGTTGTCTATAAAAAGTTAAAATATACCATAAATTGAATCATTTATGGTATTAAAGGAATTATTCATTCATTCTTTATGCATAGGATTTTAATGTATCCTGATCATAATCCAATAATAGAGGTCCAAAGATGGTTTAATCCCAATATAAAAGAGGTTGTGAAAGATGAAGATATCAAATATCTTGATGATTTAATTATATATCCTATCATATATTTTACTTAGGTGGTCCTATTTTAGGTTATACCTAAGAATGTGGGTTTCATATTTCTAACTAATAAAAAATAAACAAATTCATATTTGGATAATAATCAAGTTGATTATCAGTTTAGACTATAGAAATATTAATTCAACCAATATCAAGAATCATTTTACAATTCAATTTTCTAGATAAAGTCTTGAGAGGCTTATTTGGAATGAATTAATATATTTTTTATGGTCATTTTAGTTACAACAAAATTCATTTAGCCCCATAAAACATGGAAAAACCCACTTTCAAATATCCATTTTGTACATTTTTCTACATGTGAATTCAATTTTTCTTATGTGGTGTTCCGAACACCTTTAAAATGTGAATTATGGATATTTTTATAACATGATTGAGAGAATAATATATATTTTATGGATTATTTTTCATTATTTGGAAACACATTTGGGAGTTTTTCTAATAATCTATAATAAGTTTATAAGTATTTTTAGAGACCAAAATTGTTCTAAATATGGAGAAATGTCAATTTATTTTCACAAATTGTATTGTACTAGGACACAATGATTGTATAATGGAAATGAAGTTATATAATAATAACATTGAGTTAATTAAAAATATACTTCCTCCAGAAAATGTTAAGGATATTGGAATATTTTTAAATCATGCTAATTTATACTAGATATTTATTAAAGATTTATCTAATATCAAAATTACCATATTCTCACAACTATTAAAAGATATACTATTTTTGTGATAAATGATTTAATCATTCAAAATTACTAATTAAAAACTTATTTATTAACCCATCATCAATCATAAATATTTTAATTTTTTATTTGAAGTTATGTTTCATACTAGTGTGTAGCTATTGGTGCGGTTTGAGGGAAAAAGGAATAGAGGAAGAAGAATGTTGTGTATGATACGAGTAGTTTACTAGATGATTCCCAAAGTAATTACACAATAATTGAGAAAGAAATTTTAGATATATTTTTCACTCTTTAGGTGTTTATAAAAAACATTATTTGGTCCAAAATCATTGTTTTTACTAACAATTTAGCCTTAATGTACTTTTTATCTACAAATGATGCCAAATCGAGGTTCATTGGATGAATCCTTTTACTATAGGAATTTAAAAAAGAAATTAGGGAATAAATAGAGAAAAAAATATCGTGTTTGATCACTTATCTAGGATTCCCAACACTCAAAATTATTACCTAAGTGAAATGAATTATTCCTTTCCATATTAAAGAACATTTTTGATTCATAGATTCAATCTGCATGGTATGAAAATTTTCAAAAATTTCTAAATGAAATTATCATTCCAAAGGATTTTACATAACATTGTAGAAATAAATTCATTTTAAAACATAAATAATAATATTTGAATAATAATTTATTGTTTATAAGGTGTGACAATGGAGTTTTTAGAAGTTGTGTGTCCAAGGATAAAATATTGTCCATTCTTGAAAGTTGTCACTCTTTACCATGGGTGGACATAATTTTTAAGAGATAATTGCTCATAAATTCTTCCAATAAGGTTTTTGTTGCCCTATAATATTTTATAATGCTTAGTATCATATATTATTTTTTAAAAAGTGTTAAAGGATATGTAATATAAAAACAAAACAAGATCTTCCACAAAAATGATTTTAGAGATTTAAATTTTTATATTTTTGTGATTAGATTTTATAAGACCATTCATATCTTCTCAAGGGAATGAGTATATTCTTGTGGTTTTAGAATATGTTTCTATGTGGATATATGTAGTAACAAATAATAATATTCAAGTAGTTAGTGTTTCAAAATTCAAAAAAAATATCTTTTCCTAATTTAGAGTGCCAAAGGCTTTCATCATAGATAATAGAAACCATTTAAATAATATTAAATTCAAAACAATTATATAGAAATATATGTTTGTTCAAAAATAATAACTTCTTATCATCCAAATTCTAGTGGAAAATATGAGGGTACGAATATGGATATTAATCAAATTGTATAGAAAATTATCATTAACTCGTGAAAGGATTAGTCGTTAAATATTGATGAGTAATTGTGGTCCTAGATAACTTCATTAAAAACTACAATTAGATATACCCTTATATAATTTTCTTTGGGAAGTCTTGTCTTTTGCCATTATTACTTCAACACAAGTCAATTTAGGTTGTTAAAACATTAAACTATTATTTTAAAAATCTAGGTGAGAGGATACAACTTGAGTTGAGTGAGTATGAAGAAATTAGGAGATAATATTATGAAAATGATATAATTTATAACGAATTATATGAGGATTTTCATGAATCTTTCATTTAGAATAGAAAATTTATCGCTGGTAAAAAAATTAGTTTTTAATTCCAAAATTAAACTTTTTTTCTGTAAAACTAAAATCATAGTGGTCTGGACCTTTTATCATCCAAATAATGTTAGTAAATGGACCGGTAAAACCTATAGTAGAGGGTAATAACCCATTTTTTGTTAATGTTGAAAGAATAAAACATTATTTTTAGGGGCATCCAAAGGGATTGGTTACTCTCTTTATTCATGAATACTATTATTTCATTGAGTCTAACTAAGTACTATAAAATCATAGATTTATATGATTCAACCCAGGGTCATTCTTGTTTTTTTATTTCATGAGTTTTTAATAAGAATAAAATATTATATTGTTCTTTCTATGATTCCACTTTTTTTATGTAAAAATCCATTTTTCATTTCTTCCAGTACCTTGTAATTTATTTTACTATTTTTAATTGTTGGGAATATTCATTCTATTGTTTCATTACTATTTATAGGAAAACAAATATTTCTCTTTAAGTACCGAAAGATAATAATTTCAAACAACTAGATTACAATTTTTATAGTAAATTTATTAATCACCATTACCTAAAAATAAACTCCAGTTTCACTTCTACAATATTAATTATGAAACATTCTCTTAATCTATTCACATATGTATGAATTAGAATTTTGTAACTATATTTCATTTTAGAAAGGAAAATAATCGGAGTAAATTTGATTATACAAAATAATTAAAACATCATTTATCAGGGGAGTTTTTACTTTAATTTTACTCTTACCATTGATCATTTTTTGTTTAGGCCTTTTTTTATTTTCATGGACTAAATGATTAAAAAAATTTGGATATTGTTTTTATGATGGAATCACTAGAAATTTCTTGTAGTTACATCCATGTTTTTTAATATCTTTTAGTGCTAAAATCATCGCCTTTAATGTTTATTTTATACCTTTTTGCAAAATGATTTTTTGGATATAAGGATTGAACATGAATATTGAAGAAAATATTTTTATCGAACTAAAAAGGTTTTATCGTAACTAGTAAGAATATCTTTTTGTATGTTATGTTTTTTAGTGGGGTGTAAAACACATTTATTTAGTTTTATTGTTACACCTTAAACAAAAATTTTCACTACTAGTCTCAATATATTCGTTAACAAATTATTTTTAGTTGTTTATCCCATATTTAGATTCAAAATTGTGGAAAATGTTGGGTTATAAGTGTGGGGGTGGGTCTTTAAATATACTAAGTAGTGCTTAAACTATTGTACACATCAAAATTCCATAAAATCTTTAAAAAATTATTGTCTTTGAGATTCAATTATAAGTTTTAGTTGTTATAATTTTTCTGAAGAATGAAGTTTTTTTCAATTTTAGGAGGTTAATTTCTGTTTACCTATACACTTAATTGGGATAATTATTTAATTTCCCACTTAAAAATATTTAATTTCATAAAATATTGAGATTATGTATTATAGTTATCATTGGCTTTGAACTATTTGATCTGAATTAAACACAAAATGTATGCATCCAAATGGGTTATGAAATGAAAATCAAAATCCTAGTTAAACCTTTCATTCTTATTATTTTACTAATAGATGGGTAATTTATTCATTATTTAAAATTTTTCTACTTTCAGATCTTGTCGGTTGTGTTTATTTAATCTCTATTTAATTATGTGATTCTATTAACTAAGATTTAAATAATGTTTGGAAGTTCTAGTTGGATACAATTTGAAAATTGTTTAATTATCATCAAAATTTTCAAATTCAATCATTTTTGTAAAACATGAAACCATCTTTTCACTAGAAAATATAATTTTATGAGGGAAATAACATTTTCTACTTGACAGACACCATGGAGGAAGATAATTTGGAAAATAAACTCATGGTGTTATTTCAATTATTCAATATTGAGTTTAATTTTCTTTTACAATATTTGTAAAATATATTTCTTGAGGACAACCGACAAGTTAAGTATAGGATAATTTGATATGGATTCATTTTAATAAATTTTTTCACATCCATTATAAGAAATTATCATAATTTTGATAATTTAATGTGATTACAATGTTAAATATTTTTTTCCTGATCATTTTCTATGTGAAATAAACTTCATTATTTTTTTATTTCAAATTATGATTTTTTGGGTTCTTAATGTCTAATTTTTAGTTATTTTTATTTTCATTCGTTTTAATAATGAATATATTAATATTTCTGATAATTTTACTTAAATTAATAATTTTTGGAATATTTTTAAGAGAGTTAATTTTTGGGTATTCATGTTTTGGAAGTATTATTTTTTGATATTCCATGTTATAACATTAAAAAATTTCTATTAGTAAAATTTGAATTGTTTCCTTCATGAATTGATCTAATGTCGAATTTTAATTTGATTTTTAATTTTTGATGAATTTTTTATTTATTTTTTGGGTTTTAGGAGAATTTCCTAGAAATATAATTGGAAGTAACCCATGTAAGATAATTTTAAGGTGGATATGGTATGATAATATTTATTCTCATATCTAGAATTTATAATAAGAGGATGACCCATAAGATAATCTCCCATAAGATATTTTGGGATGTCCCATAAGAAAATCTCACCCATATCTCATATGATAAATTTTTCCCCATCCCATATGATAATTTCCATGCAATAGATGTATGTGAATTCTCAATTTTAGAACATGTATTGTAATTTGAAATCCTACCTGTAAGATAATTTTAGAGTCTATAAGATTTTTATTAATGTCGAGTTTAGGGGAAAGTGAATAACACTACTTGATTCGATATAAAGACACATATAAATGGTCTGTAGAGGATAACACCAAAAATATAGTTGACTTAAAGAAATATAATCAATTGAAGAAAGGATAGTTCTATGTTTTCTAACCTGATGAAGTTTAAGTTTTGAGTGTAAAATTAATGATTTGAGTATTCACCAAACTATTACAAACTTCACTTGATGAAGAAGATTCCCCGTATGAGCTGATAAATCAGAGTTTGATCATATATAAGATGAACGAAACTGGAAAGATATCTAATTTGAGAACCCATTCCATTTTTCAATAAATTTATTTGGTTCGATCCTACTCATGGGAGAAGATAATTAAGATGAGCTGCACAAACTGAATGAATCTTGTGAATAAAATCAACCCATTAAAGAGAGAATTAGTTTGATCCTTTTATTTTTGTTGGATTATGGAATCTAGACCACCATATAATGATCTTCATGTCACCAGTTGATAAAAAATGAGCAATATTCATTGGGTTAAAGACCAATGGAAAATAGTATGATAAGTTAAATCTTCATCTGAACTGGGACTTTGGATCGATATAGAGTGTCAAGACCTTATGTTGATCCATGACCTTTGAAATAAAATAATTAAATAAGGATTAAATGAGTTTGTTCGATGCATAAAGAGACTATTTCCAAGGCTGAAAAATTGAACACGGGATTTTTCTCACGGGATATGTTGTTATTTTCATATCTAAAGGGAGATGGTGGGGAAATCAGTGCTCTTAAATGCTATAGTTTATCGTTATTGTAAAGGCCCATGCAAGGTTCTTAGTAAAATTACTCAACCGTGTTATCTTTACTTTCTAATCCAATCAACCCCATTAGGGTGATTGTATCAAGGAAAGGGGTCTACATATGAAATCCATAATAAAGTTATCTCTATTAATGATAGTCAGTAATTTTTATGTTCAAGATGAAACTTTTGAATGGTGTTAAAATTAAGAGAATCATATAGCTACTATAGAGAAGAACAATAATATTATGTTAGTTGATAAAAACATGTGATGAAATTGTGTTGTTAAAAAAGATAAAATTAAATTCTAGTATAAATTCTCTTATGTTTGGAGTTTCTTCCAACATAGACCATGTTGAAGACTTATGTTCTATAAAGTAATAAAATTGACTAGAAATTGTAACATTCCAGGTAAATAAATAATTTTACATTCTCATTTTTATCAATATTTGTGAATAAAATTATAATATTACTTTAAAGGGAATGTTATGCTTGATGGCGTACCCAATACTCAACAACGAGTTTCTTTGAAATCTTACGTTGCACACTAATAATATAATAATATTATAATAGTTAACGCCTAGCCATTGTAATGGTGGGAATGAAAAGAAATAACTAAAAAATTATTACATATGTTTGTTAAATATTTTTAATTTTATCAAATAAATGTTAGAGTCTTAAAATCCAAATGAATCAAATTTTAAGAATAAATACTCTAATATTTTTAAAAGATTGTTTTACCGCCTTTTGATGGATAACCTTTATTAAATATAACTTTTAACAATTTTATAAGCTCTATTTTTTAAAATAAACTTATTCTTTATGATTGGAACATTGAAATGTAATTTGGTTAAATTTTTGGTATGTTTCTGACAATGTTCATCTTTTAATGAATAGTGAAAAATATTGCATTTTACATCAAAACTGTTTTTTCATCTAATTTAAATATATGGTTATATTATATTTTTAATTTGTTTTAAAGTTTAATTAGAATATATTTTTACAATTTAATTAAATGTTGTTCATTGTAATTAATTTCACTTTGAAAATGGACATAAACAAGTGCCAAAATTTTCATAGATATTGCTTTCAAAAAACCCGCTAATTGTTTTGACAGTGGGAATTAACTATTTGATTTATTAATGAAACTTATATGTTTTTAATTAGATAAAATGGACATAATTTCTGAATTTTAAATATCAAATATATCTTAGGGTTAATTTTTGGTATTTGTTTGATAATGTTTTTTTAATGAATAGTGAAAAATACAGTTTTTAATTCAAAACTGCCTTTTCATCCAATTTATTTATATATTTATATTGTCATTTTAATTGTTTTTAAAGTATAATTGAATTATTTTTTTATCACTTAATACAATTTTGTTAATTGTAAGTAATTTCACTTTTCAATTGGATGTAAAAACAAGTCAATCTTTTTGATAAATTTTACTTCTTAAAAACCCGTCTTTTGTTTTGACAACGGGATTTACTTTCAAATTAATTACTACAATTTATGTGTTTTTAATTTGATAAAATGGATTCCATATTTGGAATCAGAAGGTCCAAACTATGTAATTAAGACTTTTTTTTGACATTATGAATAGTAACGACGGTAATTATCTTTAATTATCGTGTTTAATTAGTAATCGGGTAATTAAGTGTAAGAAAATAATATCATAAAAATATAAAATGACACCAACATGTGTCCTAATGCTATTTTTAGTGTCATGGCCGACCATTGGATTCCTTATTCCATCCTTGGGACCCCATGTAATCACTTTAGTGTGATAGTGACCTTTTATCATATTTTTTTAAAAGAAAGGAAAATGTAACCAAAGTATCTAACACCTAAGTAAAATTATTTAAATTTTGTCTACATAAATGATAAATTTGACTATAAATATTCATTTGGAATCTAATAATATTTCCTAAATCATAGTATTTTTTATAATTTTTATACATTAAATAAATTAAATTATTTATGACACCATGATGATGTAGCAATTACCTCATTAATGAACAATTTAAATAAAATGAAAAGATAATGTAAAATATGAACCTTACACTTGTCAAAATCCTATTTTATGAGTATATTTCGAACCCTTATCACCTTATCCTAGAAATATATCAATGTGGGACCTTTAAAATCTGAAAAATCATTTTATAATAAAGTATTTCTTGACTTTCCATGAGTGCCTCTCCTCTCCTCTTATAAAAGGCCCCAATATCTACCACCTTACCCACACCTCTCAAGAATTTGACTTGGAAAAAACCTTACCATTTCATCTCTACACATCCCTCTCTTCATCATTGAATCCTCACCTTTGGAAGAATTCTCTTCAAGAAACCCTTTTGGTTCAAACAAAGAGGAGTTACCCGATTTAAAGGTAATGTCTTCACTTGTGTTCTTTTGTTTTATTTTGCTTCTCCAAACCCCTAAACTATTTTTATTCCTTTCTTTTGTAACAAAACCAGTATCTTAAATATACTAGTATGTTGTTATGTAAATTATTTGAGAAAAACTTACACACACCTTCGTCTAATGGTTAAAGAATATACTATTTCTGTGGATGGCAAATTATTGTCTCATGAAATGATGATTGTTCAATCTTCTCTTAACACCTTTCATGGTGGCCATTATGATGTAACTGTATTTTATATATAATATATATGGTATTTATGTTTACTATATTCTTCTGTATTTTATATTTAAAACATGCCTTTATGCTTTCCATGTTGTGCAAATGCGATAATTTCATACGAGGAAGTGTGGACTACCGCCCACTCAAGTGATGTGACTCGTTCATGCAATACATGGAATGTATAAATAATGAAATTAATGAAATTATGTGACCTATATAACATATATATTATACTGTAATTATAATATATATATCTCTCAATTATTTATAATTCCATTAATATGACAAAGAAATGAAAGTAGCGTTCATGTGAACGTACAATCTACCGTCTCCATGAACGGTGCATTTCATTTCTTTTTATCTCCAAGTGTTATGGAATAGTATAGAATGAATATTTAATATACATATATGATATTTAAATTATTAATACTATTCTGGAGATTATGTACGTATAACTACATGGAAAGTTCTTTTCAAACAAGTTCATTTTTGACTTATGTACCAAACATCGACAAAAACATCTAATATGAACTCACATAATTAACTAATTATTATAACATTATAATATGTGATATGAATTGAATAATAAACACTAAATGATTTCCTTAAAAAATTATATATTGACCAATGTTTATTATTTAGGAATATAAATAAACAAACAAGACAAGTCGGACTTGAGGTAAGGGATCCGACCTCTCTCTTTCTTTTCAAGTACCCTCTTTTATGTCATTTCATTAATACTCCATGTTCTTATGTTGGATGATGTTCCATTATATTCACCATAATGTAATTTTTATTTTTATATGATGAGATACCCCATCTTACTCTCATGAATTCATTTTAAGAATTTTTAAGTGGCGCCGTTAGGCTGCCGAATTTTTGTAAGGGATCCTACCTCTCTCTTTCTTTTTAAGTACTTATTTTTATGTAACTTAATTTAATCTCCACTTTATTATGTTGGGGGATGTTATTTTATATTCCTATTGCTTTAAATTTTATGTTAATACTATTAGAGACCCTATTTGATCTCATCAATCCATTTTTGGAAGTTTTATGTGGCACGTTAGGCTGCCGAATTTTCATAAGGGGATTTTCATCTCACTTTTTATTCTCGTGAGATTCATGCTACATTGGACACTATATCCTTTTGTGTGGTGTATGTAATGCCCATTATTTTAATATTTGTATAATATAATCTCATTTATGGGTAGTTACATTTTCATTGTATGACCCTTTTTTCATGGGGTGTACGTTTCGAAAGTTTCCCAAATCGGTAAGGGAACCTTTCACACTCCTCTTTTTAAAAGACTTATTTTTGTTTGGTCTTTTAATTTACATATTATTATGTTGGGATATATTATTATATATCCTTATTTATGTAAAATTTATTTCCAAGTTATGAGATACTCTTTTTGTTTCATCAACTCGTTTTCTGAATTTTAAAGTGACGTCATTAGGATGTCGAATTTTTAAAAGGGAACTTTTTAACCCAATTTCGTTTTCTTTGGGTGCAACTTGTAGTTTTTGAATATGTCATCCTTTGAATATGTTTGAATGAACTTTGATTGTTTTACACTTAATATCCACTTATATTGGGTGTATTTATATTTTTCACACATAATTATGAGATTGGTTTATCCTTAATTTAAGGATACCTTCTTTATAAGGGATTTCATCTCATTTTAATTTCTACTGATTATTCATTGTTGTTTGGCACCAATTCACTCTTATATGGTGTGTATACTATCCTTTGGAATATTATATCATGAATCCATTTATTATCATTATATTATAAAGTTCTGATTAAAAGTTATTCCTCAATTATTGTATTCAAGTGTCTCTAATTTTGGTAAAAACCTTTAACTAAAATATCGCTTTAAATGTTTTAATGATTTGTTATTATAAATATTTCTCAATAATATACAAGTTTTAAAAATGGTTTTAAGGATGTATTTATATGGATATTAATGGTTTAAAATTTTAAAATCTTCAAGGTGGTATAGGACAATTTGATTCAAAAATCTCTTTATTAAATGTTTTAAATGGTTTTGAAAATGGTTTTTTTGAATGGATTCATTATTTCAATATCTTAAAATGTTATATTGTTATTGAAATGTGGGAATGTGATCTTTCCTTTATTCTTAAGTTATGTTCTATGATTATGTTATGTTTCTTGGGCATTGTTTATGAAAACGGGTGGTTCTGTGATAAACTAAGGGCGGGTGAGCCCGATATAGCTCTCCAATGCATTGCGTAATGCGAAGGAGTTAAATGCTAAGGTTTCTCCGAAGATATTTAGGGAATATATTGTGATGGGTATTCCAAACGTAACCATGAGGGTTACTACCTACGTAATAATGTTATGAATGCCTCAAGTTACCTTTATGTCTTATTATTTCTATGATTTATTCATAAATATTATGATTTCATGAGGTATGTTAACGTGATTATGTTTTATGAGTAAAGTATGATTTCATTGATTCTTATGTATACATGGACTAATGTTTTCTTTCTGTATTGTTATAACCCTTACTAAACTTTTTATGCTCATCCCAAGTTTTTTTGAAATGTTTTTCACAGGACATAAAGTTGAATAGGGTCAAGGATGGGATCAAGGAAATGTCAAGCTGTCTAAAACAAGGAACTAGACATGACTCTTTTATTCAAGAGTTTTTATTTTGCGAAAAAATGGAAGCTGAGTAGATGTGACTACTTTGTAATCTTTGAGATGTAATAGTTATGTCCTAATTCTCTAAAACTCTAAACCTGAAAACATCCTCAATGTGAATTATTAATTTAATTCAATAATAAGTAATGTTTAAGGATGGGTCCTTATAGTAGGTATCAAAGGATGATTTAGATAAATTTAGAGGTTAGAGTGTTAAGTGAAAAGTTGTGTATAACCACAATGGTTATTATATTAGATAGAGTAATTGTTATTTTTGAAGGTTAAAATGAGTTTGAGACAACTTGGATAAGTATATCTTAGTGTTTATCTTCCTCTTTAGTACATAATGTTTTTGTTGACATACTCACACTGACATTTCTAGTTTTAGTAAATGGATGGATCTAGCAAGCACCAAAGTGACATTGGATTTAAAGGAAACTGTGGTGGTTCTCTGATTAAGAGACTGGATGAAATGGTGGATTCAATGGGAAATCTCGTGGGTATTCTAAACCAACTATCAGGAGTCATGATCAACCACTTGAACCTTGGTGAGTTCTCTAATGCATCATGTATGAGAGAAACAACTCGACATGGAAGTTCCGGTAATAATTATAAAGGTAATCATTAGGGTTTATATGATCCTTACTTTTGAAGTAATTATGGGTTACTATACATTATGATGGAATATGAACGACATGAGATAAACTTGAGGTTAAATTATGTTATGGTTATTTTTTAATATTTTATCTCGTTTTGGGGAATGTTTTAGGAATTATATAGTTTTGGAAAAAGGACAACACGCAGACCGTGTGACAACCCGTCATGTCGGACAAAGCTGCGGGAATCGAACCCACAACCAAAGTGTCATTGGTATTTATCGCCTACAACTGGACTACGTGAAGTCCCTGGTTACTTTGACTAATTATTTTTAGTTAGATGATTTTATGAATCAAGAGTAATTTGATTTTGGGTTATCTATGTAAATTATTAACCTAACATGGAGGATATGTGATTAGGTTAATTACTTTTCAGTATGAGACTTTAAGAGCAACTGATGTTATTTGGAGATAAATGTTAATTTGTACCTTGGGAAGCTATGTGATTAAATCCTTCAAATATTTGGGTTTCAATATTAGTTGGGTTTACTTTGAAGAATTTTATGGACAAATTTTTTATTGAATGGTCTTTGTTGAACTTTGGGTTTTGTTTGAAAAAGTTTGGAGATTAGGAGTAGTTTTTCTATTTGTAAAAAAAATATTCTTTTTGGGTATTATCTGATCTTGTACTAACCTTTTTGGTTTTGGTTTTGGTTAGGGTCTAAAGACATGGGAAGTATATAGTTCTCTTTTTTGGATTAGGTGATTCTCGAGAAGTTGATTATAGTACTCTTAATGTGAACAAGTCTGCCTAAATACTCATCATTTGGAGAAAGTATGAGTTTGTGTAAGAAATCTAGTAAAAGTTGAAAGTCAACATGACAAGTAAGTATGTTCCCTTATGATTTAGTTAATCTGAAAAATAAATTACTCAATGAAAAGTAACTTAAAACAAAAATGTTGTCCGTTAACATTTCGTACTGGGGAATAAAATACCGTTTAACCCATCACCAGTTTGTGATTTTTTGATGGTTAAATTTCTCCTAAACATGTTTTCTATCACTCTCCCTCAGAACATGACCCTTCTTTTTCTTCCATATCTATATTTTCCTACTTGGAATTCTAGTATGGGTTAACTCTAGTGACCTTTGTACTTCTATCCCTTTCTTTTAAAGTGATAGTTTTACTGACTCTTGTTCCGATGTGGGACTTTCAATGAAGTTTCCAAGCCCAATTTTGAAATTGTGAGGATGCAATTCCCAAAAGGGGGGAAGGATGTAACATCCCAGGTAAATAAATAATTTTACATTCTCGTTTTTATCAATATTTGTGAATAAAATGTTAATATTACTTTAAAGGGAATGCTATGCTTGATTGCGTACCCAACACTCAACAACGAGTTTCTTTGAAATCTTACATTGCACACTAATAATATTATAATATTATAATAGTTAACGTCTAGCCATTGTAATGGTGGGAATGAGCATAAATAACAACAAAATTATTACATATGTTTGTTAAATATTTTTACATTTATCAAATAAATGTTAGAGGCTTAAAATCCAAAGGAATCAAATTTTAAGAATAAATACTCTAATATTTTTAATAGATTGTTTTACCGCCTTTTGATGGAGAACCTTTATTAAATCTAACTTTTGAAAATTTTATAAGCACTATTTTTCAAAATAAACTTATTCTTTTTGATTGGGACATTTAAATTTACTTTTGTTAAATTTTTGGTATGTTTCTGACAATATTCATTTTTTTAATGAATAGTGAAAAATATTGCATTTTACATCAAAATTGCTTTTTCATCTAATTTAAATATATGGTTAGATTATCTTTTTAATTGGTTTTAAATTTTAATTATAATATATTTTTAATATTTAATTCAATGGTGGTCATTGGAATTAATTTCACATCGAAAATAGACATAAACAAGTGCCAAACTTTTCATATATATTGCTTTCAAAAAACCCACTATTTGTTTTGACAGCAGGAATTAACTATATGATTTATTAATGAAACTTATATTTTTTTAATTTTTTAAAATGGACATCATTTCTGAATTTTAAATATCAAATATATCTTAGGGTTAATTTTTGGTATTTTTCTGATAATGTTTTTTTAATGAATAGTGAAAAATACAGTTTTTAATTCAAAACTGCCTTTTCATCCAATTTATTTATATATTTATATGGTAATTTTAATTTTTTTTTAAGTATAATTGAATTATGTTTTTATCACTTAATACAATTTTGTTCATTGGATGTAATTTCACTTTTCAATTGGATGTAAAAACAAGTCAATCTTTTGATAAATTTAACTTCTTACAAACTCATCTTTTGTTTTGACAACAGGATTTAATTTCAAATTAATTACTACAATTTATGTGTTTTGAATTAGATAAAATGGATTCCATATTTGTAATTTGAATTTCCAAACTATGTAATTAAGACTCTTTTGTTTTTGGACATTATGAATAGTAACGACGGTAATTATCTTTAATTATCGTGTTTAATTAGTAATCAGGTAATTAAGGGTAAAAAAATAATATCATAAAAATATAAAATGACCCCAAAATGTGTCATAATGATATTTTTGGTGTCATGAAAGACCATGGTATGCCTTGTTCCAACCTTGGGACCCCATGGAATCACATTAGTGTGATAGTTACCTTTTATCATATTTTTTTAAAGAAAGGAAAATGTAACCAAAGTATGTAACACCTAAGTAAAATAATTTTAGTTTGGTCTAAATAAACTATATCTTGTACTATAAATATTCATTGTAAATATAAAAATATTTCCTATATCATAGTATTTTTTTATAATTTTTAGACATTAAATAAATTAAATAATTTATGACACCATGATGATGCATCAATTACCTCATTAATGAAAATTTTAAATAAAATGAAAAGATAATGTAACATATAAGACATAAACTTGGAAAAAGCTTATGTGATGAGTATATTTGGAACCCTTATCACCTTATCCTAGAAATATATCAATTTGGGAACTTTAAAATCCGAAAATCATTTTATAATAAAGTAACTTTTCTTGACTTTCCATGAGTGCCCCTCCTCTCCTCTTATAAAAGGCCCCCACCTCTACCACCTTTCCCACACATATCAAGCCTTTGTCTCGGCCTACCCCTGCCCATTTCATCTCTCCACATCCCTCTATTCATCAATTAATCCTCACCTTTGGCAGAATGATCTTCAAGAAACCCTTTTGGTTCAAACCAAGAGGAGTTACCCGATTTAAAGGTAATGTCTTCACTTGTGTTCTTTTGTTTTATTTTGCTTCTCCAAACCCCAAAACTCTTTTTATTCATTTATTTTGTAATAACACCAGTATATTCAATATATTAGTATGTTTTTATTTGAAGTATTCTACCTTCACTTACACACACCTTCGTCTAATGGTTAAGGAACATACGGTTTCTATAGATGGAGAATTACTACCTCGCAAAATGATGATTGTTCAATCATCTCTTAACACCTTTCATGGTGGACATTATGATGTCACTGTATTTTATATATTATATATATGGTATTTTTGTTTCTTATATGCTTCTGTATTGTATATTTAAAACAAGTCTTTATGATTTCCATGTTTTGCAAATGCGATAATTTCATACGAGGAAGTGTGGACTACCGCACCCTCAAGTGATGTGACTCGTTCATGCAATACATAGAATGTATAAAGAATGAAATTAATGAACTTATGTGACCTATATAACATATATATTATACTGGAATTATAATATATATATCTCTCAATTATTTTTAATTCCATTAATATGACAAAGAAATGAAAGTAGCGTTCATGCGTACGTACGGCCTACCGTCTCCATGAACGGTGCATTTCATTTACTTTTATCTCCAAGTGTTATGGAATAGTATAAAATGAATATTTACTGTAAATATATGATATTTAAATCATTAATACTAGTTTGGGGATGATTTACTTATAACTACATGGACAATTATTTTCAAACAAGTTCATTTTTGACTCATGTACCAAACATCGAAAAAAAATATCTGATATGAACTCACATAATTGACTAATTATTATAACATTATAATATGTGATATGAATTGAATAATAAACTTTATATGAGGTCCTTAAGAAATTATAAATTTACCAAATTTTATTATTCAGGAATAGAAAGAAACGAACAAGACAAGTTGGACTTGAGGTAAGGGATCTGACCTCTCTCTTTCTTTTCAAGTACCCTCTTTTATGTCATTTCATTTATGCTCCATGTTCTTATGTTGTAGGATGTTAATTTATATTCACCATAATGTAATTTTTATTTTCATATGATGAGATACCCCCTATTACTCTCATGAATTCATTTTAAGAATTTTTAAGTGGCGCTGTTAGGCTGCCGAATTTTTGTAAGGGATCATACCTCCCTCTTTCTTTTTAAGTACTCTTTTTTATGTAACTTAATTTAAGCTCCTCTTTCTTATGTTGGGGGATGTTATTTTATATTCCTATTTCGGTACATTTTATGTTAATATGAGGAGAGACCCTATTTTATCTCATCAATCCATTTTTGGAAGTTTTATGTGGTGTCATTAGGCTGCCGAATTTTCATAAGGGGATTTTCATCTCACTTTCTATTCTCGTGAGATTCATGCTACATTGGACACTATTTCTTTTTGTGTGGTTTATGTACTGCCCATTATTTTAATATTTGTATAATATACTCTCATTTATGGGTAGTTACATTTTCATTATATGACCCTTCTTTCATGGGGTGTACGTTTCGAAAGTTGCCCAAATCGGTAAGGGAACCTTTCACACTCCTCTTTTTAAAAGACTTCTTTTTGTTTGGTCTTTTAATTTCCATCTTATTATGTTGGGATATATTATTATATATCCTTATTTATGTAAAATTTATTTCCAAGTGATGATATACCTTTTTTGTTTCATCAACTCATTTTCTTAATTTTAAAGTGACGTCGTTAGGCTGTCGAATTTTTACAAGGGAACTTTTTAACCCAATTTCATTTTATTTGGGTTCAACTTGTAGTTGTTGAATATATAATCCTTTGAATATGTGTGAATGACCTTTTATTTTTTAAAAATTAATATCCACTTATATTGGGTGTATTTATATTTGTCACACATAATTATGAGATTGGTTTATCCTTAATTTAAGGATACCTTCTTTATAAGGGATTTCATCTCATTTTACATTTCTACTGAGACTTTATTGTTGGTATGCACCAATTCACTCTTATATGGTGTATATAAAGTCCTTTGGAATATTATATCATGAATCAATTTATTCTCATGATATTATAAAGTTCTGATTAAATGTTATTCCTCAATTATTGTATTCAAGTGTCTCTAATTTTGGTAAAAACCCTTTAACTAAAATATTGTTTTAAATGTTTTAATGATTTGTTCTTATAAATATTTCTCAATAATATCCATATTTTCGAAATGGTTTTAAGGATTTATTTATATGGATATTAATGGTTCAAAATTTTAAAATCTTTAATATAAGGCCCCAGCCTTAAACCTTACTTAATCTTGAGTTATTACAAGATTACACATTGAGGATATTTTCGGTTTTAGAGTTTTAGAGAATTAGATCATAAAACTTGCATTACATTCCACATATAAAAAAAGTGGTTACATAAAGATAGTATTCTTCATTCCCATCAATGGAAACACATTTAAAATAAAACATGGATTAATTCTTGACACATCCTTGACTCTATCATCTTATCATGTACCTTTCCCTTGACCTGTGAAAAACATTTCAAAAACTTGGGATGAGCATAAAAACTCAGTATGGGTTATAAAAAAACATGGAAAGGAAAATTAGTTCATATATACATAAGAATGAAATCATACATTACCCATAAAACATTGGCATTTTAACATACCTCATAAAATCACGAATAAATCATAGAAATCATAAGACATAAAGGTAACTTGAGGCATTCATAACATTCTTACGTAGGGAGTAACCCTCTTGGTTACGTTTGGAATACCAATCACAGTATATTCCCTAAAATCTCTTCGGAGAAACCTTAAAGTTTCACTCCTTCGCATTACCCAATGCATTGGAGAGCTATAACGGGCTCACCCGCCCTTAGTTTATCACGGAACCACCCGTCTTCATAATAATGCCCAAGAACCATAACATAATCATATCACATAAAACATGCATAAAGGAAACATAAAATTTCCACAATTCAATCACGAGATATCAATACAACACATTGATATAAAAACATTATGAAAACCATTTTCAATACCAAAATAAAAGAAAAGTAAAATATGGTATTTATTTTTCTTTTAAAAAGAAGGTATGGCTTGTAGAGGAAGCCGAAACTCAAATAACGGTCACGACGGCGAAGAAGTCGTTGTCGCCGCATACATACGACAAAAACATTCCCTTTTGTCGTTTAGTAAATGCTTCGTATAAAAAAGATTCCATTTGAATAAACTTAAAAGTCAAAGGGGTTTATACACCGTATAAAAGAAAGTTGTGTATAAAATAAAATATGCCTCAATGAAAAGAGATTGAGACGAAGTCCCATACCTCATATCCGACTTGACCCGACCATTCTTTACTCTCCTGAATAATAAACTTTAGTTAATCTCTACTTGCTTATGAATCTTTTTCAAGTTCATTATTCCTTTTATACCATGTTATGAACATCATGTAATGTTCATTTTGTCGGTATTTGGTTCTTTAGTCAAAAATAGACTTCTTACACTTACATGTTGTTAATTTGGTCAAAGGTTCATTATATCCAGAATGGTATTCATGATGTAGATATCATATATGTCATATATATCCAGTACATACATGCATTTATAATATTACATAATCATTTAGAGGTAAGAAATGAAATGCACCGTTCATGGAGACGGTAAGCCGTACGTACGCATGAACGCTACTTTCATTTCTATTTCATATTTTATAGAATGGAATCATAATGATATAATGGTATATTATAATTCCAGTATAATATCATATATAATATCATAGTTACATACTTTATATGTCCCACATATGGTATTTTAACGAATCAAATCACTTTGAGGGGGCGGTAGTCCGCACTTCCTAAAATGAAGATATCGTGTTTACCCATAATGGAAACCATAAAGGTATGCCCAAAATGAAAAAAAACAGAAGCTTAAGGAAAACATAAACATATTATATATCATATATAAAAATAGTGACATAATAATTGCCACCTTTGAAGGTGTTAAATGAGTGTTGAACAATCATCGTTTCGGGAGGCAGAATTTCGCCATCCACGGAAACCGTATGTTCTTTAACCATTTGATGTAGTTGTGTGAGAGTTTAGCTCAAATAAATCATATAAAAACATCCTAGTATATTTAAGATACTGGTGTTGTTACAAAAGAATTAAATAAAAAGAGTTTAGGGGGTTGGAGAAGCAAAATAAAACAAATGAACATGAGAGAATGAATTACCATTAAAAGTGTAACTCCTTTTGATTTGAGCCTAAAGGCTTCCTTTGAAAGGATTCTGCCCAAAGGGAATCCTCTAGGATGAGGCGAGGGATGTGGAGAGAGTAAATGGGCAGGGTTTGGCCGAGTCAAAGGCTTGAGGAGTGTGTGAAATGAGGTAGAGGTGGGGGCCTTTTATAAGAGGATAGGAGGGGCACTTTTGGAAAGTAAAGAAATATTACTTTATTTGAAAAAAAATTTCGGTTTTAAAAGGTCCCACATTGATATAATTCGTGGATAATGTGATAAGGCTTCGAAATCCACTCATCCAATAAGTTTTGGACATGTGTAGTTCATAGATTTTACATTATCTTTCCATTTTATTTAAATCGTCAAATAATGATGTCATCGCTGCATCATTATTATGTCATAAATAATTTAATTTATTTAATGTCTAAAAATCATAAAACAAATACTATGATGTAGGAAATCTTTTTAGATTTCCAATGACAATTTATAATCAAAACTCTGATCTTTATAACCCCATGTAAAAATTGTTTTCGTAAAACATCTCTTGTTTGTGTCATTTTTACTTTAACATTTAATAAAAAGTTATTTATGTCATTTCCAAACCAAAGTGTATCCATGGGGTCCCCAAGTTGACCCATGGCTTGTCTTGGTCTGCCATGACACAACCAATAAGGTTGGGACATGGGTCTCGGTCATTTCCTATTATTAAAGCATTATTTATACCTTAAACTACCCTAATTACCACTAATCGCGATTAAGAACTTAATAAGTTACTATTCACCAAAAAATTATTTTAATCTCATTGAACCACATTTTACTTCTTAATGACAACCATGTATGTCGGATTTTAAAAATTCAATACACATTAGTGGTAAACTTTCATTTAACTGAAAAATCAATTTGCTTGATTACCACTTAGTGGTTTCACTATTCATCAAAAATTGAAGTTTTTCAAAAAATTACCAAAAATTCACCCTAAGATATATTTGATATTCTGAATTCAAAAATGAAGTCCATTTTACAAAATTCAAATCATATAAGTCACATTAATTAATTTAATAATTAATTCCCGCTGCCAGAGCAAATAGCGTGTTTTTACAAAACAATAAGTATCAAAACATTGACACCAGTTTAAGTCTAATTTCAAAGTGAAATTGATTCCAATGACCACCATTGGATAAAATTGTAAAAATATATTCTAATTTCACTTCAAAACCAATTCAAAACATAATCTAATCATATAAATAAATTAGATTAAAAAGCAGTTTTGATGTAAAATGCAGTATTTTTCACTATTCATTAAAAAATGAACATTGTCAGAAAAATACCAAAAATTCACACAAGGTAAATTTTGATGTCCCAATCATAAAGGATAAGTTTATTTTGACAAACATAGTTTATAAAATTGTCAAAATATAGATTCAAAAAGGGTTTTCCATCAAAAGGTAGTAAAACAATCTTTTAAGAATATTAGTTTATTTCATGCATAAGATTGTATTTATTTTCATTTTAAGCCTCTAAAACACTATCTTAATCATTAATAGACATGGATAAAAATATCTATTATTCATTACTTACTTGGGATGTTACATCCTTACCCCCTTTAGAAAATTGCGTCCCCGCAATTTATTTACTTATCGAATAAATGGGGGTACTTATCCCTCATTGCATTTTCAGATTCCCATGTTGCCTCTTCAATCATGTGGTTTTTCCACAAAACCTTTACCTGCTTAATCACCTTATTCCGTAACACTTTCTCCCTGTGGTCAAGAATCTGGACCGGTTGTTCCTCATAAGATAGGTTCTCTTCCAGCTGAACTACCTCTGGACTCAAAACATGAGATGGATCTGGCATATACTTTCTCAACATCGAAACGTGAAAAACATTGTGTACCTGAGATAAACTTGGAGGTAAAGCCACTCGGTATGCAACTGATCCAACTCTCTCTAGAATTTCGTATGGTCCAACGAACCTTGGACTCAACTTTCCTTTCTTACCAAATCTCATCACACTTTTCCAAGGAGAAACCTTGAGAAAAACATGATCACCTACCTCGAAAGATAGATCCTTCCTCCGGTTATCCGCATAACTCTTCTGCCTGCTCTGAGCTGTTCTCATGTGTTTCTGAATCAGCTGAACTTTTTCTGCCATATCTTCTACCAATTATGGTCCCATCAACTTTCTTTCACCCACTTCATCCCAGAAAGCTGGAGTTCAACACCGCTTCCCATATAATGCCTGAAATGGTGCCATCTGTATACTGGAATGAAAACTGTTATTATATAAAAACTCAACCAAAGAAATATTTTGGTCCCAACTTCCCTGATAATCCATAGAACAAGCTCGTAGCATATCCTCCAATGTCTGAATTGTTCGTTCTGACTACCCATCTGATTGAGGATGAAAAGCTGTACTAAAATTTAATTCAATACCCAACGACTTCTGAAGGCCTTTCCAAAAGTTAGAATTAAACCTGGGATCACGATCCGATACAATGGAGAGAGGAACTCCATGTAACCTGACTATCTCTTTAAGATACAAACGGGAAAGTTGATCAAGAGAGAAAGTATCTCATATAGCAAGGAAATGAGCAGATTTAGTCAAGCGATCAACAATAACCCAGATTGCATTATTACCTCGAGATGTCTTCGGTAATCCAACAACAAAGTCCATGGATATATTCTCCCATTTCCACTTTGGCGCCGGTAAAGGCTGAAGCATCCCTTTCGGCAACTGTCGCTCTGCTTTAACCTGCTGACAAGTCAAACACTTCACAGTAAAATCAGCAATATCTCTTTTCATTCCATCCCACCAGTAATACTCCCGCAGATCTCTATACATCTTAGTACTGCCCGGATGAACTAAAAACGGAGAACTATGAGCTTCACATAACAACTCTCTCTTCAACTGTGAATCACAAGTCACACACAATCTCTTCCCAAATCTCAAAACACAATCACTATCAATGTTGAATTCAGGCAACTTACCTTTCTGAACCAGCTCTACCTTTTTCTGCAACTCACTGTCTTGCTTCTGTGCTTTCTTGATTCTATCTGATAGAGAAGATCTCACTGATACCTGAAACAAAACAGAAGGACTTCCTGCACCAACAACTTCTATGTCAAAGTTCATCAAATCCTTAACCAAAGGATCACGTTCCAAATGCAACATTGTTAATGAAGCATTACTTTTTCGACTCAAAGCATCAACCACTTTATTTGCTTTTCCCGGATGGTAATGAATTGTACAATCATAATCTTTGATTAAGTCCATCCATCTCCTTTGTCTCATGTTTAACTCTTTCTGAGTGAATATATACTTTAAACTTTTTTGATCAGTATATATTTCACACTTTACTCCATACAAATGATGCCTCCAAAGTTTTAAAGCAAAAACAACAGCATCTAGTTCCAAATCATGTGTAGGGTAATTTACCT
This sequence comes from Viscum album, assembly GCA_963277665.1. Classification (NCBI taxonomy): domain Eukaryota; kingdom Viridiplantae; phylum Streptophyta; class Magnoliopsida; order Santalales; family Viscaceae; genus Viscum; species Viscum album. The sequence continues at coordinate 1,650,401,977 of OY728152.1, forward strand.
CATGAGTTTTCAACTGTCGTGAAGCATAAGCAATTACCTGATCATTCTGCATTAGGACGCATACAAGTCCTTTCAATGAAGCATCACTGTATATAACAAACTCACCATTCCTGGAAGGTAGTGCCAAAACTGGAGCATTCACCAATCTTCTTTTCAATTCCTGAAAACAATCATCACATTCTTTTGTCCAGATAAACTTAACACCCTTTCGAGTTAGCTTAGTCATTGGACTAGATAACCGTGAAAAATTTCTAACAAACCTTCGGTAATAGCCTGCCAAACCAAGGAATCTACGAATCTCGGTTACATTTGTGGGTCTTGGCCATTCTTCCACAACTTTTGTTTTTGCAGGATCAACAGTTATTCCATCTTTAGAAACAATGTGACCAAGGAAAGAAATTTGTTGCAACCAAAACTCATACTTGCTGAATTTCCCATACAATTTCTTTTCTTTTAAGGTTTGCAAGATAACCCTTAAATGTTTTTCATGCTCCTATTTACTTTTAGAAAACACCAAAATATCATCAATGAAAACCACCACAAACTTATCCAAGAACTCATGGAAAATTCTATTCATTAAGTCCATGAATATAGCAGGTGCATTGGTTAGCCCAAAAGGCATTACTACAAATTCATAGTGGCCATATCTCGTACGGAATGCGGTCTTCGGAATATCTGCCTCCTTAACCTTCAGCTGATGGTACCCCGATCTCAAGTCAATCTTTGAAAAAAACTGAGCTCCCTGGAGCTGATCAAACAAATCATCGATATGAGGCAAAGGATATTTGTTCTTAACAGTTATATTATTCAAGGCTCTATAATCAATGCAAAGTCTCATAGAACCATCTTTCTTTTTAACAAATAAAACAGGAGCACCCCATGGTGATGTGCTAGGTCTAATGAAACCTTTCTCTAATAAATATTGAAATTGCTCCTTCAACTCTAAAAGTTCAATTTGTGCCATTCGATAAGGGGGTTTTGAAATTGGCTTAGCATCAGGAACTAAGTCAACAGTAAACTCAACTTCCCGATCTGGTATTATTCCAGGCAACTCATCAGGGAAAAAATCAGGATACTCATTTACCACTGGCACATCATTAATCTGAACAGTTCCTTTATTTTCAACGACGTGTGCAAGGTAACATTCATTTCCATATTTCACAAGTTTATCGGCCTCTTGATATGTTATCAAAAGTAAGGGTTCATTCTTGTAAACAAACTGAAAGTCTTTCTGAAAAGAAACTTCTTTAGCTCTACAGTCAATCTTAGCATGGTAAATAGAGAGCCAATCCATACCCAGGATAACATCAAACTCTACTAGAGGTAGAACAATAAGGTTTGCAAGTAGGTTCTTTCCACAGATAAGGATAGGAAGATTCTTATAAATTCTTTTTGCCTCGACACTTCCCCCAGGTGTTTTTACCAAAAGTTCAGGAGTCATTTCTTGAGATGGTATTCCCATTTTACTAGAAAAGGTTTCAGAGATGAAAGAATGTGTAGACCCCGAATCAAACAATACACTGGCATAATCTGAAAAAACAAACAGAGTACCTGATACAACTTCATTTGATGGCCCGACATCTGCTGAAGTAGTTGAAAAGGATTTCACCACCCCTTTCTTCTTGTAGTCTAACTGCTTCCCATCACTCAAGCTCCTTGTCGGACACTCGTTTTCATAGTGACCCATCTCGTTGCACTTATAACATTTCACTAACTGTAAATCAAATTTGTTCTTACCTTCACCTTGATCCTTTTCAGTGCAATCACGAGCCTTATGTCCCATCTTACCACATCGGTAGCACTTCCCAGAATTCAGAAGACATTCCCCAGCATGCCTTTTGCCACATTTATCACAAACCGGAAACTTAGTTCTCTTACCATCAGACTTTTTTTAAGAATTCTTACCTTTCTCCTGCCACCTCGGTCTCTTCTTCTGCTGGTTGTTATAGAAAACTTGGTCATCGGCAAACTCCATTTCCACCTTCTCAGCACATCGAACAAGCTTTTCATAACTTTTAAACTCGCGAGAAGCTAATGCCCTTCGATACTTTGGCTTTAATCCTGAGTAAAAACGATTGATTTTACTATCAAGGTCCCGGATAAAATTTGGAGCATACCTTGCCAATCGAGTGAACCTTTCTTCATAGGCAGCCACTGAGTCTTCCTCTTGCCTCAATTCCAAGAATTGCTTTTCCATCCTAAGTCGAACAGCCTTAGGAAAATACTTCTCAAGAAACATACCTTTGAATTCATCCTAGTCAAGAGCATCAATCTCATCGGCATCCATGATATTTTTAACCATAGACCACCACTGATCTGCTTCACCCTCCAAATGGTAAATAGCAAGACTAACCTTTTGATTGTCTGAACACCCCATGACATCAAAAATCTTCTCCAGTGCTTTAATCCACCCTTCAGCTAGCACAGGGTCAGATGATCCTCTGAATGATGGTGGATGTTGCCTCATGAAATGTTCCACCACTGACATGTTCCTCTGCGGTTGTTCTGGCTGATCTCGTGCATGGATACCACCGCCATTTATCGCTTGAGTCAACTGCGCCATTACTGCAACAAACTGTTCAGTTCCAATTCCGACCATTTCTGGATGTTGATTCGGAAGGTTATTTCCTTCTGTATGCCTTCCTAGCACTGCTTCCCTGTTTCCTCTGCGGAAAACCATTCTGAACAAACATGTCTTAGATGAAGTAACATGGTAATCTTTAAATGCTATATCATTTCGAAAAAAAAAATATTTTTGGATAATCATTTAATAGAATTCTAACTCCTAAAGTTATCTAAACCGACCTTTGATACCAACTATAAGGCCCCAGCCTTAAACCTTACTTAATCTTGAGTTATTACAAGATTACACATTGAGGATCTTTTCGGGTTTAGAGTTTTAGAGAATTAGATCATAAAACTTGCATTACATTCCACATATAAACAAAGTGGTTACATAAAGATAGTATTCTTCATTCCCATCAATGGAAACACATTTAAAATAAAACATGGATTAATTCTTGACACATCCTTGACTCTATCATCTTATCATGTACCTTTCCCTTGACCTGTGAAAAACATTTCAAAAACTTGGGATGAGCATAAAAACTCAGTATGGGTTATAAAAAAAACATGGAAAGGAAACATGAGTTCATATATACATAAGAATGAAATCATACATTACCCATAAAACATTGGCACTTTAACATACCTCATAAAATCACGAATAAATCATAGAAATCATAAGACATAAAGGTAACTTGAGGCATTCATAACATTCTTACGTAGGGAGTAACCCTCTTGGTTACGTTTGGAATACCCATCACAGTATATTCCCTAAAATCTCTTCAGAGAAACCTTAACGTTTCACTCCTTCGCGTTACCCAATGCATTGGAGAGCTATAACGGGCTCACCTGCCCTTAGTTTATCACGGAACCACCCGTCTTCATAATAATGCCCAAGAACCATAACATAATCATATCACATAAAACATGCATAAAGGAAACATAAAATTTCCACAGTTCAATCACGAGATATCAATACAACACATTGATATAAAAACATTATGAAAACCATTTTCAATACCAAAATAAAAGAAAAGTAAAATATGGTATTTATTTTTCTTTTAAAAAGAAGGTATGGCTTGTAGAGGAAGCCGAAACTCAAATAACGGTCACGACGGCGGAGAAGTCGTTGTCGTCGCATACGTACGACAAAAACATTCCCTTTTGTCGTTTAGTAAACACTTCGTATAAAAAATATTCCTTTTGAAAAAACGTAAAAGTCAAATGGGTTTATACACCGTATAAAAGAAAGTTGTGTATAAAATAAAATATGCCTCAATGAAAGGAGATTGAGACGAAGTCCCATACATCGTATCCGACTTGACCCAACCGTTCTTTAATCTCATAAATAATAAAATTGAGTTAATCTCTACTTTCTTATGAATCTTTTTCAAGTTCATTATTCCTTTTATACCATGTTATGAATGTCATGTAATGTTCATTTTGTCGGTATTTGGTTCTTTAGTCAAAAAAAGACTTCTTACACTTACATGTTGTTAATTTGGTCAAAGGTTCATTATATCCAGAATGGTATTCATGATGTAGATATCATATATGTCATATATATCCAGTACATACATGCATTTATAATATTACATAATCATTTAGAGGTAAGAAATGAAATGCACCGTTCATGGAGACGGTAAGCCGTACGTACGCATGAACGCTACTTTCATTTCTATTTCATATTTTATAGAATGGAATCATAATGAAATAATGGTATATTATAATTACAGTATAATATCATATATAATATCATAGTTCCATACTTTATATGTCCCACATATGGTATTTTAACGAATCAAATCACTTTGAGGGGGCGGTAGTCCGTACTTCCTAAAATGAAGATATTGTGTTTACCCATAATGGAAACCATAAAGGTATGCCCAAAATGAAAAAAACAGAATCTTAAGGAAAACATAAACATATTATATATCATATATAAAAATAGTGACATCATAATGTCCACTTTGAAGGTGTTAAATGAGTGTTGAACAATCATCATTTCGGGAGGCAGAATTTCGCCATCCACGGAAACAGTATGTTCTTTAACCATTTGATGTAGTTGTGTGAGAGTGTAGCTCAAATAAATCATATAACAACATCCTAGTATATTTAAGATACTGGTTTTGTTACAAAAGAATTAAATAAAAAGAGTTTAGGGGGTTGGAGAAGCAAAATAAAACAAATGAACATGAGAGAATGAATTACCTTTAAAAGTGTAACTCCTTTTGATTTGAGCCTAAAGGCTTCCTTTGAAAGGATTCTGCCCAAAGGTAATCCTCTAGGATGAGGTGAGGGATGTGGAGAGAGTAAATGGTCAGGGGTTGGCCGAGCCAAAGGCTTGAGGAGTGTGTGAAATGAGGTAGAGGTGGGGGCCTTTTATAAGAGGAGAGGAGGGGCACTTTTGGAAAGTAAAGAAATATTACTTTATTTGAAACAAATTTTCGGTTTTAAAAGGTCCCACATTGATATAATTCGTGGATAATGTGATAATGCTTCGAAATCCACTCATCCAATAAGTTTTGGACATGTGTAGTTCATAGATTTTACATTATCTTTCCATTTTATTTAAATCGTCAAATAATGATGTCATCGCTGCATCATTATTATGTCATAAATAATTTAATTTATTTAATGTCTAAAAATCATAAAAAAAATACTATGATGTAGGAAATCTTTTTATCTTTCCAATTACAATTTATAATCAAAAATCTGATGTTTATAACCCCATTTAAAAATTGTTTTCGTAAAACATCTCTTGTTTGTGTCATTTTTACTTTAACATTTAATAAAAAGTTATTTATGTCATTTCCAAACCAAAGTGTCTCCATGGGGTCCCCAAGTTGACCCATGGCTTGTCGTGGTCGGCCATGACACAACCAATAAGGTTGGGACATGTTTCTAGGTCATTTCCTATTATTAAAGCATTATTTATACCTTAAACTACCCTAATTACCACTAATCGCGATTAAGAACTTAATAAGTTACTATTCACCAAAAAATTATTTTAATCTCATTGAACCACATTTTACTTCTTAATGACAACCATGTATGTTGGATTTTCAAAATTAAATACACATTAGTGGTAAAATTTCATTTAACTGAAAAATCAGTTTGCTTGATTACCACTTAGTGGTTTCACTATTCATCAAAAATTGAAGTTTTTCAGAAAATTACCAAAAATTCACCCTAAGCTATATTTGATATTCCGAATTCAAAAATGAAGTCCATTTTACAAAATTCAAATCATATAAGTCACATTAATTAATTCAATAATTAATTCCCGCTGCCAGAGCAAATAGCGTGTTTTTACAAAACAATAAGTATCAAAAGATTGACACCAGTTTAAGTCTACTTTCAAAGTGAAATTGATTCCAATGACCACCATTGGATAAAATGGTAAAAATATATTCTAATTTCACTTCAAAACCAATTCAAAACATAATCTAATCATATAAATAAATTATATTAAAAAGCAGTTTTGATGTAAAATGCAGTATTTTTCACTATTCATTAAAAAATGAACATTGTCAGAAAAATACCAAAAATTCACACAAGGTAAATTTTGATGTCCCAATCATAAAGGATAAGTTTATTTTGACAAACATAGTTTATAAAATTGTCAAAATATATATTCAAAAATGGTTTGCCATCAAAAGGCAGTAAAACAATCTTTTAAGAATATTAGTTTATTCCATGCATAAGATTGTATTTATTTTCATTTTAAGCCTCTAAAACACTATCTTAATCATTAATAGACATGGATAAAAATATCTATTATTCATTAATTACTTGGGATGTTACATTTAAGGTGGTATGGGACACTTTTATTCAAAAATCTCTTTATTAAATGTTTTAAATGGTTTGAAAATGTTTTTTTTTGAATGGATTCATTATTTCAATATCTTAAAATGTTATATTGTTATTACAATGTGGGAATGTTATATTTACTTTATGCTTAAGTTATGTGCTATGATTATGTTATGTTTCTTGGGCATTCTTTATGAAAATGGGTGGTTCCGTGATAAACTAAGGGCGGGTGAGCCTGATATAGCTCTCCAATGCATTGGGTAATGCGAAGGAGTTAAATGCTAAGGTTTCTCCGAAGAGATTTAGGGAATATATTGTGATGGTTATTCCAAACATAACCATGAGGTTTACTCCCTATGTAAGAATGTTTTTAATTCCTCAAGTTACCTTTATGTCTTATAATTTCTATGAGTTATTCATATATCTTATGATTTGATGAGGTATGTTAACGTGATTATGTTTTATGAGTAAAGTATGATTTCATTGATTCTTATGTATACATGGACTAATGTTTTCTTTCCGTATTATTATAACACTTACTAAGCTTTTTATTCTCATCCCATGTTTTTTTGAAATGTTTTTCATAGGACATAAAGTTGAATAGGGTCAAGGATGGGATCAAGGAAATGTCAGGCTATCTAAAACAAGGAACTAGACATGACTCTTTTGTTCAAGAGTTTTTATTTTGAGAAAAAATGGAAGCTGAGCAGATATGACTACTTTGTAATCTTTGAGATGTAATAGTTATGTCCTGATTCTCTAAAACTCTAAACCTGAAAAGATCCTCAATGTTAGTTATTAATTTAATTCAATAATAAGTAATTTTTAAGGATGGGTCCTTATATAAATCATGTTATAAAAGAAAACCATAAGGAACATGGAGGTTATACAACCTATACTTAGTGACCATGATGTGGATTTATGATATTTAGGGATGTATTCTTGGGAAAGGTATATTTTTGGGACCTATGTTTTTTAGGATAGATTTAGACACAGTAGTTCCATCAATGATGATGTTTTATAGCAGAGTTAACCTTAAAGAAGAGGTTATCTTGATGGGAGGATTATATTACTTTTCCTCTTTCCTTTCCTTTTTTTATTTTGATGAAACTGTCTTTTATTTTTTTTAATTAAAAATGATCATTTGATAAATCTTTCTCGATGGGATCAGATTTTTCTTGTTTGATTCTTTTCCCTTGATTCATAAACATTATTTTGGTTACACTAATGTTCTTCTTATTTTTTGGAAACATTTATTTTTAAAAACATCACAAATAGAGGACATTACATCATGGTAAAAATTTACAAATATTTAAAAAATAATTTATTTTGAAATATATTCTGATAAGGAATCTTTCAATCAATCACAAGATAAATAATAGTGCACTCTGATTTAATGGTCATTTGGTAAAACTAAACTACATTCAATCATTCCAAGTGGATAAGTTGATGTAAATTTTTAAAAAAAATAAATGAGTTTAGATACCACTTAAAATATTCTCAATATATTCAATTTATATTTCCTTTATTGAATGATGATCGAATTATAATTTGGTTTAAATGAATATATTTTCAAAGGTAAAACAATTCAAATTCACCTGCCTCATCAACTGTTTGTCACTCGACAATTTTATCATTATCTCTTTTTGTTAACTTATATTACATTTAATTTCCCTCATTCACACTCATTTCATTTTTTTTAGATACTATCACTATCACCTATTTTTTGTTAATTTTTTCAGTTTTTTTTCTTTAGTTTATATTCTTGGTTCACGCATACACACTTTTTCCTAACATGTGGATATGATCCTATTTAGAAATAATAGAGTTAGTATGTAATAATTATATTTTTTGGACTGATGAAATCTACCAAAAAAGATTCATTTTATCTTCTGTCTGTGATATATTTTACAATCCCTCTCATATTACCCTTTTCATAAGTTTTCACCAAGACTATGTAATGGTTACTATTTTCCTCTCTTCATTTAAAATTATGATTGTTTTATTTTAATATCTTTTTAAATTTAATTTAATTTGAAACTATGAATCAATATATAGTATTTTATAATCCATTTATTGAATTTTACATTACTTATTATTCATTCACACTCATTAAGACCCTTTTCTTAAGTCATTACCTTCATGAATTAAGGGTCTTCTTTTTCTCTTTGTTCAATTCCTCTTTACATTTTCATTATCATATCCATTTAAATTTAAATTTAAATATTCCATAATTATTTTAATATAATTTTAGAAACTATCATTATATTCCCCCATACATGTGAGATCATATTTTAATCATAATATAATCCATCTATAAGCCTTTATTATAATTAAACTTCCCATAACCATAAACTAAACATCCCAAATTAATATGCATGTCCTATATTTTTTTCTATTATGGATGTAATATTTATATTAACTTTGATTAATCTAAGGACATATTATTGTAATGTATCTAGTGAAGTCTTTATCAATGACCACGTTGATTAAACTCAATTTTTGGCACAAATTTACTTTTTTCATTAATCGATGTCGACATGGAAGACATCCCTCTAGAGGTTTTATATCCCAAATGCATGTAAAATATATTTCATTACATATTAATATATTTTAGATGGAATTTATCTACAATTTCATTGACCACCTTCCATTTTAATTACATGTATTTATTTATATAAAAAATTGATCTTCATAATCCTTACACATACTCGTTAACTACACTTTGGTACTATTCAAATAATTATGGTACTTAATTGAACATTTTGTATACAAAATTTCCCTTAATAAGTTTCAAGGTAATTCATCAAGATATCCTTAATTCATTGATCGAATAAATCTATTCACATTTCTGTATAATTATCTTTTTTATATGGAAAAAACATGTAAGATAAGCTTTATTGAGCTGATATACAAAGTATTTCTAAGATTTTCATACTAGAACATTATTCTATATAATTATTATGTTATATTTTACATGATAGAATGCATTTTAATTTTTTATAATTGGTGGATCATGGAATATACATCCCCTTAGTGCACTAGTAGGTATCACAAGATATCTAAGGGAGTGTACTGGCATATAACTTACCATTTATGTATAATGTCTCAGAACAGGGCCTCCATGGTATGTTTATGATGTAAAAAATTATATATTTCCATCATTTTAACCCTTATTAGATGATTAAATATTATCCATGTGATTATTTATGTCCTTTTTCTTACATAGAATATTTTAATCTTATATATTCATTTTTATAGAATTATATGTCAACTGAATCCCACTATAATTCTTATGCCATCATTACTCTATGTTAGCCTCTATTGAACTCTATCCATTACTGAGCATCTGAACTCACCCTTTTATTCTACTTCCCATTTTTCTATGTAATGAAGAGGAAAATTTTGTAGTATTAAATCTATAGATAGTATTAAAGAATAATTATTTTTACTAGAATGATGTAATATATGATTATGTATTGTATTGTTATCTATCTAGTATCTTAAGGACTATTAAATCATGATCATAGGGATATAAACTCATTTAATCTAATTACCATGTAATAAATAAAACATTGCCTCTGGTTTAATAGGTTTGGGTGTGTTACAGGCTATATATATAGGATCTTACATTGGCCCAACTAGAGAATAATTAAAACTTCTCATTATCAAATTACATTCAATTTGAAAACTCTATATTATTGATCGATGCAGCAATCCCATATCATGATAATAATTTTACTACACCGTGTTTTACAAAGAAACAATTGTTAGTGGTGGTTTATTTTTGGGGGATTCAACTTCATATTTCAATATCATCACTTCTTCTTTGACCACCATTTTTTCATTTTTTTTACCCTTTTACCATTCTCCAACACCCATATGTTTGAACCCACATGTATATAGTTGTGTTTTTAGTTTCTTGTTCATCTAATGCAAAATAATATATAATGAATAATGGTTTTTATAATACGATTTATATACACATTTATTTTTTAAAAGGTGGTCATTTCATTTTATTTTCTTATTCATTATTCTCTGATTTTTTAGATTCTTCTATTATAGATCGGTGATTTAATTTTCCTCTTTAAATAATAAATGATACTTTTTTATTTTAATATAATTTTCTTTATTTAAATTCTAATTTTTTTATGCTTTCTTTTTTTGATGAATTATAAGAATCACTTTTTACCATTTAAATTCAAATTCTGAGAGTTTATATAATATGTTGAGACACATAATAAGTTAATTGATTTTAAATTAAAATTTGATAAAATTTAAATGTTGGAATATCTTATGGTTAATTGGTTTTAATATATGGGTCTTGTATGTGTTGATTTGAATGTTTTTATTAACTCTAAATATCATTGTTTGATCAAAATAGAATGTGTTATTATTGTCAGGGTTATTTTTTCATGAAATTATATATAAAATTATTTTCAAATTTTTTTTGGTATAAATTTATTTATTATTTACTTGGTCGATGAATTTGAATTGTTATTTTTATAAATAGTTTACTTTTTTCTATTTTTTAATTTTGATATTTTTACCTATAATACTTTAATTGATATTGTTCTTCTTAAATATCCAATTCTATTTTTTATTTAACATGATTTTATTAAATTAATGAATTGTAGTTATGATTTTAATAATATTAACATATTTTTAACTAATATTTTTTATGTTATTAAGAAAATATTGATCAATGGGATATAAATGGATTAATTTTGGATTAATTTACACCATAACACACATCAATATGTCAATGGGTTAGAATGTTTTTTAGATTTTATAATTAAAAATTGGATTGCATATAGAAGAATAAAATGTACATTCCAAAATTTTAATTTTATATAATAGTTGAGAATACATTAATTTAATGAACACTTGATATTGAAACAATTTCATATTAGACATGTGCAATAAATTTGGCATTGACAATCAAACAATTTATAAATATTTAGGTAACTCCATTATTAAAAGGAATAATATTCTTCACTGATAGTTATGAATGAAATTCAAAACATAATTAATGATTTCTTAAGAAATTTATAAAAACATGATAAAGATCCTGACATATTAGTGAATTCTCTTAAAAACAATTATCTTACTGATACATGATAGAATCTACCTATGTAATCACATCAGTTTTGTGAATTTTTGGGTGATAGAAATCTTGAGTTGTATAAAGGATGTAACAAAGATGAAAAATTTTATTTTCTAATGAAGGTGTACCATATCAAGTTCTTTTGTGTAATTATAGGTAAACCAATGTCGATGATATTGGAGTTAATTCATGACAAATTCGATAAATATCATATCTCAAAATAATTTGGTAAGGTTAATAATGTTTTAAATATGATTGGTCTTAGTTATAAAATTATATTTGTATATCCTGATTAATTTATTTTGTATTGGGAAGAATATTTATAAAATTAAAAGTACATGATATTCCATACTTAAAGTTATAAATGGATGAATTGTTATATAATTCTGAATGAACCTTCTTTGAAAGAGGACATAAAAAAACCGTTGTAAAAAAAATTTAGTTTCCATTGAAACCCTGAAAACAAAAATTATTCATGTAGTTTAAATCTATAAGGTATGTGACATGTCATTCAATGGAAAACAAAAATGATGAGTTTATATATTATATAAGAGATTCAAAACCATGAAAATAATTTAACTATTTATATATGAATTTATTTTTAAAATTTTTAAAATATATTTTGGATTGTCAACAAATGGATTTAACCCATTAAAAACTAAAGTATTCATCATAACAATTTTCTGATTACTTTAATTCCATAAAATCTATGTCCATGGATATGAATGATAAAAAAATCATTCATTTCTTTAATTATCACCCTTAAAAATGTCTATAAATGATCTAGATGTATACCGCCAACCTCCTATATAAGAGTCGTGATATTTATGGAAAAAAAAATTAAATACATATGATGAATCGAAGGATGACATGTTTAATATGAACATTTAAATAATATGGAATATTTGTGATTTTCTTATACTATGAACCTTATATAGTTGTAAAATCATACAAGACAAGCATGTTTTATTTATAACTTTCACTTCAGTCTTAAATATTACCTTGTATAATAAATTGGTGTTACATGTGACATTATTAATTCATTGATGCATCCCAAATATTTTGGTATAATAATTCATGGTCATATGGATGAATTGATTTGACGCCCCCACCAAAAACATTATTGGGATCAGAAATCATTTCTAAAATATCCAACGTTTATTGATATTTTAAAAAAGACTAAATTTTCAATATTAGTGGGAAAATAACTTCATTATATATATATAATACATAAATGGAAGAAATGATGTATATTTTTTAAACTGTATTGTTCAGAATTTCATAGGTAATGTTATAATATTGATGTTATTTACATTGACAATAATGCCTATGAAAAATTGGTTCTGTAACTCTGAATGAGTAAGGGAAATCAAAAGATTATATTAATTCTAATATATATATAGAATAAATAAATATAAATCATGATCTATGGTAAAATGGTAATGAGGTGTATCTTGAAACATTTTTCATAGAAAAAATAAAGAAAATGATGTTTTTATTTTAAGATTAAAAAATTTAATAGTACTGGAGAAATATTCAAGTAACATTTTAAGATATGTTAACTTAAAAAATCAAAATATAAATTTTTATAAAATTCATGATTCATATATTTTGGTAGATAAATTTTTCAATTTTTTCATTGTGTTAATATTTACTTGATAAAATATCTACACTCATAAATATGTTTTACACATTCAATATAATCCTATGTAATAAAAGTTTAAATATAATTACATTTGAAAAACTTCAATAAATAATTACAATCATACCTTTTAATTTAAGATGATATTTCCCACAACATTTTTTATTATGATGGTTCGTATGACTATGCATTTGACTATGTTAAAGTTAGAGGGATCACACAGTATCAATGAATGTATCCTATAGAGAGGTACATTCTATAACACCCTGAGTTTTCATGATTTCTTTTCTCAAATAAATTAAATTAATTTGATATCTTTCATTACATTCAACATCAATTTAAGAATGCTCTCCAAATAATACAATGTTATCTTATGTTACACACAACACTGAGTTCTATCACAACCAATATATACTATTAATATTATTATTCACACGAGAACATTATAACCTAAATATTAAAATCAGTGATATGAACATTAATAAATAAATTATAAATATTAATTATAATTTTTGTATATAAATTAAACATATTGATAAAAAGTACTTAATTTTCAGTAATGTCTATATATTTCAAAAATACTTTTTCTCAAAAAAATGATTTTTATTTAATTTTTGTGAATATTAATAAAATTATTATTTCACACTTTTAAAAAACTAATTCGGAAAAATAAACTTAACTTGTGAAATATTCATTTAAAAGTTATTTTTTGGTGAATTTGTGGTATTAATCTGAAATGTCTCGTTTTTTGATGAATTGTGAAAAATACTAAATTTTAATTGAAAGATTCTTTTTCATTTATTTTATTTATAAGGATAAATTATATTTTAAATTCTGTTTAAATTAAAATTATTTCAATTTTATATCCATTTATCCAATTTAGGTCATTAAAATCAATTTTATATTGAATTCTGATATACAAACATTTCAAATTTTTGAACATTTTCTCCTTAAAAACCCAATTTCTCATCACATTTAGGGGTTATTTTTAAATTAACTTTTTCCACTTCTATTAATGGAATTTGAAAAAATGTATTTCATAGTTTTAATCATTAGAATTTATATTATCTAATAAGGTCAACATAATTTTTCACCAAAATGAATAGTAAAAACAGTAAAAACTATTTCTCATGGTTAAAAGTAAAAATGAGTTAGTGGAGTGGTTAAAATAAAATGATAAGGGAATAAAATAACCCCAAACATGTACAAAATACCTTTTATGGCTATATTTAGACCTTATATTTTATTTAATTGATAATTTTTCATTATTGGTGCCTAGTGACATGACAAAATGCGGGTGTAATTATTTCTTTCAAAAAATTACAAGTATGCACTCACCTCACTTATAAAAGGCCACATATTCTCCTATCCACTTCACATATTCAAAACCTTTTTTTTCACCCAAGACCAAACCAAATCACTTCTCAAATTCCATCTTATCATTCCAAAAGCATTAATTTGGACATAAATTCAACCAAGTAAGGATTTTGGGGAAAACCTATGGAGGATACCTGAAGAAGAGGAGGTTTGAACTTGTACAATATAAGTTAAGACATATTCCAAGGGATTTTTGTATCAATTTTCCTTATTTGAGATGTATATTATGTTATACATCTATATTATTTTGTGAGGTGTATATAAAGCCCCTTTGAAATTTAATATCATGAATTTATTATCCTTGTGATATTTTAATCTCCATTTTATGTTATTCCTTAATGGGGATCAAGATTAAAATTATAAGGCCCCAGCCTTAAACATTACTTAATCTTGAGTTATTACAAGATTACACCTTGAGGATCTTTTCAGGTTTAGAGTTTTAGAGAATTAGATCATAAAACATGCATTACATTCCACATTTAAACAAAGTGGTTACATAAAAGATAGTATTCATTTTTCCCATCAATGGAAACATATTTAAAATAAAACATGGATTCTTTCTTGACACTTCCTTGACACTATCATCATATCATGTTCCTTTCCCTTGACCTGTGAAAAACATTTAAAAAACTTGGGATGAGCATAAAAAGATCAGTAAGGGATATAAAAATATGTAAAGGAAATATGGGTACATATATACATAATAATGAAATCATACATTACCCATAAAACATAAGAACTTTAACATACCTCATCAAATCATGAATAAATCATAGAAATCATAATACATAAAGGTAACTTGAGGCATTCATAACATTCTTATGTAGGGAGTAACCCTCTTGGTTACGTTTGGAAAACCCATCACAGTATATTCCCTAAATCTATTTGTAGAAACCTTAACGTTTCACTCCTTCACATTACCCAATGCATTGGAGAGCTATATCGGGCTCACCCACCCTTAGTTTATCACAGAACCACCCGTCTTCATAATAATGCCCAAGAACCTCAACATAATCGTATCGCATAAAACATGCATAAAGGAAACATAACATTTCCACTTTTCAATCACAAGATATCAATACAACACATTGATATAAAAACATTATAAACCCATTTTCAATACCAAAATAAAAGAAAATTAAAACATGGTATTTATTTTTCTTTTAAAAAAAGTATGGCTTGTAGAGGAAGCCGAAACTCAAATAATGGTCACGGTGGCGTAGAAGTCGTTGTCACCGCATATGTACGACAAAAACATTCCCTTTTTTAGTTTAGTAAAACACTTTGTATAAAAAATATTACTTTTGGATAAACGTAAAAGTCAAAGGTGTTTATACACCGTATAAAAGAAGGTTGTGTATAAAGTAAAATATGCCTCAATGAAAGAAGATTGAGACGAAGTCCCATACCTCGGGTCCGAATTGACTTGGCCGTTCTTTAATCTCCTGAATAATAAACTTGAGTTAATTTCTACTTGTTTAAGAACCTTTTCCAAGTTCATTATTCCTTTTATATCACTTATTTCCATGTCATGAACAATATGTAATTATTTAAGTTAATAACGATCATTAGTACTTGAGTCAAAAATAAACCCCTTATAATTACAAGTTTGTCATGTATCCATTATATCCAGAATGTTATTCATGATGTAGATATCATATATAACATATATATCCTGTACATGCATGCATTTATATTATTATATAACATTTAGAGGTAATAAATGAAATGCACCGTTCATGGAGACGGTAAGCTGTACGTACGCATGAACGCTGCTTCCATTTCTATTTCGTATTTTATGAAATGGAATAATAATTATATAAAGGTATATTATAATTCCAGTGTAATATCATATATAATATCATAACACCATCCTTTATATGTCCCACATATGGTATTAAAGAATCAAATCACTTTGAGGGGGCGGTAGTCCGCACTTCCTTAAATGAAGATATCGCGTTTACCCATAATGGAAACCATAAAGGTATGCCCAAAATGAAAAATACAGAAGCTTAAGGAAAACATAAACATATTATATATCATATATAAATATAGTTTCATCTTAATGTCCACCTTTTAAGGTGTTAAAATAATATTGAACAATCATCGTTTTGGGAGGCAGAAATTCACCATCCACGGAAACAGTATGTTCTTTAACCATTAGATGTAGGTGTGTGTAAGTGTAGCTCGAATCCTTCTTATAACAACATCCTAGTATATTGAAGATACTTTATATGTTACAAAATAAATGAATAAAAAGAGTTTAGGGGGTGGGAGAAGCAAAATAAAACAAAAGGACTCAAGTGAAGACATTACCTTAAAATCGGGTAACTCCCTTTGGTTTGAGCTCAAAGGCTTCCTTGGGAAGACTTCTGCCCAAATTGAGGCTTAAAGGAGTAATATAGGGATGTGGAGAGACAAAATGGGTAGGGTTTGGCTGAGAAAAAGGCTTTGGAAGTGTGGGTAAGTAGGTAGAGGTGGGGGGCTTTTACAAGAGGAGAGGAGGGGCACTCTTTGAAAGTAAAGAAATGTTACTTTATTTTAAAATGAGTCTCAAATTCAAAGGTCCCACATTGATATAATTAGAGTTTAAGGTGATAAGGGTTCGAAATCCACCCATACAATAGGTTTTGGACATGTTTAGGTCATAGATTTTACATTATCATTTCATTTTATTTAAATCCCTTATTAATGAGGTAATCGTTGCATCATCATGATGTCATAAATAATTTGATTTATGTAAAGTCTAAAAATTATAAAAAAAATACTATGATGTAGGAAATATTTTTATATTTTCAATGACTATTTATAATCAAAAATCTGACTTTTATAACCTCATGCAAAAATTGTTTTAGTAAAATAACTCATGTTTGTGTCATTTTTTACTTTAACATTAAATAAAAAGTTATTTATGTTATTTCCCATCCAAAGTGGCTCCATGGGGTCCCCAAGTTGACTCATGGATTGTCTTGGTCGGCCATGACACATACAATAAGGGTAGGACATGTTTCAAGCTCATCTCATATTATTATAACATTATTTTTACCTTAAACTACACTAATTACCACTAATCGCGATTAAGAACTTAAAAGTTACTATTCACCAAAAAAAATTATTTTAATCTCATTGAACCACATTTTACTTCTTAATGACAACCATGTATGTTGGATTTTTGAAATTAAAAACACAGAAGTGGAAAAGTTTCATTTAAACGAAAAATCAGTTTCTTTAACTACCACTTAGTGGTTTCACTATTCATCAAAAATTGAAGTTTTTCAGAAAAATACCAAAACTTCACCCTAAGCTATATTTGATATTCTGAATTCAAAAATGTTTTCTATTTTAAAAAATTCAAAACATATAAGTTGCATTAATTAATTTAATATTTAATTCCCGCTGTCAGAGCAAATAGCGTGTTTTTATGAAACAATAAGTATCAAAAGATTGACACTAGTTTATGTCCAATTTCAAAGTGAAATTAATTCCAATGACAAATATTGGATTAAATGGTAAAAATATATTCTAATTTCACTTTAAAACTAATTCAAAAGATAATATAATCATATAAATAAATTATATTAAAAAGTAGTTTTGATGTAAAATACAGTATTTTTCACTATTCATTAAAAAATGAACATTGTCAGAAAAATACCAAAAATTCACACAAAGTAAATTTTTATGTCTCAATCATAAAGAATAAGTTTATTTTGACAAACATAGCTTATAAAATTGTCAAAAGATAGATTTAAAAATGGTTTATCATCAAAAGGCAGTAAGACAATCTTTTAAAAATATTAGTGTATTCCATGATTAAGATTGGATTTATTTTCATTTTAAGCCTCTAAAACACTATCTAATTCATTAATAGACATAGATAAAAATATCTATTATTCATTACTTACTTGGGATGTTACAAAAATATACCAAAGTGGTAATGATTTTGTATTATAATCTCGTCATTTATGATGATCATTTATGATTATGTTCCCTATGATAAAATAATATGATCCATCTCTCAAGAAACACATAAATTTTCTTCTCCACTAATAATTCATGATATTTTCAAGTAATAGTACCATTTTAAAACTCTTTGGTACTTAAAATAAAAAATAATATGTTTTTAAGAAAATATAAATTTATTTATCTCTTCGGTCAAAATCTTTTTTTTAAACCATGTTTTCTAAAAACGTTTTCAAAATTTTTTTATTATTCACATATTATTTTTAAATGATATTTCTACACATATTTTACTTTTCATAAAAATGTTTCAAATTGTATCTTAATCTCCCTTTCCAAACAATGTCTATTTGGATTTTATATAAAATGTGAAATTAATATTTCCATTAATGTGTATGGCATTAATGAAACATCCCATTATTTAGAATGATAATCGATTCCAATAATCCTTTATACGTTTTCAAAAGAAATCAAATAAATGTATTTTAGAAATGTTTTATGTTTTAAATGAATATTTTTCAAATATGAATGGATATTTTCCTAAATAAATGTCTTAAATTATTGGTCAAAATCATTTTCTATATAAGATGAAATCTGTTGACGTTACCTATGCCTTATTAGGGATATGACTCATGGATACCCATATTATTCTTTATCTTAATGGTTTATATTTATGATGACATGATGTTTATGAAACCCATTTCTCTTCTATGGGTTATACCATGATATAATTATTATTAAACCTACTTATTTTCCATGGGTTATGCAATGATTAAATGATTATGAAACCTATTTTTTCCATAGTTTTATATATGATGAAATGGTTATGAAACCCATTTCATTTAATGGGTTATGAAATGATTAATCTTTTATGATATTATTACACTCATATACATGATTTTCCTTACATGAAGGGTGTTTCCTATATCTTCATCCAACGCATTGGGTAATGATTAATGATTTATGATATGAAAGGGTATAAGGGAGGTTATCATGGTCTCGAAGTAATGTACAAGGGAGTTCATCCCAATCATGAAGTAGGTACATGGGTTGTTAGCCAAATCCTAACATGTTATGAATGTCTTTGTGGGTAGCCTTAACATAAGATTTTCTATTCTTAAGTATATACCCTAAATCTATGTATTTTGCCAATTTTATTCTCTCATTGATCATGTTTTTTTATTCCCTTATGATTTATCTCTTATAAAATACCAACATTTATTTTATGACTCAAGATGATTATCTTTGATAAGAAGGGTATGGTTTTCAAATGTTATACTCATGTTTGCATACCCTTATGTCCATGTTATGTTTACTTACCTCCTTTTTTTACCCTTACTGAGCATATGATCTCATCCTCTCCTATGTTTCCCTTCCCCGGGTTATGAAGAAATGTATTACATATGATATGTCTAAGAAGGATTCTAGTTATGAATATCATAGTGGGATATGATATAGTATACCAATATTTTATTTGTTAATGTTCCCATGTTTCCAAAGACAATAAACTATTATAGTCCTTAGGCATGTTTTTGTGTAATGTAATGACTATAAATAAAAAATTATGTAATATCTATGTATGATAAGCTTGGGTTTCTATAGTTGGTATCATAAGATATGTTTAGTTAACCTTTTGAAAGTGGAATGAGAAGACCTTATTTAGATCCCAAATCACATTTCTAAGGATAAGTTTAAGGATGAGTTAAAGTATAGGAAAATGTCCTGGAATTTTAGTAAAGGATAGAGTGTGTGGTTTCCAAGATATTACATCTCTATCTAGATACTAAAATTGGATTTGGCTCTAGAAAATAGGTACATAAGGGTAATCACTCAAAAAAAGGGTGCATTGAATTGGAATAGATTATCACCTGGTGCATGAAAACAGGCCTTACTACACACCTGGTTTGAGACACCTAAAGGATACACTTTGTAAATTCAAAAAATATTTATATAACAAAGGATTTAAATATATGACGGCAATGAATGACCTAGGATAAACCTAATTGGTCATGTACTAAATAAGGTGTTATTATTTAAACATCCTATAAGAAATTTTCATCATGATTGTGTTGTTTTCTATCATGATTATTTATTTTTACACCATGAATTTTTGTTTTAGTATATGTTTGTTACTTGGAGGAACCATGTTAATGTTGAGTGAAATGAAAAATGAAATGATTAAACTCATAAGCATCCAAACATTATGGGAGCTAGAATGAAAAATATCATTGCTATGATCACACAACTTTCTCAAGATGTGAGTCTTTTTGGACTTCCAAATGAACAATTAAGGGAATAATATTTGTTGAGTCCTTGATTAGGATATTTATACCTTACTTTAGTGGAACTGATAATGCACTACTTACTAAGAAATTTATCAGTACCACTAAAAATATATTTTCTCTTCTCAAGTTTTTGAAACATGAAAAGGTTATTTTGGTTGTCTACTATATTAAAGGTGAAGTAGATAAAATATAGACTCTTTATAAGAATATGAGGCAACATGATGAAATTGAATTTATGGATTTGGATGAGTTCAAAAACTTATTTTTCAATAAGTATTTTCCTATTATTATTTCTAATAAGATAGAGAATGAGTTCCTTGAGCTAAAAAAATGATGTTTAATTTATTGTTACCTATGAGGAAAATTTTACTAGACTTACAACGTAACCTTATTGTATTATCATATAACCCTAAAGTATGGTTGATCAATTATTCATTGTCTTAAAACCAAGTCTCTAAGGGGTGTTACCATAAGAGACTTTAGTATATATAAATATAGTTTTCAATGTTCTATAAATGAGGAAGTGGAGGTTTGAGTTATGTATCAATCACATGATTTTGATAAGAAGATAAAAAACAATGGAAAATCATGGAACTATGGAGAGAAGAAGATAATATTTCCATTATTCTCAAAGGGTGGGAAGAAGCATGGAGGAAATTTTCTTAAGGGTACTACTACATGTTTTAAGTGTGTAAGGTAAGGTCATTAAGAATTTGAATGTTAAAGTGATGTAAAGAAGTTAACTAATGATACAAATAATGAGAAATATCCATAGAATGCACCACCCACTCTCTAGTGTTTAAAATGCAATTAGTTTGTTCAATGTGTTGATGAGTTCCCAAATATGATGGTTAATGATAGTGATTAACCCCATCGGCCTATTAACCTAGTGAAAAAGGTTAAATCTCATGTGGTCAATATTTCTGATTAGGATTGTGATAATAACATTGGGAAAGGTACACTTACCATCCACTCTATAAATATCAATGTCTTATTTTAATCTTCATATACCCATTTTTTCATATCTGAAGAATTTTATAACGGTATAAGGATTACACCCAAATAATTACATATTGAATTAGAATTTAAAACCCATGATGGTACAATGATTTCATCTTATCTCCGTGATTCCTCTCCAGTTAATTTTGGTAGGAATTTTCTTCCTGTAAATCATTTCATTCTTCCTCTGGTTGAATTTCATGTTATATTAGTCTTAGATTGAAATTATATAGATAAATGCCACATCAATTATGGTGTAAGGTATGTTAAATATGGTATTCTAAACAAACTTATGATCATCTTTCAATGTGATGATAAGT
This sequence comes from Viscum album, assembly GCA_963277665.1. Lineage (NCBI taxonomy): Eukaryota > Viridiplantae > Streptophyta > Magnoliopsida > Santalales > Viscaceae > Viscum > Viscum album. Next base: position 1,650,424,042 of record OY728152.1, read on the forward strand.
AAGAATTTCTAATAGATATCACATCCATTTTATGCGTCTTAATTCTCATTCAAAAGGTATTTTTATCTCAAATGGTTGGGGATATACATAAAATCGATGATATTCCTATTTAAATAGAATTTGTTGATTTATTTCTAGAATAGTTTCCTCTAAATCCACCAAAATGTGAAGTTGATTTCTCAATAGAACTCATTCCTAGTTCCATACCAATTTTGATTGAGTTGTAGGAATTAAAGAAGTAACTATAGGAAAACCTTGATAAGGGGTACACTAGTCCTAGTGTGTCACATTGGGGTGAACCTATTCTTTTTGTTAAAAATAAAGATGGATCAGTTCGACTCTACATTGATTATCAAGATCTGAACAAGATCAAAATTTATAACAAGTATCTTCTTCCCTATATTTATAGCTTATTTGATTTACTTCATTGAGCTCAATATTTTTTCATGATTGACGTTAATTATGTATATCATTAATTGTTTTTCAAGAAGGAAGAAATACCCAAGATAGAATTTCATAAAAGTTATGGACACTGTGAGTATGTAGTGATGTCATTTAGTCTAACTAATGCCCCTACTATCTTCATGGATTTAATGAATACAGTCTTATAGATTACCTTGATTAGTTTTTTGTAGTCTTTATAAATGATATTATAATTTATTAAAAGATAAAATAAGTTCATGAATACCGTATAATAATTTTACTAAATCCCCTAAGTAAAGATAAAATATATGAAAAATTGAAAGAAGTGTGAATTTAAACTATCAATGTTTTCATTTTTTGGTCATATAATATCAAGAGAGGGTATATCGGTAGATCAGTCAAATATAGAGGCCATTTAATGGTGGCCCAAAAAAACCACGGTGACTAAGATCCATATTTTTATTTTTCTATATAGATATTATCGATAGTTTGTGTATAATTTCTCATAACTTTATAATCTTATGATCAAGACAACTTGAAAGAGAGCCAAGTTCCTCTATCCAGATGAATGTGAGGAAAATTTCATGGAACTGAAGAGAATATTATTCAATAAACTTGTGCTTACATTAAATTATAGTAGATAAGGACATAATCTATTTTGATTAATCCAATAAGGTATTGGGATGTGTTATTATGAAAAATATCATTTTTTATAGCTTATGCCTCACAAAAATTGATGATTCATAATAAAAATTACTCAACTCACAATTTGGAGTTAAATGTGGGAATTTTTTTATTAATGATATGGTGGAATTATATTTATGGAGAAAAGTGTTATATGTATACCAATCATAACATTTTAAAATTAATATTCACATAAAAGGAGTTGAATATTTTCTAAAGAAGATGGTTGGAGTGGATTAAAGATTATGAATGTTCAATACATTACCACCCTGAGAAAGAGAACAAAGTGGCCAATTATTTGTGTCTAAAGGATGATACTTGATTATCCATGATAAGGATTAAAAAAGATCCAATATTTATAGATTTTAAAAGGATGGATATATAAATCCTGGTGGAAGGGGAAAATCTTTTCTTGGTAAATTAACTTTTCAACCATCTATCCAAGTGAAGATCAACGAGGTATAGAATGAAGATATAGATCATAAAAAGAAGCATATAAATATTCCTACTTTTAACCTTGTTCATGATTGAATGATAAGGTATTGGTACTATTTTTTCATTCCTCCAGCACCATATTTGAAGGATTTATTATATTAATATTATAGTTCATCATTTTATATTCATTCATAAATTATGAATATGTATACTGATTTAAAATTATATTTCTGGTGGTATGTCATGAAGATAGATATCCCAGACTCTGTATCTCGGTTCTCGGTATAAGATAAAGTTAGGGATAAAAGGAAAAAGCCTAATGGGATATTATATATTTTACCCATACTATAATGGAAATGGGAAAAATCACCAGGGTTCTTTTTCACTAGACTCCCCAAGGCATCTAAATGGCATAATTTTATTTGGGTTATAGTTGATCTATTTACTAAGTTAGCACATTTTATCGCTATTAGAAAATTCTTCTCCCTGTATCAACTTTAATGGATATATATTAAGTATTTGGTAAGTATTAATAGAGTACCATAAACCATTGTGTTTGTTTGGGATCCTATTTTTACCTCAATGTTCCAGAAAACTCATCAATAAGATCTTGATATGGAGTTGAGTTTTATAAATGCCTATCATCCTCAGAAATATGGTCAGTTTGAGAGAATAATTCAAACCCTAAGGAATATATTTAAATGTTCTTCATGATATTTCAATGGTTTTTGAGATCAAAACCTTACTCTAGTTGATTTTTCTTAAAAAATATCTTTCACTTTAACATTCATATGGATCCTTGTGAATCCATCTATGAAAAGAAATATAGAAATCCAATGAGATGGAATGAAGTTAGGGATAGAAAGCTATTGGGATATGAGATAACTGAAGAAATATAAAAAAAGGTTATAGCCATTCAGAAACACATAAAGGAAGCTCAGATTTGGAAAAACATTTATGCTAATAATCTTCAGTGTTATCTAGAATTTGAAGTTGGTGACAATGTGTTTTTATGAATTCCTCCATGGAATAAGGTTATGAGATTCGGAAATAAATGGAAATTGAACCTAATTTATGTTGATAAATTTGAAATTATTTATTTAACAAGATAGAATCATGTCAATTTTCAATTCCACCAAACCTATAAAAATTTCACAATGTGTTCTATGTATCCCTCTTTAGGAAGTAAATACCTGACCCTTCACATGTTCTGAACTCTAAGGTAATACCACTAGAGAAAGAAATTTCTTATGAGGAACAATTGGTGGATATTATGGATCATATATAGAATATTCTATGAAAAAAACCACGCACTTGGTCAAATGTTTGTGGGAAAATAACAAATTGTAGGTAGCATTATGGGAACTGGAGGATATATTGAGGTAGAATTATCCTCATTTGTTTGTATTAGGGTGATGAATTACAAGGGTGAAAATCATTTTAAGGGGGGTAGATTGTAATACCCTAAGTTTTTATAAATTATTCTTTCTCAAATAAATTAAATTTCATTTATGGATTTTGTTACATGAAACACTAATTTATGCTTCCAATACATGAAACACTGGGTTAGCTTGCATTACACACGATAGTGAGTTTTAACAAAATGATGATATACTATAAATATTATTATTCAAATACAGTTGATATAACATATCTATTGAAATTAGAGATGTGAATAGTAATAATTAATTTTTAAATTTTAATTATAATGGTTTTATATAAATTAAACATATTTATAACAAAGTTTTAATTTTCATTAATGTCTTTATATGTTTTGAAAATATTATTTTTCAAAAAAATGATTTTTATTTATTTTTTGTGAACGTTAATAAAATTAATTTTTCAAACTTTTAGAGAAAAATAATTTGATAAAAAAAACTTCATTCTTTGAATAATAATTTCAAAATTAACTTAGGGTGATGTTTTGGGATTTTTCTGAAAAGATTCTTTCTTTAATGAATAGTAAAAAATACTAAATATTAATTGAAAACTACATTTTCATTTAATTTATTTATAAAGTTAAATTATATATAAAATTGGTTTTAAAGTGAAATATTTCCAATTATATATCCATTAATTCAATTTAAGTCATGGGAATCAATTTCATATTGAATTTAAATATAAAAACATTTCAAACATTAAAATATTTTCTCTTAAAAATTTTGTTTTCTCATCTTGTATGCGGGACTATTTTAAAATTAAAATTTTAAACTTCTATGAATAGAATTTTTAAAAACGGTTTCCATATTTTAAATCTTAATAATTTATATTATCTAATAATTTCAACTTATTTTTTTACCAAAATAAATATTAGAAAAGGTAAAAAAAAATATTTACCAAGATTAAGGTAAAATGGGTTTATTGGGGGAACTAAAAAGATAATATTGTTAATTTTACATTATTAGAGTCTTGTGACAAGAAAAAAATGTTTTTAATTTTTTCTTTCAAAAAATTACAAGTGTTTCATTCACCTCACTTATAATAGGCTACCCCTTCTTATATCCTCTTCACACTTTTAAACCCTTATGACTCTACAAAACCTTTCCCAAATCACTTCTTTACTTCCATCCTATCATATTATAAAAATTATTTTGGAAATAAATCCAACCTTGGATGGGTTTTGGTATAACCATAATGAGTATACCTGTAGAATAGGAGGTTTGAATGTGTGAGACAAAAGTTAATAATTAATTTAATGAATTTTTGTCTTGATTTTCATTCTTTGAGATGCACAATATGTTATGTACCTATATTCTTTAACGAGGTGTAAATAGAGACCTTTTTACATGAAATATAATGAATTTATTAATCCTAAATATATTTTAAGTTCCATTTTAATTTACTCCTTTATTCATCTTATGATTCATAGATACCAAAGTGGTAATGATTTATGATATAATCTCATCGTTTATAAGGATTATTTATTATTATGTTTCTCATGATAATTTCATATGATCCAACTCTCAATAAAGTCATTAATTTTTTTATACAATGGTTATTCATAGTATTTTCAAGTAATAGTACCATTTTTTACTCGTTGGTACTTAAAATAATTGAGAAAATATTTTTAAGAAAATTAGACTTTATTTCTCTCTTTGATCGAAATAATATTTTTCCAAATCCTTGTTTTATAATAATGTTTTCAATAATATTTTATTATTCACATATCGTTTGTAAAATTCATTCTTACACATGTTTGACTTTTTACAAAAAAAACTGAAAGCAATCATCATGTCTCTTTAAAAATAATTCTCGATTATATTTTACCAAAAATTTGAAAGGAATGTTTTTTTAACATGTACAACATGAAAAAAAAACATTGCATCATCATGAAAAATATTTTCTTTGAATCTGCCTTTATAATTTTTCAAGTCTATTTTCAAAGAAAAGTATTTTCAAAATGTTTTATGTTTTAAAAAGTGTTTTTTTTTCAAAAACATAATATGTTTTTCTCTAGAAATGTTTTAAAATGATCTTTCAAAATCATTTTCCATCTAAGATGACATCCATTGATGTTACCTATTCTTTAATGGGGATATGAAACAAGGATATTATTCTTGTGATTTATTTGAATGTTTTATGTTTATGATGACTTGATGTTTATGAAACTTGTTTCTCTTCCATGAGTTATACCATGATTTAATTCTTATGAAACCCACTTACTTCCATAAGTTATGCTATGATAAAATGAGAAATTATTATAAAACATATCTCTTTTTTATAGGTTATGATAAGATGAAATTTTTATGGAACCCATTTCATTATATGTATTATGATATAATGAATTATTTATGATCATATGGAACACATATGTATGATTATGATTATGTTTTGGGTGGGACCTATATTTCCCTCTAATGAATTGGGTAATGATTAGTCTAATATGAGATAAAAGGGTACCCGAGTGGTTACCCCAAGCCTGAAAAAAGGTATATGGGAGTTCATTCGAAGCTCGAAGTAGGTATATGTGTGGTTAGCCCAATTTTAAAATGTTATGAATGTCTTGGTACATATCCTTGACATAATATTTTATATACTTATATGAATACCAAAAAATCTATGTCTTATTCTAATGTTATACTCTCATGGATCATGTTCCTTGATTCCCTTATAATTTATCCATCATAAACTACCAATATTTACTCCATGACTCAATATTTTAATCTTTGATATGAAGGGTATGGTTTTAAAATGTTATGATCATGTTCTCATAACCTTATTTTTATGTTATAGTTATGTAACTCCCTTGTTTACCCTTATAGAGCTTATTATATTTCTTTTTATAATGTTTTCCTTCCCTATTTTATAAAGAAATGTATTCTATTTGATATGTCTAAGAAGGGTGCTAGTTTTGAAGATCATTATGGTAGATGAAGTAGTTTACCTATGGATTAGTTGTTTTTGTTTCCAAGATTCCAAAGACACTAAACTATTACAATTATCATGAGTGTTTTTGTGTAACATAATGAATATTCATAAATAATGATGTAATATCTATGTATCATAAGCCCATGTCTCAATATTTTCACCATACTATTTTATGGTTACTAAATTTATTTTTTCAAGTTATTTAAATATATTTTTAATTTTTGTTATTCTATATCCTTTTATGTATCGAGGTTATTTTAATACTTGTGCAATAAAAAAGGTTAACTAAAAGGTTATTGTGATGAATGATATATAGATCAATATTATCTAAACTTTTTTTCAAGGTATCTAGATAGGATTTAGACATGATTTAATGAATTTGGACATGTTATTGATAATGAAAATATATGTTATACTTATATTAAATCACCAAAATTACCAATGTTAGGTTATAAAGTTTTCAAAATATTCTCAATTACACTGAAATGAAAATTGTTTATACAAGTACATATATATGCCCTAGAAAACTATGACATTGTGGATCCTTTCATTGAATATCCAAAGATGAAAATAAAGAAATGAGCTTAGGTATAAACTCAAATTGAGAAATAAATAATAAAATATATTAAAAATATATTATTGATTCATTTTACTATTGAGTATAATCATAATCCAGTTCATATTAATAGTATTTTAAAATAATTTTCTCTATTAATAAATAGTTTTTTCTTTTATTTCATATATATCATGGATGTTAATAACTGATCTGTAATGGCAGGTGATTTGAAATATATGGATTGAGGACCATTAAATCATTCTTAGAAATTCACTGATTAATATATTAATGGATTCATATTTTATATAATTTTAAATGAATAATATTTGAAAACATAGTGGTATCTTCATTAAATTTTCAAAGTTAGGATACTATAGAAATATAATTGAAATTATTGAATTAAATTATTATATAAGCTTTTATTTGTACAATTTAAGTTAAAGTTTGTGATATTTTAAATAGAATAAAGAATTATTTGTCATTATTTACCTATTTTAACTTAAATTTTTTGATCAATACTAGTGAACATGAAGAATAAGGTTTATATGTTTTATCTTCACAAGCATGAATGGTATATTATGTTGATGATAGATTTGATGAAGGGTGGATAGTTGTATTCCATGTGAAAATGAGAGACTTGTATAATATGAATGATGAAGTTGAATAATTGTTTTTTGATAATGGATTTAATCAATAATAGAAGATTTACCTATATATCTATGATGATATTAAAATAAACAGTCTTATAATACATGGTAAAGATGATACAATCATATTAATTGAGGCACCCCAGACCCACACTCCCAAGTCATGTATAAATGACACTTTCTTTAAAAATTATCTATGATATAAATTGATATAAACCTATTTAAATGTATATTTACTATAAATTATTTCCATATATAAAATATTCCATATCATAATAAACACACCATCCTAACAATGAATGTTTTGGTGAAAGTATGGATTAACAATATAAGAAACTTGTATTATGAAACTTTGGAAAATTTATCCATAATTGAACCATAGTAAACTCCCTTCTCGACCTCTCATAAGTTATATTCAATATCATAACCTGGGGAATATAAATATAAGAAAGGGTTTATCTCAAATTATTAGTAAGTTATAACTTTTCAACATATCACTAAGAGTTAGATCATAAGAATATGAGAAAACAGAAGTTTGGGAGAAAATTTTTATTAAAAAAAACATATAACAATAAGAGTTTTACATAATTCCTGATAAGAGGACATATAATATCAATTTAATAAACAAATAACATGTAAAAAGGGAAAAAAATAATGATACAATAAACATGAGACATGAAGTATAATCATTGTAATATTTCATAGAAATACACCATGCCCTTAAAACATTGCATAAAAATGATATTCGAAACAAAAATAATCGTATATAAATTATAAAATTATGAAAAAACTTAATTTCTATGGTTCCTGATGTCAAAAAACAAAATAATAATAAATATTGTTTTGAATAAAAAAATTATCCATGCTTCATGTTTTGAAACAACAAAATGTCCATGCTTCTTTGTGTAAAAAAACAATTTCCACACATCCAGTTGTTTACAAATAAAAATTCCAAACATAACATATATATATTATGAGACATAAATACATCACCAATGAATTTCAGGGTTATATAGGACCTGAACCATAAATCATTAATCCATATGTGTTCCAATTGAAAAAATCAGTCATCATATCATAAATAACCCATTTAAAGAAAAATGGGATTTGTAATATTTTTATATGGTGTCACCAAAATTAACCACAAGAATGTAAATGGTTAATATCAGAAATTCACCACACTAAAATTTTATTTCATAATAATAGTTATGAAAAATCCCAGAATCTAAAAACTAAGAGCTGGTAGTTATATTGAATTATTGGTACAAATTATAAGAGTTATTGTGGGATTGAATGGTTTAGTAGTCTTGAAAGACCCAATATATACATCAATTAAAATTTGATAACATAATATAAAACATGAACAAATTGTGGGAACATGATTAACCCTTCCATCATATCCCTAAAATTTACATAGAGTCCTCATAAAATTTTTTAATGAAAGGGAAGCAAATAAGGGTGATCTCAGATGATTAGTAAGGAGTAGAATATAATGGAAACTTATAACTAAAACATGAAATAAGTGATATTGAAAGAATAAATGATTAACATGAATCCATAATCAACTGAAACTCATGGAATTTTATATACATGATAAAAAATAAAAACATGGATAAAAATAATCATTGATCTTGTACTAATGGAATTAATAATATTAGACATTGAAAAACATACTATCAAGGCCTTTTTCCAAGACACTATACTTTTCATAAAAATTTTAGTCAATACATTTTCTAGTTATGGGAATATAAAACCACCAAAACTAAACTTATTTTTGCCTCATGATGCATGTTAATGCACTAATTGGATATATAATGTTTGGTCGCACCCATCACTTATTTAAATATAATACATTCAATATAAAATCCATCAATACCTTTCCTAACATTCCCTAAGTAATCAATTTCCCCAATCAATATAATGATTTGGAACTCTATGAGAACATCCCTAAAACAATATGGAAGTCAAAGGTATCATAAAAGTAACATGAAGTACCCTTAAAATTTTTTTGGGGAAATTAAATTGAACCAGGTTATCCCTAGAATAAAGTAATTAGATTCAATAGATATTATTATAATGATACAAATGAAATGCTGGAAAAAATCCTCCATCATGGTTCATTAAGGGCATGTGAAAATTCTAATTCATATCCCCCAGGAGTTTCTCTGTAGGTTTATATTATTAGGCCCACTAATCAGGAATCAAGGTAAATGATTGATTCAATGCTAAAAAACCCTTTTTAAGTTGATTACCCTTAGGTGCATCTGTGACATGGACTAATCCACTTTACAATACCCAAACAGGGATGTATTTTATATGAAATTATACACACTTTTACTTTATTAAAACTTATAATGATTTCCCCACCATGGAAAAGGTAACTCATGAATCAAAACAATATGATATATGTATAATAATATAGAATTATAAATCCCTCCACCATGGAAAAGGTAACTCTTGAATCAAAACAATATGAGAGAGGTATAATAATATATAATTTTAAATACCTTAAATTTTATTACTATAATGGAAAAAATATCCCATGTAAATGCATGAACCTTACAAAATAAAATACGTGTTGATTATAACATGAGTCCCAAAGATTGAAAATTGAGATGGAAAACCCCACATATGGTTTGGGTAGCATTTAAATCATAACCTTTTAGAAGAGAGATATTAAATTTGATCATAAAATACCATAAATAAATTTATTTCATGATATAAAATATCAAATATTTATTATACAAACCTCATAAAGTAAATTAGTTTCATAATATGAATTATGTCTCAAGGAGAGGAATTTCATACGGAAAACCCTTATCTATTATCTAGAATTAGACAAACATACTTTAACATCAAATATAATAAAAATATATATATATTAATACTTATATCAAAAACCTTAATCACATACATTTTAATATATACTCTTCATAAATAGTAATTCTCTTCATGAATTCTTTTGATTTTCCATATCAGTGTTTATAGTTTTTATTATTTGTAAAAATTTCATAATAGTGTTGTTAATATTCATTATTATTCTAAATTGTACTATTAATAATTCATTTAAGTTACTTTTATGTATTATTTATAATAAATTAGGATTTTTCAAAATCCATTTCATGAGCGTTTTAGACATTATCCAGGAAGATAAAATCAATAATAATCATGTTTTGGTGATTTTTCACGAATGAAGGGTGTTTCCTTAATTAATGAATTATATATTGATATAATTTCTCAAAACCAAAAAACAAACATATATTTAAAAATTTATAAAATATTATACCAGTAATTATTTTCCCATTTCCATTTTTTTATAAATTCAAATTATTTTTCAAGTAAGTGGTAAAACCAACACACACATGAAGAGACATTGTTTTTAATGAATGAATATGGTGTGGTTCTATTGTAATATCACTATATAAGGAGTATAATAATATTATTTACTTTTAATTCGTGTTATATATATTAATTATAAGTAATAATAATAATAATTAATTGATATGAAAACATTACACAATTAGAATAAAATATTATCCACATAGTACAGTTATTTTAACTGATCAAACTAACAATGATTGTTTTGTTGATCATATCATTAGGTTTTCAAATTTTCACAAAAAAACCTTAATAATATAATAAAAATAATATTTATTCTTTAATATAATCCTTATATCCAACCTTATAAGGTGGTGAAGGAAAACAAAACATTTTACATCTTGGATGTGGTAGTTCACACAACCCACCAATAATGGATTTATTTTTTTAATGGATGGGGTATATGAATTAATTATGATAATTAAATTAATATAGTAAAATTAAATTATATAAATTAAAATAATATAATTATATCAGTTTTTATATGATAAATTTGAATGAATATAATAAAGGAGAAAACTAAGTTGTTGATAATACTCACGTTGGGGACTTGATTTTTCCTTGGAAGTCTCCTTGAACTTAAAGGTATTAGGATAAATGTGTGTCAACATGGAATATTTTATTGGGATATGGTTATAGGGAAAAAAATGACATAGTTTAAAGTATAAATTTTAATATGATATGTGACTTGAAGTATTGCAGATGTTCCCCTTTTATAAGTGAAGTGAAGGGTAGTTTTGGGAACACCTTTAAATTTTTGAATAATGAAAGGGAACTATTCAAGGTTAAATGGCTCAAAAAATGGAAAAAGTTTATGGGGATGTATTGGTTGATACAAATCTCAACTTTTCAATTATATGGTTTTTTTAAATATTTTAGTACTTTTACACAAGGTTAAACTAAATTCACCACTTTTACTTTTACCTTGAAAATTAATTTTTAATATTAGTAATTAGTATTTATGTCAAAGAATAAGATTGAACATTTTAACTAATTTGATACTTAAAATTTATTATTTTAAAATAATTTTATCAAATAAAATTTCGAAGGTTGTGAGAATTCAATTTTAAAATAAATACACTTAATCGCGTAAAACTGTTTTTAGAAAAATAATGATTTTATGATTTAAATTTATATATAACGTAAAATTATTATTTTTACATATTTTAATGGCCTAAAATTATTTATAATAAAATAGATAAATTTTATGATGATTTCAAGAAAATCAAAAACTTAATCTCCTTTTAAATTACTTGATTCAATGAAAATACTAAAAAAGATTATATAAAAATATCATTTTAATTAGTCCTAAAAAAATTTTCCATATTTTTATATGTTAAAATAATATTGTAAAATTTATAATTTTATTCCTAAAATTCATATTCATTTACTTAAAATTATTTCTAAACTTCTAGGTTAATGGTAATGTCATAAAAATTACAAGTTTTGTGAAAACTATAATTTTCTACTAAAAATGACCTTTTATGAAAAATGCTCAAAAATAATACTAAGATAATTTGAATATTATGAATTAAAAAATGGAATTGATTTATTAAATTTAATATTCAAAATTTTAACTTTTAAATTAATTATTTAATAAAGTCTCTTTAAAGAGCGCATTTGTGCAATAGTTGATGATATTGTTTTTACCTACTATAGTAGAGTCTCTGGTGTTACATTCTCCCCCACATAAATAATTTCATCATTATAATTGGTTTATATATTACATATTGATCATATATGGATAATAATTCCTTATATATTCTTAATTATTCTAAGTTTCATCATCTAGATTGCGATTTCTCCAAAAAAAATTACAAAACAAGTTGTTTAATTCTACAATACATGTTCTATCAGGTCAAGAATTTTGATAGATTCCTCATTATAAGATGAGTCTGGATCCAAATCTATTCCATAATTTTTTAGCACATGTGTGAGATCCTATATGCATTTCCTTAGAAAAGAAACATAGAATATTTTTTTCTTCTTTAGATAATTTTTCTGGTGTATCCAACTTGTAAGCTACAACCTCATTTATTTTTAATATTTCAAAAGGCCTAATATACCCGAGGCTTAACTTCCTATTTCTACCAAATCTTGAAACTCCCTTCCAGGGTGAAACCATTAATAATACATAACCCCCAACTTTAAATCCAATTCTTTCCTTTGATTTTCATTATTTCTTTTTTAACTTCTTTGGGATACTTTAATGTGATCCTCAGAAGTATATACTTTTAAATTCATCTCATCTAAAATATATGGGCCAACTAAACTTCTTTTTCCAACTTCCTACCAAAAGGATAGTGTACAAAATCTTTTACCATAAAATTCTTCATATGGTTCTATATAGATACTCAAATGGAAGTTATTATTATATTAAAATTCCACCAATGGTATATATTATTCCCTAATTCCTTGTAAGTTAAGAAAACATAATCTTAGTACGTATTAAGAAGTATGGACAGTTCATTTAGACTATCCATCTATCTGTGGGTGGAAGGTTATTATTAAATTCAAATAAATTTTGATATTATATTGAATACTCTTCTATAATTTTGGTTTTAACCTTGGGTTATAGCCACATATAATGGATAGTGGTTCCCCATGAAGCCTTATCATTTCATTGATATAGATATGGGAAAGATTATCAATGGGTACACCTTCTCTTATCACTAACAAGTTATAATACTTTGTAAGATAATGAATGATGACCCATATAACATTATTTTTCCTTGGATTATTTAGTATTTTAGTGAAAAATTCTATGATAACATTTTACCACTTATATATAGGTATAGGAAGAGGTTTCATGACCTCCTTAGGATGTTTTATTTCAGCCTCTATCTACTAGAATACTAATAATCTAGACACATAATTTGAAATTTAACACTTTATACCATCACACCATAAATTTTGTCTTAGGGATCTATACATATTTATTTTACCATATTTTATATAAGAATGCAAGAAATATACTTCATCTAGCAGTTCTGTATTCAACTCAGGTACAAATGGAACTCATAACCTATTTTCAAAAATCAACACTCCATATCTATATATTAGTTCTATAAATTTCACACCATTCATTGATTTAATATTCCTTTCTATGTTATCATCATCATGATGGGATTTTTTATCCTTTCAAGTGATAATTTTTTAGAAATTTCTTGGAAAATAAATGATTGTTCCCCTTGCCTAGAAATCACCATATCCATATTTACTAGATCTTTATATATTGTATACTTGTTAATTTTCATCATGGTATAAAATAAATAGAAATTATTAATAAATACATAAACCATCATGTTTACCTTCCCAATATGTTAGTGTATTATGAAATCATAGTCCTTGATTAGTTTCAACTATCTTATTTTCCTTTTGCGGATCTCCTTCTAAGATAATATATACATCAATATCTTATTATCTGTATATATATCTTATCTTTCACCATAGAGGTATTTTATCCATATTTTCAATGAAAATATCACAGCTACTAGCTCATGTTATTGAGTTTTATATTTCTATTAATGGATTTCTTCAATTGACTTCTTTCATAAGAAATAACTCTATTATTTTTCATTATGACACAATTAACTCCTTGTTTAGATGTATCGCTAAAAATTTAAAAATCCTTTCTTACCATATTTTATAGTTAATATCAGTGTATAAACTATTCTCATCTTCAAGTCATAAAAACGTTAATTACATTCCCTTGACCATTTTAATTTAACCCCTTTACATTTTAACTTTCTTAACGGGTTAGACATCCCAAAGAAATATTTAACAAACTTCTAATAGTAACCATCTAATCCCAAGAAACATTAAATATCAGTTATGTTCATCAGTGTAGGCCATTTTTTTACTGCATTTTTCTTTGAGGGGTTAAGAGATATCTGATACTTGAAGATAATATGTCTGATAAAATAAACTTTATTGAGTGAAAATACACACTTAATATACTTCCCATATAATTACTTTTCTCTAAGGGTCTCTAATAATATTTATAGATGACTCTCATGATCTTCATACCTCTTAGAGTGTATCAAGGTATCATTAATGAATAACACCACAATGTTACCAAGATACTCCTTTAATAATCAATTCATCATATCTGTAAGGATAGAAGGATCATTAGTCAAGCCAAAAGAAATTATCATATACTCATAATGGTTATTAATTGTTCAAAATTTCAACTTCGATGTATCATCATTATTCAACCTTAACTATTGATAACCAGAGTAAAGATCAATCTTTTAAAAGTATTGGGATAATTTATGTTGATCAAATAATTCCTCAATTTGAATAAAATTATACTTCATATTTTATCGATGGTATTTATCTCCTTATTATCAATGAACAATATCATGGACCCATCCTTCACTTCCATGAATAAATTAGGGGATCTCCATAGTGAAACATTGGGGAAAATAAATCATTTACTACTAAAATCCTATGAATATTTCTTCAACTCCCCTAACTCCACTAGTGCTATTCTATAAGCTATTTTAGATACAAGATTTATATAAATAATGAGTTCAATAGAGAACTCAACACCATTCTCTATTGTAAGATTGGGTAATTCTTTTATAAAAACCTCAATTCAATTTTGTACCATGGTTACTCCCTATATTCTTAGGACACCTTCCTCGTCCATATATCTCAATTGATCTTCCTATTTAGCAAGAATTTCATTATGGTGAGCTACTAGGGGTGTATTTGCACATGATTTAGATTATGAATTTACCCATATAAATACAAGAGATTCAAATTCACCTTTGGTAATCGTAATTTATTCTCTTGGAAATAGATTTTTTCATTATACTTTGAAAGAAAATCTATAAAAAGGATCATGTCAAGGTAATCCATAAGTATAATCACCAATTTTACAAATAGGGTGCACCCATGAATCATAATTGGAAGTGCCTTACATATCTTTATTTCTATAAGTCTCCAACTTGGTCTCTTAATTAATGAATCCTTTACTAGGGTTATAGGAAAGTATCTAATGCGTTTGGAAAACATCGAATATATAAAAGTTTTTTAATACCTGGATTCAAATAAAAAATTAGCTAACTTTGATTAAATGATCATAGTATCAACCCCTATGTCAGTAGAAACTTTCAATTCAGCCTTGGTAACTGCATATGCTTCAAATTTATCCCTTTTACTTTTATATAGTAACTTCCCTTTATGTTTGGGGCATTGGTTCACATAATTTCCCTTATCCCTATAGTTAAAACATTGAACACCAAAAAATTATACTTTTCATTGAATTGGTGAGCTAGATTGACTTTTCCTCCATAATTTTAACAAAATATTATTCCATTCCTATAATCCCTAAGGTTTTTCTTTCCATAGTTATCATATGCTGGAAATCTCATTCTTTCTGTATTCCCCTTAACCACATTTTTATTCCCATGATGCTTTTTCGGCCTCTTCCTCTTCTAATTTTTCTTGAATACACACATCATAGAGAACTTTTATTTTATCTTGATGGAACTTGAGAATATGTCCCTATATTAAGAAAATGTATTAGAGACCAATTTCCTTCAAATTATTGGATTTAACCCATCAAAAAAATGAAGAATATTTCTTTCTAGTCTACATACATTTCCTGCAGGACGCCAAGATAACCATGTAATGTTTTTCTCACACTCAGCAACATTTTCTAACTCATTTTTTCTATGGTTGTGGAACTATCTTTCCATTTCTTCTCTATTCTCATGAGATATGATTTTTTCATATAATAAATCCTTAAAATTTCCACATTATATGCACTTAATCTCATCTTAATCTTCTATGTTTTGAATTAGTGGACACTATTGCTCAAAATATCCCTTTAAATGATAGATATCCATGATGACATTTTCCTTTTCACCACAACCCAAATCATGGAAGATCTTCTCGATGGACTTGATATAAAGTTCACCTACAAATGGATTAGTACTACAACTGAATGTTGGAGAATTTTTCTGTATGAATCAATCTACTATATTTACACCATGTTGTGGATATAATGTCTGATCTATATGAGTGAGAATATTTTTCATAAACTGGGTAAAATGCCCTGATATTGTTATGAACTTATTATCCTCAACTCCAACTTCATTAAAATTTTCAAGGGAAATATCCTTGCACTGACTATGGGTATTGATATAGTTATCATTCTTCCTATTATTCTTAATATTTCTATAATTTAATGCACATTTTTTCTTGTGGTATTGTAGAATAAAATTCCAACTATGTTTTCTAACGTTTTACATATAAATATTGATATCTTACATGTTTCAACTAAATATAATCCCCGAGGTTTCTACTAAACTTTTTATAAACCAATTGTAACATCTCGAACTCTAGAATCTGAGATAAAATAGTTATATTACATTATTAGTATAAATTACTAGAGTTACAAAAGGATTGTACTATTTAGTATACTTGGAAGAAGAGAAGAATGCATAAATTACACTTGAAAAAAATATGATTCAACTTAAAATATTACATGAACATGATTATCTCTTCCATAATATCCCTAAAATTTTCATATTGTCCCCCCCCCAAGTTTCTTGGGGACAGGAAAAAAATTAGGGTGAGGTCAGATGCACAATTAGGAGTATTATAAAATAAAAGATTACATAACATACACATGGAATAAGTGATATGTAAAGAATAAATAAAAAACATAAATCTATAATAAACTAAAACGGAGGGTGTTATATATCTAAGACAATCAATGAAAACATGGATAACAATAATTGTTAATCTTATAGTGATCGAAGGCATAATGTCGGATATTAGAAAATTATTCTCAAGTTCTTATTCCAAGATACTTTAATTATCATAGAGATCAAATTCAAGATATTATCCTATTATAGGAAAAGGAATTCACCAAAACCCATCATTATTTTTCTTATAAGACCTGCCAATGCATCAAGAGGATATATATATAACGACCCACACTTTACATACATTGTTAATACTTAAAAATTGAATCACTCTTATTACAACATATGACAAAACCACAAAGGACCGTATAGGTATAGTGTCTTTAGAAACTGGGGAAACATAAACAACTGGTTCATAAATCTTCTACAGTGTCTCCCATTTATTTCATCATATCTAGGGTCCCTTTTAGCATATTCTACTTAATATCCATCTTCCTGACCTGGGGAAAAGAAAACATAAAAGGGTGAGCTCAAATGCTCAGCAAGGGCAAATAAAGGAAATAAAAATCATATCATATCTTTATGAAAATCAAAACCTGCAAAAGAGATCATAATATCTTAACATGGAATAAATCATAGAAGTGAAAATGAGATCCCCATAACATAAAACTTGAAACTTTGTGGCATGCACACATAATCATGGAAAATCATTTCTTGTTAGTCATGACTCATTGCCAAGACTATCTTAGTGGACAAAGTCCCTTTCTGAACCGAGTTCACTCCTCGTTTCAGTCCTGTATCACTGAACCGAAATAACCTTCCGTTCCAGCCATGTCTATCTCATGAGATATAAAATCATTACCCAATGCATTGGAGGGAGATATAGGTCCCACCCATCTTATAATGAATCCTTTCTTATGTGTGCCACATAATCATAAAACATACATCATCTCATAACACATATAACAAAAATGGGATTCTTGAAACATCATGACATCATAAATCAATTCATATATGATAAAGGAATTCATAAACATAATTCCATCACAACATAGTCAAACCAATGTAAAAATATGGATAGAAACAGAACCCTTTATTATCTTAGATGGAAAATAATTTTGATAAAACACTTGAATTGAATTCTTGAGGAAAATATCCTTTCTTCTTCAAAAACATTTTTCCTTTCATAACATGTCATACAACTTTAAAATTAAAAATAAACTTGAAAACTTTTAAAGGAAGATTCTTTGAAGTAATGTTTTAAAAATCCATTCATGCCGTATAAGTTAAAAAAAAACATTCTTCGTACTTTTGTCGGAAAAGTCAAAAAGTACCTCGTACGGAAAAACGACAAAAGATTCCTTTCATATTCTTTACTAAAAACTCACCTAAGGGTAAAATTGGATTTAAACTATTTCAAGTGGATGGAAACAATATTACATATTGAGGGAACATGGATGTGGATGATAAAATACACCCCAGTAAATACTTACGAATAAACAATCTCGGATAAAAATGAGATTGTGATATTTCCCTTACCTTAGGTCCGATTTGCTTTGTTCGTGTCCGAAGCTCCTGTATAATGGTTTAAATAATGTTATTGACTTATTCCAGAATCATACATATTGATATGAGATCATATATGGTCATATTATTAGCTTCTTGTTAGTAATATTTCATTGTTACTTGTTACTCGGGTCTTTATAACTTTTTGTTCTTATGCGTGTTTTGTCGAATAAATTCTTATTCTTATCTTTAGGTTATAGATAATTAATTTCCAGAATGGTATTAGTGTAGTATATACCATATTCATTCATTCAATTCATTTATACAATCATTATGAAATGAAGATCATGTAGAACGAGTCGCATCACATCGTGGAGACGGTATTCCGTACGTACGCACGAGTGATGATATCGTTCCTATGATCGTGGAATTGTATTGGAGTATATATATATATTATTTCAGTATCAATATTACTTAATAATAATCATATATAGTTACTCATTACACCATTATACCCATCCTTGTAAGGTGATGGTGGAAAATAGATTACACCACGGCGTGGAGACGGTATTCCGTACGTACGCACGCGCGGTGATTTCATTTTTCCGTAGGATGGATAGAAGGTGAATTAGGGTTGTTTCATATTTATAATAACATATCAGTATGTAAGTAATACTGATGTTATTACTTTATCATGAAACAACTGAAGAAGAAGAAGTTGAAGAAGAAAGAAATTGAAAAGATCGGTAATGGATATTACCTCTTCTTTGGAACGCCTTTTTGAATCCTCCACTTAAGGAACTAAGATTGGTCTTTGGAGAAGACCAGGACCTCTAGGATTATTCTAGGGATGT
This sequence comes from Viscum album, assembly GCA_963277665.1. Lineage (NCBI taxonomy): Eukaryota > Viridiplantae > Streptophyta > Magnoliopsida > Santalales > Viscaceae > Viscum > Viscum album. The sequence continues at coordinate 1,650,443,555 of OY728152.1, forward strand.
GGAGAAGGGAAAATGGCAGGGTTTGGCCGAGCTTGAGTGCTCAAATTGGTGTGAGGAGGAGGGGGAGGAGGTGCCCTTTTATAAGGGAGGAGAGGGGCACCTTAGGAATATCTCAAAATATTATTTTATATTAAAGTCAAAATCGGTTTATAATGGTTCCAAAGGGTCTTATTTCGAAGATAAAGTGGGGAAGGGTCGAAATCCTATCAACCAATAGGATTTAGACAAGTTTAGGGTATTATTTTAACCTTATCAATTAGATTTAACTCTAAGTTAATTAATTTAACTTTTACCGTGTCTTTTTGTTTTCTTTCACTATATGGTTAATAAACTTTCTATAACATGCCAAACGAACCCCAAATTGTTTATTATTAATATATATATCCTTATATAAGTCATTTGGCCGAACCTTAGATTTTTAGGAATAAAATAACAATTAATAATATAATATTTGATTTAAAAACTATTTTGTGTCAATTTTGACACTATTTGATATATGATTTTTGTGAAAGTCATAACAGAATTATATGTTCGAACCAAGTTGATTAAATCAACACTAATATATCATAGTAACCTAGAAAATTAGTGGAATTCATAAAAAGTCTCAAATTACATTTATTTTGGTATTTATATTATCAATTTTTTCAATATTTCATTAATAAGATAATTACTGCATCATCTTTGTGTCATAAATAAATTAAATTATTTGATGTCTAAAAATTACAAATAAAATACCATCATGTAGGAAATCGTTTTATCTTTCTAATGAATATTTACAATCGAATTTATCTTATGTATAACCCTATATTAAAAATGATTTACTTGTTAAACTTTGATTTTAACTATTTTAACCCTTCTTTAAATAAATTAATAATAAATGTCCTAATCTAATCCAAGTGGGCCTAAATGGTCATATTTTATTCCTAAGTTTGTTTTTGGTCGAATTACACTTGTCCAATAGTATTAGGACATGTGTTAGGGTAATATTGATATCATATTTACCCTTAGTTACCCTATTTACTATTAACCGCGGTAAAAATAGTAAAAAGTTACTATTCACCAAAAAATTATTTTCATCTCATTGAACCACATTTTAGTCCTTGATATTAACCGTGTCTCTCGGATTTTTGAAATTCCATTCACAGAAGCGGTAAAATTAAGTTTTATGCAAAATTCAGTTTTTAACCTACCACTTAGTGGTTTCACTATTCATCAAAAATTGAAAGTTTTCAGAAAAATACCAAAATTTCACCCTAGGCTAATTTCGATATTCTGAGTCCAAAAATGAAGTCCATTTTGAAAAATAAAATTTATAAAATTTCAAAAAGTGGTTATTACTATTCATAACGGCTAGTTTTAATAGCATATTGTTGTTTAGTGAAACTCGGTATTGCGTACGACGCAAGCTATCGAGGAAGGTCGCGATTGCGTGTAAAGCAAGTCAAGCAAGTGTTGCGTAGAAAAAGATTCCTTTGATAATTTATATAACATAAAAGTCTCGGGTGTTACATTCTACCCCCCTTAAAAAGAATTTCGCCCTCGAAATTCGTCACTTTGTAACAAATAGATGAGGATACTTCTCCCTCATCATATCCTCAAGCTCCCATATAGCTTCTTCAAGTTGGTGGTTCCTCCATAAAACTTTCACCAAGCGAGTGGTCTTGTTTCGTAGGACTTTTTCGCTACGATCCAGAATCTCTATCGGCTGTTCTTCATAAGAAAGATCTTGCTCCAGCGGTACAACTTCTGAGCTGAGTACATGTGAAGGATCTGGTATGTACTTTCTCAGGAGAGATACGTGGAACACATCGTGAACTTGAGAGAGATTCGGTGGAAGCGCCAATCGGTAAGCTACCTTCCCAACACGATCCAGTATTTCAAAAGGACCGATATGTCTAGGGCTCAACTTCCCCTTCTTTCCAAATCTCATAACCCTCTTCCAGGGAGATATTCGTAAGAACACTTTATCGCCCACTTCAAACTCTAGGTCTTTTCTTCGGTTGTCGGCATAACTTTTCTGTCGACTTTGAGCTGCTCTTATGTGTTGTTGAATAGATCTAACCTTTTCTGCCATTTCATCAACGAGATCAGGTCCTAATAGCTTTCTTTCCCCAACTTCATCCCAGCAAGTTGGAGTCCTGCATTTCTTTCCATAGAGAGCTTCATAAGGAGCCATCTGAATACTGGAGTGAAAGCTATTATTATAAGAAAATTCCACCAAAGGTAGGTGTTGATCCCAACCTCCTTTGAAATCCATAGAGAAAGCTCTCAACATATCTTCTAGGGTTTGAATTGTTCTCTCAGACTGACCGTCTGTCTGGGGATGATAAGCAGTGCTGAAACTCAACTCTGTATCCAGAGTATGCTGAAGACTTCGCCAGAACTTCGAGGTAAATCTCGGATCTCGATCAGATATAATAGAAAGTGGTACTCCATGCAATCTTACCACTTCCTTTACATATATCCTGGCAAGCTGATCTAGAGAGAAATCCTCTCTAATAGCAATGAAGTGTGCAGACTTTGTAAGACGATCAACTATGACCCAGATAGCATTATTGCCTTTGGATGTTTTAGGAAGTCCTGTGACAAAGTCCATAGTGATGTTTTCCCATTTCCATTCGGGTATGGGTAATGGTTGTAACATCCCCTTAGACTTCTGTCTCTCAGCTTTAACTTGTTGACAAACCAAGCATCGAGAGACATATTCAGCAACATCTCTTTTCATGCCATCCCACCAGAAGTACTCTTTCAGGTCCCTATACATCTTCGTGCTTCCAGGATGAATAGAAAATGATGAACTATGAGCCTCATCCAGCAGCTCATTCTTTAATTCGGGGATGGGAGGAACGCAAACACGATTCCTGAACTTTATTATCCCATCACAATCAAGGTTGAATTCAGGAACATTTCTCACCTTCTTTTGTAACTCGACATCTTCTTTCTGTGCCTCTTTAATCTTCACATGTATAGATGGTTGAACATTCATTTGAGAAAGATAAGATTTTTCCCCTTCCATTATAATTCCAAGATCCATCCTTTGTAAATCCATAAATATTGGATCTTTTGTGATCCTCATCATGGATAAACTAGCATGGTCTTGTCGACTTAATGCATCTGCCACCTTGTTTGCTTTCCCAGGGTGGTAATGGATTGAGCAGTCATAATCCTTAATCAGCTCCAACCATCTTCTTTGGCGCATATTCAACTCCTTTTGTGTGAAAATATACTTTAAACTTTTATGATCAGTATAAATATCACACCTTTCACCATAAAGGTAATGCCTCCAAATCTTTAATGCAAAGATTACCGCAGCCAACTCCAAATCATGTGTTGGGTAATTTTGCTCATGGATTTTCAACTGTCGTGAGGCATAAGCTATCACCATATCATTTTGCATAAGAACACACCCCAATCCCTTCTTGGATGCATCACTGTAGATCACAAACCTTTCTCCACTACAAGGCAGTGTGAGCACAGGTGCACTGGATAAACTTCTTTTCAACTCCTTGAAATTCTCTTCACATTCCTCTGTCCAGACAAACTTAACTCCTTTCCGAGTCAACTTGGTGAGTGGATTAGATAATCGTGAAAAATCTTTTACAAAACGTCGATAATATCCAGCCAAACCAAGAAAACTTCGGATCTCAGTTACTATTGTTGGTCTTGACCATCTTTCGATAACCTCTGTTTTTGCTGGATCCACAGATATCCCCTCTTTTGAGATTATATGACCCAAAAATGCAACTTTTTGAAGCCAAAATTCACACTTGGTAAATTTGGCATAAAGCTTCTCCTTTCTCAGGGTCTTCAATATAATTCTCAAGTGATCTTCATGTTCTTCCTTGCTCTTTGAATAGACAAGAATATCGTCTATAAAGACTACCACAAATTGATCAAGATAGTCTCTAAAGACTCTATTCATTAGATCCATGAAGATAGCAGGGGCATTAGTAAGACCAAATGGCATCACTATAAATTCATAGTGTCCATACCTTGTACGGAAAGCCGTCTTTGGTATATCCTCCCTTTTGACCCTTAATTGATGATACCCTGAACGAAGATCAATCTTGGAAAAGTATTGAGCTCCGCGTAGTTGGTCAAATAAGTCATCAATGCGTGGGAGAGGATATTTGTTCTTGATAGTGATCTTGTTAAGTTCTCGATAATCAATGCAGAGTCTCATTGATCCATCTTTCTTCTTAACAAATAGAACAGGTGCTCCCCAAGGTGACGCACTAGGGCGTATGAATCCTTTATCAAGATTCTCTTGGAGTTGCTTCTTCAATTCCTGCAACTCAATTGGGGCCATTCTATAAGGTGTCTTTGAAATAGGCAAAGCACCCGGTACGAGTTCTATTGAAAACTCAACTTCACGATTTGGTGGAAGACCCGGCAATTCCTCCGGAAAGACATCATCAAACTCCCGTACAATGGGCATATTCTTAATCGTGAGTTTCTCACCAACCATTTGAGATAAATAACCTTCATTTAGTGGAATCAATACCCATAAGATGGAAGAAATTTCCACTGGAAGGTTATGTTCATCCTTGCATTGATAGACGATCGTAGGTTGATCTGGAATATGAAATGTGACTTCCCTTCTTTGGCAATTGATATGAGCTCCATGTAGAGAAAGCCAATCCATGCCAAGAATCACATCAAATTCCACTAAAGGAAGGATCACAAGATTTGCAGGAAGCACTTTCCCACAAACTTCGATCGGAGAAGAATTATAAACTTCTGATGCGATTGATGTGCCATTAGGTGTTGTCACAGCTAACTCAACATCTAATTGTTGAGGTAATACGGTGATACCCTTAGAAAATTTTTCAGAAATAAAAGAGTGGGTGGATCCAGAATCAAATAAAACATTTGCTACTTTAGAGTGGATGGTAAGTGTACCTTTCACCACATCGTTATCGTACTCCACATCGCTGATAGAAATTGCATGTGACTTTCCTTTGTCTTTAGCCTTAAGAGTTTGTTGACGTCGACCATCATCATCAACCCTTGGATTTGGGCATTGATTGGCATAATACCCCATCTCCTTGCACTTGAAACATTGAAGTGTAGCAGGTTCATTCTGTGTATCCCTTCCTTTGTTTGCATCATTAGACATCTTCTTCCCATTATCACGGCATTCAAATGCCCGATGGCCTTCCTTTCCACATTTAAAACATTTACTTGTCCCTTTAAGACAACTCCCTCCATGTTTCTTTCCACACTTTGAGCATAAGGGAAAGTTCATCTTCTTTTCCGTGTGCTCTTTAGATTTTTCTTTGAATTCCATCTTCCTCTTCTTATCAAACCCATGTGACTGATGGGTTACTCCAATCTCCATCTCGACTTTGAGAGCACATCGAACGATTTCCTCGTAGCTATTGAAGTCCCTTATGGCTAACGCCCTTCGAAGACTTGGTTTTAAGCCACTAAAGAATCGATCGATCTTACTCTCAGGTTGGATAATAATACCAGAAGCGTACCTTGCAAGTCTTGTAAAATTTGCTTCATAGGTACTAACAGATTCATCATCCCTTTGCTTCAGTTCAAGGAACTCTTTCTCCATCTTTGTTCGGAGAATACGAGGGAAGTACTTATTGAAAAATAAGTTCTTGAACTCGTCCCATTCCATAGACTCAATTTCATCCCTTTGCCTCGTATTCTTAACAAGATTCCACCATTGATCCGCATCTCCTTCCAAACGATACACTGCTAGGATGACTTTATCATGCTCAGAACATTGAAGAACTGAAAATATCTTTTCAGTAGTACTAATCCATTGTTCAGCAACTAATGGATCAGTAGACCCGCTGAAAGATGGTGGACGCTGCCTCATGAAGGATTCAACAGAATGTTGCTCCCTTCTTTGTTCGTTTGGAAATCCTGCATGATTCATAGCTTGAGAAAGTTGTGTGAGCATGGCTACAAGATTTTGCATTCCAGCTCCCATATCGTTTGGTTGCTCAGGGGGACAATCATTGCATTTCCCATCGCATTCCGCATTAACACGGTTCCTTCGGGTTCCAGCCATTGACTAAAACCAAGAAGAATAGTGTGAGCAACACTAATTATAATAGGAAACCACATAATTCAAGAATAAAATTTTCATGCTTAAGGTCTTATCCTAGGTTATTCAAGGCCATTTCTAAAACACTAAGATTGTGTTCTATGCTTAGACTTATCCTTAGGGTTCTTACTAAGGCTTTCACATCCTAGTTTCCAAAGGTTGACTATACCTTTCCTCTGATACCAACTATAACGACCCACACTTTACATACATTGTTAATACTTCAAAATTGAATCACTCTTATTACAACATATGACAAAACCACAAAGGACCGTATAGGTATAGTGTCTTTAGAAACTGGGGAAACATAAACAACTGGTTCATAAATCTTCTACAGTGTCTCCCATTTATTTCATCATATCTAGGGTCCCTTTTAGCATATTCTACTTAATATCCATCTTCCTGACCTGGGGAAAAGAAAACATAAAAGGGTGAGCTCAAATGCTCAGCAAGGGCAAATAAAGGAAATAAAAATCATATCATATCTTTATGAAAATCAAAACCTGCAAAAGAGATCATAATATCTTAACATGGAATAAATCATAGAAGTGAAAATGAGATCCCCATAACATAAAACTTGAAACTTTGTGGCATGCACACATAATCATGGAAAATCATTTCTTGTTAGTCATGACTCATTGCCAAGACTATCTTAGTGGACAAAGTCCCTTTCTGAACCGAGTTCACTCCTCGTTTCAGTCCTGTATCACTGAACCGAAATAACCTTCCGTTCCAGCCATGTCTATCTCATGAGATATAAAATCATTACCCAATGCATTGGAGGGAGATATAGGTCCCACCCATCTTATAATGAATCCTTTCTTATGTGTGCCACATAATCATAAAACATACATCATCGCATAACACATATAACAAAAATGGGATTCTTGAAACATCATGACATCATAAATCAATTCATATATGATAAAGGAATTCATAAACATAATTCCATCACAACATAGTCAAACCAATGTAAAAATATGGATAGAAACAGAACCCTTTATTATCTTAGATGGAAAATAATTTTGATAAAACACTTGAATTGAATTCTTGAGGAAAATATCCTTTCTTCTTCAAAAACATTTTTCCTTTCATAACATGTCATACAACTTTAAAATTAAAAATAAACTTGAAAACTTGTAAAGGAAGATTCTTTGAAGTAATGTTTTAAAAATCCATTCATGCCATATAAGTTAAAAAAAACATTCTTCGTACTTTTGTCGGAAAAGTCAAAAAGTACCTCGTACGGAAAAACGACAAAAGATTCCTTTCATATTCTTTACTAAAAACTCACCTAAGGGTAAAATTGGATTTAAACTATTTCAAGTGGATGGAAACAATATTACATATTGAGGGAACATGGATGTGGATGATAAAATACACCCCAGTAAATACTTACGAATAAACAATCTCGGATAAAAATGAGATTGTGATATTTCCCTTACCTTAGGTCCGATTTGCTTTGTTCGTGTCCGAAGCTCCTGTATAATGGTTTAAATAATGTTATTGACTTATTCCAGAATCATAAATATTGATATGAGATCATATATGGTCATATTATTAGCTTCTTGTTAGTAATATTTCATTGTTACTTGTTACTCGGGTCTTTATAACTTTTTGTTCTTATGCGTGTTTTGTCGAATAAATTCTTATTCTTATCTTTAGGTTATAGATAATTAATTTCCAGAATGGTATTAGTGTAGTATATACCATATTCATTCATTCAATTCATTTATACAATCATTATGAAATGAAGATCATGTATAACGAGTCGCATCACATCGTGGAGACGGTATTCCGTACGTACGCACGAGTGATGATATCGTTCCTATGATCGTGGAATTGTATTGGAGTATATATATATATTATTTCAGTATCAATATTACTTAATAATAATCATATATAGTTACTCATTACACCATTATACCCATCCTTGTAAGGTGATGGTGGAAAATAGATTACACCACGGCGTGGAGACGGTATTCCGTACGTACGCACGCGCGGTGATTTCATTTTTCCGTAGGATGGATAGAAGGTGAATTAGGGTTGTTTCATATTTATAATAACATATCAGTATGTAAGTAATACTGATGTTATTACTTTATCATGAAACAACTGAAGAAGAAGAAGTTGAAGAAGAAAGAAATTGAAAAGATCGGTAATGGATATTACCTCTTCTTTGGAACGCCTTTTTGAATCCTCCACTTAAGGAACTAAGATTGGTCTTTGGAGAAGACCAGGACCTCTAGGATTATTCTAGGGATGTGGAGAAGGGAAAATGTCAGGGGTTGGCCGAGCTTGAGTGCTCAAATTGGTGTGAGGAGGAGGGGGAGGAGGTGCCCTTTTATAAGGGAGGAGAGGGGCACCTTAGGAATATCTCAAAATATTATTTTATATTAAAGTCAAAATCGGTTTATAATGGTTCCAAAGGGTCTTATTTCGAAGATAAAGTGGGGAAGGGTCGAAATCCTATCAACCAATAGGATTTAGACAAGTTTAGGGTATTATTTTAACCTTATCAATTAGATTTAACTCTAAGTTAATTAATTTAACTTTTACCGTGTCTTTTTGTTTTCTTTCACTATATGGTTAATAAACTTTCTATAACATGCCAAACGAACCCCAAATTGTTTATTATTAATATATATATCCTTATCTAAGTCATTTGGCCGAACCTTAGATTTTTAGGAATAAAATAACAATTAATAATATAATATTTGATTTAAAAACTATTTTGTGTCAATTTTGACACTATTTGATATATGATTTTTGTGAAAGTCATAACAGAATTATATGTTCGAACCAAGTTGATTAAATCAACACTAATATATCATAGTAACCTAGAAAATTAGTGGAATTCATAAAAAGTCTCAAATTACATTTATTTTGGTATTTATATTATCAATTTTTTCAATATTTCATTAATAAGATAATTACTGCATCATCTTTGTGTCATAAATAAATTAAATTATTTGATGTCTAAAAATTACAAATAAAATACCATCATGTAGGAAATCTTTTTAGCTTTCTAATGAATATTTACAATCGAATTTATCTTATGTATAACCCTATATTAAAAATGATTTACTTGTTAAACTTTGATTTTAACTATTTTAACCCTTCTTTAAATAAATTAATAATAAATGTCCTAATCTAATCCAAGTGGGCCTAAATGGTCATATTTTATTCCTAAGTTTTTTTTTGGTCGAATTACACTTGTCCAATAGTATTAGGACATGTGTTAGGGTAATATTGATATCATATTTACCCTTAGTTACCCTATTTACTATTAACCGCGGTAAAAATAGTAAAAAGTTACTATTCACCAAAAAATTATTTTCATCTCATTGAACCACATTTTAGTCCTTGATATTAACCGTGTCTCTCGGATTTTTGAAATTCCATTCACAGAAGCGGTAAAATTAAGTTTTATGCAAAATTCAGTTTTTAACCTACCACTTAGTGGTTTCACTATTCATCAAAAATTGAAAGTTTTCAGAAAAATACCAAAATTTCACCCTAGGCTAATTTCGATATTCTGAGTCCAAAAATGAAGTCCATTTTGAAAAATAAAATTTATAAAATTTCAAAAAGTGGTTATTACTATTCATAACGGCTAGTTTTAATAGCATATTGTTGTTTAGTGAAACTCGGTATTGCGTACGACGCAAGCTATCGAGGAAGGTCGCGATTGCGTGTAAAGCAAGTCAAGCAAGTGTTGCGTAGAAAAAGATTCCTTTGATAATTTATATAACATAAAAGTCTCGGGTGTTACAATATATGTCGGGACCCACCCATAATTCTTTTAAGTACAATTAATTCACTATAAAAGTCATCAAAAAAAATTATAACATTTCCAGAGTAACCTATTACTGAATAAAACTTTGATGCCCATATATTGAGTAATACAAATATAAATACATCCCCATTCATTATAATAATGTGGATGTCCAAGATAACATCCCATAATCAAATTAGAAGTTGTGATGTATCATCAAAGTAACATTGAGTACTCTTATCAAATAAATAAAATCATGAGGATACTTAAAATGTGATAGGTAATCCATGGGTTATAGTAATTAGTTAAATATATTGTATTATTATGAGGCCAAGGAAATAGTAGGAAAATCCTACATCATGGTTTATTAAGAGCGTTTGAATATTCCAAATCATATTAACTGGGAGTGTATCGCTATATTTTGAAGTCTAAGGCCCAACTATCATGCATAAAGGTGATAATTTATTAAATTATCAACTAATAAATTTAAAGTTTATTAACCCTAGGTGCATCTATACCATAGCCTCAGTCACTTACTATTATCTAGATAGGGATGTATTTTCTTGGAAATTATACACATTTTACTTTACCAAAACTTAGGATGATTTTTACACCATAGACAACATATCTATTGAATGAAAATAATATAAGAGTGGGATAATAATATAGAATTTTAAATCCCTTACATTTAATGAGTATCATGGAAAACATTATTCCATGTAAATGCATACATAGAACAAAATAAAATATTTTGGGAATATAATCAGAGTCCCAAAGATTCAAAATTGACATAGAAAACCTCCACTTATGGATTGGGTAGAAATTAAATAATAAAAACTTATGAGTGAGAGATTAAACTTGATATTAAAATACTATTAATTAATAAATTTCATGATATAACATCTGAAATAGTTATTATATACACCACATAAAGGAAATTTGGTGCATGATACAAATTGTCTCAAGGATAGGAATTTGAGACAGAAAAACCCTTACCTCTTATCCAAAATTACATGAACATAATTTAACCTAATATATCATAAACATATATATCATAATAAATTAATTAATAACCTTTATAATATCCATTTTTATATATACTCTTCATAATAGTCATTTTCTACATTAATTCTTTTGATTTTCCACATTTGTGTTTATAGTTTTCGTCATTTTTACAAGTTTCATAACAATGGTGTTTGTATTCATTATTAATAAAAATTGTATTATTAATATTTCATTAAAATTAATTTTATAGATGATTTTTATTAATTTATAATGTTTCAAATCCCTTTCATGGGTGTTTTAAAAATTATCCTTGAAGATGAAGTCGATAATAAGCATGTTTTTTTTATTTTTGACCAACGAAGGGTGTTTCCTAAATTGATGAATTAGATATTGTTATAATATATAAAGAACCAAAAAAAATTAATTAAACATTAATATCATATTATACCATTAATTATTTTCTCATAGTCATTCATTTTATAAATTTAATGTATTTCTCAAGTAGGTGGTTATTCTGACCCAAACATTAACATGTATTGTTTTAATTAATGACATTGAGGTGTTTTTGTTGTAATATCTTTATAAAAATAGTATAATGGTATTATTTAATGTTTATTAGTTTTATTTATTATATTTATAAGTAATTATAAGAGGAAATAATGGATATAAAAACATTACATAATTTGAATAAAATATTTTCCTCTTAGAATGCTTATTTTAAATAATTAAACTAACGATGATATTTTTTTGGTAATATCAATAATATGTTCTTAAAATTTCACAAAATAATGATAATGATATGATAAATATAATATTTATCCTCTAACACCATTCTTATATTAAACCTTTCAAGGTTTTTATGGAAAACAAAACATGATACGTCATGGAGGCAATAGTCCTCATGACACACGAACAATGATTTTGTTTTTCTTAATTGATGGGGTATATGAATAAATAATGATAATAACATAAATATAGTAACATTAAATTATATAAATTAAAATAATATCATTATATTAGTGTTTTTAGATTAAATTTTAAAGAATATAATTAAGAATAAATCTAAGTAGTTCATAATACCTAGTCGGGGACTTGATTTTTATTTGGAAGTCTCCTTGAATTTAATGAGATTTGGATAATTAAGAGTTACCAAGTTTTTATTTTAATGGTATAGGATTATAGTTATATAAAATTTTCATATTTTCACGGATAAATTTGAAGGGTATTTGTTTCTTTAAGTGGTGAAGATATTCCCCTTTTATAAGTGAAGAGAAGGGTAGTTTTGGGAACACCTTTGCATTTTTCAATAATACCATGGAATTATTCAAGGTTAATTGGATAAAAAATGGAACAATTTTTAAGTTAAACATGTATTTGTTGATAAAAATATCAGCCATTAAATTTAAGGAACGTTTTTAAATGTGTAATCGTTTTTACAGTAGGTTAAGCTCAATTTAACCCTTTTACTTTAATCTTGGTAATTAATTTCTAATATTAGCAATTAATTTTAATTAAAAGGACTAATTTTTAACATTTTACCTAATTTTATACTTATAATTTCATATTTGAAAATAATTTTATCAAATAAAATTTATTAGGGTGTGAAACATTAATTTTAATATAAATATGTTTAATCGTGTAAAACTCATTTCTAGATAAATAATGTTTTTAAGATTAAAATTTATATATATTGAAAAAAAATTGGTTAAAATTTTTAAAAACCTAAATTAATATATTATAAAATAAATAAATTTAATTTCTATTTTAATAAAATATTAAAAATATCCTCTGGAAAATAGTTGATTCAATGAAAGGACCAAAAAACGGTTTTTATATTAGAGTAACAGTTTAATCAGTTCTAAAAATGTTTTACATAGGTTCCTAAGTTATAATACTATTGTAAAATGTATAATTTTATTCCTTAAATTCATATTGTATTACTTAAATGGTTTTATCAACTTCTAGCTCATTCTTATATAAGGATAAATTCATAATAACTACAAGTTTTATGAAAATGGAAATTTTCAATTAAAAAAAATCATAAAATGATCAAAAATTCATACTAAACTAATTTGGATGTTATTAATTCAAAAAATTAATTATTTTTTCAATTTTAAATTAAAATATTTATGTTTTAAATAAATTATTATATAAAGGTGCTTTAAAGGGTGCATTTTTACAATAGCTCATGATATGGTATTTACCTATTACATTAGAGTCTCAGGTGTTACAATTTAGATGTTGATTCATGAAAAATAATTTCTAATAAATTAAATAATTTTGAGACAAAGATGAAAATGGTAGATAAACTATAAAAATGTTTTTATAAAATATTTATAACATTTTCATAGAATAATAAGTTACAGGTCACATTCAAAATATTTTTTTATAAATGGTGATGGGAAATTTTTAGAAAACATTTAATTTTAAAAATAATCATCAATAATTGATCCTTAAAAAGAAAACATAAATGGTATCTTGATTAAGTTTAGAGTGTAATATAATTCCAATGATCATGAAAGGAAAACCATTTTAATATTTTAAAATACCTTTATTGAAACCCACATCATAAAAAAGGGATAACATAAATTCCATTTAAAAATAAGAAAAAGGAAATGTAAAGGTCACATAAGATAACACAAAATTGATTTTAAACATATAAATAAGAAAATTGGAGGGGAAGGACAATATGTAAATGGATGAGAAGCCATTGTTAAAGATAATGGTAATTATTCTTAAAAATTCATACTTTTATGGGGAAAAATTCATCAAGGTGGAATATTTGAATCCAAAGTTTCATTTTCCCTAGATACAAATATAAATTCAATATAAATATTCAGGTGGAAGAAACCATGCATATAAGTAATAATTTCAAGTTGAAACATTACAAATCAAATAAAGACGGTTTGGGTTAACAAAAACCCTTACATCATCATTATATTTCAAATTGAAAACCCATGAATGGTAAAACATGATATGGATTTGTAAATAAATTATATATAATAAAAAATTATGATAAAATAAATATATTTCTAGTATATAAACCACAAAAATAAAACTAGTTATGAATATAAATCATATATTAATGAAGAAAATTTAAGTTTCAAAAACCTTTATGGTAATGCTAATTTGAGAATAAAAATAACATAACAGGGTTACCAAGAAATGGACATGAAAATATCAGGAAATTAAAGATATTAATTATACCTTAAGATAATATTATAGTGCATACAATATATAAACTAAATGATGTTTCACAATATCAAACATGTCTCTTAGAATTGAAAATAGAGACAAATAACCTTTTCCTTTAATACCTCTTAACTGAGAGTTCTCTAACATCCAATATAACAAAAGTAACTATATTAATTCTCAATTTCAGAAAATTATTAATACCTATAACCTTTTATAAACTTAATTTATAATCATTTATTATAAATACATTTGTTAGTTGTATTTTATTTCCATCATAAGATGTCATTATCTTTTCATGTTTTTTTAGTGTTAGTTTCATAATGGTGGTGTCATTTATTATTTATAAATTCAAAGTTCATAATTTTAAGATCATTATATGTACTAAAATAGATGATTTAAGTATTTATGATGTTCTAATTTGATTTCTTAAGTTTTTTTATTATGATTTGTGATGATGAAGTTGGTGATGAGAATGTTTTAGTAATTTCTTAACGATTAAATAGTGGAATTAATAATAAGTTAAATATAAATATATTATTTAAAAAATATAAAAAACATTATTTTCTCACTAAAATACAATAAACAAAGTTTTTATGTTTCTATATTCATCCATGATAAAACAGTATAGCATTGTTCAACTAGGTGGTTAAACCGACCGAAATAAGGACTAGTTATAATATATGAGTGATTATGGTTAAAAACTGATTATTTTGGAATAATATAATTATTATAGTAGTAAATGATATTACTTATATAGTTTTAAGGTTTTTAATCATATTTTAAGATATTTTGATAAAGAAAAAAATACTAGATGAATAACAAAATATGCCACTTTTGTGGAGGCGGTAGTTCAAACATATACACGGGTGACACATTAGTTTATATAGAACATAAAGGATGTAGGTATTAGTGTACAATTTAAGAATATTTATAATGTTTTAATTATCATTTTTTCATTAAATACCCCCATTTGACCTGACCTTCTAAGATTGTTATGAAAAACGGATCACATCTCTTATGGAGGTGATAGTTAACATGTAACACAGGGAACATTTTCATTTTTTAGATATTTGGGATGAGAGTAGAAAATGAATATTAAATTAGCATCATAAAATTTAATTATATAATTAATATTTATTCTATAATAATTTATTGGATATATTAGGCTTTATATGGTAGAAGAAGAAAATAAATTAGATATCTTAGTGGAGAACATTACTCCTCCCTTTGGATGTTCTCCCTTGGGTAACACCTTAAGGCTCTTTAGCTTAGACATTTGGTAGTACCAAGGAATATAGGAAGTGTATATAGAGTTTAAGAGGCAAAAGGTTTATTTTTTGGTGGAGATAAATCTGAGAAATGTTTATATAAATGTGGGGTAATTTATCACCTTTTATATGTGAAGAAAATGAAATTTTTATAAATACTAATTAATTTTTCAATGATGGTAGGACACCATTCTAGGATCAATGGATCAAAAGTTAGAGATATTGAATTCTAGTGAGATAAGGTTGATAATTTCTTTAAAATTAATTTTTAAAAATGTTTTAAACATTTTTCAATTATTTTACAAGTATATGTTTACACTTTACCATTTTGGTTTTTAACTTAGTTACTAGTTTTTAGCCAAGTAATTTATATTTTATTAAAAATATTATTTAACTCCTCTTACAAAATTTTTATTTTCTAAAAATAAATTTATTCTCAATTTAATATAATTTAATTTCTAAATAATATAAAATTATCATATAAATTAAAACATTTATTACATGAAAAAAACATTTTTTACAAAACTATTGTTTTCACAATTAAGTGTTCTTAATATTATAAAATACTAATTACCAATTAAATGAGTGATAACATAATTTTATATATTTGTAAAAATATTATCAAATTAATTGTCTAAAATATATCATTTTAATTTATTATATAAATATTACATAACAGTAATAAAATAATTCTTTGAAAATAATCCCTTCAGAATTATCATCGTTATTAACTTTAATCTTATTAATCATAATTTTATGAAAACAAATGAAATTAACCTTATTATATAATATGAACATTGTAATATAAAATATGAAATGAATTTTTTTTATTTAATTTATATTAGTGGTGAAAACTATTTTTTTCAATGTAAGAAAATTAAAACAATTTTTAGAGTAACATAGCACTTATGTTTCAAAATACATAAACATGGGTTTTATAAATTCAACTAGTATTTTTAAATGAATAATTTTACTCCTTGTAACATCTCGTCCTAAGATCCAATAAAAAGGTGCCCCAAAATGATCATTCACATAGCCTCAAGTGTGCATCCTCATACACCAGAGGCTACTGACTAGTTTAGAGGGTACAATGATGGTACGATGGGGGAGAAAATACCCTAATGATCCAAGGAACACAGTGATACATAATAAATAAATCATCAACGGAAGTAGGATAAAGAAAAAAAGAGAAAATAAATCATCTTAATAATAATAAACAACCAAACCCATAAATACTATCATATATAGAATTATTCCAGGTCAATATCAAAAGGTAAATAGGAATACATGTTAATTGGAATACAATACATGCATAACTAAAATAATTAAAGCCTAAAGTCTATCTCCATGATCATCCTAAGCACCAGCTTGTTCATGTGCACAAAATCTCTCATATCCAAGTGTACAACACATGCCAAATCCAAAATCTCAATCCTAAAACCATGAGTTCTATCTAGGTACCAAACAGAATCCCAAATAGGGTGTGAGATAAACTCTGTAGGCCACCACCAATAGTTTTTAATGCAATTTAGTTCATGAATATAAAATACAGTAGTGTGCAGGTATAAACAAATAAGGATGTAAATCAATAAATATAATCATGTTGGGTTTAAGTTCCTCAAAGGAAACTTGACCGATAATACATGCTTCGGTCTATGATAAAATTTCTCTGAACATTCAATCATGTATATATGTTCATATATGATAGTTATATATGTTGAGATATACATGCATTAGAAAGCACCTAAGTTCTGAGACCTATGCATCCATATATGATCATAATAATAATAATAATAGTCTCATTATTTAAATATTGGTACAATCCCAAGCATCTGAACATGGGATACATAGAGACATACCCAAAAATCCCAAACAATAATGTAAAACATCATGTCCAAAATCCAAGTCACAGGTGTGAAACCTCATGTCCAAAAACCCAAAATTATGGGAAATGTCATATCCAACAATCTCAAACAAGGGGGTTTGAATCATCATGTTCAAAAATTCTAACCAAGGCCTCTCAGTAATAATCCTGAATAAGGTGATCTTGTTTGACCTATGAGCTAATAACTCAGGCATTCTGTAAATAAAAACTTGATACCACTTAAGGCATAGTGCTTCATATCTATCCTATAATCCCATACAAGCTATTCCTACTTGGGAATACAATATTCTATCAAAGAGTAAAAATTAATTTTGTCCTTTTTAGTCACATTATTTGTAAAGGATATCCCATGAATAAAATAAAGAATGATAAGGGGTCAGGTCAAGTATCCATAACAGTTGGTCCCAAACATGCTAAAATGTATATCATAGGACATGATAATTATCTATTCCATTTTTCCATTACATATAAGTAATAAATAATTTAATGTTAGTAAACATTCCATATCATAATTAATGTATACAATTATATCCACTTCAATTATAAGTAATTAAGAATTACATGGAAGATCCATGACAATTATAATTTTAAATAACTCTATTTAGTTCCCCCATTTAATTAAATAATCTATCACACCTCTTATATGGTTTTATTAAAAAAAATTGGCATGGTTTCATATAGGATCATTTAACTCAATTTAAACATGTATTATATTAGTTCTAATCCAACAAACCTAAAAGTTTATTAAATAATAGTAATATCATTGTAATGATGATGATGATAGTTAATTTTTTATTCGAAAAGAAAAGGTCAATTAAGAAAAGATCCCCTCAAGGGGGTCAGAAATAGTGGAGCCCAAGAGCATCCCCCAGCACAATAGAGGCACATTCAGGAGGGAGGGAGAGAAGAGAGTCATAAATGATGAGGGTCACGTCCTGCCTACCCAAGCGAGCAAGGGAGTCCACCGCAATGTTATCCTCCCTACAGCTGTGATAAATAAGCTTCCCATTTGAGGATTCGATCTTGAACCTTCTGATGAGGTAAGTGAGCTCCCAAGGAACCCCACTGGTCCCTTTCATAATCTTCGCAATGGTTTCTAAGTCCATCTCAATTTCGGATGTTGTAAACTTCCCTCTTCAATACACCGACAGACCCGAAGCCAGTGCATGGACCTCCGCACTCAGGGAATTTCCTAGCCCATAAAAGTCACTAAAGGCGATGAAAACCGAGCATGATGAATCTCACATCACTCCTCCCCCTCTCATGATTCCCCCCATGCAGGAACCATCAATGTTGAGTTTGAATCCCATAACCGGTGGGCGCCATTTAACCGAAAAAAGGGAGATTTAATTTTATAGATTAATCATAGGTCATGGGAATATAATAAACACACCCAAATGGGTGGTTTGAGTTAAATTGAAGAACCTAAAATTGTGAAATTAAATACACAATAGCTATTTAATTTACGGAATTAGGTTTGATGTAATTAATTTCAAATTTAAAGGGTGATGCATGGAAAATATGATGTGTGGAAAAACAAAATATTTTATGAAATGAGGAAACCATAAGGGAATATCCAAAGACCACCTAACTCATGATTATGATGCTTCACTCATCCATTATTTGGATTTTATTTGATCCAAATTGAGAAAAAATGGAATATTAGAAAAAATCCCTAAAAATAGGTTGTATTGACTCACATTGGAATAAAATTAAATAAAAAAAGATAAAATAAGAAAGGATGAATGAAGAATAAGATACTAATTGATTGTGATCAAACATGATGGGTGGTACTAGATTTTAAGTTCAGATGAGGAAGAACCACTGAATCCTAGGAGAGGATGAAGAGCTCCATGCGTGGGAGGGAGCTACTATTTAATAAAAAGGTTAATTTCACCACTTTTAATTAGATTAATAGTTTGGATACATTTTTATCAAAACCATACGCCAACCATGAACCAAATATACTTAATTTGGAACACCCCTCACACGGCTAGGCGTACGATTTGTCTAAATGTGCACAACCCATGCGGTTTGGATCCGAAATAGCCTGCACTATTTTTCATGATTGTGTATCCTTGAGTGAATGGTTTTAGAAACTATGTAACACCCCTATATGGAAACATGGTCCGGTTTCATAGTTTTCACTAACTATGTAAAAACTGTGTTCCCCCTTTACCCTTACCAAAAAACAATGTTTTTGAATCCCAGAGCTCCTAATACTCCACCGAACACCTGAGTGACATCTAGGGCCTTAAAACCCATCTAAAAACAACACTTTTATGTGTTAAAATGATCTTAATCTCATTACTAAACTAAAATTATTATTCAAAAAATCAACCAAGTTAAATAAATTCAATCTTCATTAGAAACTCCATCCATTTAAAAACACAAGATCTTACAATCACCCCACCTCAATACTTATCATCCATGAGAATCCTTTGGGAATACAGAAACATCACATGACCTAATTGGGTCATAAAAATTACCCTAGAATTCTAGAATTCCATTTTAAACTCCCACCGCGCCTGAAATCATTACTTCTAATATATATTACATAAGACATTGAGACTCAATTCAATGTGTGAATTGAAAACTGAAACATCATGATGATGCTCACCCTAGCCTATCTAACCTGAGCCATGATTATTTTATTCTCACGTTCACTAACTATCCCATGGAAATCCCCATCATAGTTTCTATATTGAATAGCTAATTCTATTTCATGGTTCTCCCACTATCAAAATTGACTACTTAAGTGCACCCTTAGAATTATAATGACATACTTTATCACATTTCTGAACTTGATCGAATGGTTGATCCCCAATCAAACTCCTTAATCGTGGTTGATCCATGAAAATCCTCGTCTGACCTTTTCACTGCACTTTCCTAATCTAATGACATCCTTGAAGTGGTTCCTCCCTAAACGCATTCAAGCAAGTAAGAGAAAATAAATTTGATCCACTATCGGACGTCTATATTCAAAAATTCTTTGCTTTCAAATAGATGCATCCAAAACCCTATCCTAATGCCTCTAATCCAAGTAAAACAAAGATATTTATTTTATCATGCTCACTTAATCTTATTAATAGATTATAGTAAAATCTATGACCAAAGTTACTATTTTATGTCATCATTCCACAACAAAAACATAGGTATATACCCGATAAATAACCATTAGACGGTCACACACTGAACATATCAACCAAGACCATCTATAGTTATGGGGTAACCTTGGATTAAACTACTATAGTCCAAGGGGATTATCATAGGTAGTTCATTCCTAGGATTTTACAAGTGATACCTTAGTATATAGTCGAGATATCCACTTATCAAAAACACTGACTGAGACCAACAACAGTATCTCTCCAAGAGATCTAGTCAAATAATTGACTAGTGTCCATGAGTCAATCCAAGGCCTTCCTCAATGGTAATCCTAGTATCAATTAGGATAGCCCACCCCTATATGATTATCCACACTCCCATAGTACAACTCTGAAATATTTTATTTATCAAGACAACAAGGGGTTTAATTTATTTCTTTATCTTGGAATATAACTAACACTCTCTCAGTGTACCCTAGACAATGTCAATATAAGGGGCATAATCATCACTAAGCCATGGGAACACTAAGAGGATATTAATTATTACCTGTAATACCTAAAACTCTCATTTCATGTCCAATATGATGTTCATATCATGGTTTCTAACAAACCATATCCAACTGCACATAAGAAAGAATAGTCAAAGAACCTCTGGCTGACTTCCTTTTAAGAGCTTAGCTGCACCTACTGATGTGTCATCTGACCATTCACATCCTATATGGTTTTCTACTAAAATAGTATACACCATTTTTCACAGTTGTGTGGCCTTGGTTTCATGGTTTTACAAACCATGTTACACCGCTATAGGTCCACATGGTTTGGGTGCATGGTTTTCACTAACTGTGTGCAAACCGTGTGCCCCCTTTACCCTTACCAAAAAATGGGTTTTCAAAACCCAATGCTCCCAAAACATCACTTAACATCCAAGTCACCACTCGAGAATTAAACCCCATTTAAAAAAATACATTTAAGTGTTATAATTCTTGAAATTTCATTCTAAAGCTCAAATTATGATATGTACCATCCACCAAATGAAAAAAATCAAACTCCATTGGAAATTAAATCTGTTTTAAAACATGTGATCATACACCCCTTAAATAAATATTTATTTTTTAATAAAAAAATTATATTTTTCTAATTAATAATTTATTTATGATAAAGTTATAAACATTAATATAGTAGTAAAAATTTTATTTTTTTTCTATTCACCTAAAATCACTTATTTTAGAAAAACTCTAAAAATACATCATAAGATAATATTGAAAATTTAAATCCAAAAATGAATTTAATTTGGTTAAATTATAATTCTAAAATAAGAGGATTTAAATTTTAATAAAAACATATATTTATAATGAAAATTTTTTTCATATGGAAAATTAGTTTTTAACATTTGAATAGATCTTATTATTATTTCTTATGAATTACCAATTAGATTAGTTCTAATATATTATTTATATCAATAATATATTTTATCCATAATATATATAGTAATTTAAAATAAAATTTATAAAAATACAATTTTATACAAATACATTTTAACATAAAATGGTCTTATTGGAAACTTAGCTATATTCATTGAATTTAATCAATGCATTAGAATTAAAAATAAACTTTCTTTTTAAAATTGAAACTGTGAAAAGATTAAGTTAGATGGGATATGTAAATAATTTATTACATTGATGGTTACTTGTTTATATCATCTTAATTTCTACTTACATAACCCTCTAGGATAATAATGTAATAACTAAGAATAAGATAATATTTAGTGTTAGTCATATGTGGTGATTCCTATAGAATATATCTCACGGAAATTTCCATGAGATTAAATATCTCTCACATTTTATTTCTCTCATACCATAATTTTTCATGTTCATATTAGGATTTGTGTCAGGAAAATCCTAGTGAAGCTACCTCCTTCCCATGTTTATTTAAATGAGCCTCATAAGGAATAATACTATTACCTTATTCCATTTATTACATTTTTTCTTCATATAATTTCATAATATGGTTACATCCTTTTACACCCCCTAATTTTATGGATATATTATAATAGTCAAAATTAATGATTTTATATTAAAGTATCATGATTTTGGTTTACTTCAATTTTTTGTGTGGATAAATCTATCTTAAATATTATATTTAATTAAAGGAAAAATATGTGGTAAAATATTGGCTCATTACATTCTCCCCCTTAAATAAATTGAAACCTCACAATTTTATGTATTACCTAATGATAAAAATAGTTATGGATTTCCATGAATCGTGATTTAATATCTACTAAGGTTGTATCCTCATTATATTCGATAATACTAGTAAACTCGTATTTTCCACAAAAAAATTAATATCAATAATATTGAGATTATATCCAACTATATGAGAAAAAATTAAATTTTTATTTGGTATCATAACCCATATTATATAATTTCCTTCTAAAGGGTGTTTATAATAATCCTATCATTGATATAAATTTGTAGGGTGGTATGAAATGTGATTGAATTACACCAAATATTTTTTATTCTAAGATAGAAGCATTCCATTTCAAAAATCAAATTAAATTTATCTAAAGTAATAATATTATCATTTTCTTAATAACTTCCCATAAACATAAAATTTTGATACAATGATCATAACTCTGGAAGTTTTTATTACTTATTCAACATATTTTCATCGAACTGATGATTTAATGATCATATAAAACATTTTAGGTAAAATAGAGTGGGTTGATCTATATGTAATTAAAACACTCGTAGTTATTAAGTGGATGATCAGTGTTCCTTACTCCAAATCATTTTCAAAACCCACTCAAGTAGTTTTGGTTGTATAGTCTTACCCATATTCCCTTGGTTTTAGAAATATTTTATTCATTCTATCCTTATTATATCTTGGATTAGGTCATTAAATAAGTCAATGAAAAATATTCCACATTTTAGAAATAAAACTACAATTTTTATAGTAGTATGAAAATTATTTCATTTCATTGTTTTGATTGAACTCTTACATTTACCTCTGAAATTTATTACATTATTCATTCCTTTAATATAGATAAAAAATCTTCTAGTTCTATTTATCCATTCCCTTAAGTGCCTCTTCCGACATTTTTAAAAAAAATGGAATTGAATCTTATTTTCCTTTTCATATTCATCACCTAAGCTTCCATGAGACTCTATCCTTGTTTTATTAGTTTTTTTTTGGAATTCAACTATATTTTCACAATTAATCATAATTTTTATTGGATAATTTGATATAATGACAATATTTCTCACTTCATCTCTAATTAAATTAGGTTTATTAATGGGAAAGTCTCTGAATTTTCCATGAAATCCATTTTTAACTTGGTTCCTTTGGTATCAAACCATAACTAAACCCAAAAGGGGTTAATTTAAGTGATGAATAGTTAACATCAAAAGAGGATTATCTTAATTAATCTTATGAGAAAAACTTAACCTCAAAATGTATTACCATTTAAATCCATAACATGAGCTTTATGTTCAACCTAAAAAACTCTTGGTTCAATATAGGTTTATTTATATTATGTTCTCTCATACGGCTTAATATAATTCATTAACATAAAAAATCCTTCATCAAGGATCCAAAATAGAAAGTTCTTAACCAAAGAATATCCTTTAAAGGAGTCAATCAAGGTGTATAGTCTTAAAATAACTCATCATACATCATGTAATGATTTTTTTACACTAAATAATCCTATTTTATGGTGATTATACCTAGGTGAATCTTCCCCATATCCTTGTCTACTTTCCAGTATCCAGATAAAGATGTAATTTCTAGGAAAACCACATACTCAAAATTTCACCAAAATTTCAAGATGTTATCTTACACCTATACTTATATCGAATAATTATACCAAGGTTTTTCACTAATTTTATCTTATCCTAATCCCCAAAAAATATATTATGCCAAAAAAATAAATAATCTTTAATGATACAAACTGAGGAACCACAGATCCATACTCCCTAGTCCAGGGCTAAATGTGCTTTCTTTAAACATTTTTTATATAAATTGATATGAACTTATCTAAAAAATAATTATTTTATATAAATTCCATAATTTAAACATCATATATCACAATAAACACATAATTTAAATAATAAATAGTTTAGTTTCTTTCCATATTATCTACATAATCAACTTATTTTATGAAACCTGGGAATATTTCTCCATAATTAAGACACACCAGACTCCATTAAAGACATATCAAATTTTATATTCATCATCACAACCTAAGTAACGGAAACATAAAAAATGAGGGATCTCAAACTCTTAATAATGGAAAATATATCAATATGTCATCAAGGGTAAGATCAAAATCATATGAGAAAACATGAGTAGGGGTGAAATATCTTACTAAAAATAACATGAAATAATAAGAGTTCTCCATAAGTCAAGATATATGGAAATTTAATGTCAAATGAAAAATCACATAAGATATAAAAATATTGTGTAATAATTAGATAATAAACCTGATTCATGGAACATAATCACAATAATATAGAATGTAAGTGTACCAATCCCTTAAAACATAACATAATAAAGAACGTTGGCACATACATATGCATATAAAAATTATTAAATTGTAAAAAACAAATTCCTTACTTCAAGTTGTGAACAAAAAAAATTATCATACATTTGGTTGTAAACAAAAAAAATTCATTCTTTATGTTTTGAAAAATTATAAATTCTACAATTTCCGTTGTGGAAAAAAAATTTCCACTCTTTTGGTTGTGAATGAACAAAATTCCTATGATTAATATCCTTATCTCATAAGGTATAAATCCATAAAAAATTCATTTTAGGGTGATATAGGTACCCATACATCAATATCCCATAGATTTTTGTTCCAATTGAAAGCAATCATTCATCATGTTATAAAGTACCCATGTAAGGAAAATGGGTTTCATAATATTTCGTGATTTTATCACCAAAATTGACATCATGAATGTAAATGAGTAATACCCAAAATTCAATAACACTAAAAGAAATTTTAAAAAGAAAATTTCTAAGTAGAATCATGAAAACATATTTCTATGTAATTAAATATTTTAGAGATAAAGATTAATATGGTCGAGAAACCATATGAGTTTTTATAAAATGTTATCAACATTTTCATAAAAGAAAATTCTAAAAGTAACTTTAAAATGAATTTTATTTGAAAAGCTGATATAAATTTTTTAAAAAGAAATTACTTCTAAAAATAATCCTTAATAATGGATACTTGAAAATAAATCATAAATTTTGTCCAAAATAAATGTATATTAGAATATAAATCAAATTATTATTGAAGGAAAACAATTTTAATATTTTAAAATACCATTATTGAAACCAACATAATAAAAAACGATTAAAAAACTTCCTTTAAAAGATAGGAAATGGAAAATTTTATGGTGATATGAGGCTAAACATAATTATTTTTCAACATATAATGGATAATATTTTTAGGAAATTAAAATATGTACAATAAAGATAAATAATCATTAAAGGGAATGAGAATTATTTTTAACAAAATCATATTTTACAGGGAAGAAATTCATAAAGTAGGGAGATTTGATTCAAAATTTAAATTTTACCTACATGGAAAGATAAAGTTTAATATAAAATATTATGGGGTCAAAATCCAATAATAGTAGTAAGAATTTCAAGATAAAACTTTATAACTAAAAGAAAGTGGGTTTGGGTTAACAAAAAACCTTTCATCGTTATTATAATTCAAATTTAGAACCCGTAAAGGGTAAAACCTAAGATGTATTTTTAAATCCTCCATATTTTATGAAAATAATATAATAAAATAAATCCATGTAAAATATATACACTATAACATTGAAACAAGTGGTTTATAGGAATCATATCTCAATTAAGAAAAATTAAGATGAAAAAACCCTTATAATAATGGTAACATAAGAATCAAAATAACATAAGAGTGTTACTATGAAATAGAAATTAAAATATCATGAAGTGGAAGATATTAATTATATTTCAAGTAAATAGGTTATTAAATGAACTATATATAAGAAATTATAGTGTGCAATATCAAACATGTCACATAGAATTGAAAATAGTGACAAATAACCCTTACCAGTAATCCCTCTGATATGAGAGTGATATAACATAATGTATAAAAAAATAACTATCTTAATAACCTATTTAATAATCAATTTCATTCATATTACATTTCATAATCTTAATTTATAACCATTTATTACAAATAAATTTGTTAGTTGTATTTTTTTTAATTCACCAAATATTATTATCTTTAGTTTTTTGTTTAGGATTAGTTTTTTAATGGTTATGTTGATACTTATTTAAAAATTAATTTTTAATCATTTGTAGAACATTATAGTTACTAAAATATATGTTTTATAATGATTTATATGGTTCTTATTTCATTTTTTTAAGTATTTTGTTCATGATTCAGGATGGTGAAGTCATTGGAGAGTTTTCTTCTGTAATTTTTTTAAAAAAAAATATTGGTAATAATAATATTATAAATATTAATATAATATATATAGTGTTAGTTCTGAGATGATAATAATTATAATAATATTCAAGAATTTTTTTTCAATAGAATTTAAAAGTAATTGAATCAACTCACTTTTTTCATGAAAATTAGACAGACCATCATATTCATGAAATTAGACTCACAATGATTGAAAAGATCTGGTAGATTGAGGAAAATACTACTGGAAGAAAAGGATTAATAGAATCAACCTGATTCTAGAATGATAGGTATGATCATAATGAGGATTACGGTTGTATTCATCATGTATATGATATAAATCTTATGACAATTTGTAGATCTTGGAGTTATCATAAATCATAAGTATTCTGCAAAATAAGTGATGAAATCTTGATGAAATAAAGGGTAATAAAAGAAATTTTCAATGATGTTCAGGTCAATTTTATTCTAGATGAATATGAAATAAGGATGTTGATGGAAGATATGGAAGTTACAATACTTTCTTTGGTAAGATGGACAATACTAAATTTGATCATAAACGTATTCAATTTCATGAAGGAAGTCATGATACATGTTGAAAGAATGGAGAAGATAAAAGTTAGTAAAGCAAAATATTTTTGGTCATAAGATCATTGTAATGATATTACCGAATTAAGATTTGTTTAAAGGATAATAAGGATGATCCTATCCAAGTTACTAGTTTTCAGTCAAACCAGAAGCAAATTTTTTTAAATCCATGGAGAAATAAGTTGATTAGAATTATATTTAGAAGGGAAATAAGTTGTTGAAGTTGAATCTATTGATATCGGTCGATCAGACTCGGTATACCATCATAATAATCAAAGGAAGATTTATTTTTGTTGGAATTTGTTGGGACCAGTGAAGAAGAAAAGAATTTGAAGATATTGGAGCTGATTCAAAAAAAATGTCAGAGATTTGTCAAAAATGTAGTCGACCACTTTCAATAGGTTGAATTACTTTGTGGGTCAAGAGAAAAGGAATTATTTATTTTACATTTGTCTTCATTGTAATTAGATAGATTGTAAAGACAATAAAAATGGAGAAACTCAATCAAAATGAGGTTTTTTTAGAATTTTAAAGTTGTCTATTTCTTTATACATTCAATTATTACAGAGCATCATAATGAAGAAATCGGATTGGGAAATCGAAGTGAAGAATCAAAATTAAACTGATGTTTGTGAAGAAATTCTGAAGCAGAGATGAAGTTGTCTAAGTATTTGAGAAGGTTTGAGAAGAAAATATAAGAGTTTAGAAGCATTGAAGAAGTCAAGATGTATTCTAAATTCAATGGAACATGAAAATTTGGAAAATTTTGTCGATTAGGAAATAATTTCAGAATCCCACCCAAACCACATTTGGGGTGAGTATAAAAGGTAAAATACTTATTACTTTCTAACAAATGTATTGTTTAAAAAATTTAGAGAGATAAGGTGGAGCACTGAATAAATTATAGAGAAAAAAATTGGTTTTAAAATTTTATTTATTGAATAATTTATGAAAGATATAAGTTATAGGATAAGTAAAAATATTGAAATGTTTTAGTTGATCATCATATTCATCTAATTATCATATTTAGATTTTCATCGTATTGAGAAATCATGCTGGGAAAATCATATTGGTATTTATGGATTCAAGAAGAATATGTTTAGAATTATCTCAATCTTATTCTAACAGAGTTATATATACTTTTCGTATTGAACATTCAGACTAGGGGAATCATACTAGGAATTAAACTTAGTTTTATAACAAATTAAATAAAAGTTCTTACCAGCTTTTAGGTAAGAAAGTGAAGAATTTTTTTGAAATATTATATTTGTGAAAGTTGACGAATAAGCACCGTAACATGTTTTTTTACAAAAATTTGTATTACATCATTTTTTCCAGAATGAAAAAATGAACTATTGAATTGTTTACATAGTGAAACATGAGTGTAAGTTCATATTCTATTCTTTATATTCCACTCAAAAGGAGTATTTTTTAGTGTATTGTGTGGTATTGGATCATTTTTGAACCATACCAAGGATGTAGATATTATTATTGAATAGTGAACCATATAAATAATTGTGTTCTTGTGGATATAGGTTTTAATTGTTTCATTAGGGAAATAAATATTTTATAGAAGGTGAAGGTCATTTCATAATAAAGGAAACGTAAAATAAAAATATATCAGTGATTCAACCCCTCCCTATCTCAGTGATACAACAATCCTGACAGGGAACTTTCAAATGGTATCAGAACTTAAGGTTCCCTTAATTTTTTCTTTATTGAAGTTTTAAAGAAAAGTTGATAGAGAATGTAATTTTTGTGAATAATAAAGGTATTTTAGTTTTTTGATGGTAAGAATTATCATGTGTGGAAAGATAAAAGTGGGACTTCTCTTATTCCTATTGGGTATGATCTTCATGGAGATAAAATAGATGTTTTCCCTCCTATTGATGATAAAGTACCTCTAACATCTATTGATAAGAAAAATCTAGAGGATGATGGAAGGTTCAAGAATGATATACTATCATCGCTTTAAAAAAGTGAATTGTTAAGAGTGAAAGGTGTTTCCACTTCAATTGGGGTGGTAGCCGAGTGGTTAACAATCCTGAACCCCATGATCAAATCTAGTTGAGGAAGATTTCTAGGGTACTGTAGAAATACTATAGAAGGTATTGTAGCAGTATTGTAGTAGTTGGAACTGTTCGTCTATTTGGGACTTCGAGCCATTAGTTTGGGCATGTGGGCTATAGGGCCTTTGTGACACCTCAGGCCTTTGGTTCCTGGGCTTTTAGGCCATGTTGACTATAAATAATCCTAGGTAGACCACACAGAAAAGGTCCTAGAAGAGGATACAAATAATGTAGAATCTACCAGAGTAGAGCTAACTATATTGGAAGAGAGAGAGGGTATATAAATATCCATTGGTACTAGGAACCATGTAGTTATGCACGAGGAAATGCTAATCAATCATAAATATGAGTTGGGGAGATAGGTTACTTAAATGATGTAGATGATGTGGAGGGGTAGTTCAAGTGTATTTTGGTTGGGCCTTTAGGTCATGTATTAGGCATTGTGCCTATGGACCTTCGGGTCATGTATGGGCCTCGTTCCTTGGGCCTAAAAGTCATATAAGGGTTCCCCGTCAACCCTTAAAAGGGAGACTATCCAAAAATAAAAAAAAATATAAGGACTTTGGGATTTCATAGTGAAAGGTTTTTTAATGTCCAAAGGTATATGGGACAATTTTAAAAACATATATGAAGGCGATACAAAAGTAAAGAAGGAAAAATTACAAATCTTGAGGATGAAGTATGAAGATTTGAAAATTGGTGAGTATGAAACTATTGGTGACTTCATTACCATGGTAAATGATATTTTTAGTATTCTTAAATTTCTTAGTGAAAATTTAGAGGATTCTATAGTTATTTAAAATATTTTAATAATTATTCCTAAAAAGATTAATGTCAAAGTTTTCTCATTGGAGGATAGAGATCCTGAAACATTTTTTATAGATTATTTTCATAGAACTCTCATTACTTATGAAATGAAAATTGATAAAGCTATGAAAATAAAAAAAAAATTGATAGATAAATTTATTTCAAGGCTACCAAAAAAGATAAGTCTAAAAAGATTATTATTGAAGAAGAAGCTGGTGATTCTGACTCTAAAAATGAGGTATGAAGAAATCATGATGAAATTTTATCCTTGTTTTCTAAAAATTTGAGAAGTTGTATAGGTAAATAAAAAGGAAAAATTCCCTTGAAATGTTTTGAATCTGTATATTTTGGACATTTTTTGGATAATTATCCTCGATAAAATAATACAGATAATGGTGATGAATAATAAAGAATGCCAAGAAGGTCGTGGAAGAAATAGGGTGACAAAATAAAATCTTATTTTATAAAGAAATATATAAAATTCTCCAAATCTAAAAGAATGAGTTTATTTTATAAAGATGAAGAAGAATAAGATAGTGAAGGTAAATCTAAAAATCCTTCAAATCATATTCGTGAGAATAATTTTATTACAACAGTGAATGATGACGAATTTGAAAGCATCGGTTCTGATGAAGAAGAAACACAACTTGAATTTCATTTGAAAGAATATGTAAGATCATGGATCTTCTTAAGGCATGTTTTTGTTTAAGTTTTGGTTTGTCCTTTTCTTTTTGGATAGATAAGTGTTTCACCATGTTCATGTGAATACATGAGTGTGTTCTAGGGGTTTGGGACACGAAAAAGGAAGAAAAGGGAGTTCCTGGGCATGTTGCGTGGTTTACGCACAGTTAGTCCAAACTGTGCAGGAACCGAGCAACCATGAACATATGATTATGCATGGTTGGCTCACAGTTAATAAAACTATGTAGAATCCCCAGTAACTATGTGAAGGGGTGTTTTCATACAGTGTCTCACACTGGGTTTGCACACTGTTTGAAAAACTGCGTGGGTAAACCGTGCGGTCCAGAAACTTTGAGAAAATTAAAAAAATGTCACCCAGGGATTTTAAAACCCCACTATGTTTCCTCCTCCATTTACCCCCTACAACCCTATTGATGAACTTTGATGACCCAAGATTTTAATATGTGGTTCTCCTTCAATTATTGGTCATTTTGAGCGATGTTGGTTGTGGATCGAAGCCTTGAGTAAGTATAACACTCCTCTTGCTTCTCTTTCTTGGATTAGGGCTTCTGGTTTCTCCCATCTTCTTCTAGAACCCTAAAACCATCTTTTTTTAGTCGAACCTAGGTTGGGGATTCATGGGATGCTTTAATTTGGATCTAAGTACATGATTAAGAGTGTGTTCATCTTTAGAATCGAGGTAGGTGGTCTACAAGTATTATCCTATTGTTTTATATTGGATTTGTGCATGGAAGGTTTTGTTCTTGTTTTCTACTTTTGGTTTCTTGGTTCCATTAGATTGTTTGATAAAAAGGGGTGTCTAGGTGACCAATTGAAACACTCACGATCCATGTGGGATGCATATAGGATGGATTGACCATTTAAGGGCCACCCATGGGGTGTGACGGCAAACCCGGACCTAGAGTGTGGTAGGGTTAAGTGAAGGGTTGCTGAATAATAATGTGAAATCCATGTAGAATATGTTTTATTGGTTGATTAAGTTATAAATTGAATGATGATAAATATTTATAGGGTGATAAAGGCATGAGTAGTTGATTGACATGACATGAAAATTGTAAATTGGGTTGAATGGGATTGTGTCAACTATTTAACGAAATTTGGTTAGAAATGCCAAAGAGGATTAATGAATATTTAATGGTGAACTTATAATTGGATGATGAAAGGGGAAATGGGTATCATGTTGATGGTATTTAATATTTAATTGATGAATATGTCGAATGAGTTAATACATAGGATATTGTGGTACACCTAATGGTTGAATGCAATGAGTGTTTGTGTTATGAGATATGGGAAATGTACTTGTAATGCATAAGTGGGTAATTCTTGTGAAATGATAAATGGTTTAAATGGGTAAATTCATGGTCATTGATGAATTTGGATATGGTATAGGGGTTGTTGAATAAACTTAAGGGGTTAAGGAATGGAAATGATAACTTCACTAAATGACTATGAATTGTAATTGGTAAATGTGTTAATGGGTTGTGGCATAGTATTAATTCCTATGTTATTTTTTATGCATTGTTATTTATGATTTTCAATGGAATTGGTTATGTTATGTTGTGTTGTGGTATGTTTTTGGTTATTTGATAAATAATCATGTGCACATGTCTTGGTAGAGTGGGGTATTGACTTGAGGTTCTACGCTCATGGGTCGAGTTAGACTGGGGATCTAAACTCCAACCCAAAATTCAGGGGTCAAGGAAGGAGATGGAGGCTCTATTCCCTTGACAGTTTCATTCCATTCGGACTAAGGCTTCAAGGTGAGGATAATGTGTTGATGTGATATGTGGATCCCTGGTGAGATAGGGACTTTTTTTTCCTATGCATTGTGATTGATTACCTTGGACCCATGTATAAAATATATTTATTTATAACCCATGAAAAATGTGATTAATATATCTTTTGTAAAAAAGATGGTATAAGAAATGGAATTGGGATAAATTTTAGTCATGAATTAAGTGAACATCGTTAACTAATGGAACTTGAACTATCCATTGTTTACTTGCCATTTATTTTTTACTTGCATGCACTATCTATTATACTGGATATTTTGTAGACACTATTGGTGGTGGCCTACAGAGTATTGTACTCACGCCCTACTTGGGCCATCATTGGGTACCTGAGTAGACTTCTCGGTTGCAAGTAAGAAAAAGGGATAATTCCTTCATCTAGGAGGTTGAGTTGGGCTCAAGATGTTTATAGATAAGGACCTGGACTTAGATTCGGGACCTGTTTTGAGTTTTGGCCATTTTTTTATTTTGGATTTCCTTTACATTTCACTACTAGTATGTCATGGAATTATTGTATTTCACTTTTGGTTGTACCCCATTTGGGAAAAATTTGGTCATTCATGTTTATTGGTAGTCCATATTGTTTCCGAAATTTATATTGTGTTCTATTGTGGTTTACTCTGGTAAAGATGGTGTAGTCTCCCCATGTAAGTTATTAGACCCTCTCCACTAGTGAGCAAACTTTGGCATATAGGGAGGCACGCTTGATATCATGTGATGACCCAGATCGGAGGACCAGTTTAGTGGCTTCTATGTTAGGGACATTACAAAGTGGTATCAGAGGAGTTATTTTCCCTTCTTACTATTTGGTGATGGTAGACAAGGAGATTAGAATGTGTCTGGCCTTGGTAATGAGCTCGTGCTTGGGATTAGATAACCTATATATGGGAGAAACCCCAAGTCACCCTGGGTGTGAATTATTTCTCTTGATGTATGTTGTTACATTTGAATGACATTTCACCATTAGGTGATGCACATGTTGTGTGATTTGACTAATTTATGATATTTTGCTCATGGGTGGAATGGAATGAGTTTGTGCATTCATGCATGATTTTAGGCACCTAAGGTTATAGGTGTCATTCATCATTATAGGAACACACATGGTATGGGTGTGCAGGGCATAGAGAGTAGAGTGCATTTTAATCCCTTGATAAATATGAATAAAATGATGCCTAATAATGGTAATTAAAGTGGATGAATGAAAATAATGAAATTGAATAGTTAAGGAATATTGTGTATAAATAAGTTTTGTGACCGGGATTAAACTTTTGGGGTGTGGTAATTAGTAATGGGTGATTCAGTGTCTACGAGAAAAAGGATTACATAATGATGGTAAAATTGTTAATGAACTTTTCCTTATGAAGGTGTAAATGAGTTAAAATGATGATTGTAACAAGTTGTGAAATGGGAAATGTGCCTAATAGGAAGGTATCATGTTGTAAAAGAAGAATGAGTTTGAAGAGGTGTTTATGAAAGACTCGTGATTACGTAAATTGGTTACCCCGTGTGGACCATGACCCGCGGTAGGTATGGTTGAGGGTAGTGTTCAAAGGGTGATGTTGACCGTTGGGGTAGAGTATGAAGAATGGTTTGTTTAAGGTTGGTAGTGTGATATCTTTTCCATATTTGGTTAAACTCAATATGTCATTCATTGAATTATTAGGTGAATGGTAAGTTAAAATTGAAAATGTTTGGGTTCAAAGGTGGGTATCCTTTGTGTTGTCGGTTTGACCCTTGTATGTATGGGTTGGGGTAGTGAGAGTGCCCTAGTTGAGACTTTATATTTGGACTGTGAATCCTTTCCAGTTGTGATATGGAGTAGGTGGTGTGTTTAGGGAACCCTTGGGGGTTTTTGGCCTTGGGGTTTCGAGGTGTTTTTGGTAATATGGGTGAGGAAAACTCTCATGGTTCGTGACAATACGGAGTGTATGCTAGACCCTAAGGATGGTGTCTGGGTCTTGGTGGCCCTGTGGGTAGAGACCTTACGAGTTGTGTTTTGAATCTGGGAGGGTATGTTTAGCTCATATTGCTAATGAATGTGTACACCTTTGGTGTAGAACCTAGAGAAAATGGTTGTTCAATGCGCTAGGCATAGTTTGTATCAGAATGGGAGTGAGAGTTCCATTCATGATCATTTCTTTGATTGTGTCATGATTTGTAGGGTTTGGAGAAAGGACCAATGGCTTCTCCTGGTTGTGACTCCAGTCTGGGGAGTTGGTGTCATCCAACCTTTGAGGTGACCTAAGAGAGAGGTTATACAATACCTATAGTGCTTTTAGGCATGTCTCACACATGTAGATGTTTGGGACATTGATAGTGGAACTCAGGGTGTTGTATGGTGTAGATTTGGCCTAGATGGGTAAGTGGGAAGGTTGATGGTTGGTGGTGTTACTTGAGTTATGTTTATGCGTTGAAAGTTCTGACAAATCAAGGGTGACCATGTGGGAGGTTCTCCTAGCGATGTAGGTACCTCAGAATATGAAGCATGGGAGATTCTTCATAGGTGGTGTTAATTCATACTGAGTACCACCAACTTTTAGTAAATGGTATAGTTATACCTAATTTTTTTTGTAAGGGACCCTGAGTGCTCGTGATAGGATCTAAGGTTTGTTTTGAAGGGTTGTATTGTACAGAATCTTGACTTGGCATTTTCAAATGATGAATAATGGGGGTCTTGAGGTTGTATTTGAGCTGAAAGGCAAGAGAAGATGGAGTGTGGTTATATGCCTTTTCTTGAAGGCGACACCCAAGGTGAGGGTGGTCACCTGGATGAACTTGTATTATGAATGGTTTGGTTGTTGGGCGAGATTCAGAGGTTGCCTAACCAAGAGACGGGGTTTTTTAAGTAATAATTTGATGGGCCATACGCAAGTTAAGGTTTTTTATGGGAGACTGATGGTTTGGATTGTGTGGTATACCGTGTGAAATAATCGTGGGTTGTTAGGGACACATCATAATAATTCGAGCGGTGAGGCAGAAGTAGTGCAACGTGAAATGTTGGTTTACAACTACTTAGTGGTTTGGTTATGGAGCGATGGTTGAACTTGGTGGGCAATCACACCTGAGTGGTGGTGGTTAAGTGTTGATGAAATGCATTAGACAGGGATTCCTGAAATACTTGGAAGTTCATGGTTTGAAAATATAAATGGATAAGATTGTAGTGGTGTTCCTTGATAACTTCTTATCATACCACAGCTAGTGACGAGCATTCCCAACAACTTGACATCGTCCCAGGTACGTTGAGAAGCTCTGGCTCACACTAAGAGACATAGAGGTGTTTGGTTGGATGAGGGATATCATGGAGTTTTTGTTCATGGAAACAGAATGTGTGGAGCTTGATGATGGAATGTACACCCTCTATGGTTTTGGGTGACGTCCTCTAGATGGAATGAATGACAACAAACGCCATGGGTGTCATCCATAGAATCCGAGAACGAGCATTGGGTGACATTCATTTTCTTGTTTTGGAAGAAACTAGATAACCATGGATATGTTTTGGGGTTCGGTTTGTGATTGAGTGTAAGAAACAGTGCTTGGAATCTCTCTTGAGATCAATGGTAACATAATTCCTAAGGTGTGGAGTGATAGGTCAGTCTTGGATGTGGAGAAGATAACATCAAGTTAATATAGTGGAACCGGGGTGCCAATGAGGAACCTATAAGGTGCATGTCACATTTCTCAAAGATGCAATGTGATACATGGATGTGGTGGTTGATGGTTAAAGTGTGGGCTTTGAGCTTAGGTTGGTTCCAAGTGAAGCTTATGAT
Source organism: Viscum album (assembly GCA_963277665.1). NCBI lineage: Eukaryota > Viridiplantae > Streptophyta > Magnoliopsida > Santalales > Viscaceae > Viscum > Viscum album. The sequence goes on from OY728152.1 coordinate 1,650,480,028, forward strand.
GTATGAGTTGAGTCATAGAAGGGTGTGGTTTTATATGACAATAGGTTGTGGCAAGAGAAGTTGGGTTCTATAACTCCAATGAAGATTGGGGTTAGACTCAGGAAATTTACCCTTGGGTGGTTTTACAACATTGTGAAGTTGGGTTAACCTTGGTCATGTGATGTGGTGTCATGCCGAGGGTGAAGCTCGATGATGGTCTGGAGGGAGTTAAATCCATGATGATAGAATTCTACCGAAATTTAGGGAGCGACCTTAGTGGGTGCGTGGGATGATAATGATCGGATCTAGGTCAGTAGTACCCTGGGAAAGTGAGAGAGGAGTAGTGTACCATCAGTGGAAGGTTAGTGTTCTGGGATAATCTAGGTGAGTGTGGTCCGACTTGAGATGGTAAACTTGAATGGGTGTGGTGATATTGGCCCACCTCTAGGTTGATATTGTGGAAGAAAGTGCATTTGGAAATGAATTTTTACTTGATTAAGGTCAAGTTGATCTTATCCCTTGAAGGGATAGTATAGGAATGTCTTTATGAATGGTTTCAATAGTGTGGTTGGATGCCAATGTAGGTTAATTCCCCTATAGATTCTTGGGTGTTGTGAGTTGGAATATGTTAGAAAATGGGAAGTTTGGGTTAAGTTCTGGTGGTCTTTTGTTGAAAGTGGAGGTTCTATGTAACCAGAAATGGTGGACAGAACCATACTGGATGAATTTTTGGTTGATGATGTGATTAGAGTTTTGGGTTGGAAGGACTTGAGTGGTCACTGTTCGGGTGAGTTGTCCCTGGTAGAGAGATTTGGAACGAGTTTAGTTGGTTGATTACCTGATATTTTTGGGAGGTGTTTGGTTTTATAGTGGTGGAATCTTTGGAAGATGTCGTTGGAAGAATCGCGTGTTCTCCTACAGGTGATACCAAGTTTTTCACCGTTAGAGTTTAGAAAACATAGGAAAATGACAACAAGTGATTTGGGTCATGAGTTGTATAGAGGATTGGGCCGATGAGGTGATGATTGGTTCCTTCATGATGATGTGATGTTGTGTGTTAATTCTCTATACGTTTTGAGTTAGGTATTGTCATCTAAGTTTCCCCCATGAATATCTTGTGGTGAGAATGGTTGAAGCGTATGCATCCATGAGGAGTTTTTATGGTTCATGTTGTGGGTTGTGGGGAGGAAGCCTTGAGGAGAGAGTTTGTTCCCTTTGTCTAAGTTTAGCGGCCTTATGATGTGCAACTAGGAACATGGAAAGTGGTAATGGTTAATAAGGCCTTTTGGCATGATCCCTTATTACAAAAGTTAGTGATGCTTGTAAGAGTGGCTCAAGGACGCACCGTTATAAGGTGGGGAGGTTATAAGATCCTAGATCTTCTTAAGGTATTTTTTGTTTAAGTTTTGGTTTGGTATCTTCTTTATGGATAGATAAGTGTTTCCCCATGTTCATGTTAAGACTTGAGGGTGTTATGGGGGTTCGGGACATGAAAAAGGAATAAAATGGAGTTCCTAGACATGTTGTATTTTTTTCACACGGTTAGTGAAAACCGTGTGAGAACCGTGCAACCATGGACAGAGGCTTACGCATGATTGGTACACTGTTAAGAAAACCATGAGAAATCCCCAAGAAACCGTGCAAATGGGTGTTTTTTGGATGGTGGATCACGTACAATTGTGCAGGGTTTGACAAACTGTGCGGGTAAACCATGTAGCCCAGAAACTTTAAGAAAATTACAAAAATTCCACCCCATTATTTTAAAACCCCGCTTGGTTTTCTGCTCCATTTTACCCCCTGCAACCCTAGTGATTATATTGGATGACCCAAGATTTCAAGAGGTATTTCTCCTTAGATTATTTTCCATTTGGAGTGTTGTTGGTTGTGGATCGAAGCCCGGGTAAGTCTAACACTCTTGTTGCTTCTCTTTTTTAGATTAGGGTTGGTGGTTTCTCCCATCTACTTCTAAAACCCTAAAACCCTCTTTTCTAGTGGAACCTAGGTTGGGGATTCATGGGATTCTTTAATCTGGATCTAAATCCATGATTAAGAGCACATTCATCTTTAGAATCAAGGTAGGTGGTCTAAAAGTATTATCCCCTAGTTTTATGTTGGATTTGTGCTTGGATGGTTGTGTTCTTGTTTTCCTATTTTTACATTCTTTGTTCCATTAGATTGTTTGATAAAAATGGTTGTCTAAGTGATCAATTGAAACCCCCATAATCCTCGTGGGATGCGTAGAGGATGGCTTGACCATTTAAGGGCCACCCATGGGGTGTGCCGGAAAACCCGTACCTAGAGTGTGGTAGGGTTATGTGAAGGGTTGCTGAATAATAATGTGGAACCCATGTAGAATATGTCTTATTGGTTGACTAAGTTATAAATGGAATGATGATAAATATTCTTAGGGTAATAAATGCATTAGCAGTTGATTGACATGACATGAAAATGGGTAAATTGGGTTGAATGGGATTATGCCAATTGTTTTACGAAATCAGGTTAGAAATGACTAAGTGGATTAGTGCATAATTAATGGTGAACTTATAATTGGATGATGGAAGTGGAAATGGGGAGAATGTTAATGGGGTATAATAAGTCAACGAATGAATATTTTTAATGGGTTAATAAATGGGAAATTGCGGTACACCTAATGGTTGAATGTAATGGGTGCTTGTGTAATAAGATATGAGAAATGTACTTGTAATGCATAAGTGGGTAATTATTGTGAAATGATAAATGTTTTAAATGGGTAAATTTATGGTCATTTATGAACTTGGATATGGCATATGGGTTATTGACTAAACTTAAGTGGTTAAGGCACGAGAATGATAACTTGACTAAATGACTATGAATTGTAATTGGTAAATGTGTTAATGGTTTTTGGCATAGTATTAGTTCCCATGTTATTTTTTATGCATTGTGATTGATTTTTTCCAATGGAATTGGTTATGTTATGTTGTGTTGTGGTATGGTTGTAGTGATTTGATAAATAAGCATGTGCACATGGCCTGGTAGAGTAGGGTATTGACTTGATGTTCTACGCCCACAGGTTGAGTTAGACCGAGGCTCTAAACTCTACCCCAAAATGCATGGGTTAGAAAATGGGATGGAGGCTCTATTCCCCTAATGGATGCATTCCACCTGGACTGAGGCTTCGAGGTGACAATAATTTGTTGATGTGATATGTGGATACCTAGTGAGATAGGGACTTTTTTTTCTATGCATTATGATTGATTGTCATGGACCCAGGTATAAATGATATTTATGCCTTACCCATGAAACATGTGATAAATATGGATTATGTAATGAATATGGTATAAGAAATGGAATTGGCATAAATTCTAGTCATGAATTAAGTGAACATTGTTAACTAATGGAACCCAAATTGTCCCTTGTTTACTTACCATATATTTTATACTTGCATGCACTATCTATTAGACTAGATATTTTGTAGAAAACATTGGTGGTGTCCAACTGAGTATTGTACTCACACCATGCTTGGGCCACCATTCGGTACCCAAGAAGACTTCTTTGTTGCAGGTCAAGACAAGGTGAAGGCCCTACTCTAGGAGGTTGATTTGGGCTCAGGATTTACATGGATAAGGATCTAGATTTAGAGTCATCACCCATTTTAAGTTTTGGATTCTTGTTTAATTTTGGGTTTATTTCACTTTACCCTACTAGTACGACATAGCATTGTTGTATTTGATTTGTGGTTGTACCCCATTTAGGAAACGTTTGGTTTTTCATGTTTATTAGTTGTTCATATTTTTTCCACTATTTATATTGTGTTCTTCTGTGGCCTACTCTGGTACATAGGGTTTAGTCTCCCCGCATGACTTATTAGACCATCACAGATAGTCGGAAACCTCTAGCATATTGGGAGGCATGCTTGAGGTCATGGGATGACCCAGATCGAAGCACTGGTTTAGTGGATTCCGGGTCAGGGACATTATAGAATAATTGAAATAATGTTAGAAAAATATTAGAAGGATTGAAAAGAAAAACAATAAGTTGTAAGATGAGTGTTTCTCAACAAAAATTGAATAACTTTTTTCAGAATAGAAGAACATGATGTTGTTAGAGAGTGAAGAATTAAATAAATATCTTGAGGAATAAAATAATTGTAATGAGCATCCGGAAGTAAAGATGAAGGCAAAATAAGAAGAGTTGGAACTTTTCTAACAAAAACATTCTAAAGATGAACAAAAAGGTATAAGTTTTAAAATATATATATCTAAAGTTGGTGAAAATTATCATAAGGAGAAACCTAATAAGGGTTATAAATAGTTACCCTCAAAGGGTGAGAAGAAAGATGAAATTTTTTTTTGAAAAACAAAGTTGGGGAAGTTATGTTTGTGGGAAATATTAACAAATTGGAGAATTCAGTTGTTTCTTAAATCCCTAATTCCTAAAGTGTTTCTAAAAATTCTAAATATGAAAATATTTCTAATACTTATGGTTTTGAGAAGGATGAAAAGAAAACCAAGATGAAAAATAATTTTTTAATTAATAACATAAAAGTTGTTAAGAAAGATAAGAAGGTTGCTGAGAAACATGTTCACAACTCCATTCAATATAAAAGTTTTAGTGGAAAATATTCATTCTATAAATATTTCTGGTATTGTGGTGGATTCATACATATAGAAAATATGTGTTGGTTCAAAAAAATTACTAATATTCCATGGGTTATTTAAGGAAGAGTTTTATGAGGGAGTCAATCGTATCAAAAGAAGGTGTCTGAAAAGGAAGTTTTAAAGAAGTCTCAGAATTGATGGTGTAAAAGTTAAAAATAGGTTACAATCCCTGGAGAATATTTTTGAAATATGTGAACAACCATGGAATCTTTATAAGGGTTTTCTTGTTTTGTTACTGGCAAAAAAAAGTTTCTTAACAATTCTCAGAATACAGAGATGAATAAAGAAAAGGGAGAAGTAAAAGCTCGTATTGTTGAAAATATTTGGAAAACTATAAAAGGGGAATGACCATGGATTATTGATAGTGGGTATTCTTCTCATTTGATAATATAATTGAAATTTTTGAAGAATTTAAAATATTTTAAAGAAGTAAATGTCACATTCAGTAATGATGAATCACTAATAATCAAAAGTGTTTGATCAGCTATCATTTGGAAATAAAAATTAAAATCCAAGAAATACTTATATGTTGATGGGTTGAAACATAACATGTTTAGTGTTTTACAATTGTGTGATGAAGATAAAAAAGTTACTTTCAAGAAATATGGATTTTTTGTGAAAGGTGAGAAGGATGGAATGATTGTTACAAGAGGCCAATGTACAAAGGGAAACTTATTTCAAGTTGGTGAGGTGAAAAAATCTTTTTACTTGAGTATGGTGAAAGAGAATCAATAATTTCCTAAAAGGATAGAACACATGTATTATAGAAATAAGAGTAATTTATAAACCCGAGATAGTGTCTGAGAAATTCTTGATTTTCCAATAATAGGATATTGGGGTTGTAATATTTTTCAGAAAGGAAAGATTACAAAATCTGTACATAAGAAACTTTAGATTTGTTCCAAAAAAACCCCTAGAACTTATTCATTCTGATATCTATGGGCCAATGATCAATGAATCAAAAAATATAGATAAGTACTCCATCACATTCATTTATGACTTTACTCACATTACTTGTATTGTGTTTAGGAAACATAAGTCATATTCTATCAAAATGTTTAAAAGTTTTAGGAGGAAAGGTGTGAAAGAATGTGAGTATTTAGTAAAGAAGTTGAGAAATGAAAATGGTGGAGAATACAGAAGTGAAGAATTAAAATTTTATCTTGATAATCATGGAATTTGGCATGAGTATAGTTTACCCTGTACTTATTAACAAAATGGGTTTTCTGAAAGGGAGAATAGAGTTTTGATGGAAATGGAGAGAACTGTATAACTTGAACATGGCATTTCTCATTAATATTGGATGCAATCTATGAGTACTTATATATATATTCAAAACAAATATTCCTATATTAAAAGTTATGATATGACTCTATATGAATTTTTTTATGGAAAAACACCATGTTTGAAACATTTAAGAGCATTTGGTATTCCATTAATTATAAATAATAAAGGTGAAAACTTGGTAAAGTTCAAGTAGAATGGTGAATATGAAGTTTCTCATAGCTATGCTTTGGAATTAAGAGGATACAGATGTTTCAACAAATAAATAGGAATAATTTTTAATTCTTTTGATGTGAAAGTTATTGAAAAAACTAAAGAAAATAAACAGACTCATGCAGATAAAGATATTAAGAATGTTAAGGAATTTCTTAACAATTATTAAAAGGATACAGACAATTGAAATCCTACTTATGAAGAAGAATCGGACTTAGCTATTTCTAGGGATGTATAAGAAACTCAAAAATCTTATCCTAGGCTGAGAAAGCTAGTGGAATCTCATGACATTATTGGTGATCAACATTATAAAGTTCAAATTAGAAGAATATAAAATTCCATTAAACATACTTCTTCGTATTCCAAAGTGGAACTGAAAGATTTTGATGAAGCTTTTGATCATCCAAAATGGTTTCAAGCCATGAATTAATAACTTGATCATATTGAGATGAATGATACATGATTACCCATACCTAATCCATATAACAATAATATTCTTGGTAAAAAGTGTATTTTACATAATAAGCTGAATGAAATGGTTAAAGTGATATCGAATAAGGGAAGACTTGTTTGCAAAGGGTATTAAAAAATTGAAGGTATTGATTTTGAAGAAACCTTTGCTCGAGTGTCAAGATTAGAAACTATCAGAATCCTTCTTGTTATAGCTGCACAATGAAGTCAAAAAAATTCAACTGGATGTCAAATCCATATACTTGAATGTTGATCTTGATGAGTAATTTTACATTAAAAAACCTTGTGGATTTGTTTTTGGGAAATATGAAAGTTACATGTGTTAGTTGAAGAAATATTTTTATGTATTAAAATAGTCTACAAGGAAATAATATTACAAATTTGATACATGATTAATGAGTATGATTTTTAAGAAAGGAAGAGTTGATAGAAATATGTAAAAAAAATAAATTAAAGTGTTTTCCTTAATTGTAATTGTTTATGTTTATGACAATATATTTACTGAGAATGATGAAATAACATGTTAAATATTTGTTAAATAAATGAAAAAGTTATTTGAGAAGTCCATGTTGGGAGAAATAAAATACTTTCTTAGGTTACAAATTTTACAAAAGAAGAAACACATTTTTCTTTCTTAATAAAAGTATTCTAAGGAAATTATTAAGAAGTAAGAAATGGATAATTTTAAACCATATTCCATACCAATTTCAGTGAGAACTAAGTTGAGTAAACATGGTGGAGGCAATAAAGTTGCTCAGAAAGAGTTTCAAAGGCTGATTGCAAGTTTTTTATATTTGACTACCTTAAGACCCGACATTGTTCATGATGTTAAATTATGAACAGGATTTCTGATTTCTCCAAAAGAGTCTCATTTTATGGCTAGAAAAAAAATACAGATATTTAAAAGGCACAAAAAATTTAGAATTAATTATGATAACTTATAAAGTATTGACATGTTTGGGTATTCAAATGTTGATTATACAAGAAATGTTGATGATAGAAGACCCACATCTGGTGGATTATTCTTTCTCGGGAAATTTTGTGTTATTTGGCATAAAAAGAAACAAAATTATGCAACTATTATCATGGATGAAGCTGGGTTTGTTGCTGCTACTCAAGTTGTTACCTAAATTATGTGGATAAAGACATGTTTATAAGACATACTTGTTGAAGTGAATTTACCCTTGCTATAAAGTTGTGATTATCAATGTGAAATCAAACATACTAAGAATCTAGTAAACCATTCTCATTCAAAACATATTAATATCAAATAAAATTTCATAAAATATCATGTGGAGAAAAGTTATTTGAAGTTGGAGTATGTTCCTACATCAGAACAAGTTCCTGAAATTTTCACAAAACCTTCACCGAAGGAAGATTTTTCTAAATTGAGGTTGAACATGGGAGTCTAGCGTCTTTCTCATCATGGTTAAGTTATGTGTTTTTGACCCCTATCTCATGTTACCATTGTATAGTATTGTCAAGGGGGATAATTTTTTCATAAATCTATCCTTATGGAAGAATTTAAAATGGGGGAGTTGTGGGTAAGCTATGAATTCATCATGTAAGTGTGTTAAATATTCTAACTATTTGTTGAAGTGGTTGTAGGAAACAAGAAATTTTATTCCAAGGAAGTTTAAGAGGTGAAGTTAAAGATGAGGAAGAAAAGTTGGGGAAGTTTCATAGTCACTAATTTTGGACAGCATGATTTTGTTGTCAATGATTCATGTTTCCAACAATGGGTTGGCTCACGTAGGCTTAGAATTGTTTATAATTAATCCATAGCTTGAGGATACATAGTTTAGTGATTTATGAACCATGGTTAACCACAAAATACAAAGGCGTATTTTTAGGTCCATACTGAAAATAATAATAAACATATTCAAGAATTATCTTTTGTTGTCAAAGGAATGTAAAAGTAAAGGAATCAGCTCAATTTTTTTTGTGAAAATCAGACAGACCATCATATTCATGAAATCAGACTCACAATTCTTGAAAAGTTCCATTGTATTAAGGAAAAGATTATTAGAAGAAAAGGATTATCAGATTCACACTGAGTCAATAATGAGAAGTCTGTGTTGGATCGTATTACACCAAATATACACAAGAGGGGGGGTGAATTGTGTCTTTTAAAAAATCTTTACGAGATTGTGTCATGCCTTTTAACTTTGATCAGATTAAATGATGCAGCGGAAAATTAAATAGAAAAAAAAATATTTATAATGGTTTGGGGAACAGAATTCCCCTAGTCCACTCCACCAACGCTCTACTCCATTAGCTTGGTGATTTTCACTATCTAGTCCTCATTTCAACAGACCGGTTCACAAATGAGTACAGGCAGTTGACACCTTTACAATCCAAGGAAAAACAAAGCCTTCTGGTTCACTTATAGAACCTACACAGCTTAGTACGAGAAGTCAATCACTCAAGAATAGAAAGAAAAGATTTTTGTATTTTGAAAATACTTTCGAGATGTTCTTCACAATTACAACAGCATGGAATTGATAGTAGGTAGATCGTCGCCTTCTGAAATAATAATCTTCAAATAAGAAACATTCTGAGTCGATCCCATTGCAGTAGATATAGAAATATAATTCACAATTTCAGGATTAGAAAATTCACAGTAGATCTTCATTGTAGAATAAGTGAATCTTCTATCGCGTTCCTTCCTCTTTTAACAAACAGAGCTCTAATGCTCCTTTTGAACCAGTATATCGGTGTGTTTCAGTAGTCTCTATTTTTCCTTGTTTTTTAGAATAATCAAAATATCACACACGATCAATAATAATTGACTGTTGTAGTTTTTTTTAAAAGCCAATATAAATAAAAGAATGATAAGAACTTCTCCTGTAAAATTAGATCCACAAAAGTCGCCTTTTTTACTCACGATATTCAAACATTTGAATTTACAGAGTAGTCATAAATTCCCTAAAGACTCAGCATAAAAATATCCTTCTAATTTGATTGTCAAATCATTGATGAAATGGTTTTTAATTAGTCAAAATCTTATTTTAAAATCATATTTAAATCTGGCTTGAAATCTTCCTAATAATCAGCATATTGACCGTTGCATAAAAATATCGACTTTAAATTCTCTGATGCCAAACGTAAGGTTAATTTGAACTGTATGTGTCCTCTGAACGTAAAGTTGATGACGTAGTCTTTAAACATAAGGTTCACAACATAAGGTTGACAACAAACGTAAGGTTCATTCCAAACATAGGGTTGGTCATCCATACTTTTACTTGATCCATACTTTTCCAAGAACGTGTGGTTTTTTTCAAAAGTAAGGTTGATGAACCATACTTTTGAGAAACAAATGCAACGTTTAATATTTACGTATGGTTCTTCTTCCATACTTTTCTGATATCCCAAACGTAGGGTTCCTTCCATACATTTCAGATATTGTATGGTTGTTTAACAATACTTTTTCCTTATCTCAAAAAATTATACACGGTTTTTATCCTTACGTTATGTTTATCCACGTAGGGTATGAACAGTGATTCCATAACACGCAAAATATGAATAATTTAATAATAAATTCCTGTAATTTCATGAGTAAAATGAAATGATAAATTCCTACAAAATTCTTAACAAATAAAATCATTAGAAAATAATTAAGGGTATTTGTGAGCATCAAAATTATCATAAAGATATAGAGTATTAATATAAACTCCCCCTTTAAATAACAATATTATGTATTGTTGAAAACAACACTTGCTCAACAATCTCCCCCTTTTTGATGATCACAAAACCCATAAATCAATAAGACTAATTAAATGAAATTAAATTTTAAAATTAGTTACATAAAGTTTTAGAATTTTGAGAGGATAAAACAATATTTATTTTTAACAAAATCATTTTAATAAATAAAAATTTCTCCCCCTTCATGAAAATAAATAAAATGTTATGTTTATCCAAATTTCTCCCTCTATATAAGTATAAATCTATATAAATCCAAAACATTTTAAATATACAGGAAATCATTTAAATAAGGTTTTAAAAACTTAAAATAAAATTTTGTGTTTATCCAAATTTCTCCCCCTTTTTGTGATATCAAAAAGAATGATAAATCATGGATTTTAACTCATTTAATGTTGCACTGAACTGTAGATAAATTCTATTATTAAATTTTTATCAATAATTAAATCTAGAGTACTGGCATATCAAAATAAAGACAGTAAAACAAATATAAAGAAAGAAATAGATTTTCATTAAAAGTCAAAAAATAGATACAAGGATGATAAACACATGAATCATGGTTTTTTGGTAGTGAACAGGTAGGTTTTATCTTTGCTAGACTGTAGACTTGATTTCTACTAACTGTTCTCTCAAACTTTTCATTAATCCATCACCATGATTAATAATAAGATCTCTGGCCTCTTGATTCATATGAATCTCTTCAATGAGATTGACTCTGAAAAACTTGTGAAGCCTTTCTTCTTTCTCCATAAACAAAGACAGCTTCTCTGTGAATTTTTCTAAGATAGAACAGATTCCTGGCTCACTGGATGTTAGCTGATCAACTAAGAATTTCTGATTATCTAAGAGAACAGATGATGGATCATTGTTGCACTGAAGATCTTATAACATGTCATTCATATTTCTCATTTTAGATGTGATAGCTCGAAATCTTCTGATTAAATTAGGTGAAGTGCCTAATCCACTAGCATCACTATTCCCAATTGATGCAAATTTTGTCTCTAGAAAAAACATAAGATCTGAGAAATATGACTTCATAACCATTTCAAATTTCAATTTGGAAATAGCAATTAGCATATCCTCTTTAAAAATTTCAACTTCTTGTCTTGAAATAGTACTCCCGTTAATCCTATGAAATTTCAACTGTTCGGATCATAAGATGCTTCTCAAGGAATCATTCTCACATTGCAGTTGAGATAAATTTTTTTACAACTCTTCATCTTCCCTATTACTTGAATCAGAAGAACTCGGTGCTTGATTCGCATTCTCAGGCTCTGTGAGAGGTAGCAGTACTAAAGTTAATGTTTTAGCATCAGATTTTTCTTTCTCCTTGTCCTGAGTAGGTTGGTCCACATATTTTTCCTCAGAATCCTTTTTAGACTCTTCCATAGAAAAGTTCTCTTGAAGAACTTTGGTGTGAGCTTCAGAAGCATGCTCATCACAAATATCTGCAATTTTTTTATCTAATAAAATATCTAAAATGATATTCTCTAGAGTTTCCTGAGGTATGGCCACTTCCTCACCAGGCTCTGCCTCCTTTTCTTGTTGAAGTACAACAGCAACATCAGCTACAACCTATTGTTCTGATCTTTCAACTACAATCCTTTCATGATCAGGATCTGTAACAGTGACATTCTGTTCTTGAGGTTGTTCAACAACCTTTTCTCTAACAAAGCTGTAAGAGATTAAATCTCTTGTAGTTAAATTAGGGGAAGTAAGTTCCTTAGTCACAGGTCTTTTCCTATTAGTTTGAAGTCCCTCCTGACTTCTTTCTTCCTCAGTTTCTACCACTTCAAATCTGATCCTCCTTGTCGTAGTGCTGACTCTCGATTCAGCTTGTACCTCCTTGGACTTTGCATATTGAGCTTGATCACTCTCTGATTCATCATCTTCTCCTACTGGAAAACATTTTCCATTGATAGTACTCCATAAATATCCAATATTCCTTAAAGTTCCAGCATTAAATACATTACTGTGATGACAGTGTACTCTGGTATCCACCAGTCTCACCATGTCCTTCTTAAGCAACAACTTGTAAATGAATCGACCAAAAGGATAAAAGTTCATTCGGGCATCATTCTGACAACAATATCTTAGTTATCTAACCATATACCTAGGAAAATTGAGTTTGACATAACTGAGCAAAAGATACATTATATACATATCAGGATATAATATCTTTTCCATCTCATACATCCTTGGTGAAATCCCTGTTTGCATAAATTTGACCAAAATTTTCTGATCAGGCTCCAAATCCTTGATAAAAATTTTATTTACAGTCTTAATACCAAAAATAAATGACATTATGTCTTCTAATTTATGCACAGAATCTTCAATATTTTTCAAATCGAAATGAAAAACTCCCTCATGAGGGCAGTTGAGAATCTGACCAATTTCTACTGACGAGATTGAGAAATCCCTATCCTCTATCTTAGCCATCATATTGTCCTCAGTATCTCCCAGACTAAACTGTAAATATTTGAAGAAGTATCTATGTTCTACCTCATACATAAATTATTTATTTTCACTATTGAATGTCTGTTCAAGGTTCTGAAACGACAGTGCTTGTTTTAATAGTAGATTTTTCTGAAATAACCAATCGATATCGATTACCTTTCCCTGTAAGATTTTTCTTCCTTCGGAGCATTGTCTCTTGGCATTGCTTGTCTCGGTTTTGCTAGCTCTTTTATTCCTTACCATATCTGTGAGAATCTCTTAATGTTTTAAGATTAGGGTTTCAGAGGTTCAAAGATTAGGGTTCATGAGCAGAGGTGCAGTTTTCAGGTTTGAAAAGGTTTCGATAGAAATGAAACAGTTTAGAAGTCTAAAGGGTTTCTTGACAACCTTGATTTCCATGTTTTTAATAATCATTACATATATTTAAAAATAAATAAAATAGATTAAGCGGGGAAAAGAAACTTATTCTGTTTGAAAAACAAAATAGATAAATTATTTTAAGAAGAATTAAAATAAATAACTACCATTGTAAAATAAAATTTTATTTAAAATCAAATAAACTTATCTCCCCCTTAATAAAATCAAACCTTGCAGTGGGAAGTGGTTTAGTAAAAATATCAGCTAATTGAATTTCATTACTTACAAATTCCAAATATATATCCTTTTTAAGAGCATGATCTCTTAGAAAATTATTTCTGATATCAATATTCTTAGTTCTAGAATGATTAATAGGATTTTTTGAAATATTTATAGCACTAGTATTATCACATAAAATAGGAGTATTATTAAAATTTAGTCCAAAGTCCATAAGAGTGTTTTTCATCCACAAAACATGTGCACAAAAACTGCCAGCAGAAACATATTTTTCCTCAGTTGTTGACAGGGCAACTGAATGTTATTTCTTACTTGACCATGACACTAAATATTTTCCTAAAAAGTGACAAGTTCCTGAAGTGATTTTCCTATCTAATCTACAACTCCCAAAGTCTGCATCTGAATATGAAATCAAATTGAAATCAGAAGTTTTGGGATAAAGAAGAGATTGAAAAACAGCTCCTTTTAAATATCTAAAATTTCTTTTAACAGTAGTTAGATGATATTCTTTAGGATTTTATTGAAATTTTGCACAAAGACATTCTGAATACATTATATCTGGCCTGCTAATAGTAAGATATAATAGACTACCAATCATACCTCTATATAACTTGTTGTCAACTGATTTTCTAGTTTCATCAAAATCAAGTTTTATATTAGTACACATAGGATTTGTATATGTCTTGCTATTTTCAAGTCCAAATTTCTTCAACAAATCAGTAATGTGTTTGCTTTGATTCAAAACATTTCCAAAATATTTTTGATAAATTTGAAGTCCTAAAAAGAAATTTACTTCTCCCATCATACTCATTTCAAATTCTTTTTTCATTAACTTTGAAAACTCATGATAAAGGGTTTTATTAGTTGATACAAAAATTACATCATCAACATAAATTTGAACCAATAAAATATTAGAATTCACAGTTTTCTTAAACATTGTTGGATCTGCCATTCCAACAGTAAAATCATTTTTCAAAAGAAAATAGCTTAATCTTTCTTACCAAGCTCTAGATACTTGTTTAAGGCCATAAAGATCTTTACTAAGTTTAAAAACAGAATTTGGTTTTTGAGAATTTTCAAAACTAGGAGGTTGCTTAACATAAACTTCCTCCATTAAATAACCATTTAAAAAGGCAGACTTAACATCCATCTGAAATAATTTAAAGTTCATATGAGATGCATAGGCTAATAGGATTCTAATGGATTCTAGTCTAGCTACAGGTGCAAAGGTCTCATCATAATATATACCTTCTTCCTGATTATATCCTTTAGCTACAAGTCTAGCTTTATTTCTAGTTATTATTCCTTGATCATCTTGTTATTTCTAAAGACCCATTTGGTTCCTATTACTGTATAGTTCTGTGGTCTTTCAACTAATTCCCAAACATCATTTCTTTTGAACTGGTTTAATTCTTATTGAATTGCTATCATCCAGATTGCATCATCTAAATCTTCATCTATAGTCTTAGGTTCTAATTGGTATAGAAAGGAAGAGAATTATACAAGATCTCCTATATTTCTTCTAGTTTTTATTCTTATATCTAAGTCGCCTATTATAGTTTCTAAAGGGTGATTCTTTAGGGTTCTAGTCTTTCTAGGCAACACACTTATAGGTTCTTCAGTATCATGTTCTTCTGAACTGGACTGAATTTTATTTATATCTTTTTCAAAATCATTTTTCAAGTTCTCAAGCCTCATGTTATCATTAGAGTCAGATTCATCCATTTGATTTGTCATTTAATCAAAGGGATCAGATTCATCAAATTTCATATGAATTGATTCTTCAACAATCCTTGACTTCTTATTATAGATTCTATAAGCTTTAGAAGTAGCTGAATATCCTAAAAAAATTCCTTCATCAGATTTTGGATCAAACTTACCAATATTATCCTTGGTGTTTAAGATTGAAACCTTGCATCCAAAAACTTTAAAGTAGTTAACTTTAGGGTTTCTGTTATTCCAAAGTTCATAGGGTGTCTTTTTCAAAAGAGGTCTAATTAAAACTCTATTCATTATATAGCAGGTTGTGCTTACAGCTTCTGCCCAAAAGTAGGTAGGAAGGATGTATTCATTTAGCATAGTCCTAGCCATTTCCTAAGTAGTCCTATTTCTTCTTTCAACAATTCCATTTTGTTGAGGTGTTCTAGGTGCACAGAAGGTGTGTTTAATACCCATATTTGAGCAGAACGAATTAAATTCCTAATTATCAAATTCTCCACCATGATCAATTCTTAATGAAATTATTTTAAAACCTTTTTCATTTTGAATAGCTTTACAAAAACTTTCATATAAAGTAAAAGCTTCATTTTTAAATTTCAAAAATAAAATCCATGTAAATCTAGAATAGTCATCAACTATAACATATACATATAATTTATCAGCCAAGATTTATACTCTTGAAGGTCCAAAAAAATCCATATGAATAAGTTATAGAGGTTTAGATGTAGTAATTTTGTTAACAGATTTGAAGGATGACTTATGTTTCTTTCCAAGTTGACATGCATCACAGAATCTGTCACTTTCAAATTTGAGACTAGGAAAATCAGAAACTAAATGTTTCTTAGATAACTTATTTAAAACATATATATTACAATGTCCAAGTCTCCTATGCCAGATCCAGGATTCATTTATTTTAGTAGTCAATAAATTTACTTGTTGTTTACACAAGGAATTTAAATCTAGAGTATACAGATTATCAGTTCTTGGTGCTCTGAATTTGAGCAATTTATTTTTGAAAACAGAACAACAATTGTTAGAGAAATCAATAGTATGACCATCATCACATAGTTGAGAGATACTTATTAGATAGTGTTTCAATCCTTGTATATAAAGTACTTTATTAATTGAGATAGCTTCTGGGTCTCCAACTATTCCAATACCAATGATTTTTCCTTTGGCATTGTCACCAAAAGTGACAAGTCCATATATCATATGTCCTTTTTTCTCTTGTGACCTACTCCCTACAAAGACATTTACACAGATTGCATTGGTACCCATATTTTGTTGGGTCCAGTAGTGTTAGCTAGCATGGATCTAGGAATCCAGACTTGCTTTGTTTTTCTAATTTCACATGAGTCGAATAGATCATTTGATAAAAAAGCTTTCTTAATGACACTTATTTGGTTTTGTCTTAAGAAACAGTTTTTATAATTATGTCCCCTTATTCCACAGTAATTACAATTTAGTCTTTTTTCACTTGGAATAAAATAGTTTTTGTAAAGCTTGGGTTTTTCACCTTGACTGCCAATTCCAAATCTTTCTTTTTTAATGATATTTTTCCCAAGGATTTCATTTAAAGTATTTTCTCCTTTAGTAAAAACAAGGGCTGTAGTTTTATAAGTTTCTACTTCAGTTTGTAGTGATTTTATATTTGATTCATAATCAGTATTGTTAGAATTAATTGAATCAAATTTTGCAGTTAACTCTTTATATTGTTTCATAATTGTATCTCTTTCATCAGAAAAGGTCTTATGAGCATTATTTAAAGACTTATGCTACTTAAATAGAGAGTCATATTTTTATTCAATCATATTGCAGTAGGCTGCAAGTTTTTCATTAGAGTAATTAGATTCAGAACTAGAATCAGAAGAGTAGTAATATTATACCTCATCTGTTTCTGCCATAAAACACATGTTGGATTTTAGATTTGCTTCCTCCTTCTCTAAGTCTGATTGAAAAGTACTATTGGAGACTTTAGATACACTTAAAGTAGCTTTCATGGCTTTCTTGTCCTTATTCTCATAGTCATTTCTTTTGAAAAATATCTTTCTCTTTATTCTTTTAGCTGAGGACAGTCAGGTCTGATATGCCCCCATTTCTTGCATTCAAAGCATCTTACTTCCTTATAATATTTCTTAAAGGATTTTTGGAAGCCTCTCTTCTTTCTATAGAATTTTTTGAATCTTTAGGGTATCTGAGCCAATTCCACATCAGAATTAGATAACTTAGAACTCTCTGACTTCTCTTTTTAATTTTTCTTCATATTTATGTTTTTGCTCTGTGATGATGCTTTCAAGGTAGTATCTTCTCTTTTAATAAGCACTTTATGCTAATTAGCTTCATCTTCCATCTCCGCATCATACATCATTAATGTTCCAATTAGTTCTCTCATGGTTAAATCTTTGATAGGTGTCAATTGTCTAATTGCTGTAGAGATTCCATTCCATTTTGTAGGCAGTACTCTCAACACTTTTAAAGCTTGATCATCTTGCTTAATGGGATATCCCAAGGCAGTTATATTATTGAAAATCTCTGTCAATATTCCATTCATTTGAGTAATACTCTCACCTTCAACCATTCTAAATGTATCAAATTTAATCTTAGCAGTTTCATATCTAATTTCCCTGATATTGTTAGTTCCTTCGTAATAAACAACAATAGTTTGCCACATTTCATATGTTGTTGGGCATTGAGATACTCTATTAAACTCATTAGGTCTTAGACCACATATAATTGCATTCATTGCCTTTTAATTCATATCATATTCTGTTTTAGTAGCTGAACTCCATGTTTCAGGTTTTTTTGGTACTTCCTATGGATTTAGAATCTTAGAATAGACTCTATATCCAAAAAAATTTCAGATAGATAATCATTTGAGACTTCCAGCATCCATAATTTTCTCCATTGAAGTACGGTGCTCTGACCATAGACATTCCCTCTCTTATATCAGTCATCTTGATCTGTGTATAATCACTTTCATCTTGTTAAATCTTTTTCAGAAATATCAACCTCTGATACCAATTGTTGGATCGGATTACACCAAATATACACAAGAGGGGGTGAATTGTGTCTTTTCAAAATTATTTACAAGATTTTGTTCTACCTTTTAACTTTAATCAGATAAAATGATGCAGCGGAAATTTAAATAGCAGAAACACAAGATGTATAGTGCTTCAGGGAACAGAAGGCCCCTAGTCCACTCCACCAACGCTCTACTCCACGAGCTTGGTGATTATCACTATCTGGTCCTCATTTCAATAGATCGGTTCACAACTGAGTACAGGCAGTTGACACCTTTACAATCCAAGGAAAAACAAAGTCTTTTGGTTCACTTACAGAACATACATAGCTTAGTATGAGAATCCAATCACTAAAGAATAGAAATAAAATATTTTTGTATTTTTAAAATACTTTCCAGATGTTCTTCACAATTAAAACAACATGCAATTGACAGTAGGTAGATCATCGCCTTCAGAAATAATAATCTTCACATAAGAAACATTCTGAGTAAATCCCTTTGCAGTAGATATAGAAATATAATTCACAATTTCAGAAGTATCAAATTCACAGTAGATCTTCATTGTAAAAAAAGTGAATCTTCTATCATGTTCCTTCCTATTTTAACAAATAGAGCTTTGATGCTCCTTTTGAACCAGCAGATCAGTGTGTTTCAGAAGTCTCTGTTTTTCCTTGTTTTTTAGAATAATCAAAAGATCACACATGATCAATAATAATTGATTGATGTAGTTTTTTTAAAAATCCCATATAAATAAAAGAATGATAAGAACTTATCCTATAAAATTAGATCCACAAAATTCACCTTTTTACTTTAGATATTCAAATATTTTAATTTACAAAGTAGTCGTAACTTCCCTGAAGACTCGGCATAAAAATCTCCTTCTAATTTTATTGTCAAATCATTGATGAAACGGTTTTGAATTAGTCAAAATCATATTTTAAAATCATCTTTAAATCTGGATTGAAATCCTCATAATAATCAGCTTATTGACCATTGCATAAAAATATTGACTTTAAATTCTTTGACGCAAAACGTAAGGTTAACTTGAACTGTATGCATCCTCTGAACGTAAGGTTGATGACATAGTCTTCAAACATAAGGTTCACAACATAAGGTTGACAACGAACGTAAGGTTCATTCCAAACGTAGGGTTGGTCATCCATACTTTTACTTGATCCATACTTTTCCAAGAACGTATGGTTGTTTACAAAAGTAAGGTTGATGAACCATACTTTTGAGAAATAAACGTAATGTTTAATATTCACGTACGGTTCTTCTTCTATACTTTTTTGATATCCCAAACGTAGGGTTCCTTCCATACTTTTCAGATAATGTATGGTTGTTTAACCATACTCTTTTCCTTATCTCAAAAAAGTATACACGATTTTTATCCTTACGCTACATTTATCCACATAGGGTATGAACAGTGTTTCCAGAACACGCTCAAGCAGAGTCTGAATAAGTAGCACATGAACAGTGTTTCCAGAAAATTCTAAATATGAATACTTTAATAATAAATTCCCGTAATTTCAAGAGTAAAATAAAATGATAAATTTATGCAAAATGCTTAACAAATAAAAACATTAGAAAATAATTAAGGGTATTTGTGAGCATCAAAATTATCATAAAGATATAGAGTATTAATATAAACTCCCCCTTTAAATAACAATATTATGTATTGTTGAAAACAACACTTGCTCAACATTCTGCTCATAATGAGGAGGAGAATCAAATTCATCATAGATCTGATATAAATCAGATGATGATTTGCTAATATTGGAGTTCTCATAAATCATAATTATTTTTTAAAACTTGTGATGCATGATTGATGAAATAAAGGGGGTAAAAAGGTGTTTCCAATCATATTCAGTTCAGTTGTATTCTGGATGAAAAGGAAAGAAAGATGTTGATGGAAGAGAGGGAAGTTATAATACTTTACTTGGTAAGACATGTGATTCTAAATCTAATATTCAACATATTAAATGTCATGAAGGAATCCATGATACTTTCTAAAATATTTTAGAATCTGAAAGTTAGTAAAGTTGGAAATTTCCAATCACAAGATCATCATAATGATATTACCAAATGTATACGTGTTTAAAGGATTAGGAGGAGGATCGTAATAAAGGTATTGTTTTTCAATCAAACCGAATTACAAATGATTTAAATCCATGTAGAAAGAAGTTGATAAGAATTATATTCATAAGAGAAATAATTTTCTGAATTTGAAGCTTCTGATACCGGTCCATTGGACTTGGTATAGTATCATAATCATCAAAGGCAGATTTTTATTAGTTGGAAGTTGTGGGGACCCATGAAAAATAAAGGAAGTTAAATATATTGAAGGTGATTCAAAAATAATGTCAAATAATTTTCCACAATTTATTCAATCATTTTCAATTGGGTGGATTACTTTGTGGGTCAAGAGAAGAGGAATATATTGTTCTACATTCGTCTTCATCATAATGAGACAGATCATTATGACAGTCAAAATGGAGAAACAGAATCAGTCTCAGGTTTTCTGAGAAGATTAAATATGTTTATTTCTTCATAAATTCAATTGGTATTGAGAATCATAATGAAGAAATGGAATCTAGAAATTAGAGTGAAGAATCGGAATTGGATTGATGTTTGTGAAGAAATCTTGAAGCAGAGTTGAAGTTGTGATAGGATTTGAGAAGGTTAAATAAGAAAATGTAAGAGTATATAAGCATTGAAGAAGTTATCATGTATCCAAAATTCAAATGAAAATAAAAATTATGATAATTTGGTTGACAGGGAACTGATTTCAGAATCCCTCCCAAACCACATTAGTGGTGAGTATAAAATGGAAAGTACTTCATAATTTCTGAGGAATGTATTGTTCACGAAAGCTATTGAGTGAAGATAGAGCAATGAAGAAATTATAGAGAGAATAAGTTGTTTATAAATTATCTTTATTGAATAATTAATTCTAGATATAAGTGATAAGGGAATAGACAAGATTCTAACATTTCATTTGATCATCATATTCAGCTAATTATCGTTTTTATCTTGTCTTCGTATTGAGAAATCAGATTGGTAAAATCGTATTGGGAATTCTAGATTGAAGAATAAAGTGTTCAGAATTGTCTCAACTATATTTTCAAAGAGTTATATACATTTTTCATATTGATAAATTAGACTGGGAGAATCACACATGTAATCAAACAGAGTTTTATAACAAAGTCTATAAAATTTCATGCTAACTTCTGGGTAATAAACTGAATAATTGTTTTGAATGATTATATTTATGAAAGTGGATCAAGAAGAAACATAACATGTTTTGTTACAAAAATTTTTATTTCATTATTTGGGCCAGAAGGATCACATTCACTATTGAATTTTTTGCATATTGCTACATTAGTGTAAGGGGATATCATACTCAATGTATTCCACAAAAAAGGATTGTTTCTTATTGGATTGTGTAGTGTTGGATAATTTCTGAAACATATCAAGGATGTAGTTATTATTATTGAAAAATGAACCATGTAAATTCTTTTGTTCCTATGGATGTGTGTTTGAATTTTTTTACTCTAGGGAAACAAATCATTTACAGGAGGTGAAGTTTGTTTCATAAGTAAGGAAATATTAAAGAAAAATATATCAACAATTCACACCTCCCTCTCTAAGTGACATAGCAATCCTAATTGGTTACTTTCATATAGAACCATTAAAATAATTATCTTATCATTACTTTATAAAAACAATAATATTTAATTTTCCATAGGCATCAATGATATAAATTTCTAGCATTGTTCATGTAGGTGGTTAAACAGACCAAAATAAGGAAAAACTATAATATAGGGGTGGATATGGTTAATAAAGGTATTTTTTAATTATATAATTTTTAAAGATGTCTAATGATTATATTTATATATTTTTATAATTTTGAATCTAATTTTAATATTGTTTGATAATGATGAAAATGCTAGATGAAAAACCAAATATATCATTTTCATGGAGGTGTTATTCCTCACATATGCATGGGTGATGTATTTTTTTACATATAATATAAAGGAGGTATGAATTGGTCTATATTTTTAGAGTCTTAATAATTTTTTAAGTGTCATATTTATTTATTAAATACCCTCTTAAATAACCTTGTAAGGTAGTTATGAAAAGAGAATCACGTCGTTTTTGTGGGCGGTAGTCTACATGTAACATAAGAAAACTTTTCATTTAATGAAAGTTTGGGGGAGGGTAAAAATCAATATTAAATTACTATAATAACATTGGATCATATTAGTAATAAAAATTTTATAATAATTTCATGTATAGAGTAGTTTTGAGGTGGTATAAGAATAAAAGTAATAAGAAAGGTTGGTTAAGAAAATTAGCTCTCTCATTGGATGTTCTCCGATCAGTAATGCCTTAAGGCTTCTTAACACGGTATTTTAGGAATAATAAGGCTTTTCAGAGTGGGGAAAAGTTTATGATAAACTATTGATGAGTTTTTTGTAGAGATAATTCTTTGGAATGGGTAGAGAAATTTTTTAACAATGATCCCATTTTATAAGTAAAAAAAATAAAATTTTTGTAAATACTCCCTACATTTTCAATGATTTCATGAAACTATTAAAGGTTACATGAATACATGGTAGGAAATAATAAATTTTTTCGGTTATATAAGGTTTATAAATTATTTACTATTATTTTTAACACATTTTTTAAACATGTTTATAGTCTTTTACCACTAGATTTTTACACTTTAACATTTTGGTTTTCACCTTGGTAACTAGTTTTTAGCTAATAAATTTATATTTTATTAAAAATATAAGGTAGACACTCTTAAAAAAAATTGATTTTATAAAACTAAATTAGAGAACCATATAACCTAATTGAAATTATAAATAAGAAAAAATTAACTTCTAAATTGAAACATTTATTATACGGAAAAATAATTTTGTAGAAAAAATAATTTTCACCATTAAGTGATCTCAATATTATAAAATATTAATTACTAATTAAATAATTGATAAAATACTTGTTTATATTTTTTAAAAATCATATAAAATAAAAATATAATATAGATAAATTTAATTTATTAGATAAAAATTACACAATATTAATAAAACAATTCTATGATAACAATACTTTGACCATTATCATGGTCATTAAGTTTATCTTAGTAATAATGATTTTATGCCTAAAAATGAAATTGACCATATTAAATAATATATAAAATATTAATATATAATATTAAATCAATTTTTTTATATTTAATTTCCACAAGTGGTGAAATTAAATTTTCTATAATAAGAAAATAAAATAGTTTTCAGAGTAAAATAATACTTCAATTTCCAAAACATTAAAATGGGTTTTTTGAATTTACTATAGAATTTTTAAATGAATAATTTTACTAATTAATCATATTTTTTTCTAATAAAATTTTTTATATGTTTTTAATTAATACTTACTTCATGTAAATGTTATAAACATTACAGTATTGGTAAAAACTGTATTTTTAATAATTCACCTAAAAATAATTTATTTTAGTAAGATCAAAAAAAATCATCCTAATATAATATTGAAATTATGGATGAAGAAATGAATTTAATTTTTTCATATTAAAATTATAAAATTTAAGTACATAACTTTTAAAAAAAACATAAATTTATAATAAATATTTCTTTTATAGGAACATAACTTATAAATGTTTGAGTGTTCTTATTATTATTTCTTATAAATTGCTTATTACATTGGTGATAACATATTATAAAAATAAATAATATCATTTATCTATAATATTGAATGTTCCTTAAAATAAATTACATAAAAATATAATTTTATAAAAATAAATTTTAGCAAAAATAGTATTATTACCTACTTAACAATATTAAATGAATTTTATTAATGCATTAGTATTAAAAATTAACATTATTTTTAAAATTAGATATTTAAAATATATAAAGTACATTTGTTATGTAAATAATTTATTAAATTTATAATTAAATGTTTATATCATCTTAATTTATACTCAAATCACCCCTTGATACCTCTATATAAGATGTAAGCACCTGATAATTTCTGGTGGTAGTTGTGGGTGCAATTCCACTAGTATGGTTCTTGTAGAAATTTCCATGAGCTTAAAATTATTTTTCATATGATTTATCTCATGTCATGCTAGTTTGAGTTCTTCTTCATATCGGTCTAGTGAAAACCCTATCAAAGCTACATACTTCCCATATTCAGATAAATTAGGCTTATAAGGAAGAATACTTTTACCCAATGCCAATTATTTCCTTTTTCATTGTAGATTTCATAATATGGTCACTTTCTTTTATACTATATAATTTAACAAATATATTATAATGATCTAAATTAATGATTTTATATTAAAGTATCTTGATTTTTTTTTGGTTCAATATTGAAAGTACAGAAATCTATTGAACATATTAGAATTTTTAATTAGAATATATGTAGTAAAATCATGGGGTGTTACATTAAAGGTGTAGGAGAATAATAATATGCTTAATAATGAATTAATATATTATATGTTTAGTTCTTATTTAAATAATTTATTAATGGATATAATTATTTAGTCTATAATACATGAATTTAATTAATTTTAATTCATATTTAAAAAAATTACTAATTTATATCATAATTCATGTTCAAAATTTTCTCATACTACTTTTGATATAGGAATTATAAAATAAAAATGGATTGAAGATATAATGCAGTCTTCTAAAATTCATATATAATTAGATGATCTATATGATACTATCCCAGCTTCATTAGGTTTTCTCTCTAATTTTGATATCCCAAATTTTTCTCTAGTAATTCCTTCTAATATATTCCCAGATACATCAAGTATGCTCCCTACCTATATTCAACCCCTTATAATGTAGGTTTATAACATATATGAAAATGTGGGGATTAGATTGGCCAGTTGATCAACATGTGTCATATGAGTATGTGGTTTCATCGTTACCATCACAAGATTATTATTGGTTGATTATGGCCAATATTTACTTATTGATGTATAGAAATAATTTATTATATATGTATGGTAATTATTTTATTTATTTATAAAATAGGGCTAGATGAATATATAAAAAATAAACATGAATACGTCAAATGTTTTGTGGTTAAAAAGTTTATAAGTAGTTATTCTATTTAACTTTTATGGTGTGTCGATAGATGACGCCAGAGTCTTATATAGGAAAAATATAGGGAAATATATCATGAGAGATATTATAACTTCCCATCACGTATCAGGACTAGAGAAACATTCTCATTCACTATAAAATTGATATATTTGATAAAAATTAATAGTAATGAAACTACATATTTATAAATTATTTTATGAAATTTATTTATATTATGTACTAATATTATTTTTTGGAATATCTTTTTTATTGATTCTATAACATTTTTATCTCTGTGATATGCTTTTGTAATAATGGAAACTGAAATTTTTTTCTAAAAAATAAATTGATTCTAGAATATTTTCTAGTTAAATTTCAATGACACCTCTTGGACTATTTATTATATAAATATAAAGGTACCCAAAGGGATACCTCAAGGTCAGTGGAAGTCATTTGAGTATATTCATCATATAGATTCACATAAGATATTTGATAATGTCATTTTACATTTATAATATTTTTTGAAAAATAATTAATGTTAAATTAATATTATCATTTTTCTTATAATAATTAAAAACAAAAACAATTAGAGTGAAACATGTTATTTCACAAACAACAGGCTCTGAAATGTTTTTGAGGAGACAATCGAGTAATTTAATATTATAATTATTATAAAATATATATATTATTTTATATTAAGGTATTAAATTTATATATATGTTATTTTTTATTTTATTATATATGAGAAAGAGTTTGTATATGATTTTGGTCAAACTAATATGTTGTTCAACATCCATAGAAATAAAAATGGAAATTATATAAATGAAATTATGGTAGACCTTGGGGAAAGAAATCTAAATTATAAAAAAATGGAATATTATATAAAGATTCCCAGACCTAAACTTATGGATCTATTACTAGTTATATACATCACATGAATTACAACCAACTCTCACAACTAGAAAAAAAAAGCATATTTCCATGGTTCAAAATCATGGAAATAGGTCCCAAAAACGTGGCTATAGCCTATGACCATAGTTTGGGCCAACCGTGGCCACTATCGTCGTGTCAGTTGGTCCCAACCTATTGCCACAGTTTTTAAAACCGTGGTAATAGGCCTCAAAAACAGCCACCATGGCAGTTGAACTATATCCACGGTTTAAACTGTGGCTATAGGAAGCTATTTACATGGTTAAAACCATGGTTATAGCCTCTGTAAATCGTGGAAATATCCTAAATACAAAATGCAACCAGCGAGTTTCGAATCGTGTACCTCCCCTTTACAAACCAGTGTACTTACCACTACATCGTACGATACTTCAGGTATATATATATATATATATATTATGATATATATATTAATATAAACCATGGTAATAGCTTCAAAATTGTGGCAGTGGGTCTTC
This sequence comes from Viscum album, assembly GCA_963277665.1. NCBI lineage: Eukaryota > Viridiplantae > Streptophyta > Magnoliopsida > Santalales > Viscaceae > Viscum > Viscum album. The sequence goes on from OY728152.1 coordinate 1,650,506,621, forward strand.
CTACCAAATTTTTTGCAGGAACGTTTTTCTCACGGAAGCATGGGAACCCTATTGCCACGGTTTTGGAAAACTGTGGCAATAGGACATTGAAAATTTTGGCCTATAGCCATAGTTTTCAAAACTGTGGAAATAGGCCATGGAAAACCAGCCAATAGCCAAGGATTTAAAACCATGGCTATATACCACAGAACTATGTCTATAGCCACTTATAGATACAATTTCAAAACCATGGCTATAGGTCCGTGGAAGTAACCTCGTTTTCTTATAGTGTCTAAAAATCAAAAGTTAAGTGTATTTGGTAACATGGTACATATTATATCATCAAATTATAAGAATTAATTAATTCCTTCATCATAGACCCCTTATAATCTAAAATATTTATCATTGTCTCCAATGATCACTTATAGAAATGGGGAGAATTTGAAATGAGTGAGACCAAATGATCAATATGGGGAAAACATTTTCAATATTACATAATGGAATTTCCAATATATTATATTAAATTGAGATAAATGATCATGGAAAATGGAATTATTAACAGAATAAGATCATGAAATTGTGAGAATTCAAAATGAGGCATGATAGAATCATTATAAATCATGGAATAAAATCTATAAGAGAATGATATTGAATGTGTGGAAAATATTGTTTAGAGACCCAAGTTCATTAGTAAGTTCGAATCTGGGGAGAGGCATATTTCTAGGTACTACAGTAGTATTGTAGCAATCATTGTAGTAGTCACTATAGTAGATATTATAGAAATTACTATAGTAAGTATTGTTCGGTAATGTATCAGCCAGAACTATTCACCGTCTGTTCACCAGTTTGGGCTTAGAGTTATTAAGTCCTTCGATCCACCCATGCCTTCAGTTAAGTAAGGCATTTGGGACACCTTCAAACCTTTGGCCCACCTTAAGGCCTTCATTCCACCTAATGTGCAGACACAAACCAAAAAATATATACAAGGAACATGCACCAGAGGAGGATTCAGAGCAAGGTGCATTCACCAGACCAGAGCTATCGGATTGGGAAGAATGAGAGGGTATTGAATTTTCCATCGGTACCAGGCCTATGAATCCTTGTACAGGATTTATAGTTGAATAGCCATGCAATGGTGGAGATATTATCATGATGCAGATACTAGGGAGGATTAGTTTCATTTATTCATAGTTTGGTATGTATTCTATTAAGACCTTCGAGTCATGTAATGTATCGAAGCCTATAGGCAATGTAATGTAAGGGTTCCCCTTAAACCCTTAGAAGGGGGATTATTGAAAATGAATAAAAAAAGGAAGGCCTTCAGGACATTCAGTTAGAGTATTCCATAGATGGATACATTTCATGGGTGGGACTCTAAACACCATACCCATAGGCATCCCTTACCACATAACATGGTAATGTGGCAAAAACATAAGCATAGGATATCATAATCATGTTTCATGGTTAACTAGAAATAAATTAATGTCATAGTGGAAAAGGTTGACTAATAATTTCCTATAATATAATCGATATATATAATTGCATTATACTAATACCCATGATTGTGGAAAAGATTAACCCCATCTTTCCCACACATAAAATTATGTAAAAAGAAAATCGTATCATGCCCATCCATAACATTGGGAACAAACATAACTATATCATGTTTACACATACCATAGAAATCACATAAGGTATAAATCATTACTAGATGAATTAGAGTGATATATAAATATGGACTCACCCATCTTCATAATGATATTTCAATATGTATTTTTAACACATAAATATGCAAAAGTCATAAATCCATAAAAATCATATCATTATTAACCCACAAAAATATAATGGGAATCTAGTGAAATAAGTTATATTTTGAGGAAAATACCCTTCAAAAATGATAATAAATTTTAGTGTACTCACACCATATACAATAAAGGGTATATGATTAATTCAATAATTTCCCCTATTAATCGAACTTATGTATGTTTAGGTGAAAACCCTTAAGGAAAAAAATGAAGTACAGTGAATTCATTGAGGAAATGGATTTTTAAAAAGGTATTTATATGAATTGTTGATTATAAAACAATAAAAGGGTGGTGATATATCATTTATATGTTAGATATTTTATTTCCCCCACACCACACATACATGGGGACTTGGATAATGAATTACAAGATTATTTTTGAAATACTATCTATTTATGAGAAAGATACCATTAATGGAAATAAAATATAAGAAATGGGAAAATTTATATAAGGAAAAGGATTATTTTTATAGTTGAATAATGTTTCATATGAATATGAGAAATTATATAAGTTCTAAGAAAAAAATCTTACTTTTTATAGAAAATTAATGGAAATGAAGAAATCATCATTTCTGGATGACATAAAAAATTATTTACTCTAAGATAAATATTTCATTTAAAAATAAATTATTATCAAATATATTATATAAATTAAGACTTTGTAAAAGAATTTTGATAAGAAAAGAGATAAAAATATAAGAGAAATCATGAAAATAGGTTTCATAACTTTTATTGAATTTTCCATTAATAAAATAAAATTAGTCAGTTTCAAAAGGGGATAACAAGATTCTCAAACATTATTTTAACAATAAAGTATCTTGATAACGGATCCTTGGAAATAAGTATATTTAAAATAGAATAAACGTGTATAGAAGATAAAAATAATGAATATATTCCTTTATAAATATCATAGGGTTTTACATAATGTAAGAACAAGAAATGTACCACAAAGATATGAGTATTGTAATACCATAACCCGAGTCATTGAGTTTGAGTTGGAGTGTATCATGGACTCATGTATTCCTACTTTTACGCAATAGGTTTTTGACTAGCAGTGAGGTTTTAAATACCATCAATGGTGAGACTATACCCATAGTATCAATAAATAAAAGTATGAATAATAACACATTAAAATAAATAGACAATGTTATAACACATGACATGGAATGTATCTCAAGTCATATAAAAATAATAAACCAAAGACCCCTAAAGTGGAATGTAAAACAAGTGTGTCAGAAAGATAAGTAATTAAATAAACAATACAAAATCACTCTAGATTATGTCTCGATACTGCCTCTAATCACCATGATTTGTCACTTATCTCACTATAATTGGAGATTTTCCCTTTCCTATATCCCTAATAATAAATTATATGTGTGCATTGAGATTTCCATGTATGGAGTGATTATAAACCCAGAAGGAAACTACTGATACATCCTTAACATGATTGAACATGCATAAGAGTTTATGATTGATGATACTAGGGTGCACAACAGATGATGGAGGGGTGTGGATTTAAAAAATTTCTTCCTTATAGTAATGAAACATCATTGTATCTAGTGATCTGAGCCCTGATAAAGTTCTAAGGTTCTCAAGTGAATATATTAAAGCATAAAAATTAAACCGAATGGTCACCTCAATCGAATTAGTGATGTGTTCAACTTTATATCATCATCGGAAATCATTGATTTAAGGATCTAATCCTAAACCACTATAGATCATCCACACACACTTTAAAATTTTGCAAAAACACTAATCATCAAATTTTTGTTTCTAGTGTGGAGATCCAATGGATCCTTCATCAATGTGATGATCACCAATGCTCTGTTCCTTCGATCTTTAAAGGTTTTTTTGGATCAAACAATTGGAAGGAGTATTTATATCTCTTGGATGTGGAAATAAGGATATAAAATCTCTCAAATTCGTGGGTATGAATAGTACTATGAAAATGAGCTCCTCTTTTCTTATATATAGGAGGTTAAATACCTAGAAAGGGTTCCTCGACCATTTTATAAGTAACTCCCAAAAAATAAGAAATAAATGAAATGTTTTGATAAACTAACTAAATCATAATTTTATTTATATTTTATCACCTACTTTTAATAAATAATAAATATATTTAATGATAAAACATAGTCATTAACTCAACTCATAATTTCTGTAATATTAAATTAAACCTAAATATTAAAATAATATGTGTTCATATAATATTTTTTCCACTAATTCACTTTATACAACATAAATACATTTAATAAAAAATCTAAGTCTAATTATTATATTCGCAAATAATAATGAATTTTATTTATTCATTAGTGACCATAAATACTTGGACATCCCTCGGACCCCATGCTGAGTCCCACCATATCATATACTCCTATTCACTCAAAAATTATTTTTTTGTTATGAAATATGTATGAGAGGAAAATAGATCAATGGGGCCTAAAATGATGAACGTTGAGGGAATCAGCTCTTACAATAGATATAAAACCAAGCGGGGGGAGCCAAATATAGTAAAATAAATACTCAAGTTTTCCGAACTGACCCATGAATCCAAGGAGTCTGCAACCTGGTTCCCTTCATTTCACGTATGTAGGAGGATAGTGAAGTCATGAATGAGGGACATACATCTTCTAATGTGGTAAATAATAGACGAAGGCACATTTCTTTGTCCCTTAATTGATCAAAAAATGATCTTTGAATCTGTCTACACACATGAAAGAGGAATGGTGTTGATGCTAAACCTCTCCATCCCATCATGTAAAGCACAAGATTCCTCCATAAGAGAATTACTTGGACCATAGGAGGTTCTGAAGGAAAAAAGGATCAATCCACAAAGGTTGTGCACCAAACCACCTCCTCACAAATAACCATCACAACATGATCCATCAACATTTAACTTAAGACCGTTGGAGGGGGAACCCAATGGACCTAATGGCCCTGGGGGGATGGACCCTCCCTGTTGATGGAAAGATCACTTTTCTATAAGAAGATCCTAATAGAAGTATTCGACTCCTAATTCTTCAACAATAGTGCCAACTCAACTTCTTGGAATCTCACCTTGTAGATCATATTTCTACACAAAGCAAGGGAACCCTCACATTGGTCAATGTTTTGTCCCTATAAAATGATCTAGTAACCTTACACCAATAGAATCACTTTATCCCTACTTTTAGGATAGTCCTGATCAACACCTCTGAACTAGATCATGAAAAAATTCTCACCACTCCAGTCAAGATTAGAGAGTACAGTGAAGTACCCAAGCGCACGCCACACAAAGACTACCCATTAACCCAAAAAAAGAGGTTCAAAATCATTTTTTTGTGGGGGTTCCTATAGAAAATTAATTTTTAGGATATCTAAATACCTTCCCATTTAATCTTCTCATTTATGGGTAGTGCGCAGTTCTGTACCATCCAAATGAGAAAGTTGTATTTAGCTAGAAGATTGTTGCACTAAGTAATTGATCCGATAGCATCTTGAGTTCCATTTCTATAGAAAACAAATTGATTGTCTTTAGTAGAAAAAACACCAGACGTAGGTGTTTTCAAAACACAAAGCACCTAAGAAGAAAAGTAATATTCATAATAATGACAACCTTTCCTATAAACACACATTGTTCAATATAATCTCTTTTTCACACGATATCTCATAAATTAGGATGCACAACTTGTGTCGTCATCCACTCTTGTTTTATTATTTGTTGACCTAACCATACAAACATAATTTCTCCTACCATGGACATAAATTTAATTAAGGTACTACATTCCTAATCAACTAAGCCTAATATGTAACTTCCTTAACTTTGAAGTGATAAATGTTATCCTGATCATTCAATTAATTTCATGCCACGAAAGATACACCCTACAGAAGCTACCTAGACATCACTTAATTATCATGATTTTTACCTTGCATCAATGTATGTGATCAAATGGTACACATTGATAATGATCTAAATCCATGAGACCGAAATACATGTTTATAGATATGAATAACCAATGAAACCTGAAACTGGTGGTGTTCCTATTGGTGAGCCCTTTTTCATGATCCCATCTACTCAAGATCACCAAGTGATAACTTCATGAGAAGAAGTCTCAATACTTATGATCCCCCATAACCTGATAGTCAAACATTATTTATATCCTTTTATCATGATATATCTAGAATATAGGACATAAAGTTAAGTTTACTATCATTGTATCTCTAGGTTCTCATCATAGCCTGGGAACTATTATAACCATTTAATATGATTTGTAATCTAAAGACATTACCGTAAATATAGTACACACAGATGTATAAACACAATTCTAGTAAGATAAGTACATATATATGTAAAATTGTATATATTTAATGTTATTAAATTTATATAAAATCACGGGGACTAGGGAAACCACTTTCAATAATGACATGATAATAGAAAAGATCACAAGAAATAACATACAATCATGTACCGAGCGTTCATGCACTAACTAAGCTTCCACAACCCTTGGCCATACCAGCTTCAGCGCCATGATGAGAAAGCATTAATAATAGAATTAGAGAACTATATTGTTCCACAATTTCACCTCATATATCCCACAACCATCACTATTCTAATTAGTCTCGGGTCTGACACTACCTTTAGTTAGGGCACAAGGTCATCGTACCCTAGCACTATGTCCTAGGTCATTTCAACGAAGACCATCATGTCCCACTGTCTCTTTTCAAGTCATATCATATAATACCAACATTCCCTTGGGTTAGGCCATATAATTAAATCATTCCCTATTATCTTAATTGTTCCTATCATCACATCACATGCATCATTTTTACATGCTCAGCCTCTAGGGCCACTAATCCATGACGAGTCCACCTGTCATTTTGTTACCATGAATAGAATGAAAAAAATATAGTACATACTAAATAAATCACATGTAAATAGTTTCATCACATATAGAGGCACAAAATAGAATATAAAAGGTGATAAATAGTATCTAAACACACACACATGTGATCAAAATTAAACATGGTTCACACAAGAAATGAAAGCACACACATGAAATCAAACTCAAATGTGGTCTCATGGGATGTACACACACATGTGATCAAACTCATGAATGGTCTAAACAATATAATCACACAACATAATACCATGATAATAATAACACACACTACATCTCTATGATAAGGAACTTTCTACATTTATCTTGTTGTCATTAACTTCATGTTTTGTCAAGAGTTTCATCACCCTAACCATATTCACATACCAACCAGAATAATCTTACTTGAAAATAACTCCTAAAACCAATTCCAAAATGTAATCAAAGAGGTTATATAATGAGAATTGAGAAGGAAACAATACAAGGGTTAGATTTAACACTTACCCAATGTTCAACATCATCAATGGTGGAATTATAGTCCTATAGATGAAGTATAAATTTATATCATTCATAAAAAGAGATGAAAAAAGAGATGAAAGGACATGATGGATTTGGTTCAAAAAGTACAATACCCCTTCCATGTTTTGATTCTTCCAAATATATCTTTCAAGGAATCATGAGATAAAATTGATTACTCAATGTAGATATCAAATTCAAGAGTGGTCGATAAACCCACCCATGGTTATTTTTGGAATTTATCTAGAAATCATTTATATCGAAGGAATCGACAAGAAGAGAAGATATGAATCGATTAATAGGGTAAATAATCGCTTAATAAAAAATTTAAGACCCCTTATTTAAGATTCACATGTTTCCCCTTTGAAAAAATAAATATCTGAGGATGAAGATGATTTTTTAATTCATTTCGAAACCCACATGACTACCACCACAACCTCTATCATGGCCTATACTATGGTCATGGTGTTCTTGAACATGCCAAGCAATGTGTCCTACCCGTATGGTGTTTTTACAAGCCTCATGTCATTTTCCCACACCAATGACTCCAAAATGGGTGTGGTGAGGCCACCCTAAGTATAGATTATAAGTGCCTTCACTGAGCTCCACAATAATGGAAACACCTTAGACAACTATATCACTCTTTCCCATTTTACAAAGGATCACATCGGGGGCCATGAAGGTTGTGGTGTTTCCCATTTTTGAAAAAAAATATCCCAAACTACTTAGTTTCTATTATAATATCATAAGTATTTACCAAGTCATGGATAAACCCACAAAATTAAAGAAGAATATGGAAAAAAAGGCTTAACATATTCAGAAAAAAAATTATTATGCTTTAAAATATCCCCCACTAATGGATTCCCATCCATGAGCATTATCTATAGTGGTCCTACTCATATAAATCAGGACACTAGGCAAAAACATTAGACTCCTACACCCACATTTCCTAATGGATCAGTTCATGTTTCCATAAAACTTGAAAAAGTGGTGTTATGTTCTCCCATAACATTTTCCCACTATGGTCTATTATCTATATTGGTTACTCCAAAAAATATTCATCTCGTTCTAACTCAACATCTTCATAGTCGATCACATGGGCTAGACCAGGCATGTACTATCACATTTGTGAAATATAGAACACATAATTCATTCCCTAAAAACAAGGTGGAAAGTCTATTTGGTAATTAACTACTCCAATAATTTTGGTGATCTTTAATGATCCCCCAAACCACGACACCAAATTCCATTCATTTCAAAAATGATGATTCCCTATCCAAATTGACACACAAAAGAAAAATCAAAAAAAATAAGTCCAAATTTCATCTAATTCGATTATCATATGATTGATTCCTACTCTAAGTGTTAACCAAACACTTACTAATAAATGTCACTCTCTTAGAGGTCTCCTACACCATTATTAGACCAATTACTACTACCTCATACCAACATTTTGGTGAGTAGTAAAACTATCCACAGAGAGCCTCTAAATGTTCCATCTAAATAGATTCTCAAAAACTATTATTTTATGTGATATCTACCAAGGCTATGTGATCATAACATGCTCAACTAAAGTCCATTACTCATTCATAAATCATATTTTAAAGGATCTAAATCATTCTCTCCAATTTTTCCTCAATTTATTAAGGATATTACATACTCAGCGTCAACTAATCCCCCAACACATTATGAAATACTTCCCAAAATTGTTTTGTACAATTTGTATCCCTATACAATAAAATAATTAAATTCACTCTATTAATTCATATAATATATCAAAAATATAGCTTCCCCAACTCATCTATAGAGTTATTCTCTCATATCAACAATAAATGGGATATTGTTTTCAAATGATCAACTATCACCCAAATGACATCATGACTCCATAGGTTTCAAGGTAACCAAATCACAAATTCCATCATCATTTCTTCCCACTTCCACATATTCATAGGGATTAGATGAAAACAACACCAATATGTTGGTGCTTGGCCTTTACCATATGGTAGGTAATATATCATGGAAGAAAATTGGTGAGGTCTCACTTCATACATGGCCATAAAGAATGATTTCAGATATCATAGTACATCTTCAACAGCCCAAGATGCATGAGCCATTTAAAATAATGAGAGACTCTAATCATATCATCTCTTAAGATATCCATAACTACTAACCACTCTTGAATGTAGATCATGTATTCAATAACTATTGATATCCTATGATCTAACCACCCCTACCATTAATTCCCAGACAACTACACACTTGGGATCTGTCTCTTTGATAGTCTTCTCCTGGACCACTAATGTATATGTGATAACCAAAGGTGTGCATGTCATCACACCATGATCCTTTGAGGAATCCACTAGCTACTCCACTATCAAACCCATTGTATTTCATTCATCTTATGAAGGTTGTTATCCAATATCCTACATCTTCAGTGGTTTCCTACTAAGAGAATATGAAATGAAATTATTATTCCCCATAGAATATGTTATCTTAAAGTCAAATTTATATAGATAATCCACCCAATTCCTATTCACCATATTCAAATTGTGCTAAGATAATATGTATCAAAAGAACTTATGTTCAATGTAAACAATAAATCTCTCACCAAAGAGATAATATCACAAAAACTTTAGAGTGGGGACAATAACTGCTAACTCCAAGTGAGGTGTCAAGTAGTTCCACTCATATGCTCATAGAATACATGACCCATTAGTTACTACCATACCTTTAATTATCAGCATAACTCCTAAACCAACTCCTAAGGCATCTTTTTAAACTTAATTACCAATCCCAAGATATGGAAACATAAGAATCAGATCTATCATCAATCTTCTCTTCATCTCAAAGAAGGCCTCTTCATAAAGATCTATCAAGTTTAACTTCACTCCTTTCTTTTTAATCCTAGAAATAGACACTTCAATATGAGATAATTAATTTATAACCATCTATAAAACCCATCTAAACCTATAAAGATCTTAATCTTGAAAACATTCCATAGACATTCCCAAGACATCACTACCTCAACCTTCTCTGGTTCCATATATATTACTACATTGGGAATTACATGATTGAGGAACCATATATATTGAATCTAAATGTAAAACATTTAATGTTTAGAATTAATATTATGTACTTTAAGTATATTCAATAAAATCTCAAGGTTACATGTTTTTATTTCAAATGTTTATGAGTATATAAGGATATCATCAAAAAATACCATAATAAAGGAGTAAAGATATGAATGGAAGATCTTATTCCAAAGATTTATAAATATTATTGGTTCATTTTTCAACCCTAAAGTAATTAAAAGATACCCATACATTCTATATATACTCTGGAAGGTTTTCTTGTGAATATCCCCCTCTATGACCTAAAGATAGTGGTAGAATGACTGTATTCAATCTTGGAGAACCATCAATCTCCCTGAAACTGGTCAAACTAGTCCTCAATCCTCAAAATGGATATTAATTATTCATGGTCACTTTTTTTATCTTCTTGTAGTATACTCACAACTAAAGACTATAGTCTTTATTTTTTTGAACAATAATGGATCACCCTAGGATGTACTCGGTTTAGTAAAACCATTCATATCTAAATCCCAAATTTATACTTTTTTCTCCTTAAACTGATCTAATTCCATGGGATATAGAGAAATATATATAGGTTGTGATTCATACATGAGTCATATCTCAAATTGAACTCCCCTATCATTAGGGAGACTAGAAAAATGATTAGGGAAGACAACTTGAAAAAGGTCCACCACTGGTGGAAATGAAAAGGATACTACTAGATCTATAGAAAAATACATTCGGGCTACTTATACCATATTATCTTTGATCTAGCTTAGGTCTAGTACTACTCTACCTACTCCAACATACCATTCACCGATCATTATAAAATTATTCTTCATAAGTGAAATAAAGGATACATACCTTTAATAATAGTCAATGTGATCACCAAAGGTTTTCACTTAGCCCATTCCAGATATCACGTCAAAGACAGTCATCACAAGGATCATGAAATCCCATAGATGTTGAGATAAATAAAATATAAAGACAACTAGGCTTGTAAGTAAATACTAGAAATAATTTGTGTAGATATAAATTAATGGGAAACACCATTATCAAAAAGATAAGTACAAATAGTAGAGGTGATCACGAACATACCTCAAACATTTAATGGTCTCTATCTATAGTTATCCAGAACCTATTATATTACATGCACTGTGAAAACTTTAGCTCTACCACCATGTCCCTTATATGAATTGATCTCCAGAGTCATCCTCATATAAGGGGTCCAAAACTTTTACTGGGGACCCTAACCAGTCCCATGTATTAATTCATTCATTTTACTCAAACCCCCATGAGACCTCATCCATGATGAATTTGAGCATAAATGATACATACTCCCTATCTTGACACATAAATGGAACTTGATATGAGGATTTGGAAAAATTTTGTGATAATGCAGATTTTGTTTCTAGTTGAAGCATTAGGGACCTAATTATCTCATCAAAGGTTCCATAAAACCTATAATATGTTCCAACTACCTATTATTTCTCTAGCATGAATCGTCTTCCTTTATCTTCCTACTACTGGAAATATCACTAGGAATTTATTAAAGGCAGAAAGAATACCTTTAGCCATGTCTTCCTATAAACCATTATAAATCATCATGGCCTTGTAAAGAAGAATTATATATGTCATCTGGTTGAAATTATTTACCTATTATATCAACTTCGGTCAGAGGATGGTCTCAAACTTGTTGGCCTCTTCTGCCTTATTTTCAACTGAAAGAGGGGAAAAGTGTAGAAACTCTATAAAATGTGTTGATCAGGAATATACTATCATCAAGACTAGTTGAAGCTATATAAACTCCTGAGCATGGTCCAGATTTAGTGTAATTGAAAATAATTATTTAAATAAATGGTATATAAATGTTATCTAAGTTAGACCTTCACATCTTCTAGCCTGATTCATAATATCCCACCACCTATTGGAGGTTTCTTAAGGTATAAAATAATCCAACCTTACTTTCCAATCCTCTGTGGTTTCTACTAGATCGAAAATACCATCTATGATGTCAATCTAGTCCTCAGTATTCTAAAGGCCTCCAATTCCCTAAAAGGATTGAGGATACTGAAGGTGAGAGTCCCGAGCATAGTCATCCATATTCCTAGAAACTCCCCCACCTTGAACAGGAATTATTCAATAGACTCCTCTTTGAAGTGGATCTTTTTTCTAAACAAATTTAGTGGGTGTTAGAGAATGCTAAGATACATTCTCCTCTATGAATAGTGGTAGAACTAGAACATCTTCCCTTGTGGGATCATCCTACACTTTTTCTCTAGGTGGTCTTATAAGATAACATTCAGAATGATTTTTTTTAAATTACAATATATTCTTATAATACCTATATTAGATTACATAAATAACAACCTAATAATTTCATAAACACACATAATGGATTGTAATGACAAATCCTATTAGGTTGTTCATAATAAAAACATATCTCTCCTATTATTTCTCAAGGATCAAGCATATCTTGACATACTTGTATGTTAGTTGCAAACATATATATAACAACAAACATAAACATGTTGAAATAATCAATTCCAACACATATATAACACAAAGTTGGGAAAATAGATATATTTCCAAATAAAAAGAACATATTATGGAATTTTATTTCAGAACTACCATTCATCACTCAACTAGAATATAAATATTACAAGTGATTTAAAGTTCCTAGTCATGATGCCTCAATACACCCAAATCTCATAAAATAGTAATAATGCAATATACTCAGTATTGGAATGAAAACATAAAACAATAACTATAATAATAGTCCCATAAATGGTATCTAAAAGGTTCATTACACATGTACTAGCTAGGCAAACATGAAACTCCCATTCTTGAGTCCCACACAACCTAATTCCTTTATAAATTACCCAAAAACAGAGTTAATAATAAAGAATGAAAGAAACCTACCTTGATACCAATTTTTAATTCCCCTTTCTGAGTCACCAATTTATATCCAAAGTGTCACATAGAATCAGAAACGAATCCCCATAAGCAAGAGGTTTATGACTAGTATAGAGGTTTTGAATGCTGTTAGTTGAGAGATTATACCCTCAATACCAACAAACACAATTATAAATAATAACACTATGTAATAAGTAAAAAAATTCCTCAAAAAATAGATTGGAAATTATATCAAGTCATGTGAAAATAATAAACCAAGAAACCAAAAAGTAGTAGAAAAAAGAGTTTGAGAAAGACAAGTAAGTAAATAAACATTGTGAAATCATTATAGAGTCCATCTTGGTGTGCCTATGACCACCATTATCCTTCCCCCATCTCCTTGTTATTGGGGCCTTTCCCTTTCATGTATCATTGGTCAGGAAGTCTGCACACACATTAAGATGCCAATGAAATGTGTGAGTATAATCCCAATAGGACACCACTAATGTATATTGAACTAGAGTGAACTTGAACAATATTATATGTCATGATAATAGATAAATACACAATTAATAACATAAAATCATGTACAAAGTGGCCATCAACGGATTAAGCTTCCACATACCCTATATGTACCTACATCAATTCCATGCTGGAAACATAGTCATAATAGAAGTTTTTAGCTAGAGTCAACCACAAGGTCACCACATATATCCCACATCCACCACTAGTCTAATGAGTCTCAGTACAGACCATAAGTTGTTGCATTATGACACTACCCATCATCAAGCCATGTGGTCATCATATCCCAACATTGTTTCCTATGTTAGGTCTTCAAAACCCATCATTACCTATTGTTTCCTATTGGTTGAGCTCGTATAAGACCACCATGGCCATAGATTAGGACACACAAGGCCATTATTCCCCAAAAACTAACTTGATCCTATCATCACATCACATGCAGCGTCTATACACACTCCACCTCTAGGGCCACCGATCAACGATGAGTCCACCTATCAATTTAGTACCATGTATAGAATAAAAAACATAACACATACCAGATATATCACATGGAAATAGTTTCATCATATATAGAGTCTCAATATAGAATATCAAGAGTTAGATATTGTATCCAAACACACACACACACATGTGATCAAACTCAAACATGGGTCTCACAGGCTATGCACATGTGTGATCAAAATCAAGTATGGTATCATGGGTTATACATGCACACACATGCAATCAAGCTCAAGAATGGTCTAGATAATATAATCACACAATTCCATATCATTCTTATAATCAATCAAAAAACCTATCCATGGTAAGTAAATACATACCTTTAGCTTGTTGATATCAACATCAAGGTTCATTAAGAGTATTTTCACCTGAACCATGTTCTCAAACCAACTAGAATAGACTTGTATTCCAAGAACTCCTAGAATTGATTCCAATACAGCATCATAAAGGTTCTAAAATGATACTCAATAAGGAATCCATCTAATGGGTATATCTAACACTTACCCATTGTTCAACACCTTCAAAAGTAGAATTAGAATCTCATTAAGTATCAATTTATGTCTCTCATGGAAAGTGGAACAAATAGTTGTGATGATCTAATATATATTATTTAATAAGAATAGACACTACCATAAAAGAATATATTCTTATAAAATGATCAATCAAGGAGGGTCAAGAGGAATGAGGTTATTCACAGAAAAATTATAAGGAAATAATGATCATTAAACTTTATATTTGTCTAGAAGTATTTTAAAAATCTTCTAAATCTAAAGAATCGTCAAGGATAAGATATTTGAATGGAATAATAGGGTGAGAAATAAATTAATAATTCATTTAAGACCCCTCATTTAATATCCATGTATTTCCCCTTTGAAATAGTCATGATCTGAGGATAACAACAACCATTTCAAAACCCATGTGACTGTCACCACTACCTCCACTATAGAATACACCATGATCATTGTGTTATTGAACACACTAAGAAACATGTGTGACCCACACATAATTTTTTCAAGCCTCATGTCATTTTCCTTTACCAAATAATCCAAAACAGGTTTGGTGATGTCTCTTTAGTTATTTCCCATATGTGCCTTCCTCAAGTACCAAGGCCATGGACACACCTTGTCCAGCCATTTCTTGCTTTCCAGTTTTATATATGGGAATACTAGGGACCACCATTTCATATAACATGGTTGTATTGTTTCCTATTTTGGAAAAAAAATTATCAAAACCCCACTTAGGTGTTATTCAAATATCACAAGACTTTACCAAAGCATGGATCAACCCACAAGCTTAAAGGAGAAGATGGAACAAGTCTTAATATATTTTGAATAGAAATTATGAGACATTACAAGTATCCCTTCAAAATAATGGATAAGTAAATAAAAAAAGGTATATATATTATAAATATTAAAAGAGGATGTGGGAGAGATAAATAGTAATAAATAAAATAATCTAAAGAACAAATAAGAGAGTGATGGAAGCCTTACAAACAATGTAAGTTATAAACATAAAATAAGGGAGGGAGTAAAGGAGAAAATCAATTCATGATAAATTATGGTAAAATATTAATTTATAAATCCAAGATATTGTATATGATACATAAAATAAAATATAGAAAATAGAGGAAATACTTTAAAAAATGTTGGATTGAAATGAAACCATTTCCTCATGTCACAACTTGATTATTATATCCTATAACTTCATGTTTAATCAAATTACATTAATTGTTTAAATTATTTAAACTTTTTCATTTTTATTTAATTTTATTATTCCTTTGGATTATTTTATTATCAATTATTATTTATTTATTAGTTTTATTTTTCTTTCATTGGTTGTTTTGAGATAATTATTTTCACAATTCCCAAAACAACTTCACTATAAAAATTCTAGTTGATAGTCACTATCCAAAGGTTATATAATATCCAAATGTGTTAGGTTATGTGACTCATATTATTATAGAATCAATAGAGTCTAATACGTTTTTATATTGTAATGATTTATAGAATCTTTTACAGTAAGCTTGTTTAAAAGTGTTAAATTAATGTAATTGTTTACTTTTGAATTTATTATTATCATGAATACTTAATCATTATAAGATCATATAAATTAATTTATTTTAATATTAATGTTATTTTAAACCATGTAATAAATTTTTATAAATATTTATAAAAGAAATAAGTGAAAATAAATTATCACTGATTACTTGGGTTGTGAAAGATCACCGTGGGTGAGAAATATTTTTTGAAAGAGTTTCAAAGAAGGGAAAATCAATAAGAAGATGAGTTTTATAAAAAAATGGTTAAAATGATATTAAAAATTTAAGTTCATTTTAAAATATTATTTATTTTATTGAAAAGGGTAAAAAAATAATTGAAATAAAAAGGAATAATTTTTTAAATCTGTATTTCAACATAGTAACGACTTATAAAAAAAGGTTTGATAAATGGGAATTGGTAGTATCTTATCAAGAATAGATAAAAAATATGATAATAAAATAAACATAAAACCATTTTATTATATTTAAATTATGTTTAAATTATTTTATATAAAAGGAATCTAAAATAGGAAAATCTAAATATAGAATTAAGAAAATGTTATTTTGACATTGTGATAAGTTATGAAAAAGTGTTTTATGAGAGGTAATGGGTGACCCCACATCAATAATGGATCAAAAGTATATTAATAATATTATAAGAGAAACTTTTAAGAAAAATAATCAGTGTTTAAAAAGAGTTTTAGTGTAAATAGTCTACAATAATAATAGATTAAGAGACATGGAAACCTTACTTTTCACTTAGATATGCCTCTTTTGGATTGTACCTAAATCCATTGAAGGAGAAGATTTTGGTCATACCGGGGGATTAAGGATGTTCCAAGGGGAGTGTATAGAGGTATTTTAGATTATCTTTAGAAAAATAAATAGTTTATAAAGTGAGGAGAATGGGATGGAAGAGGGGTGTTTGGTGTTTAACAATAAAGTATTGATTATTTTATTTATTACGTAAAAGATTGTGAATATTATTGATTCTGATAACTTTTATTAATATAGTATTAAAAAAATGAGTTTCATTTTACATTAAACCCATGCAAACTATAATGGAATATTTGAAATACTTTATTAAAGGAAAAGAAAAAAAATATAGTTTTTTTATTTAAATAAAATATAACTTAGGCTTTAAAATTTAAAATATGGGTTTATGAATTCAAAATATTATTTTAAATTAATTATTTTACTAATTATATAAATTACATTTCATTAAAAAAAATTATAAATTTTCGAGTCATATTTATATCAATATTATTCCACAAAACTTATAATATTTGTAAAAACTGTATTTTTTAATATTTAATAAAAAATAAATTTTTTCAAAAAATTACAAAAAAATCACCCTAAGATAAGTTTGACATGATGATTCCAAAAATTAAGTTTGTTTTATTAAATTAAAATTATAAATATTATAAATTTATTTTTTAATTAAAATCATATAGTATATTGAAACACAATTTATGTGGAATAAAAAATATTTCATTTATTATAAATGACAACAATTTTGTTTGTTAGTATTCATCAGTTATTATATTTTTGATAATTAATTATTTATATATATAAAAAATACTTCCTCAAATTCATTCTCTAATTAATATTAATTATGACTTTAAAAACATACTCAATAAAACAATTTTGGTGCAACAAAATTTTTACACCGTGATTAAAATATTGTATCAAAGTTGATTTTAAATTTCTAAAAAAATTATTATCAAAACTAAAATATCTATTTTCTAAAAAAAAGGCATTATAAAGATGTGTAATTTCATTTTAAAATAAAAAAAATAAATACTTCATAATGTTATTTTTAGTGTAAAACAAGTTATCTATCATTTTGAAATGAGTTTTTTATAGTAATAGAACATGTACATAGAATATGATAACAATATTTTAGAAATTAAAAGTAATATTATTTAAATAAAAAATTCATGATAAAATACCATTTTAGTGTAAAAATGATATCATACACAAAAAATGCCATATGAAATTACTTTCAATGGTTGTATGTTATAATTTCGTGACTATGAGAACATCTATAATTTTTTATGAGCAATTACATTAAAATGACTAAATTGTAATTTAAATGATTATATGAAAATAAAATAATTAAATAAAAAATTAGTTATCAAAGAAAACTTTATTTGTAAAAGGAATCATGAATTCGGAAAAATTTATTTAATAAAATAATTTTTATTAAACAATTATTATTAATAAAAATAGATTATATTTAAAATAATATTTTGAGGAAAAATTTGTATTCAAGTATTAATATAAATTTTATTCTCATTTAATTTTAAAAAAATAAACTAAATATATTTAATATTTACATATGTAATTTAATAATGAAAATTTATTAATAAACTACTGAAAATATGGGATTTTATTATATATTTACTTAAATTATTTGGAATTTATAGCTCAAAATTAAAGAGGAATGGGGTGAAAATATATCACATCCATCATCAGTATCTCCAGGTGATACTATTACCTATGTTTTGGGCTGGGATATTGTTTTCCATATATGGGAGATGGGTTTTGGACTTTCCATATCATGTTTCTTTGGGAGATGCCTGTATTTTTTCACTACTATGCCTATTTTTAAATGGTTCCAACATTGTTATTGTTCGATATGCATAATGAAAATGGAAAATTATAATGCTGGAGAATAGAGTACATGAGAAGTAGTAAATAATGATAGATTGAGGAGATAATTTTGTAGTGTTTGTCAGTGCATTTCGGATTATATTTCTAAGCATTACTTAGACCATTCCTATAGAAATTAGATCCTTGATATTTTAAACTCTTTTAGTACTAGATTTTTTACATTTATTAATCTAGATTTACATTATTATGATATTTTTTTATTTTATTTTCTACACTTGATATTGAGATAAATATAATTCATATTCTAAATTATATTTAAAAGAGGAACCTAAGGCTAGTAGTATACATGAAAATTAGGAGTAGGTGGAGTATAGATCATCAAGTGGGATCCTATATAACCCAGTATAAAATTGGTCATGGTAGTTCCCCTTAGTTGAATCTATGGGTAAAAACATAAATGTTTCCTCTACAACATTAACACAAAACATAAAATGGTGTATTTAGTTATGGGTTTTTTATAAACTAGAATTTGGGTGATAGTGGTTACACATACTGTTTGTATTTTTTATACTACTAAAATTACTTGATGCTTAATTTTATGTGTTTTTATATTACCATGAGAATGTTTTTCAATATCCTAGTTTCAATTTTCAAAATTTTTATAATAATTCAGGTTATTTTATTCCACTTCCAATTATAATAACCACCATGAATTTATTAAAGGTAGTTTAAGCATAAATTATGTTTTGAAAAACCACTACTAGTTTCTAAAAGGATTCTACCTAAAAATAGTAGTTTTTTAAAACACTTTAAATTTAGATAGAAAATCATTTTTCACCACTTTAATTAATTTTGCGGTTAAAATCTCTATAAAATTATTTAAAATATGAAATTTTACAAACCACCACTAAAACGAACGTAGTGATTCTGAAATATTTATATATTAATTATTCAAACTAGTTTATAATAACCACCACATATTTAAAAAATGGTACCAATTAATAATTGATTAAGAAATTTATGGTAGTTAGTAAAACTATTCTTGTTATTCCATGAAAACTTAAACCATAATATATTAAAAAAAACCAGGGTTTCTTAGTGTTTTTTATTTAGTTATGGTTCATTCACATATCATGGTAAAAAATGAGAAATATTCCGATCATTTTCTTGTTCAATAAAGAACCTTTTTAAAAGATAGTTTATATCATGTGGTATATAACTATGACACCAAAGGACTATAAGAACACTTTTAAACCAAACACACATAGTTATTATTTAATCTATTGCTTATAAATGTTTTACCGTCTTCAATGTTAGAATACAAACTAAGATATATTTCCTAAATGTTAATTCACTCACAAAGAAATATTGGACTACTATATGTGTAAAAACTTATGACTTATTTAAAAACTATCTTATAGTGGTAATTTTTTTATGCCATTGGGATATCTCATATATATGTATACAAGGTTATAAATCTCATCCCAACCCTCTTAATATATTAGAACCCCATAAAAATATATTTAATTTATTATATATTTGGGGGTTACTTTATGTGATATGTATAAAATCAATGGAACTATAATTATTAGAGACATATACAATGTGTTCCTCCCTCCAAAGGATATTTGGGGGGATGATGAGTGAACACAATCATTGGTACATGCATTATTGAGGGAAACCTAGAATACTACAAAAAATAATCAATACTTAAGGACAAACATAAGTTTTGAAACATTGATAAATATATTATTAAGGGAACATGTAAAGAGGATAAACTTGAAACATCCAACATAATGACCTGCTATTCATAATTGGGAATATATAATTTCATATTGTATTTATCTAAAATATGGATAATTTAAGAAATAGGTATGGTATGTCATCATTGAATTAGAACCTCAATTACGGATTCTTGGTTTTCTTTTCTTCCAAATCTTATTTTTATTCAGTTTTTAGGAGAAAAAACATTTAAAGGTTTAGTGGGAACCTGAACAAGCTAGTAACACACCCATGGATTAAGAACCAATAAGAACATCCACTACATCCCAAATAAATTTAAACATTTTGTTTCCTAGAGAAATTTTTAGAATCTAATCAACTTATAATTTATTCCACTTTGTATATTTTTGAAACATATGATCAAATGTTATGGAAATATTTTCCTAGAACTTGATGTACTACACCAAATTAAACTTCCCTTCATTGAATCCATAGAGAAATATCTAATCTTGGGATTCAATTCATGTTATTTGATGTTTTTATTTCAAATTGAAGTCAATATTATTCATGTCTCATATCATTAATTTATATACTGATGTAGGATAAACACTTTTTTATGAAAACATATCTTGTAGAAGGGGTAATCCAAGGATCGCACACAACAATGTTTTATTATAATAGAATAATCACTACTCAATATTTGGATTACAAGAGTTTTGGAAGGTCTCATTATAAATCATAGGGTCACACCCTCCATTTATCCTTCTAGAAACATCCTTGAGATAATAAATACAATAAAACCAACAAAGTTGTTTCTTACAATTAATATCTATAAGATTAACATACAACAAAAACAAGGGAGTTTTAATTGATATTTTACTTCCTCTATCAAATCGAGATATTCAATGTCTTCCTTCAACAATAGTTTTTTTACTTCAATTCTAGATATTTCAATTCACTCCATAAATGTTATATTTTTTTTATTATTCTTTATTATGCTAATATCAAGGATTGATTCCTAAAAATTCATCCCTTAAAATTTTTCACTTATCAATAGATTATTGAGACTTATAATTATCTATAATAATAAAATTAAAACCCCCAAAATCATAATAAATAATACTTAATTTGAAACATATTCAAATTTTAAAAATAGTCGGGAAACCACTTCATCATGGTGTAATATCCATAATTGTTGTATGGTGTACTTCAAATTCACTTGTTTTTACGATGATATTTTATGTTGATGAATGAACCTTTATCCATTTTAGATCCATAAAAACTAGGCAATTTCTCATTATATATTCCTATAATATTGTATAATGATGCTCCAAATCAACTCAAATGTTGAAATCCATTGTGGTGTGGCCTTATGTGATATAGAGGGACCTTTGTAACCATCACTAACCAAGGATTCACTAAAATTTCATTGCCTTTCATTGCATCATGAAAATTTTCCCATAATCTATACATTATTTGATTTTATATTCATATATTGTAGTCATTGCTACATGACTGATGCTTATTGTGGTGTGAAGAATTTGAATATCCTAGCCTGTGTATCATAACAAGATGTTCAAATTTTAGTATGTATAACACTTATACAATATGATCAAAGTCACTATAGTGTTAAAAAAACCTACCCTTCATTTTAATATAACACAACCTTATTTACAAATTGATCATAATGGTTGCATCTTAATGTAGTTTTCCTTCAAAAGAACACTTCCTATTTCTCTCAATATGATTCCAAACCTTTTCATAACATTATTAGCACAATAAAACTCCTAATAAAGTCCATTTCCAATAAAATGAACAATTTTACCAACATGAAATTTTAAACTCATACATTCTTCAATGATTCTAATATTCTATTAAGAATGACTAGAATAACTCAACCATTACTCAAATATTACATGAGAAAATCTTGACATAGAAAATAAGAGATAAAGAGGATATTTTTTACTCAATACATACCTATGAACTCTATAAAACTAATAAAACACTTTTTATGAAACTCTAAATCCTCTTCAAACACCTCATCTATAGACTTTAGAAAATCTCTATAGATCATATAATCCCTTTTCTTCTAAACTGTAAAATCCCCCAAAAGAAAACTCTACTTATTAATATCATTGATCTTCAAAGATTCCACCCTTATGTCTAGTAATTTCTCCAAGATTACTATTTCTTCTCCATTTATAAAGAGTTAAAATTTCATTTGTGACCTTCCTAGAAATTTACTCCAAATTTCATTTACTTAGTTAATTTTTACTTCATTTCTCCCCCTTTTAAAATAAACATGAAGTGTGTTTTCTTCGTCAATATGAACAACTAAGTAAAATATTAAAAACATAAATAGAGAAGGGATTTAAAATACACATGAAGATAATTGAGGTAGTTGAACATAGAGGTTCAACTGATAATTCTAAAACAGAGGTATGGCTAATGGTTTTGTGAAAATATCCACTGCTTATTAATTCATACCAACATTTCCCATATTAAAAAATTCTATAATACACTTTTCATTAATAATGTGATATTGAATTTCAATATTCCTTATACATGAATTTTATACCAAAACCTTTTTCAACTCATTTGAACTATTATTGTCACCATGAATCAATATAGTTATCTACAAAAATTCATTGAATTCATCATATTGTTTCATCGTTCATAATATTTGGGTGCATGCCTTCATAGTACAAATCCACTATGCTTTATCCATGCTAAGATATTTACTCTCTTACTTCTCACTTAACTAACCAATATAAATTCTTCCAAAAATGAAATATCCTCCACTTATAGAATTTCTAACCATAATATCACCATACCTATATATGTATGAATTATAAAAAATTGATTTTACTTATATACATGAAACACCAACCCATATTCATGAGTACATTGAATATATATACTCATAATGTTCACAAAAAAGAGGTCCTCTTACTTCAGATTACCTTAAAATCTAGTAGCTAAATATATAGAATAAAAATTTTCCAACATTATTCCTATCAAATACAGTAATATTCTGATCTTTAAATGATAATGTTTTGGTTCAACTCATATTCTATTTTCTTATCTTTCATGTTTGGTTCCAAATGTAATTTTCATTGAAACTAGTTTGATTTCATGCATATTTTACTTCATTAATAGCTATTTTACAAGATTTATCTAGGAAATAAATATATGATTCTTCATCTTATTCACTTATAACTCAAGAGTATATGTTATCACTATAATAGATGAAATATAAAATTCCTATCCAATAAATATAATACGAAAAATTATACTAATTTTATTATGTTATAGACAAATATGATGTTATAGATATAAAAAAGTACTGAAAAATACTCTTACATATTAAATTTCACATAAAGGTCATGATTGATATGAAATATCTTAAATTATAGCTTCTTTATGTAAGTTTCCAATAGATAATACCAAAATTTATATTTTTTCTTTAAGTCATATAAATTTTTCTATAGACATCATGCCATTAATTCATCATCACTGATTTCTAAATCTATATTTATTCGATATAAACTTCCTCAGAGAGAATTCCATTTAATAAGGTTATCTTCATATTATTTTTATAAACCTAAAAACCCATTTTAATTAATATAACTAAGAGTAATATTATTAATTCCAACATTACCACAAATTTAAATGTTTTCTCTATGTATAAACATTTAATCTGATTTAATCTATTTTATACAAACCTTTCCTTATTCGTTATCACCTTTCCCTATACATCATACTTTTTTTGGAACACCCATTTAGTTTTAATGATGTTATGATTAACCAGCTTCTTCTCAAGTTACCACATTTGATTATTTCTTATTTTTCCCAAATCTTCATTCATTGTATTGACCCATGATTTATATATCACTACATCTTCAAATAATGTTTGATCCACTTGATATAATAGATAAGTATTATTTATACACCTATTTAATTATTTTTTAATTATAGAATATTATAACAAATAATTTTTTATTAATCAATATCATCTCATATATTCTATTTTTGAGATTTTTTTGACTCTCCGCAACACCTTATTCATTATTCGATTCATCCTCAGAATGCTCTTCACATATTATATTATGTAATCCTTTATAATTTGTATCAATACCATTATCATTATTACAATATTATATCATATATAGATTTCATGATTTTATTTTATCCTTTTATTCAACAACTTTAACATAATTTCACTCCATGATTTTATTTAACATGTTATTAAAAAATTTATAGGTCATACACTTTATTTATTAACATAATAATATTCCTTCTTCTATTTAAAATCTATATGTTCTTTTTTTCCTTATTTATTTTGAATTTAATGAATATTAACAAACACTCTAAACTATTTAATTGTAGGATTCCTTCTATGAATCATTTAAAATAGTGTTTTCTACTCTTCAGGACTTAGAAAAACTCAATTTTATATATACACTACCACTTTTACTTATTTCTTCCAATAGTTTGAAATATTCCACTTTATATAAGAATTTATTTTATATATTGTTCAATTTTATATTTTACGTCATAATGAAACCTATTTTTTGGGTTTTATCACTAATGAAACATAATTTTTATGTTATTATTCTCTAAAAAAATCAACTTAGTGAAAGAGAACTCCATGATATAGTCTGGTCCAAAAAAAATTATAGTTTTTTCTAGTTTCATTTTAAAATCTAATCTCGAAATTTATTATGATGTCTAGGAAGTAATTATTAGTTATAATTAATATTATATAAATAATTATACTATGATAAATAATAAATAAGATAAAGTAACTCTCACCTCATTTTTAAGATGTTTCATTAGATCACACAAATTAGTGTGAAATAGTACAAGAAGATTTTATTCCTTAAACTTCATAAATTGGTAAGGATTTATTACTATTTTTCCTCTAAGGAAAGTTTCAATAGTTCAATATCTATTACTCTTAAAATTTTAGATTTCAACCATAACATTGATCCTCAAACATTTCTCCATACTTTTTTAATGAATGTGGATAATCCACCGATTCCATAAGTTGTTTTCCACTTGAATTATAAGAATAAATTTGTTCTATTTTCTATCCAAATGATACAATTTCCCACTCATTATCCAACCTTTAATTATAGAATTCCTATATTTTTATTTAATAAGTAATTTCTTTTCATTAAGTGTGACATCAATCCATAAGTGAAAAAGATTGGTC
The DNA here is from genome assembly GCA_963277665.1 of Viscum album. Lineage (NCBI taxonomy): Eukaryota > Viridiplantae > Streptophyta > Magnoliopsida > Santalales > Viscaceae > Viscum > Viscum album. Next base: position 1,650,532,356 of record OY728152.1, read on the forward strand.
ATTATCAGTAGATTGTGATGGAGTCAATTCATATAAATAACTTCTAGATTATAAAACTCATCTTCATATAACCTTGGATTTTCACTTCCCTTAATCCTCAAGGATCTATAAATTAAAAATTAAACAATAACATAAACATAGCCTTTCATATTCTTCAATATATTCATGTTCCCATTCATGTGGGATGAATACCCACTTGCACAGATTCATTTTTTGTTATTCTTTATTTCGTTGGGGATGATATATAATGGGATTTATTTCTCCTTCCTTTTATTTTCTATCAGATAGATTTTTTATTTATTTGATATATTAGAAGGAATATAGTTCTTCCCTTCTTTATAGGTAGTGATTTTATAATCTTCTTCTTATAAGTGTGAGAATATATTTAACATTATATTTTTAGTTTATTGGCCTCTCATCCATTCTCTTTAAACATCTATAGGAATAATTTTAACTCCTATGTTTCCTAAAATTCATAGCCTTATAACTAAAGTTATAAAAATTAAAAAAAATACCCAAAAATATTTTTTATTATATAAGATAGGTTCACATAATTATTTTTTGAATATTTAGTGCTACTATTTTTAGATAGCTTTTGGACTCCTTATAATAGGTTTTCAAGTGATAATGATAACTAGAAAATCAACACATCATTAGAGGAAATATCATCTTACCATATCTCTATATATTTCCTACCCCTGAGTATATCCTTGTATTCATATATGATCTAAATTATTGAGTATTATCATCAAAATTTTTTCCCCTCTCCTTTAACTTTTTTATCCCTATTTTTGAAATTTCACCTTCAAAACCAATACCACCTTTTCCCATGTAGTAGGGACATTAATCACTAAATATCTTATCTATAATTATTATTCATAATTACTCTTTATTTCTATTTAAATTCCACATTATAGAATTATATAAATTATTTATTTTTATTTGAATAATTTTATTTCATTTCATCTTCATGATTCATCCTCAATGTAACAATTTTATCTTCAAGGGATTTAACCTTTTTTTCTTATTCCATGATACAAGAGTTAATGTAATCAATAGATTTAGCTTGTTCCTCATTTTTATGATTAAATTCAAGAACATTTTCATAATTTTAATAAACATAACCTTGATCTTCAACAACCTTCCCTAATAGAGTAATTTTAACATCAAGTTAATCAATGTGCTTTGAATATTCCTTTAACAATCCACAAATTTTTCTATTTATCTTATATCAAGAATCCAATTCCTTATGTTCCATTTTAATTTCATAATTTATGTCAAAACCACATTATAATTGATTCTATTCATCGAATTAATATTTAAATTTATGAAAATTTACTTTATTTCATCCTCTATATCTGAAATAATTCTGATTCCATCTTCTTTAAATCCTACCACACCTTTAATTATTCATTACTCACCAAAATCTTCCACTAATTTTTCTTCCTGAATGAGTTTATATATTTAAAAATCATTTAGGTGGAAATATAATTCTCTATTTTTATAAATATTTTAATTTCTATATAAAATATCCTAGGAATCTCACTATAATATGCTTGATCATACCCTAGTTGAAACATTCCCATGGTAAATTTATTTTAAACATATTTTACCATGATTAAACTTTAATTACATAAGTGATAATAATTCCCCACTTATATCCACTAGTACTTCTCGAGCTTCATTAATATAAATCTTCTCTTGAGACATAAATACAATCAACTTTAATGAATAGTTATATATACCTTCCAAACTGACTAATATCTCCTAGGTCACCAACATATTAAGAAAATCATCAAGTGATTTCCCTAGAAGATTTCCTTCTAAAAGAATCAATAACATTGGATTGTATAAAAGTGTTCATCAATAAAATATTTTTATAATGATTTATAAATCCTTCATTTCATTACTAAGTCAAGGAATACATCCAACAAACTCAATGAGAATGTTAAATAAACCATCAAGGTTTTTGTTTGATCTGACATGACCCAACCCATCAGGACCTATCCTAGGTGGCGATGAGCTGATAATTCCACCCCAATCCCCCCTCTAATAGTCCATAGGCTAGTGACTAACATTGAATATGAATTAACCTAAAAATGGTAGGTATTAGTTTAATGTACATATACCCAATTCACACCTCTATACATATCTTAATAATGCAAGGTAATAATAGAACAGACTATAAATTTATAGAATGAATATAATAACATCTATAGATCCATAGGTGAGAACTAATACCTAAACAATAATTCACATGGTAGAATAAATTCAAAAAAATAATGAAACTCAATAGAAAAAATAATAATATGAAGTTACACACTCACACTCTCAAATTTGAATACCAGCTACTAACACCACCACCAAGTACCACCAAGCTTTAAAAACACCTGGTCTACCAAGATCACTACCAAACAAACTATTTTTTCATAATACACAACACATTCTGAAAATATTGTCATATAGTAGTGAGTATATACATGCCCAGTAGGGTTCCCTGAGAACCACAAAGAGATATCAAATTATCAATCATCTCATAATTGTTAAATATGAAGAATAAGATAATTATGAACCCACATATGAACAAAGGATAAGAACCCAATACAATAAAAGAGGTGTAGTTATTTATATTCATCCAATGGTGATATCCATGTATATCTCAAAAAATACAAACTACCTAACTTAGAAATCCACATAACTTATCCAAAACTATAGTGGGGTACTCATAACTCGTCGATGGGAATAAAATGGCCAAAGGAGTGCTGACCTAAGTGGAGGATTTCTACCAATATTGAGCACTTAGATTATGTAGTATCAACTTTACAAATAAAGGACCCCCACCCCAAGTTTTAGTTGAGGATTATGGACCATATCTATATAAAGGATGTGGGGTACTAATGCCCAAATATAACCTTAACTTCTGTAGAGTAATAACCCCAATATCACTCTAAATATCTTACCTGAATCCCTTTATTGTATATCTGATACTGAAAAGATAGTAGCATACTTTTATGAACTCATTAATTGTATCGAATATTGAAGAAAAGAACATCATCACATTCAATGTCAAAAAATAATCATAAAGTTCTATTCCTTTTTCCAAATCCAAGTGACAAGTATGGTTATATGACAAGAAATAAGGTATGGAAGGATTACACAACGTGGGTATAGGGTACAGAGTGTGTATCCCCTCATATGTATCATATCCATGTACTAGAATACAACATTGTGTGAAAATGACACCTATAGGAAGTGTATGTTGGACTACAGGGTACATCAGGATAAGTGATGTGCTTATCATGTGCCACTACAACATTTTTCACGTTCCTATGATACACAACATGTAGTTCTAAACTATACAATGTGTAAGACCAAATGGACACCTAGGAACATACTACATGTATATGACATGTTGGTTGGTTAGGGGTTACATGGTGTGTTCCAAAAATCACATGGTTCATGGTATTTTACTCAAACTAAAACCTTAGCCACCACACCAGATTAGATACACGGTGTGTTTTATTCTGAATTATATGTCATGTAGTTATGGTTTTGAAACCTAACTATACCTATCCCCCATAAATATCACTTTTTTCTCTGATTTCACCTCCAATAACACCTATTTTTTCATTTATTTTTCTAATCATTGATGTAACTCCACCATAAATCAATCTCCAGCTATTATTCATTAGAAATGTGATCTATAAGGGCGTATAATATTCATTCATTATTTCACAAATCATGACTGAGGATTAATTCCAGAAATCCATTTATTTGTGATCCACTATTTCCTAAATATATTTCAACTCTCCTCAACCTCTATTATTGAATCCAACGAATTCACACTTTCTAGGTATTTGATCAAGATTTGAATCAAACCAAGAAGTTAATTTTCTTGTATAACCATTGTCAAATGATGAATATGTGTGTAATCATGGGAGGAATACAAATAAATTATCCGAGTGATAATTATTAATGTCCATTGAGAACCTAACCATATATTATAGGAAAAGAAACTAAAGGGAAAATAAAGAGAATGTAAAAAATTAATAATCCAGTCCCATAAAAAATTCATAAAAACATGAACATGAAAAAATTGGGAATCGTATGAAGAATACCAAGTTTTACTTGATAATCCTCAAATACATAGCAAATTAAATCCTAAAAAGTTCCCTACCTTTTCCATTCTTCGATTCTTAGACAATAATGAATCTGTATTGGTGTTATAGAATATTTCTACTAGGTTCATTCATCGATCCCACAGTCTCCCCTCGATCAAACACTAAGGCCTCTCCCATAAAGGCTCCTCTAAAAATCCCAAGGTTGCATGACTAACCCTATGGATTAGTGAAAGGAATATTTAAATAAGTTTTCAAGAATTAATTACCAAAATTAAAAAATGTAATCAGATTAAAAATTCCTTTTAAATAAAATAATGTACCAACGATGGATAAACCCCTCGTTCCTCGATGTAGATAAAAATTATACACTTCCAATGATGAATCTCATATTATGGAGTCATCATAGATCTTATATTTCTTATCTAAGAATCCATTCCAATGAAAATGGATTATTAAATATTAATCATATGTATAAACAAAATATAATATATTATTTTAAATATAGTAATACCATGCTACTATGACACATAAAATTATACATCATCACTACAACTAAACTATATATATATATATATATATTCTAAGGATTTAACTATAAAACTAGAGCTGTTACACCCACCCCATATACATGTACTTTTATCCAAAAATCATAATCTACTTGAAAATGTGAGGGTATTGATCCTAAAACTAGACCTCATTCTCCCATGAGCTCTCCTAGAGGTTTACATACCACAAAAAGACACACATTGGTGGAATATCTCATCAACAAAGTATCCCCTTTTATCATTACTCAACCACAATTGGGTACTCCCAAAAGGGATATCCTCCCTCAATGTCCACATTTCCCCATTATGTGATGCGTGATGGTTCATGCATGTATCTATTTAGTTTGAAATATGGAATATTTCATGCAATTGGTATAAATGTGAGGGTAATAGGAATTATTTTGTAACGTTTCCCACCCTACATAGGATTTAGAACAGACTAGTGAATCTCAAGGATAACTTACCACCCCTACCGAACCTCTGCAATCCTTATTGAGGGGATACCTTCAGGGACACATGGTATCCTTCTTGAAACTCTAAATCCCTTCATCCACAATTTGTGTAGTAATTATGATGGAACAAAGTGATACCCATATACTCATAAATAAATAATAAAATTTTCATCTTAACCCACCCCATCTCTGACACCATAAGTGATCACTTTCCCATCTGCACCCGGCACAAGGGTGACCTACATGGTCTCTTGTACATGACCTTGAATGTTTCCATGTCAACAATGGAGTGATAGATATTTCATAAACAAACTAAACCATTAAAAAATGGTTCTCACAACTTTAAATAATGTCTAAAATTAAGTCCCATAGAATATCCTCAAAAACCTAAATTTTTCACTTGGTAATTCAATCTATTTGGGGTGTAATGTTGTGCCCATATTTAATTGGGTATTGAAACACTCCTAAAAACCTATCCACATACATTATGTGTGTTTAGAATCATGGTTAAATATGTTAATTAAGGGTACCACATATAGATGCATAATATATTATAAGAACAAGTGTCATAATCTCTATAGTGAACTCTGCTCCCATAAAGAAAGAAATTTTTTCAGATTAGTCAGTTGGTTAATAATAACCAAGATAATGTTGTGACCACTCACTGACCATAGAATACCCATCCAAAAATCACTAAATATACCACCCCAATTACTCTTTGTAACCTAAAGGTATTCATCCAATCTATTTGGGACCTGGTTCTCCAACTTCACCTATTGATAAATGTGCCATCAAGAAACAAATTTGAAAACATTCATCTTCATGCCTTCCCCCAAAAATTGCAATTGAATTTTTGAATACATCTTCACTACTCCAAGATGCACCACCAAAGGGGGTGTATGAAAATACCTAAACACCTCCTCATGATGTGTCACTAGGAATACCATAAATTCTCAGAAGGGGTGACATTCTTCTCGCATTATAAAATCTATCCAGTGCATCACATGAGAACATATGGTTGTGAAAAAAAAATCACAATTATTGTCTCTTTCTAATATTCCATCAAATGATGAAGAAATAGAGGGGTTACTCCATAAAATAGAGGTAATAAACTCTTTATTCACCCACTAAGGACTATTATAATAAGGAATACTACTAGTATGTCTTTCCCAACAACTAAGAATGAGAATTACGACTAAGGATATTTTCCACAATATTACAGTTTCTCATAGTATATACTATATCAAAGTTATAATACTATTGTAACCTAAGAAAATGTATGTGTCTCAAGTAAATATCACACTGATTAATTATATACCTAAACTTATAATTACCTGATTTTAATAAAAAATTGTCTCTAGGAAGTTAGTTCCACCAAGTTTTTTGGGGGAACACTATAGATTCCATCACCAAGATGTGGGGTACATAATTATTCTCATGGTGTCCCAACAATTTAGACCCATAAACAATCACTTCCTACCTATTCATCAACACACAACCTAACCCATCCCAAAAGTAATTACAGGACACATTTTACTCACCTTCCCCATATGTTACTCTCAAGATAAAAGTAATAGTCAATCTCTTCCTTGGATCCTAAAATAAACTTTTATATCTCTTGGACTAGACTAGTGGTTTCTCATTTTGGGTCAGGAAGTCAAGGGGTCACAATACATGAAAAGTATTCCATGAACCTTTGGTAATTATTTTCTAATACAAGGAAAATTCTCACCTTAGATACACTCTTGGGTAGCTCCCAAGCTCTCATACCTCAATAATCATAGGTTCCACTACTACTCTAACTTCAGAGAAAAAATATCCTAAGAAAGAATATATTCAATATAGAACTAACACTTCAAGGAATTATCATATAGTTGATTCCCATAATGTATGTTCAGGTCCGTCATAAAATTCTTTGCATGGTTGAACTCCATCTATGAATAAATAAGTATGTAATCAATGAAGACTACTATGAAAAATTCTAAGAAGGATTGAAAGAGTCACTTCATAAGTCCCATTAACATAGCTAGGGTGTTCATCATTCCAATGGGAATCACTAAGAACTTATAATATCTTTAACGACATTAGAATTCCATATTTGGGATATCCACCTCATGAACTTACAGTCGATGATAGCTAGACCTGAGATCAATCTCTGAGAACCATTATTATCTTTTAAGTTTTTCAAAGAGGTCATTGATCATTGGTAGATGGTATTTATTCTTTATTTTTACCTAATTAAAATGGATAGGGTCTATAGTAATCTTAGAGATAAAATCCACCTTCATAGTGAACAACATTAAAGTAACCCAAGGGGGAACACTGGGTATAATAAAACCATTCTTCTGAAAGTCCTACAACTGCACCCTCAACTCTCAAAAATTGATTGTGGATATCTAATAGGTTGTATATGACATTATAGAATCCCAATGTGTTAAAAAGATAAAAAATATAACATTATAATGTGGTTATAATCCAAGTACATCTATAGGGAATATTTCTATATATTCCTCCACCATAGTTGGGAACTAAATTTCTTAATCAACTACGACACCAAGGGTCTAACTTTCCAAGTATTGAGTGATCTACTGTAGCTTCATGTGGATGATCCTTACACATCATAAGTTAAAATAAATTTTTACCTGTGAATGAAAAGATCAACCTCTCATATCGAAGGAATTTCACACTTAGATATAAATTCCATACCAAGGATGGTGTAATATGGCTTCATAGTAACAAAAAAGAGATCCGATGTAAACCTTTCTTCAAAAAGTGAAAGATTGCACTTACAAAAGATGTGTGTAATCATGGGATCATTCCCAATAAGAGACTATGGCTAAATTATCCAAGATAGATGCTCTATAGGAACCTTAAAATATCTAAAAATGGATTTGGAAATAAAATAATGATTCTCCTATGTTTTCTATGAGTACTGGTGATAATGTATAAAAGACTCATATCATACCTAAAATCATTTCAGGAACCTCTAGGTTATATATCTAAATTGCCTACAATTATCCACTACCCTAACCGCTAGGCCTTTGAGCCTAGAAAAAGCCACCTTAGGTAGTGATAGTAGAAGTTGGTCATAAATACATCATCCTATTAGAGGTTTGATATCTAATCTATAAAAAACTCCTTTTAAAGGGACACCCTGACCATGTTGGGGAGGTCCATGGTCATGTTTCTATCTTGGATGTTGGTTTTAATTGACTTTATGACCACATTTAACTATAAAATGGGATAGAAAATCATATTTTAGGTTTCCCCACCTCTCATAGGAATTGAAACATCTATATCATATCAGACTAGATTTGATATTCAATCATTTAATTATTGATTCATGAGTCTATGTTTGTATACGTGAATACCAGTTGTGTCTATAATATGGTTCCTAGTGTCTTCTAGATTTGGTTGATAACTCTTCTCCAAGATGTACACTACTAGTACCAACCATTTTTCACTCCTTAGGAAAATATCTCTCTATCATTAAAGTATGTACCATTATCTTTACATAGGTGGGATTAAAAAGAGGTAATGCTCCTACTTAGATCTCCCCACAATGGTCACACTCAAACTTTTTTACTCATAATAATCCATCAGGAATCATATCAAGGGAGTATTGAGTGATATTATGGAATCTTGATGTGTACTTAAAAATGGTCATTTCACTATTTAAGATTTAGAAGATCTTGAATATATACATACCTCAGGTCCATGGGGTAATAGATTATCCACTCAAATTCAAGCCAAGGAAGCATCACCTCATCATGGGACTGGGTGATAAAATAAAATAAAAAGACTCATCATGCCCAAAATAAGACTAGTTTTAAGCACCACCATTTAGTCAGGAGGTGTCTGAATGATAAGTAACACTTAAAAAACTAACTCGAGAAAATCTATATCCACATGTAGGCTAATTATTCCTCAAAACCTGAATTCATAAGAATTTAAATTCATGCATCATGCTAAACCTATGAGCATCCTCATCTTAAGCCTATAGATTAATCTTCTACTTGATATGAATAGAAATATCTTCCTAAACAGAAATAGGTGGGTCTACTCATCACTTGTTGAGTATTGGTATCACTCTCTATCCACCTACACCAAAAATACTCATATAAAGGTCCCTAAACAAAAGCCTCATTGATAAACTGGTCATCATCATTACCCTAGATCAGAATTGTTAGTGGATATCTATTTTTTTGTATCCTATATCTCAATATGATAAACCATAATAAAAAGATAATATTTGGGGAACTAACTTAAGAAGTGCATGTAAAATCAATAACCCATTTTTATATTATGCATATGGAATTGAAGTATACTAAGTTGACTGTAAGTATATCATAGTTTTGATGAATGGATACATTGGTTGTTGCACCAATATAGAGTTCTATGGCCTAAATGTCAAACTTGAGACACCTTTACACTATTTCCCTAAATTAACATCTAACATCACTTGGAACCTAACCCTAAACTATTTCCCTAGTAAAAACCCTCCTTTATGCCACTATAACATGAATTAGCCCAAAAGAACCCCTATTTGGTGATGGTGAGCCAAGAATTCCACCTAAATCCTATGTTCAATAGGACAAGTGATGGTGACTATAACCAAGTAAGAATTACTCTCAAAATGAGGGGCTTTAACCTAATGAAACTGTATAAAATTCACACCTACATAAAAACCATAATAATACATGGTAATAAAAAACAAATTTAAATGAAATTAATTCATGTAATAACCTTAAATGATCTATAGGTGAGGAACAATATATAAATAATATTTTAAATGGGAAAAAACATTCTCAAAAGAAAAATAAACCCAACCTAAAAACTAACAGGAGGAGATTCCCCATTCAAACTCCCAAACCCAAATACCATTTGTTAACACCAACACCACGTACTTATAAACTATTCCAATAGTTGTTCCTCCAATATTCATTTTGAACATCCAGTCATTTTCGTAATAAATAACACATTAGGAAAATATTACACAAAGGGGTAAGTATATACATTCCCAGTATGACTCCCTAAAACCCACAAGGGATGAAAAAATGTAACTATCATATAATCATAAGTCAAGAAGAAAATGATAATTATTAACCCAAATTTTCTCAAAGGAAAATGAACCAAGATAAAATAATAGGTCATGTTATTTATAGCCATTCAAATGTGAAGTTTGTAAATAGCTTCAAAAATAAAAATTACCCAAGTTAATAATCCATGTTACCACTCCATAACTCTAGTGGGGAACCCCTGCCTCACTAATGGGCATGCAACATTTGATAGAGTAATGATCCCAGTTGAGAAACTGCACCCCACATGGGCTCTTAGATGAGGTAGTGATGACTCTATATATAGGGGACCCATTCCCTATGTGTGTGCGGGAAAATTTCAAACCAATATTTTTATAGGAAGTGTAGTACCCACACCTTGACATAACTATGCCTCAATGGGAGTATAAACCCTAAAATCACTCTATAGATCTCACCTAAATCCCATCATCAGATATCCAAAGATTAAGAGAGTTTAAACAATTCATATCACCTCCTGAATCATCTAAAATATTTAAGAATATTACACCATTGTTTTATGCATGAAAAAACACTCAAAAATTCTATTCACTTCCCTAAATATGATTCATGGGTATAGAAATACAACAAGAAATAAGGTCTATAATAAGTACACAAAATGTTTTATATGGTACATGAATTGTATCCCATAAGTAGTATCCTATCTATGTATTACCATGTTACATGTAATAAAAAGTCCACCTACACGACATGTATGTCACACTACATGGTATTTCATTCCTGTTGTGGTGCTCAGTGTGTACTACTAAAACTCATGTAATGTTCTATCAATACTCAATATGAAGTCCAAACACACAGGACAAGTAAGGTCAAACATACACCTAGGATTGAAATCGGCATACAAGACATGGAGGTTGGTGATGGGGTATAAGAAATATACCATAAATCACATGGTGTGTGATATTTATATCAAAAAATTTATAGAGTCCACACCAACTGAGATACATAATGTGTGTTCTTAAAAACTATACACCATGTAATCTAATTTTCTAAACTAGATTTATCCTCTTTCACTAAAATCTCACCTTATTCTATAATTTCTCATATAACCATGTCCATTTATTCTTATAAGTCCCCAATCATGGGTGTAATCTTTCCAGACATCAATCCTTGTCCATCGATCATCAAAAATGGGATCTATCAGTTCCCATAATATAATCTCATTATTTCAAACATAATTGCTCCGGAAGAATGCCAAAACACCCTACCTTCACAATCTATTTTCACTCGAATATTTTTCCAATTTCTTTAGCCTCTATTTTCAAATTTAATAAATGCACTCAATACAAGGATTCTATCATAATTAAAATTGTAATAATAAATTTGAATCACTATCTTTACCCTTGAACATGGATTAATACATGAATAACAGTGGAAGGGAACCAAATAAATATTCAAAGTGATTATCATTGATGTCCATTAAAAACAAAACCATTGAACATTGGAATAGAAATATATAAATAGTTAAAAAATGAAAACAAAATATTCCATACCAATAAAAAATTCATAAATTTACAGGGACATATAAAAATTGAAAATCAAAATAAAAACCATTTTTACTCAAGAATCATCGAGGATGGAGAAAATTCAACTATAAAAAATTTTATACATCATCAAAAAATTTATACTTGGAGAAGAAAAAATCTACATCTATGTCATTATCAATTATTGTGAAGTCCATTCATCAGTCATGTGTAGTTTTCAATTGATCAAATATCAAGGCACCTCCTATGATGGATCCTCTCAAAAATCAAAGGGTTATATGAATAACTCTTATTATTATGGAATGTTGGGTTAAAATAGAAGTTTAATTAGTGTTTGAATATTTAATTTATAGAATTAATTATTTTAATTAGATTAAATTTTTTTAATAAAATAATCTTTTAAGGATGGATAAACTCTTAGTCCCCTGAAGTAGATAAATACTATAACCTCTATGGGGTAAAACCAATGTTTCAAACTCAACTAAGGTCTCAGTTTTCCTATTTAAGACTCATTTTAGATGAAAAATAATTATTATGTAAAATTCATACACATGGTCTAAAATTAATATTTCATTTTTAATGTATTAATATTTTGGCTCTCTAAATCCAATAATTATGCACTAATTCCGCAAAAAAACTGGAAATATATATATTAAAATATTTTAATGGTTTAATTAAAAAACAAAATTAATTATATAAAATCATATTCAAATCATAAAACCTATTATATAACACCAGAAACTTCATCTCATCCACTTTATTATCACATTTATATATTTTTTCCAATTTTTTGAATATCGATTTATCTAATAAAGAATTCATCACCTTTATATAAATTTGGTTTGAGAATTCTCTTGAAAAAAAATTTTATACCTTTTCATATACATTGAAAAAATTCCTATCAAATTATTTCGTAGATAGTTTTATAAAGTCACTCTCATTTATTCCATGGATTAAAGTATAAAATATATAGACAACAAGTAATTATAGAAGTGACTGCATTCTGTTCTTCCAAATTTGATTATTGTATCCATTGAACAATAATATTCCCTTAGTATTCATATATTTATCCATGTTAAGTATCTTTTATAAATGGATTATATAAAATTAACCTTGTGAATTTATTACCACTTTTCACTACCACAATAACTCAAATAGCATAGGGGTAAATTTGGGTGTTAATTATTTTTCATCCACTCCCAATATATCTTATTCTTATTATTTAATGAATATTTTGAACCTATAAATTATAAATCATACATGAAAAATTTCCAAATAAATAAAATTAATACAAAGATATAGATATTTTAGTTTATTTCCAATAAGGGTTACTCGAAAGAGATTACACTGATAATGTGTCAAAATATCAAATAAATCACTAATCACTTAAAATTACCCACTTTTATAAATTTTATTAGGCATAAACATTATCTATAATCTTCTAATTAAAACCACCAAAGTTAAAATAAATCCCCCTAAATAAGAAACATATTTTAATTTTGAAAGAAGTTTGGAAACCACCACATTATGGTGTGAAATCTATAATTATGTCATGATGCAATTTGAATTCATCATATTTATCTATGATATTTCTTTTTATAGTGGGATCCTTTTTCTACTATAGATACAAAAATTCCAGGTCATAACTCATTTTTAATTCCTAAAAAATTGATGAGATCTTATAAATCTCCCCAAATCATGAACCCCTTTTTGGGGTGGCCTTATATATTAGAACATGATGTGATTCCGCCATCACAAACCAAATATTGACCAGAATTTTGTGGCCTTTTGTTACACTATAACAATATTCACACAATCTATAATTAACTATATTTTATATACATAAGAATTATCCACTATGATGTGATTGGTAGTTTTTGTAGCATGGAGACTTCAACCAACCAATACTATGTAACACTAAATTGTTTTAGGGGTTCTAATTATAATGTAAAAAATATTTTGATGTCATGACCAATGTCATTAAGATATGAAAAAATAACCATCTATATTTTTAATCATACATAGACTTCTTCATTGTGTGATCATAATAGTTGTGCATGGATGTTTTCTTCATTCATAATAACACTTCAAAATAATATCATGATACTACCTAACAATTCTTTTAATTTAATGATACAATAAAACTTATAATGAAGTCTATTAAAAATAAGAACAACCCTTCTACCATCCTATAATATTTTACTCCAAAATTCTTCAAAGATTATAACATTATCCTATATTCTAATTCAAATAACATTAGTTCAAATAGTTGAGATACACTTTTTGGATTTCACAAAAGATATAAAAGATTGGGAATAACCTATGAATTTGAATTTATTCCATATTTTGAGGTCCGAAGTGGGACCATTATAGATAATGACACTAAAGAATATGAATCATGATCAAGTTAAGTGGAATCGAGGGATTTTGGTTTGGTGGAAATTATTGATTGAAAAAATCATCTATAATGTCAAGATGATAAACTATTTTAATCTTCAATATCATTTATTATAGTGATAGACCCTAGAACCATATGTTGAGGAGATAATAGAGTAGTTCCCAATGATATAATGACAAATATAGTCTATGATGATCTAATATGATACACAAGATTAGATTTCACTATTGTTAGTTGATTCTAACATTATACTACCACAAGAACAGGTTTGTGATTAGATTTCATCTTATCATATCATGATATTAGAAGAGAAAGTTTATCATGTTGGTATCTTTTTAGAAATAGATAAATATATATGATCCACTCGAAATAAAAGAATGAATAAAATTAAACTTAGGTGTGAAACTATTGTATTTAGTGATATACCTGGATTTCCTTATAGATTAGAACTGAGGATCCATTAGTACTACACTAAATATGAGATGATCCTTATTGAGGTGATAAAAATATACTTTACTAAGATACAATATTTGGAAAATATTTTTATGTAAAAAAACCTACCACCCCTTATAGGTCTAAGAGACAATACATGTATGTGACTCGAAATTCTATATACCTCAAGGCTCGCTACTTGTAGGATAATTCTGCAATGGTGAATGGACATGAAGATATATAGATTTAATTTAACATGGATTATACATCCCACAACAAGGAAATATAAAATTACCCACTAACTTAAATCTTTATAATAACAAAAGTGATGTTTGAATCTACATTATGTAGCTTCAATGGGTGACATGTGAAATTAAATACAAAGATCCCTTCACCAATAAGATACAACAAAATGATCAAGGATGGTGAATAAGTAGACAATTGGGTATAAAATATGAAATGGGATGACAATATTGACCATATAGATATATGTAGTGAACTTTAAAAGTGTTTATATCTATAATTTTAGAGTCCACTTCCATATATAAACATTATTTATTTTCATAAATAATAAAGTCTTTTGGAACATCAATAATTTTATCTTCTGAATATATCGAATCGAACAACCTAGTTCAAGATGAGGAGAAGTTCAATCCCCCACTAGTGGACGAGAATCCATCATCAGATTGTATAACAGGGTTAGAGGGAGAAAAAGTAGATCCATTAGGTTCCTATGCCATATGAGGTTATTCTAACTATAAAATGGTTCCAATAACCCCGACATGGAAATTTAAATGTTAGGCATGTGTTAGTATATAATCCACACATATTCACATAAGAGAGAAGGGTTTGACATTAAACATAACCCCTTTGATTCAATCAAATGTACTCATTAATACTATATTTTATCATTTTAGAGATTTTAGGGAGGAAACCCTTTTCATCAACTATGAAAGATGTGATAGTGTATCCAACTATCATAGATCCATTAGGTCAAAGGATATAATACCTAATCCTTGAAAAAAATAGTACCTTAGAATATTCTCTGATTCCTTGATTTGATCCCCTAATCATTCAAAACCCATGGGCGCAGGTACTGTAGCAGTACTATAGTGGTACTATAGCAGTGGTGACACTTTTGATCGGTGGGTATTATAGCGGCGGAAGGATACTGTAGCAGCAGCAGGGTACCGTAGCAGCGGCGGGCACTGTAGCAACCGGGTTACTATTCACAGAATGGCCTTTAGGCTAAAAATTTGGGCCTACAGGCTATATAATGGGATACAAACCCACTGGGCCTTCGGGCTATGTAATGGGTCTCCCTATACCTAGTTAAAAGATGTCTTTTCTTTTCTTTAATAATAAAATGAGGCTTTGACCCCAAACTTTTAAAAAAATCAAGGAGGAATCCCTCATTATTGAAGATAACATTCTAGGGGAATGGGTAGATTCCCTAAGGGAAAGTAGGGAAATTCCACTGATCACTATGCCTGATATGAAAATTATCCAAAAGGGAATTCTTATAAGTAAAATATTTAAATAATAAAATAAAACCCAGATCATCATCATAACCTAGGTTTTTTTGAGTGTACAGAAATTAATTTTTGAGTGAAATAAAATTTTATAGTGATAATTAATGATTATTAACTATCAAAAATAGAAAAATGAAGTGCCCAAATATATTTATGAAGAATAAGTTGTATTTTTTAAAAGTTTTTGTGTGAATAAAAGTAAATTTTTATTGAATATAAGGGATATATACCATTATAAATAATTTTAAAAGTATTATATTATAAGGCTACTATTTATAGAAACTCATATAGAAAGATTCAAGATAGAAGTATTCACATTTGACAATTTGTGAGCTAATGTTCATGAAAAAATAAAAGTGTTATTGTTTGAAGAGACACTATATTCTATAGTGTTGTGATGATTCAAAGTTTTTGGGAATTACTAGAGTTGAAATGAAGGTTCATTGAACTAATTTCGTGAATTTTGGAATTATGATGTTGATTCTAAAAAATTTGATATGTATAACTTTGGAAGATTAATTTCATGTGGAATGAAATATGAAAATTCTAGAAGACTCAATGTACTTTGGAAGAGTGATATAGGACTTCATAAGAGTAACCAATGACTTCATAAGAGTACTCAGTATGTTCATAAGTGTTACCAACTAATTTGAAAGAGTACTTAGGGACTTTAGAAGAGTAACCTAAGCTTCATAAGAGTAAGATCCAAGTTCATAAGAGTTTCATATACTTCATAAGTGTAATGAAAAAATTTTAAAGATTAACAAAGGTGTTCAAATGAATTATAGGGGACTTTGGAAAAGTACTATATCGACTTTGGAAGAGTAACTCAACACATAGACATTGTAAGTTTATATTTTATGATTCAGAAGAGTAAATTTGTGTCTAGTTTTTTATTAAAATTATGGACATTATTAAGTTAAAAAATCTACGAAATTTTAAAATAAATATTCTGAAATGAAATTTTAATTTAGATGATTCTTTACATTGATATTCATAAAAATAAAATCAAAATAAGAGGAATATGATTCAAGTTAAGGATGAATAAGTGTACCATGCCAAAAGGGAATCTTCACATTGTAATGATGCACACTTATATACACACATGGAAGAATTAAAATAAATAGAAGGTTGTAGGTTTTGAATATGAAAATATAGAGGTCTTTTAATATTTCACGAAGATGGAAATATCAAGGGTACTAATGAGGATATGAATGAAAACCTTAACTTTAATGAATTAAAATTTAAATTGTAAATTAAGTTGGATAGTTTTGAATGAGGTAAATATATACTACCAATATTTTTGGTGTTTCGATATTTTATTATTAAGAAAATAATCATAATAAATTATATGAATATAAAAGGAACACATAAAGAGGAAAATAATGTAGTATAGGAACCCTATTCTTGTGATTCTATTGATGAAAAAAAACTTTATATTGAAGAAAATTGATAAATAACTGAATTCAGGAGTGAACCTATGCGTTGAAAATTAAGAGTGAGAATTAAGAAAATAATCATGCTATGTAATATATCAATATCATAGGAGTTAACTATTGAAGACTATTGAGAGGTGAACAAGGATGAAATACCATTGTTCCAAAAGTAGTAGGGAGAAAAATACATATTCATGAAGGTTATAGAGGACCCTTGAAGAACTATATACAATACATGAGGTCTGAGTTGTGTAAAACAATGGAGACTAATGGGAAGAAGAAGACTATGTTACACAGTATAAATACATCTAGTGTGATGCTGGATCACATAGTGTGATGTTGTGTTAGTAAGGTGTGAGTTTATGAATTGGGAACACTTGTATTTATAGTGGAAGAATATATAATTAGAATAACTAACAAATCATAACATTGAGTAAGATTTTTTTGAAGGGAATGAATCTTATAAAAATATACTATGTCTTATTCCATTTATTTTTTACCTTATTTGGGAAAGCATGAGAGACACAAGAAAAGAGGATCACACATTAACTAATATTAGATGTTGATTAAAGGGGAACAAAGTCATTAAAATAAAGGATCACCAAATCACTCCTCTCCCTCTTAGTGATATAATAGAACCTAGGAACTATAAGTGGTATCTATGATGTCCCAAACCCATATTCTGCTTAAATGGGTTCCCCAATCCCAGTGGGCCACATGGACTCAAGTGCATCTCCGTGAATTCTAGAGGTTGACAACTAGCTGAAATAGCCTCGGGTGTGTCTGTGGGGAGACTATCCCTTATTACCAAAGTGTATTGTAATGGATGGATGAAAAAATAGGGTAAAGAGAAAAATCAATATAAGTAAACCGAATTCATAGTGAAAAAATAGTGACAAAAGTAACAATAACTAAAAAAAATGTAATAACATTCAACAACTGATGATATGTCATTTCACTTGAAAACTAGAAATCATGGATATAATACAGCAGGTATAACATGTTATACAAAATCATAAATGAAATTAAAGACTATCCTGAGAATCCTGAGCTCCAACTCGATCATCTGCTATCAAGATCCATCCAAATAAATAAGTAATCAAGTGTTTGAAGTTGTATTCTTCCCTTTGTCAACACCTTCAACCATGTAATCTGCCCTAGGTACTAAATAGTTCCCATATATGGTGTGAAATAAATCTCAGTGGACCACCACCAATGGTTTCTATAACATCTGGCCCATGTAATGGAAATGTAGTATTATGCAAGCATGCATATATAAGGTAAAGTATTACAATGTAACTAAATACCAAATTACCTTCTATAGTCCTTGGTTGGTGTCTAAACATGTAAACAAATCATTATTTTATTATTACCAGTTTATAAATAAGTCACATGTTATCAGTTGTAATGGTTCCATGATGTAATGAGGAAACCTATAATGATATCAAATAGTGAAGTTACAAGGTAATAAATAAGGCATTGTAGAACTCGGACATCTCCAACTCATTAGTAACTGTATCTTGGATAAGGATAAGAGTGTAATCCAAGGAACATGTTCCAATTCATTCCACAATAAGGTTCCTACGGAATCCAAGGTGATCATCCAAGGTAAAATGGGGCTAAGCAGATACAGGTCCCTATGGGCTATAACCATGGCACCTGCATGTCAATGTTGGATCCAAGGAGTGTATTCAAGGCATCCTTTAATGATATTGAAGGGATCCTATGGTGTCATACTGGGCATCCAATAATAGAAAAGGATTTGGATCTAGGTGGGTATCAACATATACAAGCTATATCCTTGAATCAGAATGGGGTTCTTGAGTGCTCATGGCATTCTATGATCAGAATCTAAGGTGAGATCGAGTCAGTCCATTACTATTTGGTTATGAATTCATGTAATATTATATTTGGTTCAAGACTTTCCTTTCATTAGTGTGATAAGATCAAGTACCATGAAACCTTTTAATCAAGTCATTTGTTTCAAGCCTTGCCTTTCATTAATGTGATAAGGACAAGTAGAAAGCAACCATTTAATCCATTTAAGTAATATTCCATATTCAAGGTTCATTCCACTAAATTCCATTAATGTAGTAAGGGGTGTTATGGATATGAAACCAATTAATCGTTCACATTTAATTATAAATTTTAAGAACTTACCTTAGTGTGGTCAAGTGGTGATCACCCATGGTTCTTTCCATTATTCTTTTCTCATTACAAAAAATCCATTTAATATAGGAATGCTTACCCTTATGAAGGTCAATCCAAGGTACACTCGAACGGTGGCCCAAACATGTCAAAAAACTAAAATGAAAAATATGGAATAACATCTTATATGGGATGAATGGAGTTGTGGGAATAACCACTAACAACTAATCAAATATTTAGAAAGATCATAACCATACTATTCTAACAAGTATAAGAAAGGCGTATTAATTCTATAAATGGAACCCGGTCAAATTGGTGGGGGCCATACGACAAATCCAAAATCAAGAAACTATTGGGATGAGTTATAGAACATCCATATTAGGCTTGTATGATCCTTATAATTAGATATTGGCCCTATATTTGTCTCATATCGTAGTATATCTAAGAAAGAGAGAAAAATGCTCATACCTTGATAACTCGGTTGAGAGAAAAATAGAAGAAGAATAGATCAAGAGGACTCGAGTACTTACCGTTTTGCATCCAACATGTTTAACGGAAGCTCAATCAGATCTCGGATAAAGGAAATATTTGAATCCCTGGATTTGGCCTTCAAAAATATCCAATTTGAGAGAAAAAAGGGGTAAATCCCATGGATTATTAGATTAAGAAATAATAGGGGTTCTAATTAGATCATTAAGGGAAAAATTGACCAATTACCCATAAAAAGGCTTGTGCACAGTTACTTAAAAAGAAGGGGTGCTCGCATGGTTAGGCCTCACATCCATGCACCAACTGTGTGAGGTGGATTTTTCTAGAAAAACACTATCTGTACAGTTAGGAAAACCATGCACCAACCATGCGCCAACCATGCGACTTGTCCAGTTTCCCCAAAAAGAAGGGTTCAGGGCTCTGAACATTACCGAGACACCCCTGAGACCTTTTCTAAAACATTAGTCATCTACAAAAGGTCCAAGATGAGAAATTAGATGGAAGTTTTAAGGATCAATACCTAAGTGAAAAACTGGGTTCTTACAATATTCCCCCTTAAAATAACTCGTCCCCAAGTTCACCTTCCAAGGGTGTAGAAACACTATCTGAGAACGGCTCTAGCCATTGGGCATGTATGTTAGCTTCCTCTCCCAAGTCATTTCCTATACTTATCCATACTACCATAGCACCCATACTAGAGGGACAAACTGGCCTCAGAGAGATTTCGTACTTCATTCAAAAATGCATACTAGATACTCCTCAAAGGTAGAATTAGTACCTAACTCAACTTCCTCAGGATCAAAATTTTGAGACAGGTCTCCATGATATTGGTGAAGTTGTGAAACATGAATTATGTCATTCATGGCATGGTACCTTTGAGGTAGTAGCAACCGATAGGCTACTGGTCTGACTCTCTCTAGAATCTAAAAAGGCCCTAAAAAATGAGGTGACATCTTTCCATTCTTTCATAATGGTTTATACCTTATCATAGGATATAATGGAAGGAAAACATGATACCTACCCTCAAACTCAAGAGGTCATCGACAGTGATCTGGAAAATATTTTTGTCTGGATTGAGTAGTAGTCATATGCTTTTTGATTAACTGACCTTGTTATGAAGTCACTTGTACGATACGAGGACCTAGTAGGGCTACCTCACCTGCCACTATCCATCACAAGGGTGAACAACACAGCCTACCATATATGGCCTCAAAAGGATCCATCTTAATTTTCTCTTGAAATCTATTATTATGGGAGAACACGACAAGAGGGATATTCTTTTCTCAAGAACCACAAAAATAAATGACACATGCTTGGAACATATCCTCTAGAACCTGTATTGTCCATTCTGATTTTCCATCATTTGAAGGGTGAAAGGTTGTTCTTAGAACCACCTATATTCCCATAGCCTTCTGAAATTACTTATAGAACCATGAAGTGAAATTAGAATCCCTATCTAAAATGATATTATGTGAAACCCTGTGTAGTCGTATGATCTCAAAGACATACAGTCTTCTCATATCATCAACTGAGAAAGTATCCTGAATAGGAATGAAGTGGGATGATTTAATTAGTCATTAGATTACTACCTATATAGAATCTCTACCCCTCGGCAACCTCAGTAATCTGACTATATAATCCTTAGAAACATCTTCCCATTTCCATTATGGGACTGGAATCTACTGTAATAATCTTGCAGGTATATGGTGCTCCATATTCACCTGCTGATAGGTGTAACACCTAGTGATAAAGCCTACTATATGATGTTTCATCCCAGGCCACCAATACTGGTGTCGAATGTCTCGATACATCTTTAAGATTCCTAGATGAGCTAACCACTAAGAAACGTGGGACTAGAACATCAACTCCTCTCTCATGTTTGTGGAAACCTATACACATCCATGAATATGTAGTATGTCGTCTCTATCTACAGACCAATATGGAGGCAGGTTATCTCCTGATAAAATCTCCTAGAGAAGAGATCCTTCATGATTTGAAAACTCTCTACTCTTCACCATCTTAAGAAGAAAAGAGGTAACTTTCAAATATGAGAGGGAAGACTGCTCATGACTATCATGAAACTCTAAATGCATTTAGAAAAGATGTCCATTAACTTACATTCATCACTGGATTCACATACTGATTGTGCTTGAGTTTTCTGACTCAGTGCATATGCAACCACATTAACCTTATCAGGTGTCTAGGAAAGAAAAAATCGAATAATTGAAGATATTTGATCCATTTACATTGTCTGAGGATCAAGTCACAATGAGAAAAGATATATTTAAGGCTCTTGTGGTCCATGTACACCAGAAAGTTTTCACCCATAAAATAATGTCTCTAGCAATGTAAGGCATTGACAACTGCTAATAGATCAAGGTTGTGCATTGGATAGTTTCTCTCAAGAGGTTTCAACTATTGAGATCTGTACACAACTACTCTATCTTCCTGCATCATCACTGCTCCTAGATCAATTCCCGATGCATCACATAAGATTGTATAACCTATACCTGGATCAGGAAGAGTCGGAATAGGTGTCGATACAAGCCTCCATTTTAGCTCATGAAAGGCTTTCTCACATGATTCTGACCATAAAAACTTGACACCCTTCTTTGTGAGACCATTAATAGGTGAAGAAAGTCTTGAGAAGTCTTGTTGAAATGCCTTTAATATCCATAAATCCCCAAGAAACTCCTAATATCAAATACGTTATTGGGTTACTCCTAGGAAACTACAGTACTAACTTTTTCTGGGTCAACAGATACACCTGATTCTAAGATAATATGACCAAATAAGTGTAATTTTTTGATCCATAAGTGGAACTTAGCAAGCTTGGAGTATATATAATGCTCTCTCGGTGTACTTAGAATGATCTCAAGATGTTTGGAATGGTCCCTATGAGTGTGATAATACACCAAGATATCATCCACAAAGACTATGATAAAAGAATCTAAATAGGGGTAGAACACCTTATTCATAATAGCCATGAAAATGGATGGTGTCTTTATAAGACTAAATGGAATAAAAAGGTACTCATACAGACCATACCTTCTATAGAAAGTTGTATAGGGTATGTATGATGTCCTAACACGCACCTGATGATAACTCAATCACATGTTGATCTTGGAGAAGAACTTTGTTCCTTAAACCTGGTCGAAGAGATCATCTATTCAAGGAAGTGGGTACTATTTCTTAATTGTAATCTAGTTCAACCTTCTGTAATCCATGCATATACATAATTTTTTATCCTTCTTCTTGGAAAAAAGAACAGGAAAACCCTAAGAGGTTGTGTTGGGTCATATAAATCCTTTGGATTCTAAATCCTCTAACTATTGCTTAAGCTCTTAAATCATTATTGGTTTTATCCTATATGGATGAATGGACACTGGTTCTAAACCTAGAACAAGTTCGATTGTAAAATATACCTCTCTCTTAGGAGGTAGTCCAGAAAAATCATCGAGAAAGATATCCCTGAAACGATCCACTACTTGAGGGAAATTAGATTTTCATAAACTATGATCATCCATGAAGAGATTTCAAATCTGGTTGGTCAATCCACCTAGCCCATAATGCTCTAGTACCACTCTACCATCCTGGACATCTCTCTCACCCTTATGTTGATAACTACTACCCTATGGTGATGTAAATGATACCCTACAGTGACAGTTGTCTACAAAAGCGGGATGGTGAACTAACCAATCCAACCCAAGTATGATGTCTAAGCCCTTCATCTTGAGAACAAAGAGGTTACATAAGAAAGGGTAACTACCTACCTCAAGGTGATAGTCTTTACACTGGAATATTTCCTCTGTCTGTACCCCTAATTGTGTATCTAGGTTCATTACACCATAGTAAAACGGTATCCCCAGTTTGAGAATCTATACAATAGATAAAAAGATAAAAAAATTATAAGCACATGTATCAAATAAATAATACACTATAGTAGAGGCTACTATAATATTACCTCATACTACAGATGGTACCGCAGCCTAATCCTTGGGTATTTGTTGTAGTGCATACAACTAACCTGACCCACAACACTGTGGAAAAGATGTACTATCATGATCAAAACTGCTCTGCTAGCACTTATGGTGATTAGGGGTATGGCTACCATGGCCACAACCTCCTCCTCAACCAGACCTACCAATACTATCCCAATTCCTCACCTAACGTGACATAAAATAACTCACTCCTAAAGGTGGAGTTGGTGTGGATACTTTTCCACTCGAATCTAGTAGAAAGGTCCGGCAGAAATGCTTGAGATTCCCCATATGGCCACAAGACTAGCAATCCATTGGGTCTCTATAAAATTTATCCTTCTTGTTCCCCCATCATCCACACTGATGAAACACCAAGGATCTATCAAAACAGGAACTCTGGTATTCATTTTCCAGATGAGAAACCTTGAGAGAATGTTTCCTACTGTCGGAAGTACTGCTGGCCTGATGTGGTACTGGTCCTCTCTTCTCGGTACTATTTTCATATCTTATGTTGCAATCAGTGAAAAAAGCCTAATTGACTATTGAATAAAAGTTACATATACTAAATACATTCACTTGCGTACAGATGGAATATTGGATCCCATCCTCAAAATGTCTGGCGTGTGAAATCTCGTCACTAGCTAGAAGTAGTGCAAAGTGTTGTAACTCTATGAAATGTGATGAATATTTCATAACTGACATAGAACCCTTATTGAGATGCATGAACTCTATGGATCTGGAAGCTCTCAGTATCTAAGGAAAGATCTTGTCATAGAAGGAATTCTAGAAATCAACCCATATCATGCCTTGATGATGACCGGTCTAGGTAATCACATCCCACTAACACTTAGTCAAATCCCATATCATATATGTGGAAAGAATGACCCACCTCTCTAGATGTGTTTCTATATTCTCAATGATAAATAAAGTGTCTTCTAGCCAAGACTCAGCAGCATGCGGACCGCCATCCCCTGAGAAAGTAGGAGGATGCGGCTGCTGGAACTCACAAGTCAAATCATCCATCATAGGTGAAAGTATTGGAGCACCATTCATGGACTTCATTATACATAGGAAACTATCACGAACTTGGGAATCAGTGCCTATATGAGTTATAGAAGGTGGTTCCTCAAGTGGAACTTCTGGAGGTAAGACTGGCGGTTCATGACCCACCATGTCTAAAGAATGGTCGTCACCACCCTCCTAGCATATGATACGAGGACGTCATGGTATCATTGTTCTACAATAGCAAATAACATGCCTCAAAATAATCTTAATCAAAAATATAGCATCACTAACAGAAGATGAACATAGGAAAACTCACTACCCAAGGCATATTACCCCAACTACCCACTTAGGCTGCTAGGTTCTTGTAAGTTCTCAAGTATAAGTTTCATTTCATTTTACATTTAATTATCAGGTTCACTCTTTTACCTTTCATTAACATGACAAGGTGGGAAAAGTAAGTACAACCATTTCATTTTAGATTTCATGATTCACTTTATAATGGATAGTAATTTTTGGTGAATCAATTCCCATACACCTATCACTAGATATGACACCAATTTATTTATAATTGAATGGATCAACTTGGTAAATTACTCATCCCATCCCATAAGGGCCCATACACCTCATGAATTGACACAGAAAATAACTCAATTGCAGCCAAGAGTAATATAAGAAAATTCTAACTATCACAGTATCACTCAGCAATCACTGGAATATCAAGCAATGCAAAGTAGTGAAATGCACCTATATGGTCTGGAAATATGCATGACATGTTAATTATAGGTTCCTATAATGATGCATGTAACAATGCTCCTTGCCCTCATATCATCGGTCCAGGAATGAAATAAAATACTAAAATAGAGTAATAATCAAAAACTCCACACAACATGTGAATCACCCAATGGTGAAATAATATCAACTGTAATAGTAAAAAGCATAAAAATAATTAAAATTTACGTAACTTGGTTTTTACCCCGAACATGGGTTTGTGATTCCCAAATGCGACTTATGACCAAGTCCTAAGCATTCCTAATCTCCAATATATTTTCTCCAAATAGTAAATCATGAAAAGAAACCACCTCTGATACCACATGACATTCTGGACCTATATGCCACTTAAATGGGTGCCCTGAGCCCAGTGGGTCACATATCCTCAAACACATATCCCTGAATGTCAGAGGTTTCTGACTAGAAGCAAGGGCCTAGGGTGTGTCCATGGAGAGACTATTCCCTAATTACCAAATAGTAATTCAGTTAATGTATGTAAACATTGGATAAATAGCAGAATTAATATAAGTAAACAGAAGGCACAATGGAAAAATAGAGACAACAGTAACAATAACTAAGACAACTGGAATAACATTCAAAAACTGATGATATGTCATGTCACTAGAAAACTAGAAAGCGTGGGTATAAGACTAGAGGTATAAAAGCATAAAGGAAATCAAAGTATATCCCAAGTATCTTGAGTTATGGTTCAGTAATCTTCTATAAAGATCTATCCTAAATAGTAAGCAATCAAGTTTTTGAATTCATATGCTTCCCTTTGTCAACACCTACAACCATGTAATCTGGCCTAGGTACCAAATAGTGTCAGGAGAGGGTGTGAGATAAATCTCAGTGGGCCACCACCAAAGGTGTTTATAACATCTCGCTTGTGTGATGGAAATGTAACAGTGTGCAAGCATGCATATATAAGGTAAAGAAGTACAATGTAAATAAATATGCAAGTACATACTTCATCCCTCAGCTGGTGTCTGAACATGTAAAAAAATCATTATTTGATTATTACCAGTTTATAAATAAGTCACATGTTAGAAATTTCAAAGGTTCCATGATGTAAAAAGGAAAATTATAATTATATCAAATAGTGAAGTTCCAAGGTAATAACCACGGCAACGTAGACCTCAAGGGTCGCCAACTCAGTAGTAACTATAGCCTAGAAAAGGATAATAGTGTAATACAAGGATCATGTTCCAAGTAATTCCACAATAAGGTGACTACCAACTCCAAGGTGATCATCCAAGGTAAAATAGGGATAAGCAAAGACAGGGCCCTATGGGCTGTAACCATGGAACCTACATGTCAATACTGGATCAAAGGAGTTCATCCAAGGCATCCTTTAATGATATTAAATGGATCATATGGTGTCATACCAGGCATCCAATAACAAACAAGGATTGGGATCTAGGTGGGTATCAACCTATGCAATCCATATCCTTGAATCAGAATGGGGTTCCTGAGTAGTCATGGAATTCTTCGATCAGAATCCAATGAGATATTGAGTTAGGCCATTCATATTTGATTATGAAGTCATGTAATATTTTATTTGGTTCAAGCCTTGACTTTTATTAGTGTGATAAGGTCAAGTTGCATGCAACCTTTTAATCAAGTCATTTGGTTCAATCCTTGACTTTCATTAGTGTGACAAGGACAAGTAGCATGCAACCATTTAATACATTTAAGTCATATTCTATATTCAAGGTTCATTCTAGTACCTTATATTAATGTGGTAAGGGGTGCTATGGATATGGAAGCAATTAATCATTCACATTTAATTATCAATTTGAAGAACCTACCTTAGGTTGGTCAGGTGGTGATCTCACATGGTACTTTCCATTATAGTTTACTCATTAAAAATAGTCCATTTAATGTATAAATACTTACCCTTATGAAGGTCAAGGCAAGGCACACCCAAAAGGTGGATCAAACATGTCAAAACACTAAAACAAAATATATGGAATAAAATCCTACATTGGATGAATGGATTTGTGGGCATAAAAACTAAATACTAATCACATATTTGGAAATATAATAACCATATGGTTCTAACAAGTATATACATGGAATAATAATTCTATAAATGGAACCCGATGAAATTAGTGGGCCCCACATGACAAATCCAAAAACAAAAAACTTTATGGATGAGTTATAAACCACCCACCTTAGGCTTATATGATTCTTATCCTTCAATATTTTCCCTTTATTTGGCTTGGATTTGATTAGATCTAAGAAAAATAGAAAAACACTCATACCCCGATAACTCGGTCGAGAGAAAAAGAGGAGGAGAATTGATCAAGAGGACTTTAGTACTTACCATTGTGCATCCAATGTGACGAATGGGAGCTTGATCAGATCTCAGATAAGGATATCTTTGAGTCCCTGTATTTAGACTTTAAAAATCTCTAATTTGAGAGAAAAAGGGGTTAATCCTATAGGTTTTTGGATTAGGGAAGAAGAGGGGTTCTAATTAGATCATTAAGGGAAAAATTGTCAAATTACCTAGAAAAAAGGATTGTGCACGACTTGTCCATGCGATTTAAAAAAACATGTGCTAATGATGCATGGTTACCTAGGAAGAAGGGGTGATTTCATGGTTAGGCTACACGGCCATGCGCCAACCATGCAAGGTGGCTCTGTCCAGAAAAACACTATTTGTGTGGTTAGGCAAACTATGTGCCAACCATGTGACTTGGCCAGTTTCCCCAAAAAGAAGGTTTTGGGGCTCTCGACGTGCCCAATACACCCCTAATACCTTTTCTAAAACATTAGGAATCCAAAAAAGGTCCATGATATTGAATTAAATTGAAATTTTATGGATCCATACCTGAGTGAAAAATCTGGTTCTTACTGTATCAGATCTATCACAAATTCCTCTAAAATATCCAACATTATTGAAGTTGTAACAAGGATATTATTCATTCTATCTTCAGTATAGTTGTGGATTTTTTTTATATAATTTTTATGTATGGAAGATCATGATTCTTTCATATTTTTACCAAAATTTCATGAGGTGGGTGATACTATAATAGTTGGATTTACTCCACTAGAAAGAGATTCTAATATGAAATATTCTGATATGATAAATCTTAATGTTTATTAGAAATTTATGAATTATAGATTTTTATCCTTTACTAATAATGTATACACTAGGGTTATGGGACTCAAAATAGGTAGGGATATGTGAGATAAAATTGATAATATATATGAAGGCAATGTGAATATTATGGATGATAGAATCAAATTTTTTTAATTGAAAAATTCATTCTAAGGGATGGATGGATATTTATTAGAAACATTTCCCAATACAATGGTATAGTAGTGAGAACCTCCCTCTGAAATTAGGCTTTAGATTTTAAAAATTGCTAAAAAAAGGTGTTTCTACCTTAAAACCTATTTATTGGGTCTTTTGGGAACTTTTTTTCATCGAAAACACCATTCTAGGGTGTATAAACCATGGCATGGGACAGAATTCTATTTGATTACTCGCATATCCCAAACTTAATTACTGATAAAAATTTATGACCATTCAATATTGTGTTTATTTTAATTAGAATAAAAAATAAACAAAATATAAAATACCACATAGTTCTTTGATTTAACCACATACAAATTCAATTATATCATGGTTCTGTTATTATTTTTGGCTCAGAGGCAAGGATTTTTCCACCACATATCACTTTTCTTCGACTGTGTAGCACTTTACATAGTTTGTGAAACACTCATCCTGAAAACTAATATCATTTATGGTCTAATGTGGTGGATTTTATCAACCTAAAAACAAAATTCATTTGCATAACAAGGAATCATTTTATGACCCCCACATAGTAGAGAAATTACTTCATAAATATCTTATGCGGACAACCCTTTGGGATACTACTATGCAAAGATCCTTTGTGTAAACCCTTGTTTGTGAAGTAGTATATGGCCACCTCTTTCTATTTGGATGGATATTTCAGGAAATAAATTAATCACTAATTTCTATTAATATGAACACCCAATTTTTTATTGTATAGAGAAAACACATAGATGACTCACTAGGAGGCTCAAACTTGAATCACTATCCCGAACCACTCTAGTGAAATTCCAAAGATCCAAAATTGGGGATGGCCTTTATGAAGTAATCCAATGAAGGGAATCCATATGTAAATCCCTCTGCAAGGAATTCCCTCTTCAAGTTAACTTCATGAGAATTATATTTGGAATGTTATGTGGCCATCCCTATGTGAAATGTTATATGGCCAGCCCTATGAGGAATTCTATATAGCCATCTCTATGATGATATCCTTATGAGTGGTTTTTTGTGGACCTCTCTCATGAAATGAGACATAATTCTTCTATGTGACTTCATTCCTTTGTTAATCCCTACATGAAGCGGTTTCCCTCCATGAAGCCCAACTTGGAAACTTCTATTCATGAATATTATCTTATGAAAACTTGAATTTTGGTCCTCCCCATTAGGTATAATACCCAAACAAATCCACCAAATCCTTATACTAGGTGTAATATCTAGCCTGAAAAATCTCCCTTACTTATCTTGTTACCAATGGATAGTGGGACAATTATTAGGCATCCTCTTAGGTGTAAGCCCCAACCAAACCTTTAATTCACCATGAATAGAGATACTCCTCATGGTTCAAGAAACATGGGTATCCTCCTAGGTGTAAAACCTAACCAAACATTCAATTCACCATGTGTTGATATACTCCCCATGGTTTCAAAAACATGTGCATCCTCCTAGGTGTAATCTCCAAACAACCCTTCGATTCACCATGAGTTGAGATACTCCTCATGGTTCTAGAAACACAGGAATCCTCTTAGGTGTAATCCCCAACCAAAACTTCAATTCACCATGAGTTGAGTTACTCCTCATAGTTATAGAAACATGGGTAACCTCCTAGGTGCAGTCCCCAACCAAACCTTTAATTCACCATGAGTCAAGATACTCTTTATGGTTCTAGAAACATGGCCATCCTCCCAGGTGTAATCCCTAACCAAATATAAAATTCACTATAAGTTTAGATACTACACATGGTTCCAGAAACATGGGAATCCTCCTAGGTGTAATCACCAACCAAACCATCCATGAATCAAGATAATTCTCATGGTTCTCGAAACATGGGAATCCTTCTAGGTGTAAGCTTAATTAAACCCTTAAATTCACCATTTTTCTAGATACTCTTCATGTTTCTAGAAACATGGGAATTCTCCTAGGTTTGAGCCCCATTAAAACCATAAATTCTCTATTAGTAGAGATAATCATCATGGTTCCAGAAATATGGGTATCCCCCTAGGTGTAAGGTGAAACCAAACCATCAATTCACCATGATTCAACATAATCCCCATTTTTCAAGATACTTGGGCCTCATTCTATTTGTAAGCTCCAAAAAATAACCTTACTTGATCCACCTACATGGTCATGTTCCTTTGGGATACTAATGTATAATCCGTGACTTATTTTATTTTGTCTCCCCTTTTACAAAACAAAAATCTTCATAGGGTTGATTTAGTGAATAATATCTACTTTCAAATCTAATGGTATGCTCTCATTATATGTAATTGATCTTATTATTTATCTTGTTTCTAACATTGAGCATGACTTGTGTGTGATTAGAGTTATTAAATGATCATCCCATATTCATGGTTAAAGTACCTTCATTGTGTACCTCTTAATGAGGTATATTCCCTAACCATTCAACTGAACTATGTGGCCTATGATTCATGTTGTTTGCAGGATACAAAGGATACATATTTGAGTTATAAATCCAATTTAATTTCCCATTTACCCATTCCATCAAACTACATAGTCTTTGAATCCTGTATTCATAGGATATGTAGGATTCCTCTTTGAGGTTCAATACCAACACCAAAACAATAATCGCCTCCCTATATGGAAATAAACTCTAATGATCCCAACTAATCTAATTTAAAAAAAAATAACCAAAAATTAATAATAGAATTATGTGGAACCTATAATATTGTATAGTTTTCCATAAAAAATTCTTGATTAGTTCATTGGCATTGGATAACCATTCCATCACTGGGATTTGGGAAGGATTCACGAATATTCATTAAAACTATTAGAGATTCCTAAAGTGTTCAATAATCCTCATCAAAAAATGTGTGGTGAGACTAAAATCCCATACTTTCAACCAAGGAATTTTTTAATGTTTCATTGGAAAAGTATTAGTGATTGTATGCCTTTGGAAATAAGGTTTTCATTAACTTAAAACAATTGTAGGCATAGAATCCATCATAGTTTCCATCAGAAACAAAAATAGTGAACCTGACGTGAATCATTTAACAATTTCAAGCCTCTCTCATATGAAAAATGACCATATTTACATCTTTTAAGTGAATTTGATCAATATATCATGCACTCTTATTGGTGATACTACTCTGATAAGTGTCTTGTTTATGTTTCTTAACCAGGACATTTGATATTTCATACAATATAAATGTCATTGACAAATGTTCAAATGAATTTCAAAATCACTAGATAAGATGGAAGCACCTGTAGGATAGATCAATACACTTAACACAACTAGTAGACTAACCAAACATATTCCTCAATATCCATGAAGACCATGGTCTTATGACCATGTTGTATATTTTCATCTACCCATCTCTTCCAGCACCAGATGGAGAACTTCTTGGTGAAATAGTATCATTTCCATGGCTCCATCCCGACACAGCAAGTATCTCATGAATTTATTAAGAGGATTAACCCCCATAGGTTTTCCTATTATTGATGAATTGTGGAGAATAAAGTGGCACCAGTTAGCATATATAGTAATTTTGGGATCCTATCCCTAGAGTGAAGTAATACATTACTCCCCTATCATGGGGAAGTTGAGGATGAAATCCACCACATAAAGGAAACTACCTCAAATATACCTAGGAGGGATCTTATCCACTATATTCATAATCATCCATGTGTGACCCCAATTATTCAAGAAACTACAAAGGAAACACTACCTATCCTAACCACCAGGATTCAAGCATCCAAAAAGAGATCCCATCAGGGGTAGACAGCCATTGCATATCCATTGAAGGTTCATTCCCCTTCTACTGACAACACGTCTTACTCCAATTGACACATCTCAATAGTGGATCTAGTCCAATTACTAGTGACCAAAATCTAAAATATTCAAACATCATCATAGTTATCCTCTATAATAGTAGAATCCCAAGAAAACCCCCAACCCATATGGATAGAAGAATTTTTATCATTTTTAACCCTAAATTCGTCTCTATAATCATCAAGTGGATAAGAATTTGATATGATTACAAATTTAACTCTGATTGAATCATTACTTCCTATTGAATGTTTCACATTAGTGAATTTCATCATTGTTAGACCAGCTAATGATGAAAACCTTGATATTTTTGAGAAGAATATAGATGTGGGAACATTCACTACCCACTCATCATATGACCATGGTAAATCCACTTTAATAGATTAGAGGACTTATTAGATTGAATATATAACAGTAGAGCATTAGAAAATCAATGTTGAGTTATTGTGGGGAGGAAAATAATTTGGGTATGTTCAACAGTTTGAAGATTCCATACCTCCGTTAGATGAACCTTTGCAATGGGATAAGGTTGATCAACCCACAATGGAAGAATCAATCCATCCTATAAAATTTAGATTACATAAATCAGTCCATTTTTCTATAGTTTTTATTTATTTATAAGTCCTCCCACAGCTGGGAAGACATCAGCTACTAGTTTATGAGACTCCTCTGAGGTAAATTTGTATCAAGATATTTCAATAATTACTATATTACCTCATTTCTCATATGGATTTTCTTGAAGGTTGACATACACTGGTAAATCTAGAGCAGAAGTTTTATCCTGATTGGTTGGATTTGAGTCATCCCCCTTCCAAATTATGGAACCAAATCTTCTCAATAACTAATTGAATGGCAGACCCAAAACAAAATATTTCTTACTTATCCTCATAGTGTGACCCAATGTTGTGAACCCCAGAACAATGAGAGGCCTCCAAGATCCAATGCTTCATGCATACTTTGGAAGGTACCTCTTTCTCTTGGTATAATAATCATTCATCTAAGTCTATCTCAATATGAAATGATATATGTCAGCAATTACTCTTCCAAATCATCTCAACACTAAGGAAAACAAAAAAACATAGATCTTTGTAATTAAAAGAAGTAGGAAAATGAGAGATTTGTGGATTTCATTTCAATATTGAAGGGTCTAACAAATTCCATGGAACCACAGATTCCCTAGGAATAGTTACTTGAGATTTATGTGGAAACAACATAGTATGAGTTGTCAACTATGCTAAATCCTTTAAATTTCCCTAGTGGTTTTTGAGAGTTTATGACTATAACACAATGTATAGATGATGTTATTTGTTGGAATAAGTAAAGATATTCTCAAGTGACAATATAATATATATGGAACCCAAAAAATATTAATATGATAATATTTGCCTCAATCCAAAAAGGATGAGACGAAATGACCTTGAAAGTATGAAGGATAAAATTTACTCCTATATTGATCATATCCCAGGATACTTCACCATTAATTTGGAATAAAACCTGATCATGCTTCCATAAATCAAGAATTCAGATAAATCAGGGTTGGAAAACAATCTAAATTATTTACCATACCATCATATGTTTGGTCACATGATCCATGAATGATTTTTCTTAAAATATCAACTATAAAAAATGATATATGATGGTCATATTCCAATGGAAAATTCCATGGAACATTTGGAATATGTTTTAGGAATTCTCCCCAATGAAGCAGAATAATGGTTATGGGAACCATCCCCCCAAATGGTCCAACAGGTTTGATGGGCACTGTACCACTAAACGATTTAATGGGAACCATCCCTCTGAGAGAGAAAGTCATAGGAATCATCCCACCAGATGAGATAACAGGCACCATCCCATAAAATGGGATATTCAATTGAAGAGGAACACTTGTTCATATATGTCTCTATCAATATGGCATCAACTAGGTCTAAGTACATTCTATCTTGTTTTGATGATAACTCTCTTGATAAGGATGATTGTACATTCCTATAATCTTCCAAGACTTGGCAGGTTGTCTTTTCCTCTTCCCTAAGAATTAGTGAATAAGGGCCTAGTGATACCCTTCTTATCTCAACAGAAGGCATTATCAACCCTGATTATGCTCGAGAGTGAAAGTTTGATGGACCATATTCCCGTTTTTAATAGAAGATCCAATTTAAAGTGTCCATTTTGAGACTCTCATAATTATCCACCCATTCTACAATTGATAAAGGAAAGGTTTTCTGGAATTATTCTTCCTATCTTCCCCATAAGGATGATAGGTACATATTTACTAAAGAAAGGATTTCTTAGTTGAAGCAAGAAAATGAGGATCTCCATAAATTAATTATGAATATTCTTTATATAATTTTTCCTAATTATGTTGTACCATCATATTCATACAAAGTTTCTATATAAAGTAAAGTACCCCATCACAGAGGGATAGGGGTATTTTCATAATTTTCACCTCATCACCAGGTGAATTATATACCTCATTCCAAATCACCCCATCCCATAGGGCTGGAGGAATTTTCATATTTTAATCTCATTCAACCTACTAAGATTGAGGAATTTCAATATTTTCCACCTCATAATTAGGTGAATTACAGAAGTTGTTTATCACTAGTAGTTTCCATAGATCTTCTAGGATATTCAAAGTTCACCAATATAGGCGAGATGTAATAAACATCTAGGGAATCAAATGCTTCATATCCTGCCCCTAAATTGATTGATATTAGAATATTTTCCCCTTGATCCTGAATTTATCCATGTTCTCATACCAATATAGGTGTATGTAACAAAATGGGGAAGTATATTTGGTATCAATATCATGATGCAAAGAAAATGAAAGTGTATTCTATCTAATATGACCAAGTCCCTAAGTATTTTTCCTATTATATGGAAAATGATTTGATCAAGATCCTATATATTAAGAAACTTGAAGAGGTAGATTTGAGATAGCATAAAAATATTATCCCTTTTATTGATTATTAGGAAAAATAATAAATAGGTTTATTATCTTCAAGTATTAGCTTCATAAGTAGATATATGTGGTGATATTGGAGACAATGACACCAAATTTTTAGCTTCAACCATATCCTAATAAAAACACACAAAGTGTGCCAAAAACTATGGGATACCCAACTCTCAATGATAGAAGATATAAGGTCTACTCCTTTAATTCTAGGGATGTGGTTTTGTACTTCATGTGTTCACAGGAGCACACCCTTCTTAAATTTTAGAGGATCATGAGACCTATAGAGGTGGTCATGAATGATCATCCCAATTATTGTCCTTACCACTGAATTTTGGGAATTATAATTGAAGAATAATTCATATATAAATATTGGCTCTAGAATCAAGTATATTAAGGACTAATAGAGTTAGAGATTCCTGAGACTCATTCCACAAGCATTCAAGTTATTATTAATACACAAGAAGGTCAACTTTCTTCATGAGTTAAGTAACTCCAGGCCCTAGTCATATGACCCTAAAATACAAGATACCAATGTCCTAGTTGTATGACCCAAAACTACATGGCACCATTAGTCTGAGATGCATGAAAATAAATTTCCTAGCACTAATCCTAGTCACATAATGATAATATTTAGGAATACATCTATTCCTAAATATGTTTGAATTTATGGTTCATGTCCCTATCAGGTGACATAAAATTATGTGATGATTTGTCCCTCACCTAATAGGACCTACCTCTATAACTAGCCTCCAACTGTGCACCTTTATAGCACTATATACATCTTGATTCCTAATTTCATGGGATATGTAGTGATTTCTAGACCCTCTATATTGTTCACAATAAAAAAAAATTCCCCACAGGTGAGAATATATTCTCTATTATTAATCCATCGAGGCATCTATTCATGTTGGGTTCATTATTACCAACTAGAAAATATATTTCATCCTCACCATTGGTCTTCAATGAAAGTCCATAAAAGGAACACCATTGGTCAAAAATATAAAACACTAAACTATAGTAACCATTCTTCCTAACCATAAAAAATTAAACTACATGTCCAACATCCTTCCCATAATATGTTAAATTCAAGGGTCAACCATTATTCCCCATTGCATGATGATAAACTATATGATATTTGGTTCAATACACCTAAAATTTAAATTATTTCACACATATTATATCCCAAATGATGTAAACTAATCAAATAGGTCACTCAAAAATGATCTTAATAAATAACCAAGATTCCCCCATTATATATTGAGTTCCAACTTTATTATCTTTTTGGTTTAAATGAACATTCATTTCAGTTGAAGTTCATTCCTCTTGCCAAAATATCCTATATTTAATATGATTGTATATCCATATAATTTTCCTAAAAAATTTGAACAACCCTTCATCCACCCAACCTACATTATACCTTTTTATGTTTTAATCAACCAAAATTATTCTTGGAATCCATAAACCTTGAGTAGACTAGTCATCTTGGTTCTCTCTTTCATAGTAAAATTGGCTACATTGATTGATTGATTTGAAGGGACCCCGCTAGGATTTCATGGTGAATAGCATAGTTTTCCACTAATCAAGTGAAGTAACCCCAAATGGATATTTGGTCTCAGAATAATGGTCTTGACTAAATGTGGTGATATCCAACCTACACCCACCAATCTTCATTGACTGATCATGGTATTAGTTTTCTAGCATTACTAATGGTCATTTTACTCTCGTTGATCTCCAGTATATAATTCAAAATATGAAGACATGATTTACTTTATACTTTTACGGATGTTAAAAGGAATCCACAATTATTCTATGTTTTATTCTATCATACCCTAAATTTTTTATTAAGGAGACTCTAAGTCACATGAGTATAAATTGTATAAGACTTCAGTTTTCCCTTCATGACCTTAAACGGTATATAATTGTCAAGTACATTAGATCCACCTCCTGTATTTATGAGTCATATTTACATAATATCCTAAATAATATTTTCATTAATCCATAATATTATGCAAGGATAATAATTTCCCCTTTATAAAAACACCCAAGACCAATGCAAGGTATCTCTACAAATGATTTGTAAAATCTTCATGTCGGTTCACAAAATCCTCATCGTATGATGTTAGACTATGTGTAGAAAATCCTTACTATAAGTCATTAAACTACATGGGCAACGTCTTCACCATATGATTTTAAAATATGTTTCCAACATCCTTACTTCAATAAATTAAAGTATATGGTCAACATCCTTGTCATATGATGAAAAATTGTGTGTTGTTGTATCCCATGCCTAAGAGGACCTCCACTCCTTATGATATTCTCCTACCAAAACTCTTTTAATAACTAAATGTGACTTGATTCCCATTTGTGGGATACTTAGTTCCTCCAAGATTTCCTATATTGATCCCATTAAATAACTTCTCTCCCTTTATTTAGGTTTTTGTCCCTAGAATTAGATCCACCCAAGTCCCTATATTCACATCGAGTTTGTTTTTCCTGGGCCAGTTGTCTCGTCTCCCTGTGGTCTAAGCTATATGGACTTAACTCTCAAAATTATATGGTCATTACTACATGAACCTAAACCACATCACATCAAATGGACCTAGATTAAAGACCTTAAAAGGAACAACAATTGGTCAAATATTTACAACCATAAACTTTTTTTTTAAAGGTTGGGGCCGAAGCCTCATTTTTATTAATAAACCAAAGCAAAGACCTCTTTTAACTAGGTAGAGGGAGACCCATTACATTGCCCGAAGGCCTAGTGGGCTTGTAGCCCATTACATAGCCCGTAGGCCCAAATTTTTGGCCAAATTCCTATTCTGTGAATAGTAACCCGGCTGCTACAGTACCCGCACAGTACCTCCGCCGCTACAGTGCCATGCCGCTGCTACAGTACCCGCCGATCAACAGTATCACCGCTGCTACAGTACCCGCTACAGTACCCTTTACCCAATGGGTTTTGAACCCCCATTTTTCATGTAGTATTACGGGGTGCTTACCACTAAGGCAAACCCCAACTACATTTACAACCATAAACTTTAATAGTCATACGTCCCTAAAAAATAATATTAAATTATGTGGAAAACATCTTGGTAACATAGAATTAAACTGTATGACATTCTTCCAAGATATATGATGTTAAACTATAGAGAAAGTTATACACCATATGAACCTAAATTAGAAAACAACTTATTCCATGTAGTATTGCATTAAACTGCATGACACATTGTCTAGTATATGTGGTC
Organism: Viscum album; assembly: GCA_963277665.1. Lineage (NCBI taxonomy): Eukaryota > Viridiplantae > Streptophyta > Magnoliopsida > Santalales > Viscaceae > Viscum > Viscum album. The sequence continues at coordinate 1,650,571,531 of OY728152.1, forward strand.
TATTACATACATTAGAGATATATCCATGTAACGGTACCTAGTAAAAGATGAATATCTAAAAATAAATAGAAGGATTGAGTACTCAATTTCTAATGAAACATGAGTCTTATATTTAGGTCACTAGCTATTGAGCTTCACTTTTTTCAAATCCCACACCAAGATAAAATATAAAATTTCTCCTTCCCTATATAAGATCTCAATATACATAGGGTCTATTTTCTTTTCTTGGGGATTTGATAGTTATTTTTATACAATCAGACTATAATACCAAGGTATACCCAAACTATGACCATCATTTACCCATTTTACAATAATTTTCATCACTTTCAATCATTCCCCTTTATGATATCCAAATACATGTAGAGATTATTTCTTTCATTGAAATGAAAATATCCCCACATGTTCCCTATAATTTACTCTCATGTGGTAAAAAAAAATTCTAAGTTTTATCTTGTTTATCACTCTAAGAATGACTCATGTGAACTTATAGGATCCATAGAGTCACTCTAACTACCATGATTGAGATTATTTTAATTCAAATATAGGTAAAAAAGTATGTGTTGCATGACTTCAAACTTACTATAATGAGTCCTGGCGGTAAAATGTTAAACTTTATAGTACCAACACCTTAGTCACATGATGTAAAACTACAGGACAACATCTCCACTACAAGATAAAAAATCATGTGGTGCATGTCAGAAACAATCCATGACTGGAATATTAATAAAATTTAGGTAATCCTATAATTACATCTTGTTTCTCACAAAAAGAATAACTCACATGATCTTATTAGTTTGTGATGGTTATTCTAATTTACATAATTCATTTTCCATACAACCAATGTTAGGGAACATTTGGTCCATTCTGTATGACTTTAACCTGTAAAGAGCAGACCATTCCTTCTGGCATATTTCTTCCCTACATGAGAACTCGGTCCATATAGAATTATTTGGCACATATTCATCCTTTGACTTAGAACATAAATGCCCATTTTTTTACATATGATTCTGATCTATGTAGGATACATTTTCATTCAAATAACTATATATGGTTTGATTCACTTTCCAATGAGATATGTAATGAGGCTATGATTTTCTATCCTAGACCAAGACATAAACTTCTGGGTTTAAGTTGTGTGACCCTATTCATAAAAAGTATTTCATCTAAGATATGTGAACTTAAACATAAGAAACATTTGGTCAAAGTTGTATGACATTAAATTTTATCCCTCCATGGTCATAGTTTCAAGACCATAAACTACAAATCCAAATAATTGATGTTTTATTCCTTTTCCATGAGAAAGTGATCATTATAAGGTGGTATAACCTTTAGGGTAATTGAACCCTTATTGAATATTCATTCCCTCTATGAACATACTTCATATATTTGATTTCTGATTCAACACTAACTAATTCCTTGAGTCAAGATCCTCCTCTTGGAACCCCATAACATTGAGTTGATTAATCCTCTTAGTTATCCCATATGTAGAAATAGTTGTAACAAGGATTAATTGATCCGAAGGGAACATTCTATTATTTCATGGTGAATAGCACAGTTTTCCTCTGAGCATGTGAAGTAACCCCTAGAGAATATTTTGTTCCAGGAAGAAAAGTATAGATAAACCCCATGTGTCATCCAAGAATGAGTGTGGAATTAGTTTTCACTATTACTAATGGTCATTATACTCCCACTAGTATCCATTTTAAATTGATTCAAACATTCATTGATTATGATTTATACCATCCAAAACACAACTATTCGTGATTATTCAAATACCATCAATGTTACAAATTCATGCATTTTTCACACATTCAAATTAATATTATGATATTGATTCTTGTATCCTATCCTATTTGGGTGTGCATCTTCTATAGAGACCATAAAGCCTCAATTTGAGATTATCCTTTTCTAAAATCATATCATAATAGGGTTCTAAAATTCAAAATCATAAACTTAATTCCTCCTCTAGTCCGAGAACTTTTCCATTAAATCAAGTGTACCTACCCTTGAGATCACCTATACTAGAACTAGCTTCCCCATTCATGTCAGGTTTCTCTTTTACCTTTCTTTATAAACTACCTCACCCACAGTTTTAGTCCAAGAATTATGAATTTAAACTAGATGAAGCACTACTTGAGATTGTATGTAATCAGGACATTGAGAACTAAATTCATGTTAGTTTTATTCTTCCAATTTTACTATGTCAAGATCCTCTCTTTTGGTCCAAGTTATCCAATGTTAAATACCAGATAAATTAGTCAAGTTTGAAAGACCATAAACTTGTAATTGAAAGATACATATTACTCACCAGGTTCAAAACCCCCAAATAGAACCCTAGGAAAAAAGTGATTATCTTCTCACTAGGTATACACCCCATATAGACTAGGAAAAATGTGATCATTTAAAACCAAAGGAAAAGGCATAAAACTTGTTAGGTTAAAAACTAAAAAAGGGAGTTCAGGGTAAAATCCATGTTCTTACAAACTAGGACTTCCCATTAATGGATTATAAAAAATTTAGGGTGAAAACAAAAATATATAATGATTTTAGAGACCACCATTCATACTTAGAAGAAATTGGGATTTTTGCACTAGTTCCATTGACCTATGTAAAAATTAGAGCACAAATTTTCTCCTCACGACCAGTCTGAGGGAACCAAGTCCTCATTTTTGTGACTAAAAACTAAAAGATATACTTTATATATTAGATAACCTTAAATTGATTAGAGTTTCCAACTCCATGTGGCCTAAAATTTGGTCATGAGAGTCAGATATGTGCAACATACCAATGGAAACATGGGTCATTACCCTTTAATCTATAGTAGAGTGATGATATCTCCTCTATTATATATGAGATAGATCTACATAGAATCTTTCTTTATAGAAGTTCATCCTGAATGAACCTTTGTTGAAAATCCCATCACTTTTTTAGGATATTGATCTACATAAGAGTCCTTTTATAATAAATACACATAGATTGATTCATGTTCTCATGAGATACATAGAGACATCCAGATCTCCTATCTTGGATCCAGCTGCAAATAAAATTTCATTACACTCTCTTTATTCCATCTTAGAATCCAAACCTTTCCTTATTTAGGATTTCTATGCCTTAATTTGAGATTAATCCTCATAGTGACATCCAAAATCCTTTAATTGAGATACTCTTTTTGGAAAGCATCCTCTCACTGGTGAGACAGTTCCATATCCCTCCAAAAAATTTAGAAATGCATCAAAGTTCCTTATGCTTACCTTATAATTATATTATTATTTTAATTCCAAATGAATCCAATTATAAAGGGGTCATTTTTTACTATCGAAAATTTCATTCCATTCACTTTTCTACACAACCCATGATATTATCCTCACCAATACAACACATTTAGAGTTTGACTAGAAATGTGACACAATGCTAGAAAGAGAAGCAAGTTGGATTTTATAATTCCATAAGAATTCTCACACATCAAGGGATAGAGATTCCTCAAAAATGTTTCCTAATAAAGTAGAATTATGGTGATAACATCCCTTCATAAATAGGCCATGGATTTCAGAAATTACTAATAAATTTGTGTTTTTACCTTAAAACCCATTTTTGGGTCTTACAAACACTTTTTTACATAGAAAAGCACCCTACTAGGGTGTATACAACATAGAATTAGGAAACCTTCAATTTGAATACTCGTAGATCCCAAACAGACTTACCGATCAAAAATTATGACTATTCAAAGTTAGGTTTCATTTTAGACTAAATAAAAATTGAAAAATTCTAACATCCCACATAGTTATTTTCTCTAACCACATAGCACTTCAATTATTTTGTGGTTCCATTATTTTTTCATCTTGGATGTTTGGATTTTATCTGTCACATAATACTTTTCTTAGAATGAATAGCACTTCACATAGTATGTGAAACACTCATCCCTCAAACTGAAGTTATTTGTGGTTTAATTCAATGAATCTCAGAATCCAACAAACTCAAGTTTTTTGAAATATGAGGTTTTATTTTATGATGACCTATATAGAAAAAAAATTACTTTACAAAGCTCTTATGTAGAAAAAACTTTTTGAGAATTATATGAAAATATCCTACATGTACACCCTCATTCATAAAGAAATATGAATCCACTAATTTCTATGTGGATGACTATTTTGGGGGAGCATTTATTTACCACTTCCTATAAAAATTAACACCCACTTTGAGATTGGAGATAGTATACCTACTGAGGAGTTTCTAGGAGGATCAAACTAGACTCACTCTCTTGACCACTTGGATAAATTTCTTGAGTTCCAAAAATTGGGTACGGCCTTTGTGAAGTAATCTCATAAAGAGCCTCCATAAGAAAATCTATCCATAAAGAAGTCCCTCTGCAAGGTAACATCATGAGATTTCAGTGCAGAATGTTATTATACCAGTCCTATATTGAATGTGACATAGAATACCCAATGTGTAATGTTATTTGGTCATCCCTATGTGGTTATCATTATGAGTGGTGTTATGCAGGCCTTCCTCATAAAATGCTACATGATGATCCTATGCAGCTTCTCTCCTTCATGAATCCTTATATGGATAATTTTATCTCCTTTTCAAATTCCAACATGGAAACACATATAAAATCACATGATCCTTCTCAAACCTGAATTTTGAGACTCCTATTTAGGTGTAATCTCCAACCACATAAATTCAGGCCTCTTACTAAGTGTAAGCCCCAACCTGAGAAATATCCCTTACTCATCATGATACAAACGGATTTGGGGTAATTATGGGTCATACTCCTATGTGTAAGCCCCACCCAAACCTTCAATTCACCATGATTCAAGTCACTTATAATGGTTTCAAAAACATGGGTATCCTCCTATGTGTAATCCCCAACCAAACCTTCATTTCACCATAAGCTGAAATAATCCTAAAGGTTCTAGAAACATGGGAATCCTCCTAGGTGTAATCCCCAAAAAAAACATCAATTCACCATGATTCAAGATACTCATCATGGTTCTACAAACATGAACATAATCTTAGGTGTAATACCTAACCAAACCTTCAATTATACATGAGTCAAGTTACTCCTCATGGTTCAAAAAATATGGACATCCTCCTAAGTGTAAGCCTCAACCAACCCTTCAATTCACCATGAGTCGAGTTACTCCTCATGGTTCCAAAAAACATGGGAATCCTCCTAGGTAAAATCCCCAACCAAACCTTCAATTCAACATGAGTTGACATACTCCTCATTGTTCTAGAAACATTGTAATCCTCCTAAGTGTAGGCCCCAACCAAACTATTATTCACTAAGAATCAAGATACTCCTCTTGTTTCCAAAAACATTGGCATCCTACTTAGTTTAATCCCCTAAAAAACCTTAAATACACCATGAGTCAATATACTACTCATGGTTACAAAAAAAAATTCATCCTCCTAGGTTTAATCCCAATTCATACATTCAATTTACAATTAGTAAAGATACTCCTCATCATTCCAAAAAAAAGTTCATACTTATAGGTGTAATCCTTATTCAACCCTTCAATTCACCATGAGTTGGGATACTCTTAATGGTTATAAAAACATGGTAATACTCTTAGGTGTAATCCCCAACAAAACCTACATTTCACCATGAGTCAAGATACTCCACATGGTTCCAAAAACATGGGCATCCACCTAGGTGTAAACCCCAACCAAATCTTTAATTCACCATGGGTTGAGATACTCCTCCTGGTTCTAGGTAATTGATCGTCCTCCTATGTGTAAGCCCCAAAACACACCATTACCTGATCCACCTATAGGGTCAGGTACCTTAGGTAAGATAATGTGTAAACCCTGAATTATTTCTTGTTGTTGTCCCTTTCACGAAACATGAATCTTCTAAGGGTTGCCTCAGTGCATAAGACCTCCTTTAAAATATAATGGTACACTCTCATTCTATGTAATTGATATTATATTATATCTTGTTTATTAAATCGATCATGTCTATATTCATCATCCTAGAAACATGGTGAAAGTACCTCTACTATGGGTTTTCTATTGAGTTATAAGACCCAACCATTCCATCGAACAATATAAAATGTATTTTAAATTCTTAGTGGGATATATAGGATGCCTATTTATAGTATGAACCAAATTTCATTTCCTCTTTAACCATTCTATTGAACTATATGGGTTTTTATTTCTACATTCACACGATATATAGGATGCCTCTTTGAGGTTCAATTTCAACACCAAAACAACAAAAACCACCCAAAATAGTAATTAAATCTAAAGAGGCTTGCTGATCATATTTAATCCAAATGATAAAAAATTAATAATAATTACGTGGAACCTATAATATATATAGGTTTTTATCAAACACATTTTCTCTATCAGGTAATTGTAATTGGGGTAACCAATCCCACACCAGGATTTGTGAAGGATTCAAAAATATTTCTTAAATCTATAATAGAGTCTTGGAGTAAAAAATAATCCAGCCCAAAAGGGTGTGTAGAGTCTGACCTCTCATCCTCTCAACCAATGAATTTTCTAAGATGTAACTAGAAAATTATCAATGACTTCATGAATTTGTAAATGAAGTCTGTATTAACTCAAAATGGATGTGGGAGTTAAAGTTATTAGAGTTTACATTGGAATCATATTTAGATACATGTATTTGAATACATATGGATGGATTATGATGACACTATGGATGACTAATTTATAAGGGAAGATGATTCGGTAAGTCGTATCATGTTCCTTAAAAATACTTTAGAAGATTCCACTATTCTCAATAAGATAATGTAGAATTTACCCAATATATTTTATCAAAATATATCCAATATATAAGATATTGAATACCTATCTTTAGATGGTTTACATAACACACTCCTCGGTTATGAGATCAAGAAAAACATGATATTCAAAAAAATGGATGAAATGTCATTTAAGGCTATGATAAAATGATTAAGACTCTAGGGAATCTAAAAATGAGGAAGAGGATGGATATTATAAGAGAGTCATAGATATTTTATAAAAAATGTTCAAAAATTTAATGGAGAAGTATAAAAGAAAGAACCATATATGGTGTTACAAATGTTGATGTAATATACTCTTATCTATAAACTACCCAAAGAATAAGAGATTTAAATATGATTCAGATATGAAAGAAACCTCAAGAATTGAATACTTTTCTAATATAATATCAAGAAAAACTAGAAAGAGTGATACTAGAAATAATAATAAGTATTTAATAAAATATATAATTAATCTAATGAGCATGGAAGGTGATGAAATCTCATTAGCATGGAGTGATTCAAGGTATAAATGTACTCAGAGAAACCAAAAAACCTTGATGATTGATGTTAAAAATTATGAAACCTCCTTTAGTAGTGATTATGTGGAAGAAATATCTATATTGTGTATATATTGAGATCAAAACTAGAATCTTACCTTGATAAAAATTCAAATATGAAGAAAAATGTTAAATTATTAGAAATAGAAAGGATAAATTATGATATGATAGAGAATCATCTCATTAAGGAGATCAAAATTTATAAGTTGAAAATTGTAGAGCCACATGATATTAAAATAACATAATTAAAAAATGGATCAAAAGTAAGAATAATTGAATAAAGCATAGTCCAGCTGCATTAAATCTAAAAACACCCTAAATATTATGAGATACTACTTTGAGAGATCTATAAATATTTAGTATAAATCATCCCAATATAATGATATGACCATCCCTATGAAAAATTTATAATATGTTTCTATATGTTATGGTGATATTAAATCTATTTCATCTAGTAGTGAAGATTATTAAGCTAAAATTTGAATTTTACAGGACAAACAAGGTTGTGAAAACTTCACTCTTGTATTAAAGAGAACTGGAGATGAGGTGAGAATACATTATTCCCAAAAATAGAAGAAAAATGTGGAAAGTAATAGGCCTAGTATGAAACCTATTTTTACATACAGTTTAATAAAAAACATAGAATATAGAACTTCAAATGATATTATTAGTGTTGAAGAGAAATTGGATACAAGACCTACACCTGAAAGTATAATATGTCATTTACATGGAATTGGCATAAATAAATAGGTAAAATTCATGAAAAAATAGAATCATCACTATGAGAAGAAGAACCCATCTAAAAATATATAAATTTGTAGCTACAAGTCAATAGAGAAAACACTACAGGCTACTAATGTTAATAAAAAACCAATAAAATAAAATAAATTACCACAATTGTATACAAAATAAAAGGAGTGGTTAATAGTTTGGATTAACATTTTGATTGTGAATAGAGGGTTGGATAATGATAAAACAACTACAAGTTCTAAAATGAAATGGTTTGTTCCACATAAATAAGAACATGAATTTTGTCAAAGGTTTTATAAGAAAAATTTCCCTATAGTTATTTAAGAATTATGTAGAAGGTCTGAGTAATCTATTCATAATAAAAAATATTATATGGAAATAATTCCAACATAAATTTAAAATCAAAGAAATATAAATAAGTTTTTGAAGAAGAATGGGTTTTTATATCACATAACAAGAAGTATTCATACAATGAGATAATATAAAAAGATGAATGTGACTATACTACCTCAGAAGACATGTTAGTTATTCCCAAATTTAGCCTATAGGTATATGTGGTTGTTGCAGAATAGGTAGGGATTGAATCCATAGGGACTAAAGAATTTAACTTAAGACACTTAGATTTTATTTAAGGATTGGCTATCAAGTGGCCAAATTTTTTGATTAATTTAAATTTAATAAATAATGAGTTGATTTAAAAAAATAAAAAAATGGCTTCAATTAAATCTATTAAAGATGATGGGCCGATCATAGGAAATTATTAGGGAAAAAAGGGATGTAATTGTTTTCTTATTAATTTTCCATTCACTAGTTTAAGATATATTCAGTCAATGAGATAAGTCCACAATATCATTCTTTGATTTAATCCTTACAGAATTACAAGTCTAATAACCAATTCACTTAGAGGAATAATTTCATGATCACTCTAATTAATTGGGTCATACTATCACTCAAAATGTGTATTTGTTAAAGTATATTAAGATGAAGAAGAAATAAGTCAAAGAATGAAAATCTCAAATCATAGAATGAATTAAAGAATTTAAGAACATAAAATGACACCAATCCAGACCAAAGAAACTCTCAATAATCGAACCACAAAATGGTTATCCTTCCATCGATGAAAATTTCTCAATGGAATGTGAGAGTTGAATTAAAAAGGTAGGATTGAAGGAATGAAAACGTGGAAAAAACAATCACTCCACTATTGTGTGAAGAGTTTCAAAAAAGATGATGTGAATAGCCTCACATCCTAAGGAAACAGTATCAACATGATATGGAAAAAGAAATATGAATTTAATAAGAATAAATTTTACTAAGAAACTAATTTTATTGAGAAAAAACTTACATGGGAAAAACAAATAGGGAATTACAAAATGATAGCAAAAAATTACAATTGAAAGAATAACATGCACACCCAAAATACCTTCACCAAAATCACCATATATATTAAAATTAGGTGCCTTAGGTAAACCCCCAAAATATAAATTTCCATCCCAATAATTAAGAAAGTCAAAAGGAGGGTGAGAATAAACGAAATTGGACATTTCAAAGTTGACCACAAAAATAGGACCAGATTCATCCCGACTATTAGCATGAAAATAAGTCATTGATTATGGTCGAATAATTTATGGTAGTAGAAGAGAAATATATTTTTACAGGTATCCTCTAATATATTAAAAAAATTATTATAATTGGATCAACTTTTTGGATTTTAGGCTTAAAATGGTGGGCTGATTTTATGTTCCATCAAATCTAGCCCACAAATTAAATGTTAACTTGGGCTCCCTATATCTTCTTAAAAACATTAGAATTAGATCTATCTACAGTTTATTGAAATGATCCCCATAATATTATATTTATAAATTTAAAATTTTATTTTCATTGGTCTTGATTTATAGGCTCCACTTTTATGTTATGGGCCTAAGTCCCATTATGCCTTATCAAAAAATTTCGGTATTCATTGCCAAAAATCTCCATCTTACCTTAGTATTCATCCACTAATCCTAAAAGAAAAAATGTTCCAATAAAATTTATCAATAATTTCAAATATATATAATTAAAATAATGAATATAATGTTTTCTAAAAATAGATGATTGATTGGGGCCAAATTTGTAACTTAAACATGAATTGCACTTGCGATGATAAATGAAGTTCAATTTATAAATTGAACTAAAACTGATGTTTATAAACTTTGAAACACTTTAATATTATAATAAAATCAATGAATATTATCCTATTTAAATTTATAATAACACCCCCCCCCCAAATTGTGTTGTTCTATTCCCAAGAAAAAAGTATCTTAAAAATATGAAATTTAATCCACTTTTACAAAAACCAATTTAACATACAATTCTCACAAAAATACATCCTGTAAAAAATATAATGAACCCAATCAAAATCATTTATCATGACCTAGGTACAAAATCATATCCCAAGACCCAGACCATTCATTTTTTCAAATTAATCACCACATTTCATCCAATTTCAATTAAGCATGATGATGGGTTCTGTATCTCAAAAAAGACATGGGTACCATTTTATTATTCAAGGAGAAAAAGTGGAAGATATAGGTGAGAATCACATTAAAACTTAAGATTACTATCCAAAAAATCATTTTTTTGTTCTTTTTTTTTTGTTTTTTTTAACCACAATAGAGATGAAAAAATAAACTATGGGAAAGACAACTATGGAGTCACAATCCCCAAGTTTCAAACACCATGCATAATTTCAATTACATGATCTATAATAGAGGTGTTAATCCTAACTCTAGTAAAGAAAAATATGGATTCATGATCCCTAAGTGTCGAATTCCATGCATTTGGACAAAACATTTCTCTATGTGGTCATTATTTTCATTTTTTGGATACTCAAATTAAACTAAAATTGACCCCAAACCCCATGCTATAATTAAAGGGACCCAATAACTCAAACTTACACCCAAAATCCAATAAACATGAATTGTGGAATTTTGATTAAAAGATTGAAAATTTTAGTAGTTAAAATCACATCGGACAACCACACTTTCCAAAAACTATGCTCATGAACTTAAACATTCATTAAAATAATAATCAAGGAATTAATAATCATTTTACTTTAAATTTTCATGATTACCAATTCAAATGAACACATCAAAGGATAATGAATTGATTTTTTTATTAAATTCAATTTTTATCATAAAAGATTAATTTTTTTATCCAATATTTTTACTCCCCCCAACTTAGAATGACATTTCCCTTAGTGATGAAAGAGAAGAGAATAGAGATTTTTGAATTCATAAAGAGGAGGGGTAGAATGTATCATTGAAATATAATCATAGAAAAAAATATCCTAGTTTGATTTTGATAACCCATCAATAATTAATTGATCAATTTTTCTTCATGTCATGTGTAGACTACTTGGGGTGATTAGAGGTTGGGTTTGAACTGAGGAATGCATGGGTTTTATTTGAAAAGACCAAAATTATAAAACTATTAAATCTTACACACAAGATACATTAGATGACATTTGAAACCCCAAGGGTGATCCCTTAACGAAAAAATGCAAAAAAAATCAAAATAATAAAAAAATGCAGAAGTTGGGTTTCTTCCCAAAGAGAACTTATTTTAAAGTCATTAGCTCAACATGGACCCCCCAACTTATCCAATACCAACTTTAAACATTTTAAAGACTTAATTTTTCTTCAATTATACTTGATTTAGATTTATTATTTGTTTTTAATTTATTTCATGTACAATACATTGTTCTATAATGAATGGTAAATTTCATAGAATATCATAAATGGTTGATTTGGTTTCTTCTATAGTCTTACCTAATACATCAAGGATCATTCCTAATTTATATTTTTCAAGAGAAGAAATAATTCCAACTAAAATTTTATGATTATACCCTATAAAGGGATACTTGAGTGGGGAAGGAAGGTAAATAATTTTGAGTTTGGTTTGATTGAAATTTCCTAAAAAAGGTTACAAATTTATATCAAAATCAGTTCATTCTCTAAAAAAATTATAAAGAATTGGTTCTTTTTGAAAATATTATTCAACCCCAAAATTTTCCATTTGAATTCTTAGAGTGGTTATGGAATAAATTTTTGTGATATATTTCAATGGTTCGTTGATTGGTTCTTCTAAAAAATCATCATTTTAGAAATATTAAGGATACTCAATCCATGTTGTAAAATTTACCTATTTTGAATAAAAAAAAAATTTACTCCTGATTTAAAAAACCATCAACAATTCCTTCATATTATTAAAGTCCCCAAGATTCAATGGTTGGCTCTTCAGTAAATTCAACATTGGTTTTTGGGAAAATTTATTCTTCTATAAATGTTGAAGAAGGGATAACCTGAGTGGGAATGGGTTCTGTAACCGTTTCAATGATTTTTAGTTCTACCCTCACTAATAAAACATTTGAATTTATTTTATCCATTTGTTTAGAAAAAATTTCAAAAAAATTTGGGGATCAGAATGAATAAGAGTTTGAACTTCATATAATTATCTAATATTTATCTCTTCAACCATCCATGAGAGGGATGGAAATTTGTCCTTTAAAAATTCATCATCCCATTGATTGTATATCTCATGTGTGGGAAAATCATAAAAGGTTTTTTTAGAGAAATTACATAGTTTAGTGGCTTCCCAATTTTGATTTCTCATTTGATTAAAACATGGGTTTATGATGGGGAAATTTTGAAGATACTCCATTGGAGTAGAATGAAATTTGGATTCAAGATTCTTAGGACATGAGAAAATAGAAAGGGGAAAAAATAAGATAAATTAGGGTGTGAAAAGAGAATTTGGGTGAGAATATAAGGTGAGTGTATAAGATAACTTACATGGGTCCTCGTAAATGGCACCAAAATTTAGTTTCTCACAAATTTACTCTAAAGTTATATACAGTTGTTTTAGTATAGGCAGGGATCGAATCCATAGGTACCGAAGAAGTGAACTTGAGACACTCAGATTTGATGGAAGGATTGGATATCAATTGGAAAAAAATTTGGATTGATTTTATTTTAATAAATAAATAGTTTATTTAAAAAAAATAAACACAATGAATTTAATTTAATTAATTAATTATTATGGTAAGATACAAGGTCATTATTAATTAAATAAGGTATGTAATTGTTTTCTTATTAATTTTCCATTCACTAGTTTAAGTTATATTCAAAAAATGAGATAAGTCCACAATATCATTCTATGATTTAATCCTTACAGAATTCCAAGGATAATCACAAATTCACTTAGATTAACACTTTGATGATCACTCTAATTAATTGTATCATACTAGAACTCAAAATGTTTAGTCATTAAAGTCGGTGAATATGAAGAAGAAATAAGTCAAAGAATTTAAATATCATCCCATAGAATGAATTAAAGAATTAAAGAATATAAAATAACATCCAATACATCCACAATAAACTCCCTATAATCAAACCATAAAATTTTTATCCTTCCATCAATGCAAATATATCAATGTAATGTGAGAGTCTACTTTAAAAAGTGGGATTGAAGAAGTGGAAATATAAAAATAATAATCACTCCACTTTTGTGTGAAGATTTTTACAAAATACAATGTGAATATCCTCATTACCTAGGTAAATGGTATCCATGTGGTATGGAAAATTAAATATGAAATTAATAATAATAAAAATAATAACTATTGTTAAAAACTAATGTGATTGAGAAAAAACTTACATGGGAAAAAACGAACAAGCAATTACAAAATGAGAGTGAAACATTATAATTAAAATAATAAAATGAACACACTAAATCCCTTCACCATAATCTCATTATATAGGCATATTATGATCCTTAGGTTGACCCACCAATAATAAATTCCATCCCCATTAATTATTATATTCAAAAAGTGGGTGATAATAAATAAAAATGGACGTTTCAAAGTTGACCACAAAAGTAGGACCATATTCATCCCCCCTGTTAGTGTGAAAATAATTCATTGAATGTGGTCTAATAATTGATATTAATACAAGATAAATATATTATTCAAGTTTTACTATAATATATGTCAAAATTTCATAACAATTGGATCATCCATTTGGATTTCATGCTCGAAGTATTGGGATGATTTTATGGTCCTTCAAATCTGTCCCAAAAATAAAATCTCCAATTGGGATCCCTATATCTCTATGAAAACTTAAGAACTATCTCCTTAAATAGTTTAATTAAATGATATCCATAATATTATATTTCAAAATTTAAAATTTTAGCTTCATTGGGCTTGATTTGTGGTCTCCATATTTATTTGATGGACCTAAGGCTCATTATGCCTTATCCAGAAATTTTTTTGCATTCATTGAAAAAAATATTCATCTTCCCTTGGTATTCATCCATAGATCCTAAAAGAAATAATGTTCTAGTAAAAGTTATAAATAATATACGAAAATATAAAATTCAATTAATTAATATAATTTTTCCACAAACAAATTATTTATTGGGCCCAAATTCTCACTTTAAACATGAATTTCACTTATGATGATAAATGAATTTCAATTTTTAAAATAAGATAAAAATGATGTTTATGGAATTTGAAACACTTTAATATTAAAATATAATCAATTAATATTATCTTATTTCAGTTTTTAATCATATGTTTTGGGAAATTTTGGAAAGGAATAATGACGAGTTATCTAAATAGATAATCTATATATATTAGAGGGTCTTAGTTTAGAGGAAACTATTAACAATAATGTTTTTATTAAAAAAAGGAAAATAACCTACCTATTATATTATATATATATATATACTAACATGAATATAATTTAATAATAATTTTTAAATTGGGATCTAGATGAGTGTTGTAATCACTATATATAATGAGTAAATTATCCATCATGGAACATTTTATATGCCATGATAAAGATAGATTGAAATGAATCCCTATAGTAGAATCTACCATAGAGAGGTGGTTTTCAAGAATAAATTCTATTTTTATGGATCATGAATCTATAAAAAATCTAGATAGATTTTAACTTGAGTTTTCCAATCACTCTTTTCACCCATTCATTGATAATCTTAAATTATTTTATTAAGGCGGAGTTTTAGTTGATGAAAATGATAAGTTCAAGAGGGATTTATCTTCCTTGCACTTGGACATTTTTTATATGTTTATGGATATGAGTGTAGGTATTAAAATCCAAAAAATATATAACAAAAAACCTAAGTGATAAAGATAAAGTGGTATCACATGAATGACATATTAATAGATAACTATGTTTTCTTGGTTTCTCAATCTTCTTTTATATATTTGATTAGCTCACTTGTGATATTATATGTTTATACTTATTCTAGATTCCTAATTCATGTCTCTATTGATCATGATTATTTTCTTATGATTTCATATTTCTATGTAATGTAATATATGTTGTGCTCATTATAATTTTTTATGGATCAATGTTTCTATATTATGATCTATGATTATGTTATTATTCCTTATGATCATGTATTATGATTCCATGATATTATTCCTTTAATGATATTTTTTCTTCCATGATGATATTCCTATTATATATGTTATCCTATGAAAATTTCCTTATGACTCATTTATATGTTTTCCCCTTACTAATCATTTGAGCTCACCCTTTTCGTATTCTTCCTCTTTTCCTCATGAAATGAATAAGAATGTTGTATATGATCTAAATAGATCGATAAAGGATTCAAAAAACCATATTTCTATTATTTAATAAAATAAAAATTAGTATAAATAATGTAAATTAATGGTTAAAACATATAACATCACTCTTCTTATATTACACTTTAACAATAATAATACACTAACTCATTCCTAAGATTATACTCATCAAAATCGTTAAAACTATAAAAAATAATTTATTTGAGAACAAGTAACAAAAAAATTATGAATTTGATAGTAATGCTTCCACCTTATAATATTTATGGATGAAACATTTTGATAACCCTCATCATCAGTAATGGTTTTATTTAATTGTTTAAGGACCTCCTTGAATTAGATGAACCTTGGTGTAGAGTCAAAATATTCTAATACCATCTACTTGAATTCATCCTTGTTCAACCTAATTAGATAATTAATTTACTTATAAATTTTAGAAGGATAACACTAATGTTGATATATTACACCAAGGACCTCAAATACTAGTGAAGGAATGTCTCTCACTGTCTATTTCAAGTCTATGAAACTAGTCCTAGCCAGTTTGGTGCAACCATGGTTCTAAGTGTAATCATTTTCAGTATACCTAAATGGAAACTTCCCATGAGAAGATTCATGATATTTCCCCAAAGACATATCTTGGTCCACTTGAACACATCTCTACACATTCAATGAGTAACATTGATCCCTCCCAAATTTTGGATTTCACTTGTTCATGTAAGTAGAAACCAAGCCACTCTCAAGTATAAATAATATTTTAAAATAAATATGTTGGATTTGAAGTTAATCAATAAATACACAAAATTTTTGGGTTTGAGTAGTTTGTTTTATTTTTTTATGTATAAACATGTAAAATGATATTATATTTATATATATATATGGTTTGGGTCATCTCAGTTGGTATCAGAGCATATTTTATTTAATTTTGAGAATTATTTTTATAATTAAAGTTGAAAAATAAATAAACTAACCTAAGTTGATGTAAAAGTGTCATAGGTTGAAATGAAGGTTCTATGGAGTAAGATATATTATATTTGTTTTTTCATATTCTTAATATTTTTTGGTATATTTTCTTAAGATTTTTTAGTTTATTACTCACAGTAACCATTTTTTTATAGTAGATGGTTGGAATAAGGTAAAACTTAGTGAATAATTAATGAAATGGAAAACGTGGTTATTGTCATAATGGATAACCAATTGAGATGGTAATGGGTGTAAAACCCATATATCTATGATATCTCAAGTTATGAGTAATAAATTTTACTATTTCAATCTTATAGATGAGACAAAGAATAAAAACTCATTATTAAGTCCTTCATGTAACAATGACCACCACAATCCTTTATTATATATTCCAATCCATTAATTACTGAGTATTGGATAAAAAAGACACAAAATATAATTTATTTTCTTAAAATTTAAAATCATGAAATGATAGTTTTTAATGTTTATCATTTGGATGGTAAAGAATAAAAATAGGTGACCTTGATTAATAACACAAGGGAAAAAATAATAAATTGAATCTATATAATTTGAGTTGGTTAATAAAATAAACTTCTAAAAAAATTCTCAAAAACTATTCATCAAAATAAAGAATGGATTCCTTGATATTTGTCTCCTATTAATATAAATCCATGATACTTATAAAATATCCCTTATGGTTTTATCATTGGATCTAAAATAAAAAATGATTATACCTTTAGTGTTGTAAAAATTCCTTTAAAAGAATTAAATATAGTAGAATTTGGTAGATATAAATAAATTCTTTGATGTCCTGTTAATGTGGAAGTAAAAAATTATAGACACTCATTATTCTCATGGATTTGGTTACTGAAAAATGAAAATATATTTTTGTCGATATGTGAATAATAAATCACATAGTGGGAAGAATTTTCAGCCTCTTACATACTAAAAATATTGGAAGGAAGAAGCTAAAAAAATTTCTAAGAGAAATAAGAATATGTTTTATATTTGGTAGATGAGTCTATCACATAAAAATTTCAAAATATACATGAATAGAAAATTTAATAGAATTAATAAAATTAATTTTTTTCCTAATTAACTCCAAAACATCAATTTTTTAAATGTAAGGAGTTTAGTAATTATGAAAATAAATGCCTCGGACATATTTTGAATAAGTAAGAGAAAAATTATCAGCCTCTAAGACCAATAGAGAAAGAAATAGTTTATGAAATTATTACTAGTAAAGAAGATTAAGATAATTAAGTGGTGAAAGGTACACATATTATTCACTTAAGAACTATGAAAATATTATTTTATTCTGGTTTTTTTCATACCTTCATATCTTAGGAGTTTTCTATAATTATATATTTACCGTATCAAAGATTGGATATTTATTTATCAATGGAAACACCCAATGGTTCATTGATTACATCGCAAGAATATAACTCTTATCTAATTGAGGTTTTTGGGAAGATATATCATGAAAAAATAGTCATTATTCCATTTGTATAATTTTATGTAGTATTATTCATGGATATTCTTCCTCATCCTAGTGATCATTTCAATTTTCAAGAAAATTAAATCTCTTTTCATATATTGAATTATACCGTGATAAAATATCACTACAATGATAATTAAAACCTACCTCTGTAAAATAATTTATTAATATGAGTCTTGATACTCAGTAATAAGGGATATTTAGCTTAAATTACTAGGTAAAAACTAAATATTTAAGATATTCGAATTTTATTGGAATGTGTTGATGTATTTTCTGAATAGTTTCCTGGTCTTCTTTGAAATTTTGAAAGTGTGAATTTAGATTGAAAAAAAGTATCCTTATTAGGTTATGTAATATTTTGAGAGGGTATATCTATGGATAATTTATTGATATATTTTATTAAATAATGTTATATAAAAAATTTGTAATAAATATCTACATTTTTAATGGATTGGATGGAAACTATTGTTGATTTTTAGAAAATTTCTCATGATTTCCAAATCTATTAACCAAGTAAAATTAGAAGTGGGTAATGTTTCTTTGGATGGAATAATATAAAGATAATTTTAAGTAGATTAAGAATAGTTTTCTCTCTACACCTATTCTCCCACTATAATATAGTGAAGAAAGGTTTTTGAAATAATGTGATTCTTCAAATAAGGGCTTGAATTTTATTCAAATGAAAAATGACTAGGTTATAGATTATACGACATTACAATTAAAGACATAAGAAATTTCACCTAAGGAATGATATATAGATAAAATCAATAAATTATAAAATAAATATCTAGAGGAAATATCTATATAAAGATAGGTATGATATATATACTGATCATAAGATCCTAAAGTGTATATTTACACAAAATGAGTTAACATGTAACAAAGTAGATGGTTAGATTTGATTAGGGATTATAATTTCTCAATAAATTACAGTCATGGGAATAAAAATAAGGTTTTTGATACTATGATAAGAAAGGAATAAGAAAACTTATCCATGATGATGATTTAAAGAGACCCAATAATCATGAAAGTTGTAACACCTCGACTAGGGCCACTATATAGTGCCTAGATCAGAGATTTCACATGACCTTAGGAGAAACTCCCCATAAGCTAGATTTCATCGACTAGAATTTAGGGCTTTATCCATTCATTAGGATACTATTACCTTGAATCATATTTATACAACATAGTGAAAATAACTAAAACATACACATCCATAATTACAGTATGCATAAATAAACAAAACACTATGCTATAAAAAATCAATACAAAAGTCATAAAATCATAAAAACGTGGATTGAACACTAGGAAAATCCAAAAAAATACAAATAATAAACATTGGAACTATTTTCATCACCATGCCTCACACACCCTATCTCCCAATACTTATCTAGTTACACCAACCCAATCCTATGCATGTCCTATGGTCAACTTAAAAATATAAATAAGGTGTGAACATGCAACGAGGTTCCCATGTAGTTTGTGATATATATATATCTTAATATTTTCTCACCAAGTGACCCTATTATATTCCATAATATGTTTGTATGTATTAGGAATAAAATAAACATATAACACAAGCACCTTGAACATAATGTGCTAACTAGGCCACCATGACACCATGCATATCATGTCACTATGTGTTAACTAGGACACTACCGAACCTAATATTACCTAATTTAGTTCCATGATATAATCTTACACTATACCCTATATATCCAATTCCATTTCACAAAACCCTATCCTGTACAAAATGAATCAGGGTAGGGCGGTGTGAAAAACTCAACCTGTTAACTGATGGAACAGTGCACAGTCATACATCCACCATAATGATTCTCATCTATCAAAATTTGTTATAACCCATAAATAATGTATCCCAACCTATCTAGTTCATCAAAACACCTCCAAATTACCAAATTATATCTCATAATTCCAAACATTCTTATGCTTCATAACTCCAAACACTAATCCTAGATACACAAGATTTTCCTTTCAAAAACCTTGGTTTGATCCCTAAACCACCTCAACTACATCCCACGTGATACTCATCACCTTATGAATATTTTCATAAGCACTCAATCATACCCACTAAAATGTACTAAAATAAAACATATGCCCCTAACTCATCATTTTCACCAATGACCCCCCCCCCTTGAAGGGTCCCTCTCATTCCTTGAGCAATGACACGAACTTATCTTTATTTCCTAATTATTTTATTCCCAACAGACACCATCAATACATTTCATCACATGATTCATACCCTAAATCGTGTGATTAAATATGTTCACCCACTAAACCGTGTAACAAACTGGGGTTCACCCTCTGAACCATGTCATGAAATGTGACTCGCCTCATGATTCATGCCACGAATGATGGTTCACCCCATGAATCTCCCTCAAATCACACTGAAAATAATTCGATCCCAATTCCAATTAACTAACTCCAACCACCAAAACCTCAGTATCCTTAATATAGTATATTCCACAGAACTAGATATCAGTGGGTCATATCACACACCAGAGACCCACATTCACCTAAACCATCCAAGATCGGTCTCATAAAATCCTCAACCCTTCTGGCATAATAGTCAATTACCCACAACTGATAGAATTATCCCCACCATAGTATTATCGTTATTATTTACTCACCAAACCAACACCAACCTCTAGATCCCATGATCCACCCATTACCACATGTAAGGACTGGACATGACCACCCCACTCATACTTGAGCACCAATATCCAACACCAACTACCACCCATTTTTGGATCACTAGGAATTAAATTCTCTAGTAGATAATGGTGTGCTCCCCACCATGTGTTATTCCTTAAAATTCTCCTTGATCATTGACACAAACAATTACCAACACTACATATGTGTCACTTCTCTCAAGTCATGCTCACCTCCATCACACTAACTCTTGACATCCTGACTCCCTTATAATACATATCAAGGTTCAACCTAGATCGACCATACTATAATACCCTAATTCATCATTGATGTCACCTTTCACCACTGAGAGTCATATCTTGTTCCTACACAACACCTTAGTCCATTATTCTTTTAAGCATCTCACTACAGAAATATTTCCACAACACTGCTCAAGTTCATCCACAACCCTAGCAATTCTCAATAGACCCATATATGGACCATTCATTGATTAGTAACATAATTATGCAACAATAATACCTAGTTTTCACCTATACTTACACATTGAGATTTTTCTCAAAAGCCTAATCAATTCCCACTCTCCTCTATTAAGAAGATTGTTCCAATGAGAACCCTCTCATAGGTTCTCACTCACAATCCTACTCGGTCTTTCCATAACCCAATAGTTGCACACTTTCATGAAAACCGATCACACAACTAGACTCACTCTCCCATGAGTCATGTACCATATGACCTAGGTTCATGCACCTAACTCTCTAACCATACCCCACTGCATTTTTTTTCACCCAGTAACCCAAGGCATCTCACTCATTCAAATAATAACCACATGAACACCCGCCACATGGGTGCCATTCCAAACCCACAAGTGTCTACTTATGCTCCCATTGTGCTATAAAAAGATAATTTTGAAAACTGTAGGTCTAGGCATCCAACTTATCCTACCCTATAAACTAATCTCGATACAAAAAATGCTATATTCATGTTTCATCTAAGCTAAATCCATCCAACATGCCTTTCTCCACATCCCCCTAAGGTTTCTGTTGAACCTACTTGTCCGGTTAGGTAAAATAACTCTATGAAGATATATGGGAAAAATACATATAGTTTTTTAAATGACACCCCCAAATACCCACAAGGGTTTATATTTCTTAAGGAAACTCATTCCCACCTCAAATCACCTCTTGAGCATACAATTACATCATTAAGTCTTCACAAGGGCACCAAATTCCCATACTGACTCTCTAAGGGTCTCCATATATACCTTTATTAAGGGAATATATTTACATATCCTACTATAAGACCCATGTGACTTTACATCAAGAGGAAATACATTACATTCCAACTAAGAAGAATTCCACAAAAAAAGTCATATCTAAAAATGATGTATAAGTTGTTTTTGACACTTTAGACAGTTAGAACTCTTATCATAAAACAACCACTGGTAAGAACACTCATTTCATGTGAATCATACATTACTATCATGATGAATGTATTCAGCCTCTTTCTAATGGTCACAAATCCAAAAATCTTAATAAATCATTAATCCATAACTCAAGTATATTAACCAAGGTGAAATCATACAACTATGACATTGAAACCAATGAATAGAAATATAATTCTCTTGGTAACCTAGACTTCCTATCATATAAGGTGTTATTGGTGCACTATTCCAATACCCATCATAATCTACCCCACAACACTAGATCACCTTATTACTATCTCCCCAAATCATAGAACAAGATAAACCTATGATAACATTTTGTAATGCCCCATCCTGGGCCACTTCATAGTGCATGGATCAGAGATATCATAGGACATCAGGTGAACCTACCAATATGATAGAGGCTTTCAACTAGTGGAAAGGGTATAATACATTCAATGGGGAGACTATTCCCTCAAATTATATTCATAAAACACATTATAAAATAACCAAAAATGCATATCCATAATCAAAGTATGTATAAATAAACAAACATAGTGATATAAAAATTTATATGGGGAAGTTATAAATTCTTATAAACATCGATCAACCACTGGGTCAATACCAAATACAAAATAAAAAAAATACAATTCATGAATACTCACCCTACTTCCATTATATGGCCTCCCACACCTTGTCTCCAAATACCCATCGAGCTGCACCAGTCTGATCCTCTACAAATATCATGCCCAACCTGAAAATAGACATAAGGTCTACATGTGCACCAAACTTCTTGTGTATGGTGTGAATAATACATATTAGTATAGTCCCACCAAGTTCCCCTAGAATAAAACATCGTATGAGTGTTTTCCTGAGTTATAAAATAAATGTGACACATAAACACCTTATATATCATGTGTTAACTTGGTCAACATGGCTCCCTACACATCAGGTCCCCATGTACTAACTGGGCCACCATGACACCTGATCTTACTAGTTTCAATGATAATCCTAAATCCACCTCATTACCACATCTTCCATATTATATCGCACGTATTTTCCTCCCATAAACGAAATATAAAGGTAGGAAGGAATCCTAACTTTAAACCACTTCCCAAAGGAACAAGGCATGGAAATATGTCTACATCTCAACCCACTACCTTATCTCTCAAGGAAGGTTACATTGATCATTCCTTACATCTTACCACAAATAATACCTTAGGGAGGTCCTCAACCAAATTCTACATAAGGAAATTTCTAATTCATGCACTCAGACCCATCGTTGAAGACTCTAGGGAGTTCTAAACATACTAACTCATCCTTGTAAAGTCTAAGGAGTTCTATTCACATCGAACCATCCCCACTAACTCTAAAGAGGTAAAACCACATAAACCCATACCCACATGAACTGGGGAGGTCAAATCACACTAACCCATCTATGTAGACTTTGGGTATGTCACAAGAATATTGATTCATCCCCAAATACTCTAGGGAGGTCCAATAACATTGAACTATACCTGTAGATTGTGGGTAGGTCATGATCTTACCAAACCATCCTTGAAATCTCTATGGAGGTTCAATGAGAACATGAAAGGTATAAAGGGATACATACCACTACACATATCACCAAATAATCCCAGGGAGATATTCTTTTGAGACCCATACTCTCATTTTAACACATATTAACTCACCTATCAGGGCACCCACTAGGCCCTCCAAACCCTCCACGGCCTCTTCTCCTCAATACCGTCTTAGGTCTATCACCAGTGGTGACACCAAAACCCGTAGTCTCACTATACCCAAACCCCAAGGTGTGGTCAAACCTATACAAGCTCCTTTTCACTCTTATCCTTGCTACCCAAGGACCATTCCAATTTTTCACACTTTACCTGACCCTAGCCTCAACATGAATTGTCTAAAACCCAATAATTCCCCATTATAATCCCAATTTTATATTCTAAAGGACTCCTCTCACTCCAAGTGAATACCTAGATTCACCTCCTACCTTATGATAGAGTTACTCATCACCTATAAGATATAAATTTTTATCACCCATCATTACTCATCCCCTAAAGTGTAATGAACCTAACCATTATAAATGAAATTTCATTTTTGAATGACTAAATTCCTTATCAAGAAATGTAGTTTTTGAAAAAAAAACATGTGAAACATTGATTATTTTTTATTGTTATATTCTATTGGATTTAAATTACTGTTAATTTTCATAACCATTAATAATATAGTTTTTTTGAAGTGACCATTAATTTTACTATATTAAGTGTTATGATAAAGTTCAATTGACATAGATGAAATAAGCAATTGCCTCAACTAGTAGGATCATACCCTATAAATCCCATTTATCAAAAATTATAAGGGAGATAGAATATCTGGGATTTCCATTTACCAAGCCCAATATGAGATTAAAAAACTAAAGCACGAGAAAAGACATTTATGGGAGAATTTCAAGGTCATCAAGATCGCATCCCAAACTATGTATGTCGAATCACCCCAAGAAAATACCACCATTTCACATCTTACCCTTATAGAATTTGCTGGTGTAACAAAGGGCTATATATCTTGACCCTAATAGTATGAATTTGTATATTTTTATTTTCAATAAAATATTGGTTATATTTATACCTTTTTAATATTACTTTTTTAATTATTAAATAATCAGTTTGATAAAAATTAGATTATGATACAATGAAACACAAATTATATTTTTGGGAAATATATAGTTTCAATAAAGACACTCTTTTTGATGAATTTAATAATTTTTCAAATATATAATATTTTAATAAAATAATAATGTTATATAATATTTAGTAAATAAAAATGATAATATATTTTTATGAAGTCAAATTTAATCTTTATAAGGGTCTAAAAATAGTTACTGTCAAAAAAACAAGTATTTTTTATTAATTGTGGGTTTTTTATTTAAAAGTGTAAATTATCATGACTAGAAAATTAATTGTGTAAAGAAAAGATTATTTTTATAATAATCAGATCAAAATTATTTAACATTCATTTTTTTATAATTTTTGGAGATAGTCAAACTGTTTTTTCAAAATTAAATACGATATAAATAAACAGTCTATATTATAACATCATAATGGGAAAAAAGGTTATGTAGTATATAAAATAAAAGGTTTTCATGATAAAATGTATATTTTACATTAAAAATAATTTTTTTATGTTATTTTATTTATTTTATTAACCCTTTATGAATCCTCACAAACGTATATTATATTTTAATGTTTTAAAATCATTTCCTTATAAACATGACTCACTTCCACAACACCAAGGGTACTATTTTAATGTGTTTTGTTCTTAGACTTATAAAATAATTAAAACCATTCCTTTTTTTAGAAACAATGGATAAAAACCATGTTATGTTTTTTTTATTAATTTATCATATAGAGTCTAAAATCTATGTTTGGAAATTAAAAAACTCCCCTCTATTTTTCTATATAAACCCACCCAAACTCCCAATACTATTCACTCAAACCCTACAGATATAAACATTACTATTAACTTACCTATCTAGTTCCCCCTAAAGGTTCCCCCATTCTCTTAAGAATCACCCCTCAAGATTTTAGAAGCGTTCCCTCAAGGTAAGTGATCCTCTCCTTCTCCACTTTATTCGAGAACATTATTTAAATTATACCTTTTTATCTTCAATTGTTAATATTGGGATATGTTTTTACACATACCTATTACTTAAATTATTATTTAAATTTGATAATAGACCCATTTAACTCTTATTATTCCATCCAATTAATCATGATTTACATTCTTTATGTTGTAGAAATTATCTTTTGATTTTCATTCCAAACTTTTATATTGTGAATACATATCCCCATTTACACTAAATTTTATTCACCTATATGTACCAATTATTAGTTTATTAGGGAATTCCATGTATTTAAACCACACTCCTTAATAATTGGGTTGAAAGTGATGAAAAATTATCTTATGTTGTATGATTTATGTGGCACACTTATGCATGTACATGATAAGAAAGTGATTGGTGCACCCAGATAGTGCTCCAATGCATTTGGTAATGTTTTAATCTCATGATATGTCATTTATTATGAGTTTTAGGTTATACTAATCACACTATGTTGTGTTTTCTTGGTGTTTATCCTTGAATTGGGTTTATGATTCCATTTTTTAAATTTTTTTCCACATTCCTTTGCTGCATTTATGTTTTCATGTTATATCATGCCTCATTATTCAAGATTATGATTCGCATCCTATTATGATACCATGATATTCCAATTGGATCACATATAATGATTTAACTTATTCCATTCTATTCTTAATACCTTATTGGGATTTATATCTCACCCCTTTCTTATGTACGTCCCCAGGTTGTCCCATTTAGTTTTAGAAGATCCTAGGAAAATAAGGTCATGTTTCAAAGTTTTAATTCATGATGTTGTATTTATTTGTAAAGTTGTTATTTAACATACCAAATTTACCAAATTCACTAGGCCTCATGATATTATGGTTTTGTATTAATTGTACCTTTATGTAATAAATCATGAATTAAGGTGTATTAAAGATAGGGGTTGTCATAGTTGTTATCAGAGGAAATTCTTGTTATTTTTGGGATTAGGATTATAAAACACAAGTGAAATCCTTAAAGATAATACTAAACATAGAAAAACGTATCGAAATTTTTTAAAATTATATAGTAAGTGGTTTTTAATAAAATAAATCCATTTTTAGATACTATAGGTGGATGTGGCTCTGACATAGAGCTTCCTAGGGGTAATAACCCTAAAAATGAAACATTAAGATGGACTCGATCATCACCTAGTGCATGAAAATAGGTCTTGTTGCACACCTGGTTTGATACTCCTAGAGGATATAATTTTTAAAATTCACAAGCTCCTTACAAACCATTATTAATGGAATAAAATTCTCATAATATTTTATGTTAGGAAATAGAACATGGAAAACTTATATTGAAACCAATAACTTTATAGGTTATATAATATATGTCAATTATGAGTTATCCCTTTAATGTTCATAATCTATAATTTATGTGTTTAATAGTTTAAAAATAATCATCCTTAATTTTCCATTTATTCTATTCAATGGTTGAAAATAAGTGAAACTAAGTCAATAACCGATGTGAAGAGAAATGTAATGGCAGTCCAAATGAGGTGCCCAACCTGATGGAAGCCGGAGTTGGGAACATTAGGATAATGATTTTTCAATTGTCTCAATTCTTGAACTAAAACTTGAATCTGGAGGAACACCTAAATCCCCCTAATAAATATAATGTTACAATGTAGTTTTTTATGATGCAAAGGCCTCCAACTTTAAATAGATTTTTTGATATTTTAATCATGGAACAATGGTGGAGGTTGGTCAAAAATATGAAGCCTTAGGAGGATATAAAATCAATGGAGTGAAAAGAATTTCAAAAAAATGTTTTTTGAAAAAAAAAATTCCTCAAACTCTCCATCATAAAATGGAGATGGGTTTTTTTATCCTCAATAAAAATGACAACAAATCCATTAGGTCTTATGATGAAAACTTTGCATGACTTTCATGATACGCCTCCTTCTTGTCCATTGCCTCCAAAAGTAATTTTGACTGCTTCTTTGGTGGTATAAAGTTGAGTCTATGATGAGCCTTATCCATTTGGGACTTTAAAACTATAAAGAAATTTTTTGATGTCCCCTCAAATCTGAAATTGATATAAAAAATATCAAGGTTCTCATGGGGAAAGAAGTGGAAAATAGAGTTTAATTCTATTGATAAGATGTAAAAAATATAACATTTGAAAGATATTCCAACATCCCACTTATAAAAAGTGAGGGAAGAAACATCCCGGGAATTTTCTAAGGGGGGTAAGTAATTTCTTTTAAGTGTGGTAAGGAAGGTCGCCTAGCTAGCGATTTCCGATAGTAGAAACCCACCAATGTAATGGAATAAAGGAATGTTCCAATCAACCCCAAACCTATAGTCTAATGTTTAAAATAAAAGGAATAATAACAATATTAAAATAAATTCCCTAATATATGTGTTTTCAATGATGACTAATGGAAACAACCACCAAGGTCTAGAAATAAAGGTAATGGTTGTGAAATCACAATTGTGGAGGTGGATCTGTAAAGAAATTTGGTGATAGGTACACTTATTATTTATTCAAGAATAGATTATGATTTTTTATTATAGTTCTATGAATTATTTCATATCATATAAGTTTAGTATAACTATTCAAACACCACCTCAAAACATTGAAGTTTAGTTATTAGTGAAGATGGTGACTGGGTTAATTATTTCATCCCAAGAATATAAATCATCCCTTATCCATATATGTGAGCTTAATTTCCCAATAAACCTTGTGATACTCCTCTTAGAATAATTATATTTTATTCTAGGTATATATTATCTTTCTTTTTGTAGAGATGACATAAATTTACAATAGTAATAAATCCTCATTCGTATCACAAATCACACTCTGATTATATATAAGTTCAAGGAGGGGGATGAATCTTTTTTAATAGCAACATCTCAAATCATGGATATTATTACCTTGAGAGAAATCATATATAGCTCAAATTATTGAGATTAAAGAAAAGATCACCCTTGATGACATTCCAATTGTAATGGAATTTATTGATGTGTAACATGGATAATTTTTTGGTCTTCCTCATAACTGTGAGGTTTAGTTCTTAATCAAGATCAAACATAGATCTTTACTGATATCCAAGACTCTAAATATAATGGAAATTATAGAACTTAATGATATGAAGAAAAATTTATAGGATAATATTTATAAAGTATTTATATACCCTATTACTTCACTATGGGGTGCACTGGTTCTCTTCATTGTGAAGAAGGATGTATCAATGAACCTCTATATTTGTAACATCTTGCCCCATATCATTGTATTGAGAGGGAGGAGTAATGCTACTCATTCTTAATCAACATTCCCAAGGTGCCAAATGTTGGAAATAAATGCTGAGGGATTCGAGAAATAATTGGGTAATGATTTTCCCATGAGATAAAACCAGCCAACCAACAATCCTCTAACAAAAAACTATATGATGCCTGTCGATAAAACAACCAAAACCATGCATTACCAAAAGACAACCAACTATTCCATGACAATACCATATACCAAATACAATCAAGCCAAAATTAGAATACCAAGAGGAAGACTAAAACAAGACTCTAAAAGAACTAGGACATCATCCATAGCTCCACACCAAGCTCCATGCTTCAAGAACCACAATATCACCAAAGTATCATACCGAACCGTTAGAAAAATGAGATGCTTTACTCTTACCTGTGTCCTGGAATACAACATCTGAAAAAGCACCCAAGTGCTAAAGTAGGGGGTGAGTAAAAATACTCAGTAGTTTTTCCCCAAATTACTTCCCTATACATACCACTAGAATAATACTATTAGCACATTTATATAAAGTAGTTTATATAAAACAATAATTAGTGCCACAACTTATGACAAGAAAAGCACTCCTTTACTAATCCATTTCACCCATATACCCACAACACATGGGAAAGAAAAACAAAAATACCACATCCATTTCACCTTTTCATATTAGCACAAAAAATTCCATCTTTAGAAACAAAACACAACAAGGCAACCAAAATGGTGGAGCTTCCATCCAACCCCTTCACCCATCTCCAACTAGTGGTGCTTCCTGGACACTATTCATAATGGTGGTTCTTATGATCATTATCCATCAAATTTTATAGTGATACTCCCCACCCACGTTCACACCATAAACACAATCCATACCACTTAATCAACCAACACGCACAAAGCACAAAATCCACACAATAAACACACCATCATTTCCAACTCAAGCCAATTCACTTTAATAAATAAACCATTTATTGAAAAAAAAATATACCATTTTCCACATACCTCCCCATAACATTGGCTTTAGAGGGTGGAGGAATGATACTCAGCCTTAGGCGACATTCCCAAGGCACCAAAAGCTAGAAATAAATTCCTAGG
Organism: Viscum album; assembly: GCA_963277665.1. Taxonomy (NCBI): domain Eukaryota; kingdom Viridiplantae; phylum Streptophyta; class Magnoliopsida; order Santalales; family Viscaceae; genus Viscum; species Viscum album. The sequence goes on from OY728152.1 coordinate 1,650,601,794, forward strand.
GATTCAAGAAATAATTGGGGAACAATTTTACCTTGAGATAAAACTAACCAACCAAAAAACATCTAACAAAAAAACTATATGATGAATGTCGAAAAAACATCCAAACCCATGCATTACCAAAAGACAACCAACTAATCCATAACAATACCATATTCCAAAGACAACCAAGAAAAAATCATAATACCAAGCAGAAGACTACAAAAAGACTCCAAAAAAACTAGGACACCATCTATAGCTCCACACCAAGATATATGATCCAAGCACAACAATATTAAAAAATAATCATGCTGAACTGCAAGAAAAATGAGATTTTTTACTCTTACCTGTGTCCCAGAATACAACATCTGCAAAATCACCCAAGTGAAAAAGTAGGGGCTGAGTAAAAATACTCAGTAGGTTTTCCCAAAAATGACTTCCCTACACATGCCACTAGGATAAAACCCTTAGCACATTTATATAAAGTAGTTTATATAAAACAATAATTAGTGCCACAACTTACAACAATCCAAACACTCATTTACTAATCCATTTCACCCATATGCCCACAACACATGGGAAATTCAAACAACCCTTCCACAGTCCATTTCACCATTTCACATTAGCATAACAAATTACATCTTTCAAAACAACAAACAACAAGGAAACCAAAATGTTGGAGCTTCTATCCAACCTGTTCACCCATATCTAACTAGTGGTGCTTCCCAACCACTATACATAATGGTGGTTATTCCAATCACTATCCATAAACTTTTATAGTGATACTTCCCACACACTTCCACACCATCAACACAAGACATACCACTTAATCAACCAACACACACAAAGCACCAAATCCACACAATAAGCACACCATCATTTCCAACACAAGCCAATTCACTTCAATAAATCATCTATATATTGAAAACAACTTCTACCATTTTCCATAACAAAACCAATTTCAATAAAACCACATTTTTATTGAAAACCATTTTCACAAACCATTTTCATAATCTAAACCAAGAAACCAATTTTAAAATCTACATTTTAAAATCACACAACAAAACCCCTCTTTCAGCAATATCCCATTTCACACAAAAATCCCCAAATCTGTACCCAAAGGGTTTCCACCAAGATTTCACACATCATATTCACAATTAATTTAAATAAAAATAAATTAATTTCAACCAAAACAATTATTTTTAACTAAGTGGACTCAATAGAGAAGTTACCTACCTTTATGGTTCCTGTGATTTTGTCCCACAAGCAACAGCACCCCAAATCCGTGAAAATGCTCCATGAAAACCACTCTAGATATCATTCCCTAACATCCAAAAGCCTTAAAATCAACACTAAAGGAAATAAAAACCCTATATATACACACAACGGGTGTATATCTAGAAAACTAAGAAAGAGGGAGATGTAGATCTAGAGGAAACCACAAAGAACCATGGGAGGAGACTTTCCCGAGAAGAACTACCTTCATTCCACTAATAAAACCATTCAATTTGCTTCCAAAACATGTGGGAGATAACCTCCAACCTTTGAGCACCCAAAATCCCAAGTGAGACTCGAGTGGGAGTAAATTTGGAGTGTAATAGGTTAAGCCCGAGGGAGCCTAGATTTAAAAACCCTCTTTTTAAGTGGTCGCATGGTTAGCCCGCACGGTTTGGAAAATTGTGCGCTGACCATGTGCACACCACTATATTGATATTAGGGGTTCACACGGTTGCCTTGAACGATTTGGAAAACCATGCACAGGTTGTGTGAAGCCTACTGTCTCCCCCTATATGGTTTCTTAGATAACCCGCATAGTTTTCCCTAACTATGCTCAAACCGTGCACCCTTAGAAAAGCCTTCAAACTTATTCAAAACCATTCCAAACTCTCCCAACCTCTTCCCAACTCATTAAAAGCACTTTAAACACATAAAAAGGCATAAAACAAGGCTATATAATTCAAACTAGGGGTGCTACATTCTCCCCACCATTGGACTTTCCATCCTTAGAAAGTAGGTAACCATTGATTTGCCGAAAAATCTTGGGCCATTGCTCGGCCATATATTTCTCCCGCTCCTAAGTCTCCTCTTAAATATGACCATGCTGCCAAAAAACATGAAATAAATGAATACTTTTTCCACATAATAATTTCTCTTTCCTATCCATAATCCTCATTGGCATGTTCACCAAGGAAGCATCCACTTCTAGCTCAACATGATCCCAATGAATCACATGGTCACGGTCTGGTTGATACTTTTTCAACTACGACACATGAAACACATTATGCACCACACTAAATCATGGTGGAAAAGCCAAATGATAAGACACATCTCCAATGTGGTCAAGTATCTCAAATGGCCCAATATACCATAGAGGTAACTTACCCTACTTCCCAAACCGACAATGTCCCAACCTATGAGAGATTCTCAAAAACACATGATCACTCACCTCAAATGACAATGGTTGTCGATGATGGTCTGCATAAAATTTCTGATAAAATTGAGCCATCTCCATCCTATTCCTAATCAACTTGATTTTCTTCATAGTCTCTTAGACAAGGCTCGGTCCAATCATTAAAGTCTCACCCATTTCCACCCAACATAGTGGAGAATCAAAAGGATTCCCATACAAAGCCTCAAACGAAGCCATATGTATCGAATCCTGATAATTGTTATTATAGGAGAACTCCACCAATGGTAAGTTCTCCTCCCATGAACCGCCAAAATCCATCACACAATCCCTTAACATATCCTCCTAGGTTTGTATCATCCTCTCAGATTTCCCATCCATATGAGGAGGATACGCCGTGCTCATAGTCAACTATGTTCCAAGGGCTTGCTGTAAGGATTTCCAAAAAAGAGATGTGAACCTCGGATCTCTATCTGATACAATTGAAACTGGAACACCATGCCTCTTTAACACATCTCGTATATAGATTTTGGATAGATCCTCCACCATATGAGATTCATGAATCGGGATGAAATGGGCTGACTTTATGAGCCAATCCATAATCACCCATATGGCATCGTGCTTCCGAACTGTTCTTGGGAGACCCTTCACAAAATCCATTGTTATCTGCTCACATTTCTACACTAGGATAGGTAAAGACTGCAACATGCCTGCTGGTATTTGATGCTCTCCCTTGACTTGCTGACAAGTCAAGCATCTCAAGAAAAATCCAACCACATCCCTTTTCATACCATCCCACAAAAACTACACTTTCAATTACTTATACAACTTCTAAATTTCAGGATGGATAGACCACATGGAATGATGACAATACCTAATAAGTTTATCTCGACAAGACACTATTACCAACATCCAATTTCAAAAACACAAGAATGAATTCTCATTCAGTTCCTAGTTCTTAATGTTCTCCCCACCATTGTGTTTCGACCCCATCGCCATACACTTAGAATCTGATGCATGTGCCTCAATAACCAAACCATCCAAGTCAGGAACCCACAAAACTAGAAAGAATACCACTCTATCACCCTGGTCCTCACATTCCAACCACATGTAGGCTATGAATGATATCAACTTCCATTGATCTGATGCATGTTTCACCACTTGGTCATATTATTTTCTACTTAATGTATCTGTCACCAAATTTCCCTTACCTAGTGTGTACATTAATTCTAAATCAAACATATGGATATATTCCATCCATCTCCATTGCCTCAGGTTCAAATATCTTTGTGAGAAGATATTCTTCAATCTCTTGTGATCGGTAAACACAGTAAATTTCTCACTGAAGAGATAATGACGCCACATATTTAAAGCATGAACCACTAATTCCAACTCCAAATCATGTGTTGGGTAGTTCTTCTCATGAAACATCAATTTTCATGAGACATAAGTAACCACATGATCCCCATGCATGATAACACACCCCAACCCTGATCCCGATGCATCACAATACACCACGTACCCTTTCCTTGGTTCTAGAAAAACCAAGATTGGTGTTGATGTAAGGAGACCCTTTGATTCTTCAAATCATTTCTGTCACTATTCGTACCGTTGAAATGGGATGTTCTTTATTGTCAAAATTTTCATCAGTGAAGCCAATCGTGAAAAATCATAAAAAAAACATTGATAATACCCAGCTAGACAAAGGAAGCGTTGTATCTCAAAAACATTCTTTAGCGGTTTTCGTGACATAACAGCCTCTATCTTTTCCGGATCAACTGAAACACCCTTCTCAAAAATAACATAGCCAAGGAAACGAACCTCCTATATCCAAAAGTCACACTTTGAAAATTTGGAATAAAACTGATGATCCCTTAAGATCCCCAACACTATCTCCAAGTACTGCTCATGCTCCACCATTTTCCTTGAATACACCAGTATATCATCAACAAATACCACCAAAAAATAATCTGGATATCTCTAAAATATATGATTCATCAATTCCATGAACATATCAAGTTCATTCATTAGACCAAAGGGAATAACTACATATTTGTAATGGCCATATCTACTTCTAAAAGCTGTTTTTGGAATATCCTCCCTCCTCACCTGCAATTAGTGATACCCTGACCTCAAGTAAATCTTCGAGAACCACTAATATCCCCTCAACTATTCAAACAAATCATCAATACATCGAAGTGTATATCGGTTCTTTGTTGTAAACTGATTAAGTCTACGATAATCAATACAGAGCCACAAGGTTCCATCCTCTTTTTTAACAAAAAACCGGCACTGCCCATAGAGACATTCTAGCCCGGATAAACCCTTTGTTTTCTAACTCTTCCAATTGCACCTTTAATTCCAAAAAAAAATTCTAGTTTCATTCAGTAAGACAAAATTGTCATAGGACTATTTCCCAAAAAGAGATCAATCGTAACCTCCACTTCTCTCATGGGTGGAAACCCTGAGAATTATTTGGGAAATACACCCATAAACCGATCCACAACTGCCGTAAGAACACTCTACTCGACACCTTCCACATATTCTAATGAAAAGATCTCTAATTGATATGAGATCGTGCTAATATTTGGTGTTAACAAATCTATTGCACTCATATTTTCACTCTTCTCCCCTCTAAAGATATTTCTAATGCCATCCTCCATCACAAAACTAAATATTCGCACATATCAATCGATGTGGACCTTAAACATTTCCAACCAATCCATTCCCAGTATTATATTATAAGCATCCATCTCAATCAATGAGAAATACCACATCATTTCAATGCCATCCACAACTAAACAACAGCCTCGACATAGGAAGTCTTGACACTCTCTTTGACCCAAAGGAGTTTGTAGTTTCAACCTAGATAGCATCATTTCCATGTGTAAACCCAAAAATAAATGATGAGAGAAGCCATAAAATAATGTTAAGCACCCATATAAAACAAATATTACATCAAATTTGAATTTAAAAGAACCATACCTCGCACCGTGGATGGTCCCGACTGATCGTCCATGACCTCCTGCTCAGCTCCAAACAACTACTTGCCACACTCTACTCCTTATTACCCTACTAAGGCGTCGTGGTATTCTGAGAATCACCATGACCCACTTTACTCTAATGGTGAGGGTTATGCTGCTGCCCCCGTCCCATCGAGGCATAAGACCCCTATGACCCCTAAGGAGTGTCACGGTCACCTGACCTCAGATTATTCCAAAAATGACACTACAGATGCCCCATATGATTACAATTATTACATGATTGAGGTTGTTTCATACAATCCCACTTGATGTGGCTCATAGAGCCACACTAAAAACATCTCGTCTTTAAATGAGGCTTTGGAGGAATATTCACGGATCCTTCCATCGGATTTTGAGTCGTGCTCCCACCCTGGAAATAAGTTTCCCTCTTCACTTGAACCCAGCATTCGAGTTTCCACTATTTATTATGGGTACCAACATACTTACCCTACCCATAGCCCCCAAAAGATCCTACTCATCCATCGTATATCGGTTCCCCATTTCTGTGTAATCATCTATACAAAGCACCTCTATCTGGGAATGAATTTCCTGGTTCAAACTAGCTTCAAAAATCCGTGCCTCCAACAAAGTACTACCTTCCAACTCAGGTGAAAACTACACTAAGTTCATAAAAATAGCCTCATATTCTATCACCACCATGTTCCCTTGCTTAAAAATGAAGAAATCCATTGTACGCTGAATTCTGAACATATTAGGGTAGAATAGTTTATTAAAAAATTATCCAAACCCCTCCCATGTCACACTTTGGTCTGTCCAAGATTGGACCTCAATCTCCCACCACTAGAGGGCAAGATATTCAAACATATATGTGGATAACTTGACTTTCAACTCTGTCGGTGTTCCCAAGAAGTCAAATATCTGATTCATTCTGTTCAGCCACAATTCATCCCTCTCTGGATCTGAATCACCACTAAATATGAGTGGATTATGCCTTTGAAACTAAACTGCATGATCCACATTTCATGGTTCATCCTCTTTATTCACACTTTCTACTACTTGGAAATATTTCAATATACTCTTCATGGGGTAATGGTTCACCTAGGGCTTAGGTGAAACTGCATTTTCAACAGCATCCTCCAGTTAGTCTCTACGACGCCTACCCAGTGCCATTTATATCAACACAAAAACAACTATAAGTCCCACTCCCTTAATAAGAAAGGGTATAAAATTTTCAAATTCAATCACATAAAAACTATCACAAACAATATTTACACAAGTTCACATTTCCCATGTTACACTATTTTGAAAAAAAATCCACCATGTTTTGAAAATCGACCCATTTCAAAATACCATGAGTTTTCCATGTTTCAAATGCTTCTATTTTTAAACCCAATTCATATTTTTCAAATCCACACATTCATATCACACCATAGATCATTATACCCCCTATTAAATATTTATCCAAGTGGGAATTAATTTCTACCATGCATGACATGCTCATCTCATTGGCTACACTCATGATAATGAAATATCCAATGCCTATAAGTGTCTCCAAAAACTTATGTACCCAACTCCCTGGTAAGTTGAAGTACAGTATAAAAGGGTTATCTACATCCTTTTATGCTATACATTCCAAGTTCTGACAATCCTATGCCTTGATACCATCCCGACTTAAGGAATAGACCAAGAATGAATGTCAACACTAAGACCAACAATCAATGCCAAAGGATCAAACAATTGTTCTCAGTTGAAAGCCAAAAACCAAACAAACTTATACCACTTTTAACATCCCACCCCATCTCATTATCTTGAGTGGGTGGAGGAATTCTAATCGACCATAAGAGATGTTCCAAAGGTTCTAAAGGCTGGAAATAAATGTCAAGGGATTCGAGAAATAATTGGGGAATGATTTTCCCTTGAGATAAAACCAACCAATGAACAATCCTCTAACAACAAACTATATAATGCATGTCGAAAAAATAACGAAACCCATACATTATCAAAATACAACCAACTAATACATGAAAATACCATATTCCAAATACAACCAATCCAAAATCATAATACCAAGAGGAATACTAAAACAAGACTCCAATAGAACTAGGACACCATCCATAGCTCCACACCAAGCTCCATGATCCAAGCAGCACAATATCACCAAAGCAACATGCCGAACCGCTAGAAAAATGAGATGATTTACTCTTACCTATCTCCTAGAATACAACATCTCCAAAAGCACCCAAGTTCCAAAGTAGGGGGTGAGTACAAATACTCATTAGGTTTTCCCCAAATGAATTCCCTACACACGCCACTAGGATAAAACTTTTAGAACATTTATATAAAGTATTTTATATAAAACAAAAAGTAGTGCCCCAACATACAACAAGACAAACACTCCTTTACCAATACATTTCACTCATATTCCCACAACACATGGGAACCCCAAAAAACCATGCCAAAAGCCATTTCACCATTTCACATTAGCACAAAAAATTCCATCTTGCAAAACAACACAAAACAAGGCAACAAAAATTATAGAGCATTTGTCCAACCCGTTCACCCATCTCCAACTAGTGGTGATTCCCAACCACTATCAATAATGGTTTTTCTTACTTTCATTTTCCATCACCTTTTATAGTGAGACTTCTCACCCACTTCCACACCATCAACACAATCCATTCCACTTAATCAACCAACACGCACAAAGCACTAAATCCACACAATAAACACATCATCATTTCCAACACAAGACAATTCACTTCAATAAATCATCCATTTATTGAAAACAACTTCAACCATTTTCCATGCAAAATCTATTTCAATAAAACCACATTTTTATTGAAACCCATTTTCATAATCTAAAACAAGAACCCAATTTTAAAATCTACATTTTAAAATCACACAACGAAACCCCTTTTTCAACAATATCCCATTTCATCCAAAAATACCCAAATCATTACCCCAAGGTTTTCCACAAAATATTTCAAACATCATACTCATAATTAATTTCAAGAAAAACAACTTAATTTCAACTAAAACTACTAGTTCTAACTAAGTGGAGTTGAGAGGGAATCCACCAACCTTTAGGGAACCGGCGAATTTGACCCACAAGCAACTGCACCCCAAATCCGGGAAAACAATCCACAAAAACCAATCTAGATATCCTTACCTAACATCCAAAATCCTTAAAATCAACACCCAAGGAAACCAAAACCTTATATCTACACACAATGGGTGTATATATAGAAAATCAAGAGAGAGGGTGATGTAGATCTTGAGAAAACCAAAAAGAACCATGAGAATAGACTTACCCAAGAAGAACCACCTTCAATTTACTTCCAAAAAGTTTTGGAGAGCACCTCCAACCTTTGAGAACCCAAAATTCTAAGTGAGGCTCGAGTGGGAGGAAATTTAGAGTGAAATAGGTTAATCCTGAGGGATCCCGGATTTAAAAAATTTCTTTTTATGTGGTTTCATGGTTAGCCCACACAGTTTGGAAAATTGTATGCTAACTGTGTTCACTCCACTGTCTCAAGATTAGGGGTCCATACGATTGCCTCACATGGTTTGGAAAACCATACTCAAGTCGTGCGAATCCTACTTTATCCCCCTGCACGGTTTCCTGGAGAACCTGCACTATTTTCCCTAATTGTGCGCCCTTAGAAAAGCCTCCAAACTTATTCAAACCCATTCCAAACTCTCCCAACCTCTTCCCAACTCATTCCAAGAACTTTAAACACATAAAAAGGCATAAACTGAGGGTGCATACCTCAAACCGATAGTGATATAAAATTAATTATCACCAAATCAACAAGATCATGATAAAAAACAAGTATCCTCTTCCATGGACTGAGGACTTGTTTGATCAGTTTTGTGGAGTCTAGTACTCTTTGGTAGGGATATTATCAAGTAAATTTGAAGGAGTATGATCTCCCCAAGACTATTTTTCATATACTTTACGGTCACTATGAGTTAATAGTGATGCCATTTGGACTCACTAATGATCAATAAATCTTTATAGACTTGAGAAATAGATTCTTTATGGATTGCCTTGATAAATTTGTGGTAGTATTTATAGAAGATATTCATATCTAATCCAAAAGAAGGGTGGATCATGAGGAAAAATTAAATACTATACTGAATACCAATCATAAAGAAGAAAACGTTATATGAAAAGTATAGTAAATGTGAGTTTTTTTTAGAGTAAGTAAATTTCTTTGGGCATGTTATTACCAAATAGGGGATATCTATGGATCCTTCAAAAATAGAAGCAATCAAAGGATGGACCAAACCAATATTTTCAATGGAAATTTTTAGTTTCCTTGGATTAGTTGGGTACTATCATTATTTTATAATAATCTTATTAAAATATTCAAGTTAACTAACCAAGATTACTTGGAAGGGAGTCTAGTTTTTCTAGACTGATTAATGTGAAGAAAGCTTTAAAGAGCTGAATAAGAGGCTAATCATTGCACTTGTTCTCACATTACCCACCAATGGGGGAGGATTTGTGATCTACAATGATTCGTATAAAAAGGTATTGGTTTGTGTACTCATGAAATATGAAAAATTGATAGCTTATTCCCCCCTCCAAATAAATATCAATGAGAATAATAATCCAATGCATGATCTTGAATTGACAGAAGTGATCATCACATTGAATATTTGGTGACATTCTCTCTATGAAGAAAACTATGAATTATATACAAACCAAACAATATTTAAGTATATATTCACACAAAAGGAGCTTAATATTTTCCAAATAAAGTTGTTAGATCTAATCAAGTATTATGATTATTTAATACATTACCATCTTGGGAAAGAAAAAAATGTGGTAGATGATCTGAGTAAATAGGATCCTAAAACTTTATCCATTGGGAGAATTGTAAGGGATCAAATCCTATGTGAAATGAAAAATATGAACTTTGGAATAATAAGAGGATAATTATCCTACCTTTCCCAAATAATTTCAAAACTATTAATTCTTTATAGGATCAAGGAGGACCAGAAAGATAATGAGTTGTTATAGAAGAAGATATAGAATATTATGGATTTCATCTTTGTTGAAGATGGATTTATAAGGTTTAGAACACAAATATGTGTCCCATAAAAAAAGAACTCAAGAGGGAACTAATGGATGATGGGTATAGAACATCTTTCTATTTTCATCTAGAAATCACTAAGGTGTATAGATATATGAAGAAAAACTTCTAGTGGGATAACATGAAGAGGGAGATTGTATAATTTGTATCTCTATTCTTGGTATACCAAAAATTCGATGTGGAATGACATAATTTTAAGGGTATTATGAAACCATTTCCCATACCAATATGAAAATGGGAAAACATAATAATGGATTTCATCGTAGGACTCCCCATGATCCCTAAAAGCAATAATTCCATTTGGGTGTTCGTAAATCACCTTACCAAGTCATAGAATTTCATAACTATTAAGGAATATTTATCTCTTGACCAAATTACCAATATATATATATAAGGGAAGTGGTAAGACTGTATGTGGTTCTACTCTCTATTTTATCTGATCAATATATGAGTTTTACCTTGAGGTTTTGGAGAATCCTTGAATAAGCGTTGGATATAGAACTAAACTTTAGTATTATTTATCACCCTAAAATGGATGGTAAATATAAAATAACCATTTAGACTCTAGAGGATAATATGATATCAAGTTTAATGGATTTACAAGGATGTTGGTACCAGCACCTTCCCCTAGTGGAGTTCTCATATAACAATAGTTTCCATTCTATCATTCAAATCGAACCTTATGAGGTTTTGTATGGGAAGAGGTGTCAGACTCTGACATGCTAGGATGAAGTTGGAGAGTAGAAGCTAGTAGGACTTGATATTATTCAAGAGATGAGAGATATGGTTCAAACCATTCAGCATCATATAAATTCCTCAAAATTTCAATAGAAAATATATACATTCAATCATTGACAAGACTTAGAGTTTGAGGTTAGAGATAAAGTGTTCATTCATATATCATCATGGGAGAAAGTCATGTGGTTTGGAAAGAATGTAAATATTATTACTAGGACATTGTCCCCTTTGAGATCCTTGACTGCATCAAAGTGATGGTCTATCAACTAGAACTCCCACCTAACTTATCTCAACTACATGATGTGTTCCATTTATCCCTCTTAAAGAAGTTCATATCAGGACCCTCACATCTACTGAATAAAAAGGTGGTACCATTGGAGAATGATCATTTATAAAAGGAGAAAGTGGTGAATATCTTAGATCATAGAGACAGAGTTATATGAAACAAGTAAACTCACCAATTCAAAGTGTTATGGAGGAACCACAAGTTTGGGGAACCGACAGGTGAATAGGAAGAGGCGATGAAACTGAAGTACCCTCATTTGTTTTAGTGTATTAAATAAAAAATTAAGAGGGTGAAATATATAAAGGTGGAATAATGTAATGAACTAAACTTTTATAAATTAAATTCCATTTTTGAATGAATAAATGCCTTATCAAGTAATGTAGTGATAGAAAACACATGCAATACTTTGGTTATTTTTTATAATTATAATATATTATATTTTAAAGACCATTCAGAATTAAATTTTTTGATAATATATCCATTATATAGTGACCATTAATATTAGTATATTAAGGGTTATGATAAATTTCAATTGACATGGATGAAAGAAGCGATGTCCTCAACCAATAGGATCATGCCCTATGAAGCTTATTTATCAAATCTTCTAAGGGAGATAGAATCTCTGGTATTTACCCTTGACTAAGCACAACCCAAGATAAAACAAATAAATTTGGAGTAAAAATATTTATGGAATAATTTCAAGCTCATCGGGATCATGACCCAAAGCATATATGCCAAACTTTCCCAAAAAGATCTCACAATCTCACACCTTACACTTAGGGAATTCGTCGGTGTAATAAAGGTATATGTAACTAGACCCTCACAGTATAAATTTTTATATTTTTATTTTAAATAAAATATTGATTATATTTATCCCATTTTTAATATTACGTTTTAAATTATTAAATAATGAGTTTGATAAAAACTAGATTATGATACAATGAAACACAAATTATATCAATAATAAATATATAGTTTCAATTAAAACACTCTTTTTAATGAATTTAATAATTTTTGAAATAAATGATATTTTAATAAAATAAATTTATTAAATAATATTTATTAAATATAAATGATAATATAATTTTATGAAGTCAAATATGATTTTTTTAAGGGTAAGAAAACTGTTATCATCAAAAAAAACTAGTATTTTTAGATAAATGTGGATTTTTTTATTTAAAAGTATAAATTATAATAGTTATAGAATTATTTGGATAAAATAAATAATATTTTTTAAATCATAATTTTGAAATTATCTAATTGTTATTTGTTTCATAATTTTTCATAGATAGATGAATTTTTAGGTCAAAATTAAATACGGTATGAATATACGATGTGTATTATGACACCATAATGACCCAAAATAAATTTAATATATTCCAAAAAAGGTATCCATGACCAAAAAAATATTTCCCCTTTAAATGTTTGTTTTTTTAGGTTATTTGATTAATTTTATAAACCCTTTATTAATACTCTAATACCTAAACTATATTTTAAGATTTTAAAATAAATTACATATACACATGAATCACTTACACATCACCAAAGGTGATATTTTAATGTTTTCTACTATTATCCTTTTAAATAATTGAAACCACTCATATTTGGTCAAAACCATGGGAAAACCCATGGTATTTTTTGGTTTTTTATTAATTTTTCATATATATTCCAAAACCTATGTTTGTAAATTAATAAAGAACTCTACACTCTTTTTCTATATAAACCCACCCAAATACCCATTACACTTCACTAAAACCCCTCGGATCATGACATTACTTTGAGTTTACCACTCTATATCCATCATGATTTTTCCCCAAACTCCTAAGAAGCTCCTCCAAAGATTTTACAAGCATCCTCTCACGTTAAGGGATCCTCCCCTTCTCCTCTTTATTCAATAACTTTTTTTAAATTATGCATTTTTATTTCTAGTTATTAATATTGAGATATGATTTTCCACATACCCCTTAATGAAATTATTATTTCTAATTGGTGAGATACCCATTCACTTGCATTAATATATCCCATGAATCATTATGTACCCCCATTATGCTATCAAAATTATCATGTAATTTTCATGAAAAACTTTTTTATTTTGAATACCTATCCTTATTTCCACTCAATGGTATTCACCTATATGTACCTATTATTCATTTATTTGGTACTTACATGTATTTAATCCACAATCCTTAATCATAGGGTTAAAATGATTAAAAATTATCTTATATCGTATAATCTATGTATCACACTTATGCATGTACACGATATGAATGTGATGGTTTTTCCCAGATAGTGCTCCAGTGAATTGGGTAATGTTTTAATCTCATGAGATGCCACGTATGGTGAGAAAGATTTTATCTTAAGCATACTATGTTGTGTTTTATTTAAAGGTACCCTTGACTTGTGTTTATTATGCCATGTTTTAAGTTTTTTCCACATTCCTATGTTTTCATTATGATATCATGTTATATCATGCCTCATTATTCAATATTATGATTATCACCCACTTATATTACCATTATATTCCTCTTGGATCACATGTAATTATTTAACTTATGTTATTATTTGATTATTCCATTACTGGGATTTATATCTCACTCATTTCTTATGTACGTCCCCAAGTTATCTCATGCACTTATAGAAGATCTAAGGAAAATAAGGGCATTTTTTAAAGTTGTAATTAATGATATTTTATATATTTTTCAAGTTGTTATGTCGTGAACATAATTTCGCAAATACACTAGGCCTCACGATCTTTTGGTATTGTATTAATTGTACCTTTATGTAATAAATCATGAATTAAGGCGTATTAAATTTATGGTTTTTCATATAAATCCTCCCATGCACATCCAATGGCCCTAGGATCCCAACCTAGGACATTATTATAACTTAACCTAAATATTAAGACCCATATAAGGCCTATATTTAACTCAATTTTCAACCTCACCCATTTCCAACATAATATTTGGGAAATTCATTCTTACCTAAGTGCTTCCAAAAACTTATTCCATGCTTGGGGGCACAAAGCCACCCGTTGTCTATTATAAATCTCTTCTGATATCAAGCCCCTTAAAAAACTCATATAGTATGCACACACACATGTAAACCCATGTATAAACATATATATATTTTATATTAAATGGTATACCCACTAAAATATTATCTAACACTCACTGTAGTGACCCGATATAAACATATATAAATAATAAATTGATACCATAATTTAATTAATACATATCACAAAAATTATCTAAAACCAAAGACCTAAAGATTTAGTGTTTTAGAGACTAACTACATAAACATATTATTTTATAACACTTTTTGACATTTCTATATAAATATTCTCCTATAAACCATATTCTAGACATATCATATGATATAATCATCTCCATATGCTAGAAAATGGAAAAATAAGAAAGGGGTGAGCTCTATTTATCATTCACAGAAACTTATCAACCAATAAAAACCATTAGATCATAAACAGGAGGAAAAACATGAGAAAGGGAGAAATATCATATAAAAAGATCATGGGATCATAAGTGAAAATCATAAAAATTAATTTATCATTATAGATAATGGAATATAAAATAATACCAAATATAGGGCATAAATACATGTCTCGGAAGCATATAACTAAAATCAAACAAAGAATTAAATCATAACATAAGAAAGAAAAATATATTTACAACATGGAATATCATAATCATTTATAATAGATTAAAAATAATTCATATATTAGAAAAAATAAGTGGTATAAATATAATAATAGGTAAGTATATCATAGTGAATTAGAAAACACAACTTGACTCATATAGTGGAGTAAGAATCAGTACATGATTCCCATAGTGGAGCAGGCATCACTACTTGATTATCATGGTGGAGTGAGCAATCCTTACTCTATTCCCATAGTTATATAAGGATATATAAAACCTTAACCAATGAATTGTAGATAAATATAGGATATCACCCTTAATCATCCATACATATGAGTGCCCTATAAAATCAAATCATTTAACTTATCAAAAATAACCCATGGAAATAAATGGACTTTATAAATTTTCCAAATGGTATCACATAAAAACATGATCATATGATACTAGAAACATGATCAACCAAAAGGAGTGTTTAAAAAGAGAACATATATGGTGATTTATGAACCATTAGTTAATTGGAGAAAATTATTTTAAAATATAAGATAAATCAAAAAAATAATTTTTTTTAAAAAAAAGAGTATCTTCATATCACCTTAAAACGAGGTGATTTTCAACTCAATTTCCGAAAAATGTTTTTTAATGGAGTGAAAAAATATTAAAATATTTATTCAAAAAAATTATAATAAATATAAATTGAAAGTAAATAAATCATATGTAAAAAATGTAAAGTATAAGGGAATAGTATCACTAAAATGAAAAGCCTTTGAAGTATTTGAAAACACCTTTACTGAAAAAACTCATATCATTATAACGATGATGAAACCTTTATTTTAAAATGAATAAAGGGTATAAAAAGGATCATTGGAGATGAGAAAAATTAATATTCCACTATAGAAAGGGGAACATTGGAGGGAAGTAGAAAAACATAGATATGGAGAAAATCCATTAAGAGAGATGGGAATTATTCTTAACAAAATTTATTTTTTTAACAATAGATTCATCAAGAAAGATGACTTAGGTGTGAAATATTATTTCAATATAAAAGTTGGTGAAAATAAAAAATAACATTATAATAAGTTGAATAAGATAAAACCTGAATTTTTTTGATAAAGTAGAGTGATTATGACCCAAGGAATGGATTTGATTCACGAAAACCACTTATAACTTGAGGAGCATTTAAATTAAATCCTTATAAAAGAGAGAGATCCAAATTGAACTTCAATTAACATGAATAAAAGTTAATTTATGATATAATATCACAAATAGGTATTATAAACACCACATAAATGGAAATATTTTAATAAAATAAAATATGTCACAAATAAGTAAATTTTGAGATGAACCCCTTACCTCATTCCAGATTTATTGTATGCACGCCCTTAACTTACTGAATAATAAAATTAAGTTTTCAAGATGAATTATTAGGGACCTTATTATTATATATTTAATTTAATATGGACCATTTATTATCATATTCTATTTATTTATTATGTTTTTTTCTTATATTTTCATAAAAATTGAATCGGTTTCGACTTATTTATAAAATTTTAGCGATCGATGATGATATACTAATAACAAGTTAAATAATTAATAGAAATGTTATAGAAATAAAAATAGAATTTTTATTTCTTATTTAATTGTAATAATATTAGTATTTAATTTACTATAGTCATCTATGATAGAGTTTTATAACATGTATTCAAGTAGGCGGTTAAACGAACCCAAACATGAACATGCTATATCTCGATGGGTTTGTATGGTTAGGGAGGTGTATAATATCATTATAATAGAATAATAATGATATTAATTATATTTTTTTAAGTTTTTTAATAATATTTTAAGTGGTTTATATAAATAATGAAAATTGAAAAACATTACTTCGTGGAGGTGGAAGTCCGAACAACACATGGTTAACATTCTTTGGTTTATCTAAGTGGATGGAAAGGAGAAAATAATTATTTTTAATTTAATATAATTAAATTTAAATATAGTAATGGTAGTTATTTTTTTGTAATAATTATTTTATATATTTTTTAGGAAGTATTGGAGTAAAATAAAAGACTATGGGAAAGTAATACTCATGTTGGAAGCTTGAGTTTTCTCTTGATAAAATCCTCACATATGAAGGCCTTAAGAAAACTAAGGATGACCAGAATCTTATAGAAGTGGTATTCGGTTATAGGAGGAAAAAATTGGCACAGTTTAAAGAAAAAATTATAAGGTAAGGGGAGTCATGTATTGTTTATGATGTTACTATTTTATAAGTGAATAGAAGGGTAGTTTTGGGAGTAACTCATGCATTATCAATAATGTATAGTTACAATTCAAGAGTCAATGGCCACAAAATTGAAAAAATTGGAGGGTAAAGTTGTTTTGGGTCTAAAATCAACTAAAAAATTATTTAAAAACATTTTTTAACATTTTTTTCCTTTTAACATTAGTAAAATACTTTTTACCATTTTTACTTTTTACCGGGGTAACTATTTTTTAACCATAGTAACTAATTCTATTGAAAAAAATTTAAATTATACTTATTAAATGATTTGAAACTTATTATTTCAAATTTGAAAATAAATTTATCATATAAAATTTTCAAATGTTTTAAAAGTTAATTTTAAAATAAACACACTTAATTGTGTAAAACAATTTTTTGAAAAACAAAATTGTTCATATTTTAATTTATATATAAGATAAAATTATTATTGTTATTGATTTTAATAAAATAAATTAATTTATTATAAACCAAATAAATCTTTTAATTATTTCATTTCAACCCATAACTTAATATCACCTTGAAAATACTTTTTTCAAAAAAAATATAAAAAAAACATTTTTATTAAACTAACATTTTAATTTTGTTCTAAAAATGTTGGACATAAGATTTATAAGCTCAAAGAATATATTAAAATTCATAATTTTTTTTCTTAAATATATATTTTATTTCTTAAAACAATTTTTAAACTTGTATTATATGCTTATATAATTATAAAATCATAAAAAATATAATTTTCAAAAAAACCATATTTTTTTACAAATATCAATCTTTTAAAAAAAGCTCAAAAAAATATACTAAGGAAATTTTGATATAATGTGAATGTATTATTATTTTTTTCAATAAATATCTATTTTATTGATGATAAATTATTTTTATATATATTCATATCTAAAAGTGATATATATTTATTTTAATATTGGAACGGGTAACTCAGAAAACAAAAGGCATTGCGCTTAAAATGGATTTTATATTGATATTACCATTTGATTCTATAAATAAAAATAATGTGTTTATATCATACTAATTTATACATAAAAAACACCTTATAACCTTCACTTAATATCTAAGGGTAAGATAACTGATAGTGGAATTCATGAGTGGTGATTTGGCTAGCATGGATTTTTCAGTGATTTTTAAAAGCTTAATATTTTACTGGAAATGATTTCACTCAGTCCATAATTTATTGATTTTAGCTTGGGATTGGCCCATAAAAACCTTAGTGAAGCTAAATAACTTTTAACCTCAAAAAATGGGATTTATATGTAATAATTCCACTTCCAAATGTCATTTATTCATAATCACTTTTTTGATTTTGTGATATGCTTACTTCTATTTATACTAGCTAATTTAACATCTATGTTTTAACAATCATATTTAATATTTAAAATAAATAAAGGTTTTTTGTAGTTTAATATTATGTATGAAACACACAATTTAATATATTATTTATTTATATAGAATATACAGTGACATCTCAGGTCATTATAATTTCAAAAGGAGTCTAAGTTCCTATATAGTAAGTAATGACATCATTTCTCTATTTTCCTTTTATCTAATTTATGAAACTATTCTTGAAAATTATTTATCAATTTAATTAAATGTAATTTGAAAAATTATTATATTTTAAAATTGACATTTCAATCATGAAACAATATATTCTTACTCATTCATTTTTTTTAATAGGTTTTTGTTTGGGTCAGTTTTATCATATACAGGAATGATTTTATAAAATTTAAATGATGAATAAAAAATAAAATATATATACTCATAATATATTTTAATAGTAATGAATTTATATATCTTTTTATAATTCCATGATGGTAATATATATATAATTATATTCATTAATAAAATTTATTATTTTTATTTGTTTAATATTCACAAAAAAAGGATGATTTCTAACTATTCATTATAAATCATCATTGTAACATCAATAAAACAATTCTAGAACTCTAGAAATATACCAAAACATATATTATCTTTGTGAATTTTTTAGATAATGAAGACATGATAATGGATAAATCACCAAACTACCATAATAAATCAAGCGAGGAATAAATGGAATAATTGACACCCAATAATTAATCTTAAATATGAATGATTAATAAATGGGTAATAAGAAAATATAAATGAATATTATTTTTATTTCAATCTAGGGAAATTAAAATTTTCTTATCAAAGTTATATAATTGATTGATTTCTTACTTCAAAAAAATTTAATGTTGTAATATATAATTTTATATTCAATATTTGGTATTTTAATTTTATTTTTACATTCTTACTAAAAAATATAAATCTTGATTTTTTTGAAATTTATATATTTTTCACTTTTTAATCTTTAATATTACTCTTTCATTCAATATAAAATCAAATTGTATTTATTTCCACTTTTATATCATTTTTTATCATTTTTCTCACATTTCTTAATATTTACATTTATTTATTTTCAATTTTCCCTTATTGGAACTTTTATTTATGAAATTATATCATAAAATTATTTTTTTTAGCTTTTGAAATTGATTTTGAAGGTGACTTATGTATTTGTTTTTATGAAAAAAATACCAAAAATGTTAAGAAAACTTTTCTCATGATTTCTCTTCCATTTTGAATATTTTCTTTTAAAGATCCATATTTTATGACTATTTAATATCCCTCATTTATCACCCTCTAAATTCTATTATGACATATTTCTTTGGGGTAATTGAATTTTGGGTATCATATAATCTAATTTATGATTTCTTCACATGTGAAAACTTATAAAAATTTCTATAACCCATTTTATTTCCAAGTTTTAATCAAGATATAACATATGATTGATATCATATAATACACATTTTTATGGTTTATCATTATACTAGGGGTGGTCTTAGAATTATATAACCCTGAAATAGATTATATAAATCATTATATCCTAATAAATTACCCTAGTATATGGGGAGTGTTTCATAATCCACTATGTTATGGGATATGGGTAGTGATTCCCAATATTCTATTTTAAGGGAAGTGGGTAGTAATTCCCAATATACTAGGTTATGGTGGCCTTTTCAGGGTGCCTATACATATGTTCTAATTTTCTATTATTATTATTATTCCATATTCCTAAGTTATGTATTCATGAGTAATTATTATTTTCCTATTATTTCATATTCTTATTTCACAGAATATATATTATTTTCATGATAACCCTTTTATGGTTAAATATTTATATACTATGATTTATAGTTATGTTATCATTACTTATTATAATTTAATATGATTTCATGGTCTTATTCCTTTAATCATGCCATTTATTCCATATTGGGGTTATTATTATGCTTATGATCTAATGAAATTTTTTCTATGAATCACTGATATTCCATTTACCATACTAAGTGATAGAACCCAACCTTTAACTATGTTTTGCTTTTTCCTAGGTAATGAAGATGAATATTATGTATATCATAAGGTAATCAAGTATGAAATTTTTTTGGAAAAAATAAGTTGGATTTGTAGATAATATAAAAATATATTAAACCTTTAGGTTCTAGGAGCATGTTTTTTGTGAGTTGTTAGGTATAAATAGGTGAAATAATTGAAAATATATACATGCTATGTTTGAGTCGTATTATAAAAATATAGATGTGAATAAGTGATTCAATAATCTAGGAATTTTTGAAGTATGGATGTTATGAAGGGATAATTTATACTCAGTCCAAATATATATGATCTAAGAATCATTGCATATCCTATGGTAATAAAAATCAATATATATTTATTTATTAAAATGGGAAACTATAGTCTTATATAAAGTATCATAAAATCGATGTATATTAGTAGTGAAGCAATGCTAAAAGTAGTCTGGTATGAATTAATGGACATTAAAGTGTTATGGTGTGATGTGTGAGGAACTAAGATAGAATATTTGCACTCATTAACTAGGGTGACATGAATAGTGAATGGAAATAGTATGGAATTTATATTTAGGCCTAAAATAAGATATCCAAGCATCTCTATATATCTAGTGATAACATAAATCTAGCCATATTTAGTTAAAAAATCTATTCTAACATTAGAAACATGTCTTTAATTTAGATTTTATATAGATATCAATGTGGGTGATAGAAGGTTCATAGTTGTAAAGATAAGAGATCAAACTTGATGTGAATTGGTGGAAACAAAACATGAGGGAGGAATTAAGGGTTGAATGGGAAATTTATTTCTATATGGGAATGGAATATAATATCCAAGCATCATTATATATCCTTTGGGTAAAATATTCATCCTATGTATAGTTTTATATGTTCAATGAAACTTGAAATTTGAGATGGAGAATATGACCATAACCATAAAAACTCTAAATAAATGGGGTTATTTTGTAGGGGCTAATAATTTCATTACTTATCTTGGTCAACCAAAGTATATAAATTAAGAATATGAACCACTAAACACTAAGACACTAAGTATTTTAGGTATTTTGAGTATAATTTCAATCCCATGATGAAAACATTAGATAATAATTTAATTCAATAATTTAATAACTAAACAACAATGATTAAAAACCATTAACCTACTCTAAATGACGAGTTTTGGAGAGGATGCTGAGAAATGTAAAATAATGTACCAAGCATATAAGATCTAGGTTCATAAATTTAATAAGGTATGAGGGTTAATGATTTGTTCTATTTTTAATTAGAATTAAGTCTTTTTATCCCCCTTGTTTTGGGTGAATGTTATCTCTCTCACTCACTAACCATCATTTTCCCAATGGTCATGATGATTTAGTTAATTACTAAAATAGGTAAACTAAAACCATATTTAAATGTATAACTTAACCAATACAAGGATCATGGATAAGGTCTTACTCTAGAGATAAAATTTAAAATAACTCTCCCTCACTCGACACATACAATGGTCATTAATGGAAGAATAAAATAATACAGTCAAAATGATTAGAAAAAAACATGAAAACCCAACTTGAATAAAGAATAAAACCAACTCTTTGCAAATTAAATTACCCTAAACATACATACTTTGAATAAATAAATATACCACCTCATGATATCCATGAGAGGTTAGATAAATATAATAAAATAAAATCCTATAATAAGGTTAAGAAGTGTACAAACCCCCACAGTAGTAGCACTCTGAATCTTGGTCGGGTCCTCCTCCTTCAAGATATTCCTTCCAATAGTGAGTCCTTTATATTTATAGGTAAAGAATTCAAGAAATATACCCCTTGTATTTATCTTTTAATATCATTATATTTTATTTATTTTATTTATTTTCCTCTATATATTTATCACTTTAAAATTGATCTCCAAATCCCCGTGGATAAGCTCCATATTCCATGTACATAGTCCCTTATTTCATCCCCAAAATTAATCTTTGAATATTTCACATGGATAGAATTTTAAAATTTTAAATTTCATATTGATACCATAACCTTTTTATAGAAATGTACCCTTTAAAATTTTCTTGGGAATTTTTCAGTAGCATTATCTTCGCTTCCTTTGTATGCATTAACTATACCCACTACCATGCTGAAGGAAAAGTCATTTCACATTCAGACTTCACATGTGTACCATAGGATTAGCCTCCGTGTGTATTGTCTTACTTATTTTATCTTTATCAGTATTCGTCCTCATTATCCACTATGGTGTTTCTTTATTTTTCCCATTTTTTCCAATTGTTTCATCATTATCACATTTCATGCAAACAATAGATCTACCATAACCGGCACTATGACTCAGCAAGGCATTTTCATTATTGGTTCCACCTCTATCTCTCCTTGTCAACAATAGATATATTTTTCATGATATTTTTTTGGTTTCTTCACCCATATTCATCATATGGCCTCTAAATTGTCCCAATCAAGATCCTTCTAGCTTCCATGGTTCACATTCATACTCAAGAGGGTCGCATTGACTTCTAATGGTGCTTCATAGAGGTATTTATATTTATAGTGACATTTATAGGTGAGCATAAGATCCCTTAACAATATAAATGGTGGACTCTGATGGCTCTCTTTTAGTGGTACAATGTGTTGGATTCGCACAAGTATTAGGTGTTTTCATTTATCTTTGCGTATTTTTAATACCCATACACAATGCCTAATTTACCTTGATGAAATGGATTTAATTACAATTACACTACATTTTAACTCCTTAAAAACATTAACATGAGTCTAGTTGATACCCTTACATAGATTTCCATTACCGTTACATAGATATCCATATTCTAATTAACAATTCCTTCATATGTCATTAGAACCTTCAAAAAACATTTATAATTTGTAAAAATTCTCCGAGAAAATAATATTTATCCCACCTAATGAAAATTATTTTAAATATATATATATTATAAAATTTAATTTAAATTTAATTTACCAAAAAAATAATTAAAACAGTGAATAATTGGGAAAACATTTATCAATTTAATTCCAAAATTAAATATATTTAATTCAAATATTATATACATGAAATAAATACATCAAATCCCCCCACACTTTAATTTAGTCTTGTCCTCCAGCATTTATCTCAACATAAATCCAAAAGGACCACCATGCTACCAATATTTAAACATCAAATCAATAAAATCAAATAATTGTCAACAGGGATAAAATATTTCAATTATTACATATAAATATAAACCTAACTCCTAATTATTCAAAAAAACATAATCAACTATGTGTCTTACTTTCTCAATTTTAAATTTGATAAAGCTTCTCCTAACCTTCATTAGGTAATCTAAATATTGTATTACTATGTTTTCCAATCATGATTGATCTCACTTTGAAAAAAATCTCTCAATACTCAAGGTAACAATTTGAATGTATTTTTTATCATACCTAAAGTATATATTCATTTCCATAGGATTTCATAAGATATAAAATATCTATCCATAAATTCAAAGACCACAAATAATCATGAGGACTTATAATTAACAGTCAAATGAATCTGAGGCTTAAGGGTAGGTAGGTAATGATTTGAAAAACTTATTAATCTCAAAAATGTGGGTTTTAAACATAAATATATTTCATGATAATTAAAAAAAATAAGTGCAATGAAAATATACTCTCACAAATGACATCTCCATACTTCCCCAAAACTCAAAGCAAGGTCATAAATACTTAAAATCATAATGAATTAATAACATATTTGTTTTTTAACTTTTTACTTTTTTCTATAACTATATTTTTTAATTTTTTTTTTGAATGTTATTCTTAGGAAAAGTATCACGTCCACTACATTATCAAGATCATTGATCATTAAATGGTGATTCTTGAACCACCTAAAACACAACACATTTTTTCTCTAGTATTTTTTCATATTTTTCAAGAGTTTTAAATGAAGAAGTAAAATTAAAAATGATAATAACCCTCCCTAATCTCCCAAGAATCACTTCACACATCTCCATAATTAAAACTATCCATTACACCATAGAAAACCAATACCACACACTTAAACCATTGAATATCATGAAAAACAAAAATAGTAAGGGTAGGAAAGGCCAAAGTGGGCTTTTAATTTTCTTATTCCATAAAAAAGTTCAATCATGGATTTAATATTCTTAATATAGGATTAAATGAAAAAATTGGTCTCACGGATAAAGGTCTTGTCAATAAAAATTCATCAATCATATTAAAAGTGATTTTTTAAAATAATAGTTTTGAAAAGATCTCAATGAAAGTTATAGAAGGTAACATTACCCAAGTTCTTTGTAGACTATACTCAAGAAATATAGAAAATATTCGATTATAGTCCTCTATGGAATGGGAACATATAATATAGAAGGAAATCACTCATGAAATAAATAATAGTAACAAATTAATCAAAATGGATTTCATAAATTCAAAGCATAAAAAATTATAGGGACATTTTATTGGTTCTATACATAGTGTAAGCATGTAGTGGTGTAAGATATATTAATATTTATTTTAATATTGAGTTTTATGCAACCACAAACAAGGATATTACACAGTAAATTTATAATTAATTTATTTAATATCAGAATAAATAAATACCTTGGCTTAGGATCTTTCTTAGATGTGGATGTTAACCATCTGAAAAGACCCTTTTGTATTGCCTTCATTGTGCTCTGAGGATCCAAGTATATAATCTCTCTAGTAGTGATTCACACATGCTTCTTTTGTCTCCAATAAATAGAAAAAAAATCTATGGATGCTAGCACGATGAATTAATTATCTTAAGTTGTTTTTTTTTTATTTCTCATTCTTTGAACTAGAAAGAATATCTCTTCAATTTATCATTCTTGAGAGGGAGATAAAATGAGGATTTGAGAGAGAATTCATTATGAACAAAAAATATCTAGTTTTGATTTTGGATACAATACACAATAGATATAACAGTGTATTTATAGAGCTGGGGTTTAGGTTAAAATATTATTTAATTTCAAGATGTCCCTTAAATAATATTATAATATTTAATAAAACCCATGACACATAATTGTAATATTATTATTATTATTATTTGATGTGTGTGACAACTTTTTCAATAAAAAATATTATTTAATAGGATTTTAATTAATATTTGTTACCAGACTCTATCTTGGTCTGTTTGAACTCCTCTAGCATTTAATGAAATATTTAATAAATATTTCATTTACATATTTCAATCATAAATAAACATTTTTAATGGATAAAATGTGAATAAATTTATCCCTAGATATTGAGAATAATATTTATTCAAATAATTAAATTCAAATAGAATTTAATTGAGATCGTTATAAAAACATAGTGTGTGACTCTATAGGATTATTTCTCATTGGCATTCAGGTGGATTACCTAAATTCCAAGATGAATTTCTATTAATGGGTCAAGGAAACTAAGAAAAATAACTTAATATCATAATGAAGACAACCACATACAAATTATCACTATTCAATATAATCTATTTGTCATAATATCTCATCAAGAAGGTTTCATATCCATGTCACCAACCTATATGATTGATACGTATTTCTTTGACTATCTGAAAAAACACATCATTACACAATGGCCATGGAATTTAGGGAGATGGTTTTATTCTAATAAAAGGTCCTAGATATCAGCTTCTATAAATATGGAAGGTACAAATCCTTACTCAACTTATCCATTAACAACATGTCAATCGTAATGCAATCAACATACCTTACTTTATCATGAACATATGGAATCATAGTTTTTCCATAAAATTTAAGTACATGATTCATGAAATCCATTAAGTATAATCTTAATGTCTAAGGACCAATACATACACTAGTAGAAATAAATATATGATGGTACCAAAACATACAGAATTCCTACTAGTGGGTATATTCTCATAATATCCCATTTTGGAGACTACCATGTTTGAACTTCATGAGAGGAATACTTATTTTCTTATAAGAACTCACACCTAATAGTCTATATACTTAGTGTCCCATCATGGTACGTTATCTGAACACAAAACTCTATTTAAGAATATCATCATAGAACTTCAAGTTTCTCATCATAGCAGCGAACTACTATGACCTTATCAAATTAATTTTTTCATACTGAATCTATTGGATAATTTAATAGCACTTAAATGTTCTATTGGATTGTTCTATACCACTTCAAGGTTCTATTCAATTATTCCATACAGAATCTATTCAGTATCTTATCAATGTATATACTTTGACTTAGTTTGAACAACCTGTTGGATCTATCATGATGGATCTTGATCCCATGAATATATATTTTCTTGCCCAAGCCCTTTATAGAGAATCATTTATTAAACCAAGCCTTAACAGACTGTAATACTGGTATTTCATTTCCAATGAGTAGTATATAATCAACATATACTATTAAGAAAATGGTTGCACTCTCACTAAACCATTTGTATACATATAGATTATACTCATTATTTATCAAACTAAATTCCATTATGGATTCATCAAAATTAATGTTCCATGACCTAGATTCTATATTTAATCCATAAATATATTTTTTCCAATTTTAATATCTTGTTGGAATCCTTTAGAGCCACAAACCCTTTGGTTTGTGTCATATATAAATCTTCCTAAAGGTTCCCATTAATGAAGGCTCTTTTGACATCCATTTTCCAAATATAATAGTCATCATAAGTCATAATGAAAATTTTAATTCTGATGGATTTTAGCATTGAAACTGGTGAAAATGTATTATCAAGTCAATGCCTTGATGCTTGTTAAATAATTTTGCAACTAATTGTGCCTTATAGGCACTAACCTGTCCTTACATTTAAATTTTCTTCTTGAATACCCATTTACAACAAATTGGATTTACATCCACTGGAGGATTTACTAAAATTCAGAATTGGTTTTGGTACATGGAATCTATTTCATAATTCATATCTTTTTTTAACTTGGAAACATATGTGCCACTTAATGATTCATTTTAGGTTATAGGTCATTATTATCAACTAATAATGAGTCGTTATCCTCAGTGACTATAAATACATACCATTATGGTTCTATAACCTTTCATGTACTCCAATGTAGTGCCTATGCCTCTATAATAGTATCTTCTTCCATGGGGATTTGTGGAATCTTTTCCTATGCCAACTCTTGTATACCATGAGCCTCAAATTCATCGAAGTATATCTCACTACCACTATATCTTTTAGATATGTTATCCCTCTCAATAAATATGGTATTCTTTTCAACTATTACCATTTTTTTAGGGTTCATATATGTAATATTCCATTGTTTCATTGGGTTATCCTATAAAGGTACACTTTGTGCCTCTGAGTACACGTTTGTTTCCTAAAGAGGACCTAACAAATGCTTTGCAACCCCACACATGTAAGTATAACAACATGAGTGTATTTTCTTTTCATAAATGGTATGGTATAATGTTTTCCACTTTACTTGGATCTTGGATTTTGGTTGTTGTTTTGAATGTGTATCTCCAAAAAGATAATGGAATACTCGCATGACTCAATATTGATCTCACCATGTTCAATAAGGTTTAGTTCCTCCTTTCACTTACACCATTCCGCTGAGGTGTATATGGAGGATTGATTTGAGATAGGATCCCAAAATCCTGTAAGTAATCAATGAAGTCTTGATTAAGATATTCCCCACCACAGTCTAAGTATATTTTCTTAATCTTATAACTAAGTTAGTTCTCAACATCATTCTTATATTCCTTGAATTTATTAAAATAATATGACTTATACCTCATTAAGTAGACATATTAATATTTACTAGAATCATCAGTAAAAATTATAAAATATGAGTACCCACCCCTTACCTCAATAGGAAATGGTCCACATATATCTTTATGATCTAATTCAATAATATATTTTCCCCTTTATCTTTTTCCCCTAAATGGGGATTTGGCCATTTTACCTTGTAAACATGTAGGACATATACCAAGTGGTTTTAGTTCAAAAGAATCAAAATATCCATCTTGGAAAAAATTTATTCAAGCACTTTTTATTTACATGACCAAGATGGTGATTCCATAGTGAAGTGTGGTAAGATTCATGTGAATTAGTTTCATTATCAATTTCTATTACTTGGTTTTTGTAATCCAATACATAAAAATCATTATTTAAATGTTTCTTATCATGATAAATTCTATCTTTATTAAATAAGAAACATTCATTTCTAAACATAAAGATAAATCCATCTGTGTCATGTCTTGATAAAAATATAATTTTTTTGGTAACTGAAGTCACATAATAAAAACCCTTTAAAACCAAGATCATTCTAGTCAGAAACTTGAGGTGGTAGTCCCCAATAGATATAATAGAAAGTTTATCTCCATTTTATGCTCACAAATCTACCTCCCTTTGGTCAATTTTTCTAAATCTACTTCATTTCTATATTTGAATACATATGTGGGCATGAAAAGTTGTATCTATTACCCAATTTCTAGAAATAGATAAATTGGACTCTAAAAACACACACCTGAAGCATCCCCTTTATTCTTTGGATGGGTACAATTTTTCTTTCAGTGGCCCTTTTTTCTACATGAAAAAAAAGAAACATCATATTCCCTTACTTTCCCCTTTATCTTTCTTTTATTAGAAGGGCATGAAGAAGCTTTGGACTTAGATCTCTTATATTTCAATTTTTTTCTCCATAAGGAAAAAAGGATTTTTTTACTTCATATCCTTATTTACTTGGAAAAGGATAATAAGTAGATCATGGAGATACTTATCAGTGTTGTTCATATTAAAATTTACAAAAAAAATGGTGAATCTCTAAGGTAGTGATGTAATAATGATACTGATTCCTAATTTTTTGGGGAGTTTAAACCCTAGAACCTCTAGACACTGAATATAGCCAATGATTTTGAATACATGTGTCCTGGTTGAGGTACCATTTCCAATAATTCTTTGAAATATCACCTTGTAAACCTCAAATAGTTCATGTTTACCACTAGCCCTCTCCATTGAACTCAAAATGCCTAGTTTTTAAGAATTTATATTGGAAAGTATCAATATTCCCCTTAACATAACCCCAATAAGGGTTGTTCAAGTTACATGAAGGTAACTAGGTAGGCATGTCTTTTCCAACTGTGTAATTTTAGCTCCTTGATCCATTGAGTGGACTCCCTTATCCTAAAATCCTAAATTGGATTTCCTCAACACTTTCTTCCAAGTTATATCCAGTCTAGCGAGGGTTGTTTATCTTTATGTATGATGGTTAAGTGAACCCATAACCTTTATAATAACTCCATATTAAAAGTAAGTTTCTCAATGAGGGTTGGTCATACACTTAGTTCTAAGGATTTAATTCCTAATAAATTAATGTAAGTCCAAGTATGACTTAATATTTAATTAAGGTATTTTAATTTATTATGCATAAATTTTATCCTTTTTTATCCTTTACGTGTCTTCTTAATATTAAACATATGTTACTTAATTAATTAACCATGATGGATAAAACATTTAAACATAATACATTTATTTAAATTTTATCTTTTCACATTAATTAATTCATTTATTTTATTGTGTCCTTGAATCCAAAAAAATTAAATAATGCATAGAAAAAAATAATTAATTAATTAAATGACCTACTCATGAGCTTTATTTAATGGTTGATTTAATGAGAGGACATTAAATTGACCTATGGCCTAGGGTAAATAACTCATGTTGTTAGTATTAGAATGAGTTACAGCATTCCACCTATATAACACATGGGTTGACATCATTATGGTTCTGTCTTAAATAGCCTCTACACACCATGGGTAACTCCATTAATTAAAATTATTTATAAATCACACACAGGTGATGGGAACCAAAGTATTAGTTAAAGGGGGTTACATAAATATCCTTGGACATGAAAATCCTATATAATAATGTAGGGAGGGATGACTCACATTCCATCTTATTTAATTTAATAATAATTAATTGTAAACTAATGAAATAAATTAAATTAAATAAATACAAACACATACACTAGTCTTGGTCTATCACATTAATGGTCATACATGCAATGTATACACAAAAGTAAATGGATAACATTCATTCCTTTATTCGTTCTTTATTACTAAGATAAACGTGTTTTTATTAATTAATTAATTAATTCCCTTTCACCATAATGGACATCTAAAATTATTTGGAGATAACCATTATTAAGGCATTAATGGAAAATAAATAGCAGAACCAATAGTTTTAGATTTATTACAATAAATTATTTTAGCATTTAAAATTCCTAAAAATCTTTATTAAATCGCCAAACACTTAAAGTTCCAATCAAACCAATAAGGTTTTAATGATACAATTATCAATTTAAGGTAATTTAATTCTACTAGTATTTGGGATACTATACAGAGTTTACTATAAAACTACACATTGTGTACCTATATATTTGTGTATATGGGTCACATGCCTAGGGAATCGGTGTGTTGACTCATAAAGACTATATGGAATGCACATTCTATCTACATGTTGTGTATCTAATTACTATGTGCCTGAGATACTCGCATGGGTATTTGGAATGTATCACTTCGGGATCATATAGTGTGTATAGGGTAGCTACACACCATGTTGTCTGAATATCACGTGCCCTTTGAACCCATTGAAATACTCGGTGTGTTCTCGAGCGAGAGACTACACGACATGTACCACCAGCTACATGTTGTTTATCAATAATTTCATGTGTCTAGATAACAAGATGGAAGACTCTTAATGTATCTCGTACATGGTAATTGTTGAACTACATGCCATGTACATTGAATACATGTCATGTATATCATAAAATATTTAGGTTATCAGTATCGAATAGTTTAATAGTGTATAATTACCACACAGATTGCGCGATTTATGCCGCTAACCCATGTACACTACACGATGTATACACCATATACACACCATGTAATCTAAAAATTGTATGTTAGTTTGGTCAGTCAACACATGACATACACCATATGTATTAACCATGTGACATGTCGTATATCCCATAGAATATCTAGGTGTGGCGTACTAGGGTACATGGTGTGTACTCTGACTACACGCCGTGTAACCCTATCTTGCCGGCCAAAAATTTGTCAATTCCTAATGGAATATATGGTTATTTTCCATCTATTCTTATAAATTTAAGAAAATGAAACACTAAAAAAACTTTATTAATATTTTGATAACATGTTAATTCAAAACGTATTAAATAAAAAATAATATGAAATGAAAATTTAACCACAATTGTGTATGAATTAGTAATAAAATAAATAATTATAAATTTAAACATGACCACTCTGATTCCATTTGTTAGTTTTGAGTGCAACAGAAGCATATAGTGGTGGGAGATATATTCAAATTAATTTTAATATTAAGTTTCTTGAAACCACAATCAAGGATCTTGCATGTCAAATTTATAATTAATTTATTTAATATCATAAGAAATGAATACCTTAGCTTAGGATTTTTCTTTGATGTGGATGTTGATTGTTTGAAAAGTACCTTTTATATTTCCTTTGTTCTGCTATGAGGATCTGAGGATAGAATCCCTCTATAGACGATCCACACATACTACTTTGATCTCTAAGAAACACCAATCGATCTCCAGGTGTAAGAACAGTGAATATGTTATCATACATTTTTTTGTTGATCACTCATCCTTTGGTGTTGAAGGAATATCTCTTGTGTTTCTCATTCTTGAGAGGGAGATATAAGGAAGAGGTGGTAGAGAATTATTTTTGCGCAATAATTCTCTAGTTTTTATTTTATATTTAATACACAATAGACATAAATTTCTATTTATAAAGCTAGGGTTTTGGTTAAAATATTATTTAATTTCATGTTAGCCCTTGAATAATATTATAATATTTAATGAACCTCACGTCACATAATAATTTTATTTTTATTTTTATTATTATTATTATTATTATTATTTTCTAGAATGAACCAAATTCCATAATAACAAATATTATATAACCGAATTGATAATTAATATTTTTCATCGAACTTAGTCTTGGTCTATTTTAACTCCTCTATCAGTTATTTAACTCTTGAATATATATTTAATTTAAATATTTCATTCATTTGTAAAAAATTATGATCGATAAAAAAGAATAAAATTATCCCTTGGTCTTGAAAATAATTTTTATTCAATGAATTAAATTCAAATAGAATTTAATAGAGATCATCGAATACAATTAGTGAGTGATCCTCTAGAATTATTTCTTATTGGAATTAGGCGGGCTTTCCTAAAGTCAAATATTACTGTCTAGAAATGGGTCAAGAAACCCAAGAGAAACAACTTAATTTTGAAACAATAAAAACTATATAATAATTCTCATTGTGTAATATAATACCTTAATTTCATTATCTCATCAAGAATGTTTCACATACGTTTCACCAATCTATATGTTTGATATATATTTATTTAACTATCTAAAATAAACACATAATTAAACCATGGAAATGGAATTTAGGGTGACCGTTATATTCCAATAAAAGGTAAAGATATCAACTTCCATACAAATAAAAGGGAGAAATCCTTACTTGACATATCCATTAATGACATGTCTATCATGATGCGGCCAACATACCCTACCTCACCGTGAACATATGGAATCATGTATTTCATTATAAAATCTAAGTGAATGATTCAAGACATGAATTAATGATAATATTAAAGTATAAGGACCATTACACATGCTCACATATAGGAATATATGATGACACCAAAACATGTGAAATTCCTATGGGAAACTCTATTCTATTAATCTCTCATCTTAGAGATTACCAAGTATGGACTTCATGAGAAGAAACCTCATCTACTTACGAGAACTTGAAAATTATAGTATATATATTATGTATCCCGTAATAGTATGTTATCCAACCAAATAACTATATTTAAGAATATAATCATATCACTTCAGGGTTTTCATCATAGCTGGAAACTGCTTGGACCTTATCAATGTGACGTATACTCTAAGATATTATTACATTATAGTCATGCCGAAAAATTAAGACTTTGTAACAATAGGTTTTATTAATATTCAATAAATTGAATATAAATTTAATGAAAGTAAAAATTTGTTGGACTTATGACACCAACTCCAATACATTTCAATTATATATATATTAACTAGCCTCCTCAAATCATGTTTCATTAAATCAATACATCTATGATTATCTATAATCATTAAATCTCTTATTTTTATAATTCAATTACATTAAAATTGAATTTTAAAATATATAATCATGGGATTAATAAGTAATTATTTGTATCATATATCAAAAGTAGTAAAAACTAAGGTGTGGAATGTAATTTTTTTCTTTTGAAACTGAAAAAATCATTGAAAATACAAGTGAGTAAAAAATACTGAAATTAAATCTTACTTCCCTTTGTCACTTAAGGATCATTCACTTCTTTTGTTACTACTTTAATTATGCATTTTTCATTATAGACCTATAAAATTAAATACATTAACACATAATCTTCATGTAAAATAAAGCTTAAAATCAAATGGGGGAATTGAAACTATCTTAATATATTATTAAACTACATCCAAGAAATTAATTCTTAAGAAAGTAATAAAAATTAAATTTCTAAAAATTAATAAAAAAATAAGGTTTCCTCCAAAAAAGTTCTTTTTTTAATGTCATTATGCTTGACTGTATCTCTATTTTTTATGTGATAGTATTGTGATACAAAGCTAATCATCTCATATTTAACAATTTATGATTTTTTTTGTGCATCCAATGTATTTATAATCATATTCTTATTTGAAAGTTTATTAAACAATTATTTGGGAGATAAACAAGAAGGGGTAAACTATAAATATTGTAAAATCATATCATATGTTGTCCATACTAGGTAAATCTCCTACTTTTTATATTCTTATTGTATCTAAATTTCCAGATTTTTAATAAAAATTTCAAATTTAGAAACCACTATCACTTATTATTATTATTCTAATTACTCCTCTATATTTTCAATAAATTACATTATAAATGCAGAGAATTTTCCCACTTCCTCCTATTTATCTTGATATAATATTAGATTTTTAATGAATCCATGTAAAAATTAAGTAGTTGAGGTCCCTTCTTCTTCTTCATATTGTTCTTATTGTTGCCCTCCAAATTTTTCATTGAACTACTCAATTTCAAAAACTAGATATTATTATTTAATTTCCCCTTATTCTTATTATTTATCCTCCAAACATATAGTGTTTAGGGAATATTATATAAGAATATATTCATCTTTAAAAGTGTAACTTAACCCAACTTCAATGACTATTCTTTCAAGATCTCCACATGCCTCTTCAAAATCAAATTCCAGGTGATGTAGTATTGCTTCATCCTTTCAGGAGTATGGTTTTGGTATTCTTTATTTTTTACTATGAATCCTTCAAGGGTCCTAACATTTATGTTAAAGATCCATTATATGGATAGATAATTTTTCCTTCTCAATCAAAACTCATTAGATCCCTAACATCAAAACTAAAAAATAAGAAGCATGTAAAATGAATAATAAATGATAAAGAAAATGTAAAATAAAATTTTTAAACTAAAAAAGGGGAAGGTAAATGGCTTGTTTAAACTATAAAACTAAATTATCTCCTGATCTAATTCCCCAAAAATGACACCAAAAACATGGTAGGGGATAACAATGTCATTACCTTTATTGGCATACCAAAGTTTAGAAATTAATAACATGAATCACTAAACATTAAACTACTAAATAATATATTTATGGTGTTCTAAAGGTCAATAAAATGAGAGAAAATTTATAGAATAATTCATTTTAAATATTTAATACCTAAGAAACTATGATAAAAAATTACTAAACTACTATAAATGGAATGTTTTGGAGAGGGTGAGGAGAAAAGTGAAATATTGAACTAAGCATGGAAGATCATGGTTCATGAATTTAAAATATTAATAGATTCAATGATTCATTCTATTATTCATTATAATTAAGTCTTAGAAGTACAATTGGTTGGGGTGAATACTCTCTCACTCACTATCCATCCCTTTTTCCAATAGTCGTGATACTTCAATTAATTTAAAAAAGAGGAAACCTAAAACCATATTTAAATGTAGAATTACGTGGATCAAATTTATAAAAGATTTAAATATCTTTTTTGTGAAATAACTTTATTTTTATGATAAAATGTCCTTTAACTGAATAAATATCGAATTTTTGTAAACTTGTGATAAAAGTTTTATTCTTTGATGATCTTGATGAAATTTTGTGATTTTAGTGCTAGATTGATGAAATGATCCTTGATATTATTTTAATATTGTTTTAAGACCATAAATTTTTTTATGAATGGTTTTAATAGAGATTTATTTAATTGAAGTGATTTTTATGTTTCAAGTGTTTGATTTTAATTTATGGTGTTCCATGTCCTAATTTTGAATATTATTTTCTATAATTGTTTAGTTGTTCTAAATCATTTTAATTGAAATTTTTATTGATTTGTTATGGGATTGGGGATTTTAATTTTATTATTCTAATGTTTATCTTTGAATATAATTTATTGAATAAAATAATCTATGAAATTTTCTTTTTTATGATTTTCTCTGTATGAATTTTTACTTTTTCAAATTTTGAAGAAAGATTCACAAGATATTTGAAAGGGAGATGTGCTTAGATTTTTATTTATGTTTTGGAGTTACAAATAACTTGTATAATAATTTGAATATGTTTAGGCCCATGGGAATTTTTACTTTTTTAAATTTAGAGAATTTATTATGGAATATATCAAACAAGGTTCTACCATGTATGACTTTTGAGTGCTCATAGGATAATTTTATGGATCTAATTTGATAATTTTTTTCTTTTTGGGATATGATAATGAATTTATATAATAAAATATAATGAAACATTAACATCACAAAATATAAAATTAGTTTTGGATAAAGATAATATCTGAGGTTTTTGAATGAATCTTTTAACATATTCGAGAAATATATTGATGAAATAGAGACTCGATCTCTGATAAGGAAGAAACAAATTTAGAGATTTATAAATCAAAATATGATGAATCAAAAGAGAATAATTTTATTGAATCAGGACAATGGATTTAAATTATATTAAAAAGAGTGATTCTTGCTCAAATGTACCCAAAAGAAGAAGGCAGGACGGTCCTTGTAGTCTAGCTTGGGTTATCGAATCCTCAAAGACCTAAGAAGAAACCTATAGACACGTACATTATATGGACTATTTTTGGATATGAAGTGGAAAACTTGGGTTGATTTTATATGGTTTTAAAGGATAACTAACAGATTTAAATTAATTCAATTTAAAATAATGAGTTGATCCTAGGTTATCTCTTGGGGTGGATTGGACGTATTTCCTTTTCAATGATTTCAATTTCTTATATTTGAGATGGGTTAATTTAAGAAGATAAAACAACATCATCACTTACTGGTTTAATTCCTAAACCCTTTAATACTAATCACCTTTACACTTGAATGATCAAATTTGTGAGCACTTCAAGGTAAAGGTTCGTATTATCACATGAAGTGTGTGGCCTTAAATTCAACAAGGATGATGGAGTTTAAAAATCATCAAATAAAAATCTCAATTAACGAAGTGATTATACATTAATGGGGTGATAAATAACATCCAATCCATACCCTTGATACTCCCTTGGATCAACCCATAAGTGGGTTATCCCTCCATTGATTCTATGGTTTCAATGGAAGCGGAAAGTAGACTCACGAGGGAGGAAATGGAGAAGTAAAGAAAACAATAAAAATAAAATGATCACTCCACCGTTGTGTGAATAATTTCACAAGATTTGGTGTGAATAAATTAACACTGTGAGGAAAAGGTATCAAGGTGAGATAGAGAACAATAGAATAAGAGTATAAGAATAACTTTTATTAAGAAACTAAAGTTAATTGAACAACTTACATGTGAAAGACAAACTTGAGACAACAAAATCGCAGCATAAGATTACAATTGAACAAAGCACCAAATATGATAAACTCATCCACCGCCAATGCCTTAAATAGGAATTTTTGGATTCTTTGGTCGAGCCTCCAATAGTACGAAACATCTCAATTAATTTTGGTAGGCCATAGGTGGGTGTAAAGTTGGGGAAGAGTTGATTTTTCCACCCTTGACCTGAAATGGCATCCATCTTTCATCCACTGAACATACACGCTTGTAATACCTTATATATGGCAGAATTAGAGTGGGACATAGAATAAGAAAATGGATCCCCAGATGTTTCCTAACCGTCTGTAAAATTTGGGCTCATTTTAAATTTTGGATTCGGAGA
Source organism: Viscum album (assembly GCA_963277665.1). Classification (NCBI taxonomy): domain Eukaryota; kingdom Viridiplantae; phylum Streptophyta; class Magnoliopsida; order Santalales; family Viscaceae; genus Viscum; species Viscum album. The sequence goes on from OY728152.1 coordinate 1,650,639,889, forward strand.
TATGATTATATTAGTGGTCTGTTTTTCTGGGCCGCAGAATTTGGCCCTGAATTTTATCTCCAAATTGGGCCACCTAAATGACCACAATAGAGGCCGAATTATCATTGGATCCTAAATAATGATTTTTTTATATATATTTCTTCTATCCTACCACAAAATTTGGGCTTCATTGGGTTTTTAATGTGGGTCCCACATTCTCATCAGTGGGATGGTGTCCAATCTACCTTCTCTAAAATTGCTTCCTTTCATCACAAAATATCTCCATATTCTTCCATGAATTATCCATTGATCCCTGAATGAAAAATGTTCATATTGAAGTATAGATCAATTTCCCAAAATATAAAATTAAAATATGGATAATTAAATTTTTTAAAATCATATGAATCATTGGGTACTTTAAATGATGTTCAAAAATGTACCATATAATAGAGTATTTTAATAAGGTATTACAATCATAATGTGGAATGATGTTCAAAGTGTAAAATAAACTAAAATGGTATTTATGAATAATAAAGAACATGAATATTATATATATTAAAAATGAATATTATCCTCATTTAGTGGCTAATCACACCCCCCAACTTGAGTTTTTCTAGTCCTGAGCAAAATATATCTCATCAAAATGAAATTTGAATTCCCTTTTCCAAAAACATCTTAATACACAATGATCACCAAAAACCTTTATACCAAAAAATCATGAAACCCATCAAAATATTTTAATACAAGATAGTTTCATAAGCAGATCTCAATCCCAAGCCCATTCCTTTGTTCAAATTTATTGCCATATTTCATCCAATATCAATTAAGTATGAGGATGTGTTGTGCATCACAATAGATATGGGGGTTCATCTTTATTCAAGGGGGAAATGACAGAAGCGCTAGGTGGAATCATATTTCAATATTAAGATGAGTATTTAATTTTTTTTATTGTTTTTTTTTTGTTTTTTTTGTTTTTTTTTTTTTTTTGTTTTTTTTTTTGAAATTTTTCCATGGTAATTGAAATTGCACTCAAAAGAGTCAACCCCTATAGCGAGACTTTGCCGATGAGTCACAGGCTCAAAGACCATAGGGAACCAAGTGAATCCCACATACTCAGGCATCATCTCAAGTTAACTCAGTCAAAAATAAATTCAAATTACCAAAAATAGAGATAAAATTACTAACTCTGGGCCAGACAACTATGGAGTCACGATCCCCAAGTGCCGAAAGCCACGTATTAGGTTATTTCATTGCTCTACGTGCAAATTTATTATTATTTTTATTGAATACTCATATTAAAACTAAAATGATCACCAAACCTATGCTATTTATTTGGGGGACCCCATGAACTCAAACTAATACCCCACTATCCAAAGTATGTGCATTGTGATCTTTTTTTTATTTGGATGAAAATATAAATGATGAAATATCACATTGGACAGCCACACTTTCCAAAATCTATGCTCATGAAATTATACAAGGATTAAAATCAGAATCAGGGCATGCTAAATTATTTGATATTCAGTTTCAAAGTGTACAATGTGTATTACCATGTTCAAAGTTAAAGGAATTTTTCCTTCCATTTACACAAATTTTTTCAAATCATTCATTTTTTTTACACAAAAGCATTTTTTATTTCATCTTCCCCCCCAACATAAAATAACATTGTCCCCAATGTTTAAAGAAAAGAAAATTTATAATGGGGTAGAGGTAGAGAATGAAAGTTCAAAAAGGAAATTGAAAATGAGGATCATGGAATGAAGTCACCTGGTGGTTAAAGTTGAAATTATTGCTACTCCAAATTAGTTCTTTGATCTCCATGTCACTTACAGATTTCCCGTAGGTCAGTGGTAAGCATGCTCCCCTGTCTCCCTTTGGTCCTGGGTTTGAATCCCCACGGCTTCACCGTTTGTGATGTGGTTTGACCCATAACCCATGACGTGTCCCTTTTTTTATTATTATTATATTATTATTTGTTTTTTTTTTAATTTTTATTTTAACCTAAAAAAACATTAAAATAAAACAAACTGATGATACATTGTCTTCTTTTTAAATTTCTGGGTAAGACATTACTCAAGGTTCACACCACGTGACACGGATGAATATAGTTCTCCCTTTTCATACCCATCCATACTCATAATAGAAGAACAGGTCAACAGTCTATTTTTTTAATTATTAATTAAAATATAAATTTTATTAAAACAACAGAATGATAGGAAACTTGAAAACATGGGTTGCCTCCCATGCAGCGCTTTGTTTAATGTCGTTAGCCCAATATGTATCCTAAATCTATCAATTTTTTTCTGGTTCATAGATTGGCTCAATTAACTCAACCTCTATTTCCTGTTTATTGAATGATTCAATGAATTTTTTTAACCTAATGGTTTTAAACTTTGACCATTGACCTTGAAAATGTAACCACTTGTGGGATATTGAATCTCTACTACCCCATGGGGGTATACATGATGCACTATGAAAGGACCTGACCATCTAGACCTTAACCTTCCCGGGTGTAAATGAAGTTTTGAACTATATAAGAGCACAAATTTTCCCGATTAAAAATGTTTTACTTTGAAATTCCTAGATTGTTAGGCTTGAACTCTAGCTTTTTTTATCCTTGAATTTTCATAAGCCTCCATAATAAGTTCCTCAAGTTCATTAAGATCTAATTTCCTCTTTTCTTCGACTAAAGAAATGTCGAAATTCATTTTTTTTATTACCCAAAATGCCTTATGCTCAATTTCAACAGGTAAATGAAATGCTTTTCCATAAACCAACCTATATGGGGACATTCCTAAAATGGTTTTATATGCGGTTCTATAGGCACAAAGAGCATCTAATATTTTATCAGACCAATCCTTCCTAGAGGGGTTGACTGTTTTTTCAAGAATTTTCTTAATCTCCATATTCGCTAACTCAGCTTGACCATTGGTTTGAGGATGGTATGCAGTGGACACTTTATGAGAAATACCATACTTAGAAATGAGTGAAGAGAATGGGCGGTTGCCAAAATGGGTTCCCCGATCACTGATTATAGCCCTAGGAATTCCAAATTGAGAAAATATGTTCTCTTTCAGAAATCGAATCACAACTTGATGATCATTAGACTTAGTGGGAATGGCCTCAACCCATTTTGAGACATAATCAACAGCTAAGATAATGTAAAGATATCCCCTGGAGTTTGGGAAGGGACCCATGAAATCAATTCCCCAACAGTCAAATATTTCAACCACTAAGATGGGATTGAGTGGCATTTGATTCCTTTTTGTGATGGACCCTACTTGTTGACACCTAGGATAGCTTTGAAAAAATGTGTAGGAGTCCCTTGAGAGGGTGGGCCAGAAGATATCACACTAAAGAACCTTAGCAGAAGTTTTTTTAGAGGAAAAGTGACCTCCACATGCCTCACTATGACAGAATTTAAGGATGGACTCTTGTTCAGATTTTGGGACACACCTCCTAATGACTTGGTCAGGGCAGAACTTATAGAGGTATAGATCATCAAACACATAGTTCCTAACATCAGAAAGGAATTTCCTTCGATCTTGAGTCCCTAAGAATTTTTGGAATTACTCCTGTAACTAAGAAGTTGGTTATATCAGCATACCAAGGGCAGTCACTCACAGAGTATAGGTGTTCATCTGGAAATGAATCAGACACAGAAAGGTGATTTGATTTGTCTTTGAATTACATCCTAGGGAGGTGATTAGCTAAAACATTTTCAACACCCTTTTTATCCTTGATTTTGAGGTCAAATTATTGTAAGATAAGAACCCACATAATCAGTCTAGCCTTAACATCTTGTTTTTGGAAGAGATATTTTAGTGCAGAATGGTCAGTGAACAGAGTGATGGGGGATCCTAAGAGGTAGGACCTAAACTTATCTAAGGCAAACACAATAGCAAGTAACTCCTTTTCAATGGTGGTGTAGTTGATTTGGGCATCATTTAAGGATTTTCTTGCATAAGCAATGACATAAGGAGTTTTATCACAACGTTGTCCTAACACAGCTCCTACAGCAAAGTCATTGGCATCACGCATAAGTTCGAAAGGAAGGTTACAATTTGGATATTTCATAATGGGAGGAGAGGTGAGAGAGGATTTGAGGGTTGAGAATGAACCCTCACAACTTTTTTTCCAAACAAATGGATCATCCTTTACTAGGAAAGCACAAAGGGGGTGAGAGATTGAACTAAATTCTTTGATGAATCTTCTATAGAAACCAGCATGTCCTAAGAAAGACCTCACTTCCTTGATAGTTTTGGGTGATGTAAGGTGAATAATGATGTCAACCTTGGCTTTATCAACTTCAATCCCCCTGCCTGAGACCAGGTGGCCAAGAACTAGTCCCTCTTTAACCAGGAAATGACATTTTTCCCAGTTTAGGACCAGATTCTTTTCTTCACATCTTGACAAGACTCTCTCCACATTCTGCAGACATCCCTCAAATGTATCCCCAAACATAGAAAATTCATCTATGAAGACCTCTAGAAAATCCCCTACCATGTCTAAGAAGATTCCCATCATGCACCATTGGAAGGTTTCATGGGCATTGCATAACCCGAAGGGAATGCATTTGAAAGCAAAGGTTCTGAATGGACATGTGAATGTATTATTCCCTTGATCCTCTAGGGAGACCTCAATTTGATTATACCCCAAGTACCCATCTAAGAAATAGTAGAAGGCATGACCTGCCACTCTCTCAAGGACTTGGTCAATGAATGGTAAGGGGAAATGGTCCTTCTTGGTGAATGAGTTTAGCTTCCTATAGTCAATGCAGACCCTCCATCCACTACTCACCCTTGTTGGAAGAATCTCTCCATCCTCATTGGTTATCACTGTGATTCCAGCCTTTTTTGGAACCACTTGGATTGGGCTCACCCAGTCACTCTCAGCTATGGGATATATGATACCATCTTTTAACAATTTTAGAAGTTCCTTCCTTACTACCTCCATGAGATTAGGATTGAGTCGTCGTTGAGGTTGACAGCATGGCTTTGAATTAGATTCCAGAACAATCCTATGAGTCCCAATAAGTGGTCTAATCCCAGGAATATCAGATAGGGTCCAACTAATGGCTTTTTTATGTTTCCTAAGGACATATAGAATCATCCTCTCATGATTGGATTCAAGAGAAGAGGAAATGAAAATAGGATATGTTTGATTGTCCCCTAGGAAAGCAGACTTGAGTGTAGTGGGAAGTTCCTTCAATTCAAGATTAGGTTGGTTTGGAATTTCAGTAGAATATTGGGACATTGGATCAAGTTCAATTTCTTTTTTTAGAGTTTCAGATAGGATTGATTCCCCACATGTAGAAGTTTCAGCTACTAGATTGGCTTGATCAGATTTAGGGAAGGAATCTGTAGTGGTCTCCATGAAAGTTGTTTCTTGAAATGTTTCACTGATTTTTGGACCTAAGACTTCATCATAATAGAAATTTGAAAATGATTCAAGCCAAGGAGATAAACTTCCTTCATATGAACAAAGGAAATCAATCTTATCTTGACTTAAACATTCATGAAATATTCCTTGATGTTCCATGGATTAATTATCAATGATTCCTATCATGTTTACTTCATGAATTTCCTCATCATCCCATATTTGTGAGATTTCATTATAGATGTTCAAGTCTAGACTCATGTTTCCAAAGTTGATGGTCATGTTCCCATTTTGGACTCAGATAATAGAGTTGATTGTTGAAAGGAAGGTACGACCAAGGATTATTGGGTTTTGTTCCTTATTTCCTAAGTTTGGATGGTTTTCAAGGACAATGAAGTCAGTGGGGTAGATAAAGTTTTCAACCTTTACCAAATCATCATTTAAAATACCCTTTGGAACCCTAATGCTACGATCAGCAAGTTGAAGTGTGACAGATGTGGGTTGGAGTTATTCTAGTCCTAACTGGCAGTACACAGCATAAGGGATGAGATTCACACTAGAACCTAGGTCACACAAGGCCTTTACAACTTTTCTCTCTCCTAGTTCAACATTGATGTAAGGGAAACCTAGGTCTTTCAACTTAGGAGGAATGGTCCCTTGAATGGTGGTACTCATATTAGCAGCCAAAAGTACTTGGTTTTTATGTGAAAATATTCTTTTAAAAGTGCGTAAGTCCTTAAGGTACTTTGAGTAGGCAGGTATGGTTTGGATGGCATCGAGAAGTGGAATGTTCAACTTGACTTGTAAGAATACTTTCCTCAATGTTTCACTTAGTTCAAGCTTGGATTTCCCCCTCATGTGTTGAGGAAATGATGCATGTTGTGGGGTTGTTCGTTGAAGAGTTTTTTCCTTGACCATGTTATCAGTTTCCTCAGTTTTATCTTGTGATTCATTTGAATTTTCATCCAAGTTTGAATCTTCAGGTGGGTTCTGAATTAGTTGTTCAAGTTTCACAATTGATTTCCCACTTCTTAAAATAGTCACAGCCTTTAGTTTTTCATGAGTTGTTTGAGTAAAACTTGACTCTCCCCTTGAATTTGAGGATGGAACCGCCTGAGTAGGCATGGGTGCCTTTCTAGTTTTTATGGTTTGAAGTTCTTGTTTAAGGGAAGAGACTTATGAGTTCATCCTTTCTATTTGTTTGCACAGTTGTTCTAGTAGGCTTTGTGGAACAGTTTGGGTCGGTGCTTGAGAATATTGGTTTATCCCAGGGGGGGATATTTTGGAGGTGGGATGGTCTGTTGAAAATGGACAGGTGGCTATTGGTATTGGATAGGTTGGGTTTGGAACTGGTTATGGGTTTGTTAGTTCTGATGGGGGTAAGTATTTTGGCCCTTTGGTTGGCTAGGTTGTTGGTTATCTTTCCAGCGGAAGCCTGGGTGGTCATTATACCTTGGGTTGAAGTTGTTTTGGTACTGAGGCTTTTGAAAGTTCAAGGCATTTACTTTCGTTGGGGTTCCTCCTAAAAGAACATCCTTGATGGATGGAATTGTTGGGAATTTGTCTATCTTATGGTCATGTTTGTCACAAATTATGCAAATAGGGTCTACAGTTTGGATTTCATGGACTTTCATAAGGTCTATTTCTTCAACCTTCTAGAGAGTGTTGTGAGTTTATCCCTAATAATTTCCTCTTCTCTAAGTGTATGAATTCCAGTAGTTATTTGTGTCTTTTCAGAATAAGTTGAATTTCCCCATGTTTGGTTTTGTTCATAAAGGCTTTCTAGATACTTTTAAGCATCATTTGGGGCTTTGTTTTTAAATGTTCCATTACACATCATGTCAATGAATTGTTTGTTCCCCGGACCCAACCCTTCATAGAAAATTATCACTTGTTCTGGAATAGAAAAACCATGGTGTGGAACCATGTTTAGAGTGTCTTTGAACCTCTCCCATATTTTATAGAATGAATCTCCCTCTTTTTCAAAAAAGTTTTGGATACTCTTTTTTAAGTTGAATTGTTTTGTGGTGGGGAAAGTATTTTTTATAGAATTCTCTTTGTAGTTGGTACCAAGAGTTGATGGATGATGGCCTCAAATTGTTTAGCCAATTTTTAGCTCGATACTTTAAAGAAAAAGTAAATATCCTCATCTTAGATGATTCTAGTTGATGTGGGGGACATATGGTTTCTACAATGTCATTGAACTCCTTAATGTGAACGTAGGGAATCTCGTACTCCATTCCATGGAATGTGGGAAGGTGGTTTAGGACATGGGGTTTAAAGATGTAGTTGGAATCTCCTAGGGAATTGTGTCTAATGCATGAGGGGGCATTGGTCCAGGAAGGTGTGAGGTAGTCATTCATGGTTTGATCAATTTCATTCCCCAAGTTTGAGGCTACCTCATTTGGGTTTCCATTTTGGTTCCCACCCGGGTTTATGAGTTGGTTTCTTTGAAGACCTTACATTGAAATGGGCTCCATTTTTGACTCTGGAGTATTAGGAAGATTAGGATCTAATGGAAATAGTTCCCTTGGTGTACTTGACTCCCCAACCCTTGGACTATCCACCCTAACTAGACAGTTTGATTGATCGCGGGTGTAGGCAGGCATGCGCCAAAATAAAAAAAAAACAAGAAAGGGACAAGATAATAGAATTTGGATGATAAAAGAAGAAATGGGAGAGAATAGAATGGGTGTTTAGATGTCTTACTTGGGTCCACGGAAACAGCGCCAAAATTTGATTCTTTCTCAAATTTACCCAAAAGAAGAATGTAGGACGGTCCTTGTAGTCTAGTTTGGGTTATCGAATCCTCATAGACCTAAGAAGAAACCTATAGACACGTACATTCTATGGAATGTTTTTGGCTATGAAGTGGACAACTTGGGTTGATTTTATATGGTTTTAAAGGATAACTAACAGATTTAAGTGAATTAAATTTAAAATAATGATTTGATCCTAGGTTATCGCTCGGGGTGGATTAGACGTATTTCCTTTTCAATGATTTCAATTTATTATATTTGAGATGGGTTCATTTAAGAAGATAAGACAACATCATCACTTACTGGTTTAATTCCTAAACCCTTTACTAATCACCTATACACTTGAAGGATCAAAGTTTTGAGAACTTTAAGGTAAAGGTTCGTATTAGCACATGAAGTGTGTGGCCTTTAATTCAATAAGGACGATGGAGTTTAAAAATCATTAAATAAAAATCTCAATTAAAGAAGTGATTATACATTAATGGGGTGATAGATAACATCCAATCCAGAACCTTGCTACTCCCTTGGATCAACCCATAATTGGGTTATCCCTCCATTGATTATATGGTTTCAATGGAAGCGGAAAGTAGACTCACGAGGGAGGAAATGGAGAAGTAAAGAAAACAATAAAAATAAAATGATCACTCCACCGTTGTGTGAATAATTTCACAAGATTTGGTGTGAATAAATTCACACCATAAGGCAAAAGTATCAAGGTGAGATGAAGAAAAATAGAATAATAGGATAATAAGAACTTTTATTAAGAAACTAAAGTGAATTGAACAACTTACATGTGAAAGACAAACTTGAGACAACAAAATCGCAGCATAACATTACAATTGAACAAAGCACCAAAGATGATCAACTCATCCACCACCAATAACTTAAATAAGAATTTTTTGAGCCTTGGGTCGAGCCTACAATAGTAAAAAAAACATCTCAATTAATTTTTGTAGGCCATAGGTGGGTGTAAAGTTGAGGAAGAGTTGATTTTTCCACCCTTGACCCGAGGTGGCATCCATCTTTCATCCACCAAATAGACGCGCTTGGAATACCTTCTATATTGCCGAATTAGAGTGGGACATATAGAAAGAAAATGGATCCCAGGATGTCTCCTAACCTTCTGTAAATTTTGGAATCATTTAAAATTTTTTATTTGGAGATATGATTATATTAGTGGGATGTTTTTCTGGACCTTATAATTTGGCCCAGAATTTTATCTCCAACTTGGGACACCTAAATAACCACAATGGAGGCCGAATTAGCACTGGATCCTGAAGAATTATTTGTTTATATATATTTATTATATCCTCCTACAAAATTTGGGCTTCATTGGGTTTGTAATGTGGGTCCCACATTCTCATCAGTGGGCTGGTGTCCAATCTGTCTTCTCTAAAATTGCTTCCTTTAATCACAAAATATCCCCATCTTCTTCCATGAATTCTCCATTGATCCCTGAACTAAAAATGTTAATATTGAAGTTTATATCAATTTCCCAAAATATAAAATTAAAATATGGATAATTAAATTCCTTAAAATCAGATGAATCATTGGGTACTTTAAATGATGTTCAAAAATGTACCACATAATAGTGCATTTTAAGAAGGTATTACAATCATAATGTGGAATGATGTTCAAAGTGTAAAATGGACTAAAATGGTGTTTATGAATAATAAATCACATGAATATTATATATATTAACAATGAATATTATCCTCATTTAGTGGCTAATCAAAGAGAATAAAAATTATTGAAAGCGTAATATTGGAGATAATACATGGTTTTAATTAGAAATCAAGATTCATAGGAACTGTGAGCCATGTCTGGGGTGTGAGTACTTTGAATTCAAGAGTAAAGTGAACTTTTATCATATAATTATATGCTCTAGTTAGAGTATATTTCCAGATGAAGATATAAAGTTGACCAAAATAAGAAGAACTTGATTTGGGTATGCCACAAAGTACTGATGAAGAATAACACAATTCAATATTTTTGTAAGAATAAAAAAATTGTGACATTGAAAATAATTGAGAAAAAAATAACTAAAGAAAGTTCTGAATTTGGGAGTAAACTTGAATCCTATATTTTTAGGATGATAAATTGATAAGAGTTTGTTTCTACTACTTTTTGAAGTCAAATCTCGAATCAGGAATAAAATTTCAATGAATTTGTGAAATGAAGCTCATCTGAGTCATGACTCTAATGAAGAAACATGCTCGTAACTTTTCATTATAGTTTTGTTTTCCATGTGATGGATGTTGATCTGAGATCCTATATGTATTTTGATCATGGAGCTTCTTGATTGTTCTCTTTTCAGGTAAAATTTTTTAGGAATGTGGGACCTCAAGCTACCAAATGTCTTGGATCCAAGATAATAAACTATCTCATGTGATATATTAGAGGAAATAAATCATCAATAATTTGAATCCATTAACACTAAGATTGAATTTGAGTAGGGGTGACTGCATGTCATTGGTTCTTGAAGGCCAAACTGAGAAATGAAATTCTTGTTTGTATTATAGAAAATGGTGGGGCATCATGGATTTCTAGTTCTATGGTTGTGCATATAGGTTTGTTTTCATAACAGGTAATCAAAAAAATACCATGAAGAGACAATGTACCAAAACCAATGATTATATAATTTCCACTTATGAATAATCCAAGTTGTTTATCCTTGAATTTGGTTGATCAACATTGATAATAGAGAGTTTGATTACCACCTTTAGAGGAGGATTTTTTAATTAAATTCATGCTCAGTCTTGGAGAGGATCCAAAGGGAAGTGAAGGAAGACATAACAAAGAAAGAAAAGGATTGTTCTAGAGCATGAGATTGAGAGAATATTACATGTCTTCTTCCTCTTCCTTCCAATTTCAACAGGCTTAATTTAAATATTTTGTGTTTTTTATTTTCATAATTATTATTGGTGAAATTTAGTATGGGGAAATAATCTTGAATAGATTTATATATTCTCTCTATTAATTTATGAAAAATATTTTAAATGGATTTCTATATTTATTTTCTATTCAAATGAGTTTTCTAAAAATGATTTTTTTAATAAAAATTTTGAAACAACACATAAAAGTTAATCAATAGATTGAATTTGGTGAGGAAATTATATTCATTATTTATGACTGGGGTGGAAAATATTATTAAGGGAATATAGAGTTCAACCATTAATTGGTTACTTATTCAGAGATTCAATAAGAAGTTTTTTTTAGTGTATTTTTATCTAGTTACACATTTACATGGATGAATATTTATATTTGAATCGGTCGATAACCCCTTCTAAATAAAAATTCATTCACTAATGTTTATTAATATTATTCTACTTTTTACATCATCTGAACTTGTTTAATATTTCTCCCAATAATCAATGTTTTATTAGTCTTGTCAAGTTGGGTTATTTTTTAAGGATTTTGAATATTTTATTGGTTGAACACTGAAAATTTACCTTCACTGATGATTGATACATTGATCATTGATATCTAGTAGTTTATTGGTTTTAAATTTTATAGTATTTAAAAAAAAATCTATCAATTTCTTAGATCCATTGATGAGTAAAGCTTTGTTTATCCAAGAAAAAAACATTAAAACAAAAATAAAAATAAAAAGGAGAAAAAATTTGTTTTTAAAAAAATCAACAAAAACTAATAAAATAATTTTTCAAAATAAAAATTAAATATGTTATGCTTGCTAAATTTTTCTAAAATTTGTCTTGTGTATGTATAAAAGATCTTATTCTCAATATTTTGAGCCTATAAAACCAACAATTAAAAAAATACCTCTAAAAAATAAAATTTAAAAATGAAAAATCTGATACAGATTAAGTTTTTTGAAAATAGACATAATCACCAACCTAAAATGATTTAAGAAAATATTAAATGACTATTATAGAGGAATATTAACTCCCTCAAGTGTCAATTAACTTATATTATATTAGTTTTACTCCAAGATATTTAATTTATGAGTTTAAATAATCACACCTATCACTACTACTTGAATTTAATACAATGCCTCATGAGGATGTTCTACCCCTCGTTATAGATTTTTACAATATAGTGAAGTAGTTTCCACTGTATGGATTGAGTGAGGATGAGCTTAAAATGAGATTTATCCCTTTCTATTTAAATAAAAATGAAAGAAATTTGTTTTTATCATTATATGAAAATACTTTTTAATTATAGGAACAAATATATAACTCCTTTTTCATTAAATTTTATTCAATAAGACTTAAAGGGGTGTTTAGGAAAAAAATTAATAGTTTTTACCAATATTATGGAGATGCCTTTCATGAGGACTAGGAAAGGCTTAGGGACATTCTTAGGCAGTTTCCTTATCACTATCTACATTACCATCTTCACATGAATTATTTTTATGAAGTTTTTTCACCTTCAAGTTAGAACTTAGTTGACCAATCTTTTAGTGAAAATTATATATAAAAAACTAATTAAGATCAAATAAAAATTATTAACATTATATATATTAACTCACAAAAAAAATTCAGGGAGGATGAGAGTAAATAGAAGTGAGTAAAACATGGGTTCAAGGTGGTAAATGAACTCCCAAAAAGTTGATATTAAATACCAAATTCAATCCCAAATGAATAAAAATTTCAAAAAAAGATGTTAATCAAGTAGGATGACAGAATAAAACCCCGTATCTTATAGAATAATGTTCTCAGTTTCAAATGTTTGGGTATACTAAAAACCACTATCTATAATTTGATATTCCTACCCAACCATATGAAAATGTTTATTTTTTTGGATATATCCTAGGATACATGAAAAATATGATTAATTTTAAAATAACTATAATTTTTTATATAGGAACCATTCCAATTTATGATGTAAATAATAATAAATTATTAGAAAACCTTCTACCAAGAGTTTCCAAAATCAGTGAAGAAAAAAATTCCAAAATCAACCTGGGGTTTAATCCTCTAATTATTAAGAGGAATTTATGGTTATGTTCTATAAGTTTTTAGAAAAAATTGATTCACAAAGGGATAAATATTATTTAGATAAAGTTGTGATTGATTCTAAGACATGTAACCTTGAGCTAAAATTAGGGAATATATCTAGAGACTTCACTTAAATAGATAAATTAAATCTTCTAAGAAACACTAAAACAAATACTATATATAATTTCATGGTTTCTAATACTATTAGTGGATTAAAAATAAAGAAGAAGCTATAATTAATCCTATGAAAGTTCAAATTGAAAATTTGTAAGAATTTTTAACTCAAAACTGGGTAAAATTGAATCTTTAATTATAGACAACAACATTGAAACTCGGATAAATCTAGTTTTTTCACCTCAAAAAATGAAAAATATACTTAAAATTAAAAAATAGAAAATTAAAATGAAAACTTAAAGAAGTTTTTGGGGAAATCCCCATTAATCTAAATAATTTTTCCCCACCAATCCCATTTCTTTATAGATTGATACATTAAAATAATAAAACAAATATTCTCTAATTCTTTGGGATTTTCAACAATCTTTGAGTGAACATCCCTTTCATTTAATCCTTGGTTTATATTTCCTCATATTTTAAATATCTCAAGAAAATTTTTTCTCATAAGAATAATTTGGAATATTTTGTAACTTATATCCTCACAAAAGAGTGAATCGCTATTCTTCAAAACAAAATTCTATAAAAACTTAATTATCCAATGAGTTTTGTTATACCATGCACCTTTGGGAGTAGTGTTCAGCTAAATTATCTTTGATACCATGCTGCAAGAAACAATCTACTTCCTTTCTCACTATTTCAATATTGGATATTAGGATAATTGAAACCCACCACTTTTATATTTTAGTTAGCTAAAAAATCTTTCAAAAATCTCATTGGAATATTTAATAACCTACTTTTAGGAGTGGGAAGCTATATTCACCCATTTATTTTCTAGTTTTAGACATAGATTGTGATAAATAAGTCTATATCATCCTTGTTAGGACTTTCTGAGCCATAAGGGGATGTTATTGATTTTCTTTAAGGGTCAACTTATTTTTAAGTTTGGGGAGAAACAAGAAGAGTTAAAATGTTAAAGAACCTATATTTGGAGATAAATTCTCAATTGTTTAAATTATAGAAGTTGACGCCTTATTAGATTATCAGGAAGAAGTAGATAAACAATACTTAAATAAATAAATCCCTTTAGAAGTTGAAAATTAATCTCCTAAACATATTGAAAATATTAAAGATGAAAATATGGATGATTTCTAGAGATAGAAAGAATCTCCATTCCTAGTATGAAATGTATTTTAGAATATAATTTTTATGTTCTTGTGCTCAATAAATTTTTAGGAATGCTTGAGATTGTTTCCTATACTTAAAACAAAGAGGTAGATTACTTTGTTAAGTGTGAGGGGAATATTTTTCAACACTATAATGGTTTTTATATAGAATTTTTTTCTTAAATAATATCTGAATTTGGAAGATAGTGAGTCATCCACTAAGGAAAACTGTTAGGAAAAACAAAATTTTGTTTTATAAATTAAAAATATATTCTGTTTTTATACCCAAATTATAAATCACATTGAATACCTTGGGAAACCTTAACCCAAGAGTCTCCCATATATTCAATAGGCACCAAAAATAAATATCAACCCCTTTCCTTATCAACTAAAATATTCATATTTGGCTGAGAAAGATTCATTTAATATCATCATTTTGGTTTAACTAATGGAAATTCAAGAGGAAAAGTTATTCAATGTATTTAAAATTTTCAAAACTACCATTTTATAAAACATTGCAGACATAAAATGGATTATCCCTTCATTCTTCATGTATAAAATCCTAGTGGGATATGATCAAAAATCGAGCAATGAAAGTAAAATAATAATATATTCCAATCTAAAATAATTCATGAGAGAGGAATTGATTATGTTGTTAGATTTTGGAATAATTTAATCCATCTTAGATAGTACTTGGGTAAGCCTGGTCTAAGTTGTTCTAAAGAAAGGGGCTTCACTATTGTGATCAGTGTGAAAAATGAACAAATTAAATTTAGAAAAGAAACTAAGTTAAGAGCTATATATACTACATGTAACTAAATTTTATATCTAGGAATAATCATTTCCACATGTTATTCTTAGATCAAATTCCTAATAGGTAAGCTGGAAATGAATTTTTCTATTTTCTGGGTGGAAATTCTAGTTATAACTAGATTCATGTAGTTCTAGAATACTATAAAAATTACACTCTCAATTTTATATTTAATACATTTTCCCAACAAAGAATTCTCATTGCATTGTGTGGTTCTTTGGCCACCTTTCAAAGTTATATGTTATACATCATTTCTAATATGAATTATAGGATCATATAGGTGTTTATGGATGGTTACATAATTTTTTAGAGTATATTTTAGAGTTTTTTACAAAATCTAGAATTGTTCTTATAGTGATTAATAGAGAATAATATTATTCTTAATTGGTATAAATTTATATTTATAGTTATTGAGGGTATTTTTTATGAAATAAGGTTTCTATGAGTGTAATAGAATTTGATAATGCTAAAATATAGTTGATTTAGAATTTTCCTCCTCCTAGGTATGTTAAGGGTTTTAGAAGATGTATAGACCATGTTAGTTTTTACTAGGGATTAGTAAAATATTTTTTTAAAATCACTAGGATTTTATGCTCATTGATGGAAAATTATACACCCTTCTTATTTGATAAAAACTTATCAGAATCCTTTAACCTTGTTAAATAGAAACTCACTTTGAAACTCATCATCACTACCCCTGATTGGAATTTTCCATTTGAAATCATGTGTGATTCTAGTGATTTGGATGTTGGATCAGTTTTATGATAAAGGAAATAAAATAGGTTTAATATGGTGTACTATTCTATTAGGTTTCTAGATAATACCTAAAGTAGTTACACCACTACTAAGGAGTTGGGGGATGTAGTATTTTCACTAGATAAGTTTTGAAAATACTTTATAGAGTCCAAAGTTATTGTCTTCACTGACTATTCTTCCTTGAAATACATTCTTCCCAAAAAATGGTCTCAAACAAGATCGATTGGTTGTATTTTTTTTACTATAAGAGAGTTTTATTTAGATATTAAGGATAATTAAGAATGATGTTGAAAATGTAGTGGATGACCACTTTTCTAGGTTATCTAGTACTCAAACTGGTAATCCTAGGGAGATTAATTATACTTTTCTGGATAAAAAATTACTTCTTGTGTCAGTCAAAAAATCTTCTTACTTTGTATATTTTTCTTATTTCTTGGATTATTGATTCATTAATAAATAATTTATAAAAAACCAAAGGAATAAATTCATTTATAATTAAATATACTACTTTTGTAATGACCCTTTACTTTTTAGGAGGTGTAGTCATGGTATTATTAGGATATGTGTGCCAAAGAATGAGATTTTTATCATTCCTGAAAGTTGTAATTCTACAATATGAAGTAGTCGATAGGGGTAGATAAGACTACTCAAAAAAATAAATATAGTTTCTATTGGACTATGCTTTTCAAATATGTTTGGATTCACGTTTTTAGTTGTGATAAATGTTAATGGTTATGAAATATTGGTAGTAAGCAATATATTCCTCAAAAGGGAATTTTGGAATTTGATTTTTCTTATGTGTGGTGCTTAGATTATATGGGTCCATTTACATATTATTTTGGAAATTAGTACATATTTTTTAAAATTGATTATGTTTCCAAGTGTGTTAGATATGTGGTGATTCCTAATAATCAATAATCCAATATTATTAAATTCATCACAAATAATGTCTTTTCAAGATATGGTTTACCCAAATATTTTATTGCAGACAACATAAATCACATTAATAATTATAAGTTTAAATATTTAATAGAAAAATATGTATGTGTCCACAAAACTGGAACTACTTATCATCCAAAATCCAGAGGATGAGCTAAAATATTTAATAGGGATCTTAAGTAGATTTTAGAAAAAATGTCTCAATTTCCAAAAAGGATTGGTATTTAAATATGGATGAGGATTTATGGTATTATGAAATTGTCTTTAAAACTCCCATATGAATATCCCCATTTATAATCATATTTGGGAAATCATGTCATTTTCCAATAGGGTTCAATCACAAATATTTTTGGATAGTTAAGGCCTTGAACATTGAGTTTAAAACTGTTGGTTGGAGGATATTTCTTGATTTGAGTGATATATATGAAGTTATAATATAATCTTATAAAAATTATAGGATTTATAATGAAAGGAATAAATATTTTTATTACCCAATAATCAAAAATATAAATTTTAAAGTTGGTCAAAAGGTTATGATTTTTTATTCTATACTCAAAATTTTCTTATAAAGGATAAATCCAAGTGGTCTAGACCTTTTTCAGTTAGAAGATTGCTTGTTAGTGGCTCTATTAAACTTGTACAAGATGAAAATTTTCTATTTTTAGTTAATGTTCAGATAATTAAGCATTACTTTTAAGGGAAACCAAAGGTCCTGGTGGTCATCTTGTTGGGTCGGAAAAAGACGGAAATGATGGCAAGAGGGGGGGTGAATTGCCTTTTAAAAAATTGATTAACAAATTAAAAATCAAAGTAAAGTACAGCGGAAATAAAGAGGCAATCACACAAGAAATTGATAACGGAGTTCGGCCAAAACCCGGCCTACGTCTTCGCTCCCAACTCAACCGTTGAGAGATTCCTACCGCTTGCTTTTCAATGGTTTTAGCAAGAAACCCACTAGGCTTTGAGGTAGCACTAGGACCTATTACAGCTTGCTTTTTGTGGTTTAGCAAGAACCCACTTGCTTTTGATGGTTTAGCAAGAACCCACTAGCCTTTTTAACGGGTGAAGGCTAGCTCACCGAAAAATCAAGCCTTTTACAAGGTAAGGCTTGAAGAAACCTCTTCACACCTTAATGGTGGTGTGAAACCCAAAAGAAAGGGGGATGAGAAAAGGGTTGGGGTTTGTAGGCACAAACCCAATTTTAAGCTCAAAATAAATAAAGAATGAAAAACCGTAATGGAGTAAGACTTGGGCGCCAATTGGATGATGGAGTTGATGTAGCGTGCTCTCCCAAGCTTCTTGAGGTGCTCCTTGGATTGGGAATTGGATTGGAGCACTTGTGGATCCTTGAAGGTGGAGCGCTGGAGGTTCGCCAAATGTGCAACAATATGTCCGGGCGCTTGGTATATGATCCGATTAGGTTCCGGGGCTTCCTTGGCCTTTATTTATAGGCATGGAACCCATTGGGGGCCTTCGGAGCCGTTGGAGAAGTCCTCGGAGCCGTTGGAGGCCAAAAGATGGTTGACTGGTCAAACCCAACGGCTAGTTTGACTGGGCCACCGGCTGGCCGGTGCAGGGCCACCGGCTGGCCGGTGCCTTGGCAGAGGCTGGTCCTTCTTTTCCAGGCACCACCGGCTGACCGGTGCCAGAGCCACCGGCTGGCCGGTGGTGAGACAGTAGCTGGCACTGTTGGGGCTGGATGCCACCGGCTGGCCGGTGGTCAAGCCACCGGCTGACCGGTGGAGCCTGGCAGTGGGCAATGCCTCTGCCAGGTCCACCGGCTGGCCGGTGATATCACACCGGTTGGCCGGTGGACTGAATTTCAGTCCACTTCTAGTCCTTTCTTGGGCCATTCCTTTGGCAATCTCTTGCCTATCATCTACAACACTTATAAACAAGGTTAGACAAATATTAAAGTGATTGTGATCATGAAAATCAAAGAGTGTGGGGTACAACACATCTCACTATTGCTATCTTGAGTATCCATTGATTCTAACTGAGGACTTTAAACATAGTGATTAATGTGAGTTAGCCCATGGTTCTATTTTTTTCTCTTACTTGAATAAAAATAATGTTTCTATTTTTATAAATTTTTCTCATTTTGAAACTATCTTGTAATTTCTTAATCATATTGAATTGGAAAGGTAACTTTAAATGGTCACTTGGATGGAAATTAAACTAATCACACATAGGTAATCGAATGTGATCTTGAATTATTGTAAAGAGGATCTACTAGTTGAATATTTTAGTATACAAATTATAAAACATTATCTATGGTTATTTTTGTTCAGGAATTCTAAATTTTGGAATCTCAGGTTGATCTATTAATTCTATAGAAGTTCCAACCTACTAACTATAAAACTTTACATAAATAGAAAAAAGATGAGGAGTCTTAGAATAAACTCAAGTGGTTAAAGGTTTGCTATTATGGGAGCCTTAATTTTCAATATTTTTTGAAATATTTTTATTCTCATTCATCTTAATTTCATCCTTGGTAGTGGTAAATATTTTAATTCTACTCACTCGTCGACACTAAGTGTGGGAAATTTACAATCAGATTGAAATTTATCAAGGTTGAAAACTATGTTAAGATGTTTTTTATTATTGCAAAGAATATCCTTCATGTTGTTTCTTAATATAAATTGAAAATTCATGTTTATGTATAAAAAAAAGAAAATTTTCTTTTACATTTTAATTTCTATTTTAATTACTCATTAGAAATTGTGACAGCATGCTATTTCATCAAAATTGAACCCCCTAAACTTGGTCCTGATTTACTAAAATTCTAAAATCTGGTTAAGCTAACTATTTTTATAAATGTATGACCACTTTGAGATTCAAAACTAGAGTGATATTCAACATTGTAAAAAAATATTGTGTTTAGGTTGGGGGAGGTCTCAAATGTTTCAAGCTTTATTAATTGTTGTACAAATAAAAAAACATTAAATTTTTCAAAACTGGTTTTTTCATGATTCTATTTCATTTTCAATGGGTGAAAATTTTTCTTAATATTGATGGTTGGTATGGAACTTCTATGAGGTTAATTTCAATTACTCCATGAATTCAATTGATTATATCATTTTATTTTCCTCTTAAAATAAGTAGCTTTTGGTAAATTTTGGGAGTATGTCTTACAATTATCAATGAATTTTTACTTTTTGATTAAAATTAAACTTTAAAAAAAACAAGTAATGATAGAATAAATAATTTCCATATTTATTAATATGAATTATATAGTAATATTAGTTATAAGAATATTAAGAAATTTTTAATCTAAAAGGAAAGTGTTTAAATAAAACACTTTTATTATAATGTTTTATTTAAAAGAATAATTTCTAAATTTTATAATTTTAATTTGATAAAATGAATATAATTTTTTAATTCATAAAAAAAATTAATTTGGCTGAAATTTTTTGGATTTTTTGGAAAATATTGATTTTTCAATGAATAGTGAAAATGCAAAAAAGTCATTTATATTAATAAACTAAGTAATTTTGGAGTCCCAATATGTTTTTAATATGATTTAAAGTAACCTAAGTATTATTTATAATATATTTAATCAACTTAATTACTTTTTAACCAAATTTATATTGGTTTTTAGTATAAGTTTGTTTTTAGGTTTAAAGATGGGTTTTTCTAAAAATTGTTTTAAAATGAATAATGTTTATCCTTTTTAATTAATTAAAATAATATTTAATTGGGAATATTTTAAATGAAATTTATACAATATATATAATTAAATGTTATTTTATTTTCATACAATGATTATTATTAAAAATAAAGTTAATATAGAATCATCTTTTTCTAAAAAATACTCTTCTTGAAAACCTATTGTCTCGCAAAAACTGTGGGATTAATATTAAAATTGATTTTTCCACTTCTCTAGAATGAATTTGGAAAAATGAAATACATATTTTTAATCATCATAATTAATAATTTCATTTAACATAAACTTAGTTTTTCAACAAAAATATTAGTGAAATCAATTAAAATTAATTATAGTGATTAAGGTAAAAACGAGTTTACTTGGTGGTTAATCTTAAAAGATAAGGTGTGGAAATGACCCAAAACTTTTCAAACATTATTTTATAGATATATTTCGAACATATACAATATTTTAATAAAAATTTTACATTATTGGAGGTACATGAGGTAAGGGAGGCCTCCCAATAGTGTTTACTTTTTGGTATTTACAAGAATGCCACTCCTCCTCTACTATAAAAGAGAATTCACTCTCCCCACTTCTTTACACATCCCAAGCCATTTGACTCAAAAAACTACTCAAAAAAATCTTCAAAAATTCCATCCTCTCATCTTATAAGCCTCAATTTGGGTATAAATCCAACCAAGTCCTTTCTTGAAAACCATAAAAAGTTACCCAAAGAAGAGGTAACGTTCATCAACGTGCATTTTTTTTGTTTCCATCTCCACCCCCTTAAATTATTTTTATAACATGATTATATAATTAAATAAGTATCCTAAATATACTAAGATTATTTTATGTTAATTTCATGACATAAACACTCACACACTTCTATCAAATGGGTTGTGAAATCATCATTCATGTGTATGGTGGACTACCGCCTTGTGAAATGATGTCGTTCATTTTTCCATTACCACCTCTCATGGTTGGGAATAATGATGGACATATTGTTTATATATTATATTTATTATATTTATAACATAATAATATCTTTATATTCATTATATCATATACACCCTTTTTACATCTCATACCGTAGTGTATACAATAATGTCGCTCGTGTGTACAATGAACTACTGCCTCATGAAGCGATGTGAAGCATTTTTCACTAACGTGTTACATGGAAGGTAGTAAGGGTAACTATAATAAATATATAAGATATAAATTAAATACTTATTATATTAATAACATAATTATATTTCTGTAAATATAATATATAATTTTCTTCTTACCTTTTCACACAATGTAAAAGTGATAACATAGTTCATGAACTTGTGGACTATCGCCTCCTCAAAGCGGTGTGATTCTTATTTTTTCATAAACACATCACAAGAATTATATATATATATATAAGTATATATTATTAAATAATTTTATATTTATTATATAATTATCATTCTAGAAATATAAAATTTACATACATTCTTTCCATAATGATTATTGAAAAATAGAAACGCTACTGATGCTTACGTAAGGCCTACCATCTTCATGATTGTAACTCTGGTTAATTTTTCATAACCATATTCCAGGATTGGTTTTAAAAGAACAATTTATGTATAAATATGATGATTATTTCATGATTATTATTATTTATATATTTAAATAATGACCCCATTTACCATAGTTGACCTACCAAAACTGTTTTTGACACATAAACCAAATATGGTTAAAACACACAACTTAAACTTAATTGATTAAGTAATTGTATATAAATTGGTAATAAGTGAAATAAAAGTAATAATAAACTTTATGAAGGTTATAAATAAATCAAATAATCAACAAATGTTTATTATTCAAGAAGATAAAGACACACATGATGAATTCGATACAATTTAATATAGCCCTTTTAACATGTTAAATCATGAATTTATCTATTATAATGGTATTTAAAGATTTTTAAAATTTTATTATTCAATGGTTTTTATGATTCAATTGTTTCCCAAGATATAATGGGATTTTTTAATAAATAAATCCTATATTAATGTTTTTTCCTAAAACTATATTTCCCTTCCATTTATATGTTTTTAAATTAATTTATATGCACATAAAAAATTTATAAATTAGATTTTATACTTTATATTAAATTTTTTTCAAAAGGAATATTTTTACATGATTTATACATAATGTTCTAAAAAGAGATAAAAGGAATGTTTTATTCTTAAGATACACAAAAATAATGAATTTTCCACCATCAAGACCATTATTTGATTTCGGGATTCCTTTGAAAGATTTCATGTTTCCTTCAATGAAAAAAAATCATTTTATTTTCTCATTTTGGTATTTAAAATGGTTTTTCAAAAGAAAAAGGTATTTTTATATTGAAAAATGGTTTTTAAATGAAAATATCATTTTTTTCCCTGAGTTTAAAAGACTTTTTAAAATGTTTTATAATGTAAAATTGAAATAATAAAAATGAATTATTAATGATATGATACTTGAGAATTATACTATAGGGTGGCCTAGATAGTGTTGGGTGAGCCCATTATAGCTTATACGATGGGGTAGCCCAAATAGTTTCGGGTGATCACATTATGGATTAAATGATGGGTGCACCCAGATAACACTCCAATACATCATATAATTTTCCTTGTCGTAACAGTAAATAAGGAGGGAGTTACCAATGGATTTCTCCTGTGGATTTAACTGGGCTCCAGTTACTTTTGACATGGGTTTAAAAAAGGTTTATGAATGTTATGATCTAATTTAACAAGAAGGGTTTTTAATTGATTATTATGGGTTATAATTATTTTATTTGATAAAAATTATGTGTGATTTTCAAGTGATAATTTTTTATTTCATATGCTCAAAGAACTTTTAAGATAAAGTTAAATGTTATATGGGTTTTCATGTATTCACTATACTAAAGGTTTTCCTTCTTTTTGTATCCCTTATTAAGATTTTGTGTTCATCCCACATTGTTAATTTATTTTATTAGGATTTAAGGATATATAAGGGAAAAGAAGAAGTCAAGTTGAAAGTCATGGATATTTCCCATGAAAAGTAATCATGATTTATTTTAAAAGTTCTATATTATGGTAAAAATGGATACTAATTAGGAGTGTCCACTTTTTATTTTATGGTTTTGTTATGTATGATTTATGGACTAATTATTTAAAACTTTAAACCTAAAAATATACTCAAATGAAAGAGAATAAATTCTTAACTTAAAATGTAAGATAATGTAATTTTCAAGACTGAGGCATTATAGTTGGATTCAAAGGCTGATTTAGATAAATTTAGAGGTTAGGATAATGAAAATATCATGTCCTTGGAATATTTTACCTTATTTCCAAGTTAAAATGTTATATAATTTTAATATTAACGTGTTTATTCAACTAAAATATGTCTACATAAAATGGTTTTCCATAGAGGAAATAGGGAATTTATAGTGGGAAGGAACCGAGAGGAAGATATCATTTCAAATCAGTATCCTGATATGGTTGGAATCAAAACAGAATAGTTTTTTATAGTAATGGGTCAGTTTACACAAGATATAAATGGTGGTGGTATCCATGATAGAGAGGAAACTGATATACCATGAAGAAACATGTAGTTTTTGGATCAGTTTATAAGGAAACGTCCCCCATCATTCGTTGGATCATCTAACCCTTTGGAAGCTGAATGATGGATCAATTATCTAGAGAAGATATTTGATTTTATGGGATGTTCAAAATTCCAAAATATAACTCTTTTCATTTTTCATTTTGAAGATGAAGATAATTAATGGTGATATTTGGTTAAGAATTCCAAAGAAAAAGATTATCTTGATGCCATGTAACGGGAAACATTCAAGGATCGTTTCCTTGAGAAATATTTCCCTAAGGTTATTTGGATCTAGATAGAAAAACAATTCCTAGAATTGAGGCAAAAAGATAAATATTTTATAGCTGTATATGAAGAAAACTTCAGATAATTGTCCAGGTATGTGCCAGATTTTATTCAGGACACTGATAATAAAATTAATATATTGTACTCAGGTTTGAAACCAAGTTTAAAAATATCATTTTCCACGTGAGAATTTAAATGTTACGAGAAATTTTTTCATTGTGCTGAGAAATTTGAGAAGTATTTTTTTAACATGTATGTTCCCGAAGATGACAACAATAACAAAATGTCATGGTATCTATAAACGAAGAAGAAAATAGCTAATAAGTCTAGAGGTAAACCCCCAAAATGTTGCAAATGTAAAAAATGACATTTGATGGAATTTTTGAAGGGATCTGGGAAGTGTTTCCAATGTGGAAAATTTTTCCACATGGCCCTTGAATGCAAGGAAAATAATCCCAAATAATCATAGAATGGGGTAACTAATAGCCATCCAACAGTGCGGTGTTTTAGTTTTAATGAGTTGGTTCATTATGTTAATTCATGTCCAAATTTAGTTTCATGGGATGGAAATCATCATGATTAGAAATATAAAGGTGTATTGAAGTCATTTTCTTCTACTAAAGTTGTTGTTGGGTCGTCAAATGAAGTGTTGATAGTTATTTTACTTGTTTATTCAAATTATTCCAATACCTTGTTTGAATCTGTATCTTCTCATTATTTCATTTATAATAAATTTTAAATTAAATTGTAAATATCACCTAATGAAATTAAGATATAAATTTTTTTGAAAACTTTGGGTGGAATTATTAAGGAAACCAAGATTTATAGGAATCTTCCAATTGTTATCAGAGGGATGGTCTTTCCTAAAAAACTTTCTGAACTGTCCATAATAGAGTTTTATTTCTTTCTTGGTATGGATTTTATTTTAGTTTATTATGATTAGATAGATGTTAGTGCTAAGAAAGTTGTGTTTAATGATTTCATTCCTTTGATAACTTACCAAGAAGTTGAGATATTTATTAAATATTGTAGTTAAAGTTACCTAGCTCATATTTTTGAAAATAAAGAAACTTTTAAAATTAGTGATGTGCCAGTAGTAAATGAATACAAGGATTTTTTTAGATGATTTTACTAGTGTTATTCCTGATCGAGAGGTTTAGTTTACTATTGACATAGTACTTGATGTTAAACCTATTTCAAAACCCCATTATCAAATGGCTCAAGTGTAAATTTTAGAATAGAAAAATAAATTGAGACAATTATTAGATAAAGGTTTCATTTGACCTATAACTTCACCATGGGGTGATACTATCTTGTTTTTTAAAAAGAAAAATGGTTCAATGGAAATTTTCATTGATTATAGAGCCTTGAATAATATCACTATTAAGAATAAGTATCATTTTCCTCATATCGATGAGTTTTTTATAAGCTCCAAAAAGCAAAGTGTTTTTTGATGGTTAACCTATGTTTGGGGTACCATCAGTTGAAAGTTAAGGAATAAGAAATTCCAAATACTGCATTTCAGACTAGATATGGGAATTATGAATTTTTAGTTATTATATTTGTGTTATCTAATGCACATATTATATTTCGGGACCTTATGAATAGAATTTTCCATGAGCTCTTAGATAAGTTTGTGGTTGTATTTATTGATTAAATTTTGGGATATTATAAAATTATAGAGGAACATGAAAGGAAACTAAGGGTTGTTTTTAAAACCTCAAAAGAAAATAAAATATATGGTAAATTTAGAAATTGTGAATTTTGGTTGCAAAAAAAACCATTCCTTGGACATATTATTTCTAAAGATGGCATAACAATTGACCCCGCTAAAATGAAAGTTTTCTAAGAATGGAAAAGACCCAAAAATATCATAGAGATTAATTTTTTTCTTGGATTATCATGTTACTACTAAAGGTTTTATGAAAACATTTCTCAGTTTTCAAGCCTACTAACTATGTTAACTGGAAAAGGATTTAAGTTCATATGGAAAAAAGAATGTGATGAATGTTTTCAGG
The DNA here is from genome assembly GCA_963277665.1 of Viscum album. NCBI lineage: Eukaryota > Viridiplantae > Streptophyta > Magnoliopsida > Santalales > Viscaceae > Viscum > Viscum album. Next base: position 1,650,666,299 of record OY728152.1, read on the forward strand.
AACTAAAAAGAATATTTTTGAATACTCTAGTTTTGGACCTACCTTCTAGAAATGGTGAATTTTTTATCTAAAGTGATGCTTCTTTGAAAGTAATTAGTTGTTTCTTAATACAAAATGATCATGTAATTTCTTATGTTACATGTTAGTTGAAACATCATGAGTTAAATTACCCTACACATTAATTGGTATTAGTTGATGTTGTTTTTTCTTTAAAAATTTAGAGGCATCATTTTTATGGGGTAATGATTGAAACATATACTAATCATAAATTTTTGAAGTATATATTCACCTAGAAATAAATAAAAATATACATAGAAGATATCTATAACTAATCAAGGATTATGATTGCATTATTCATTACCATCTTGGTAAAGAAAACAAAGTGTTCGATGCTTTGATTCAAAAAGTAATTCTATATTAATCATGTTATGTTTGTTACATGACCATTTAGTTAATGATTTGATGAATTTTTTGATAAAAGTTTTGGATGTAGGGACATCCTTTGTTTTGTTTTAGGTTTCAGTATAGTTAACTTTTTCAGAAAGAATTAAGAGATCTCAAAATAATGATCAATCTTTACAAGAAAGGGTAGAATATTTTAAGAAGGTTAAGTTGCGTAATTTTAATATTGATGAAGAAATTGATTTAAGATTTGGAAAAAGACTATGTGTTACTTATTATTCCAAGTTGAGGAAATAGTTTTTGACTGAAGCTCATAGTTCTCCATTTTCCATTCATCTAGGAAACACTAAGATGTATAGAGACCATTAGGAGTATTATTGGTGAGATATAATAAAAATAGATATTTATTATTTTACTGTAGAGTGATTGAATTATAAATATGTTAAAGTGGAATGATAGTTGTTTAAGGGGATACTTCAACCTTTTCCAGTTCCATAGTGGAAATAGGAGAATATATTAATGGATTTTGTGGTAGGATTGTCAAAGACTTCTCAAGGTAATAGTTCGATTTAGGTTATTATTGATTTATTAACTAAATATTCACATTTCCTTCCCATTCAAGATAAAATATATTAAGATTTTATTTCTAGACTATATCTAAAGTAGATATTCAAGTTACATTGAGTACCACTCTTCATTGTATGAAACCATGATCCCATGTTCACATTTAATTTTTGGAAAATACTTTTGCAGTCATTGGGTGCTGAATTAAATTTTAGTATAGATTTTCACCATCAATATGATAGAAAATATGATAGGATGATTCAAACCTTACAAGATATTTTTTATTCTTACTCAATGGATTACCATGGAATTTGGGATCGATATCTTTCTTTGGTTGAGTTTTCTTATAATAACAGCTTTCATTACAGTATACAGATGGAACCATTTGAGAAATTATATGGAAAGTGGTGGCAGAACCCATCTTTTAGGGATGAAGTGGGAGAAAATAAGTTGATGGAACTAGATTTTTTAAAGGATATGGTTGATAAGGTGCAGTTGATTTACTGAAATATGAGGATATATTAGAGAAGGTGGAAATTTTATATAGATAACCAGAGGAAATATCTTTATTTCAAGGTAGGTGATCGTGTATTTCTCAAAGTTTCTCCATAGAAAAGTGTGATAAGTTTTGGAAAGAAGTAGAACCTAATTCCATGGTTCATATGACCATATGAAATCCTATATAAAGTTAGATTAGTTTCTCAATGATTGGATTTACCTCTAATTCTATCTCAGGTACACAACATATTTCATGTTTCAATGTTAAGGAAATATGTTATGAATTTATATAATGTTTTAATACCTAAATTAGTTCAATTGGAAGAGAATATTTCTTATGAGGAATGTAAATATTAGGTTCTTGACCTAAAAAATATATTGTTGTGAAATAAGGTGATTCATTAGGTTAAGGTTTTATAGAAAAACCATATAGTTGAAGAGGTAACATGGGAATTTGAAAATTCTATGTGGGAAAGATATCCCCACTTATTTAGTAAGTGAATAAAATTATGACAAGATAATTTATAAAATGTGGAAGGAAGTAAAAAACTAGTTAAATATAGAATAAATCATTTCAATATTTATCAATATGAATTAGATAGTTATATTAGTTATAGAAATATTAAGTAATTTTTATTCTAAAAGGAAATTATTTTAAGTAAATACTTTTATTAAAAGGTTTTATATAAAAGATTAACTCCTAAATTTTAAAAATTTAATTTTATAAAATAAATATCTTTTTTTAATTCATCATACAAAAATTTACTTTGGGTGAACTTTTTGGATTTTTTGGAAAATATTGATTTTTCAGTGAATGGTGTAAATATCGATTTTCATAAAAAAAAAGTCATTTATTTTAATAAATTAAGTAATTTATGAGAACCCATATGTTTTTAATATGATTTAAAGTAACCTAATTATTATTAATGATATATTTTATCCACTAATTAATTTTAAATCAACTTTATATTGGTTTTTAATATAAATTTTCTTTTGGGTTAAAAGACTGGTTTTTCTAAAAAATGTTTTAAAATGAATAATGTTTCTCCTTCTTAATTAATTAAAACAATAACTCATTGAGAATATTTTAAATGAAATTTATAGACTATATATAAATAAGTATTCTTTTAGTTTCATACAATGATTATTATTAGTCATATAGTTAATATAGAATTATCAATTTTTAAAAATACTCTTCATGAAAACCCATTGTCTCGCAGCAACTATGAGATTAATATAAAAATTGATTTTTCCACTTTTGGGGATTGAACTTGGAGAAATGGATTCCATATTTGGAATAAGAACAATTTATAATTTTTATTAAGTTCAAATCATTTTTTTACCAAAAATATTAGTAAAAGAAATTAAAATTAATTATAGTGGTTATGGTAAAAAACAAGTTTACTTAGTGGTCACTCTTAAAAGATAAGGTGTGTAAATGAACCAAAACTTGTCCAAAAACTATTAGAGGACATATTTAGACCATATACCCTATTTTATGAAAAAATGGATCATTATTTTAGGCACATGAGGTAGGGGATACCTCCCAATAATGTTTGCTTTTTGTTATTTACAAGAATGACACTCTTCTTCCACTATAAAAGCGAATTCACTCTCACTGCTTCTTCACACATACCAAGACATTTGGATCGACCTATACCATCCAAAAAAACTTAAAAAAATAAATCCTATTATCCTAGAAGCCTAAATTTTGGAATAAATCCAACTAGGGAAGTTCATTGGTGCAAAACAAAAGGAGTTACCCAAAGAAGATGTAACATTCATCAACATGCATTTTTGTTTTGTTTCCTTCTCCACCCCCTTAAATTATTCTTATATAATGATTATATAATAACCTCAGTATTCTAAATATATTGATATTTTTTTATATTAAGGTTAAAACCTATTAACACACACACTTAAATCAAATGGGTTACGAAATCATTATTTGTGTTTACGGTAGACTACCACATCGTGAAACAATGTTGTTCGTTTTTCCATTAACACCTCTCATAGTTGGGAATAATGATGTACATACCATTTATATATGATATTTATTTTATTTATATAATAATAATACCTATGTTTTTTTTATATAATATCACCCTTTTTACATTTCATATCATAGGGGATATGATAACGCCGCTTGTGTATACGACTGACTACCTCCTCATGAAGCGATGTAAAGAGTTTTCAATAAAATGTTACATTGAAGGTAATAAGAGTAACTATAATGAATATATATGATATAAATGAAACCATTTTTATATTCATGAAATAATTATCTTTCTGTAAATAAAATATATCATTTTATTCTTACCTTTTTACACACTGAAAAAGTGATAACGTCATTCGTAGATGTGTGGACTACCGCCTCCTTGAAGTGATGTGATTTTTTTATCACCACATCAAAATAATTATATATATAAATATATATAATTAAATAATATTTTATTTAAGATATAATTATAATTATTTAAAGATAAATTTTATATACCTTTTTTCCATAATGATCATTGAAAAATGGGAATGTTACTCGTGCGTATGTACGGCCAACAGTATCCATGATTATAACATTGGTTCATTTTTCATAACCATATTCCAGGAATGGTTTTAAAATAATAATTTATATATATATATATATATATATTATCTCATTATTATTATTCTTAATATATGTAAATAAGGACTTCTTTGACCATAATCGACATGCCAAAGTAATTTTTGACTCATAATCATAATATAGTCAAAATATATGACTTAAACTTAACTAATTAAGTAATTGAATAGAACTCAGTAATAAGTTAAATAAAAGTAATAATAGACTTGAAAATTTTTCCTAGTCATTTAAATAATTAATATAAGTTTATTATTCTGGATTACAAATATACATGTAATGAATCGACTCAATGTAAGGGACTTTATCTCAATCTCCTTTCATTGAGGTATATCTTGATGTTATACACCTTTATTATTTCAAAATGGATATATACAACCCATTTTAATTTTTATATCATGAATTTCTCTATTATTATGGGAAAATTTATACTAATAGGAAGTATCCACTTTTTATTTTACGGTTTTTTATGTATAGTTTATGGGATAATTCTATAAAACTATAAACCTGAAAAGATCCTCAAATGAAAGAGAATGAATTATTGACTTAAAACTCAATATGATTTAATTAATAAGGTCAGGGCCTTAAAAAATCATAAGATATATATTCAACTGATCTATGAAATGAAAAACATAATATAGGTTGAACTCTTAATTAATTATTATTTTCCTAGTGGATGAGTTAATTATTCAATTGTTTTTATTATTATCCTTACTCGTCTATTTGGTTGCATCTATATAATTTCTATTTATTTATGTGTTTCAATTCACTTAGAAGTAAATATATGTTTAGAAGTTCTAATTGGTTGAAATTTAATTTGTGTTTAATTATTTTAAGAAATTTCAATTTCAATCATTTTTATAAAATAGAAAACAAACTTTTCACTAAAACCATTCAATTTTAAGAGGAGAAAATTAATTTTTAACTTTATAGAGTTCATAAGGGAAAATATTTTCAAAAATAATATCTTTGTGGCACTTTATTTTTTGATGATTGAGATTTACTGTTTTCCACTAAATTTGACTAATTAATTACTCAAGAGAAAAAAATATATTATTTTTCAAATAATTTGATGTGGATATAATTGATACTTGTTTATCACATCTCTTTTGTGAAATAATTATATTTTTATTTAAAAATGTGATTTAATTGAATAAATATTAAATTTTATTATATTTTTTATGGAATTTATATTTATTGAATATCTTAATTAAATTATTTGATTGTAGTTTCAGATTTATGAAATGATCATTAATCTTATTTTTAATAGTTTTAAGATTATATATTTCTTTTTTTTTTGAGTGATTTTAATGGGGATTTATTTTCTTGAAGTGATTTTCATGTTGGATGTGTTTGATTTTAATTTCTAGTGTTATATGTCCTAATTTTTATTATTATGTATTTGAACATTCTTTTATATTTTCTTATGGAGAATGAATCATACGGACCTAAAAAATAGCATAATTTGAATTGAGGACCCATAATTGAGAAAATATAAATTAAATAACTCTTTTTTACATTGGTTATGTAAATGACCTTTGTACCCAATCTACCCCCCTCCCAAAATCTCTAGACCCCAATCCCCTCCTCCCATGTTATCCTCTCACCATCACCCTCAGTCTCGTGATATCACCATCCTCTCTCATGTTGTTTCTCTCATCTTATAAAAACCATATCCCACTATTATCTCTTCTTATATTCTCATCTAGTCATTGATTTCCACTCTTACACTATCTCCCTTTACACCCATGGCATATCCCTCATCACCTGTGTTTTTTCCAACTTTCTGAAAACCATATACCACAATCACCTCCTCTCATATACTCATCTTTCCATCATCCTCCACTCTCACATCATCTCCCTCCACTCTTAGGTTATCACCCTTATCTCCCATACCATTTGCATCCTCTCTTGAAAACCCTATTTGTTCATCACCTCATCTAAGTATCTCCCTCTTTCCACTATTGAATTTTCTCGGGCATATCTTTGTCCTCATCCCAATATTTTCCTCCTTCCATATCATTGTATTGATTCCTTACATCGTCCATAATTGTTTGAGTTAGTTTTTCTTGTATAAGTGATAATAATGGATTTTAAGGGATCATCTAAATTGAAAAAAATGTAATTATGTTTTTATTTATGGTATGTTTTTATTTTTTTACAAAATCATTCCATATTTATGTTGTGATAGAATTTTATTTTCTGTTGTAATTTGTAGGAAAAAATTTTAAAGAAAAATAAAGGTGTGTAAAAATGCAAGGGATGTTAATGTTGTAAAATTATATGCTTAGTCAAAAATATCAAAAACTCATAAGAATAAATATAATCTAATGGAAAATGATGAAAATGATTCTTTAGTGGTTCAAATATTTATACCTCAAACTATTTTAAATTGTGGATATTATCTAAATTTATTTAAAGATTTTTTTTAATTTCATTTTTAAAGATGAGAAGCTAAAAAATGTAGTGTTAGAATTGGGATTTAGTATATTTTTTGAATTTAAATTTCAATGATTTCCAAGATAGATATGTGAGAATATTATAGATGCATTTGATCCTCCAACTTTTACTATAGTTCTTAGAGAAAAGGAAATGATTATTACTGAGTAAAATGTTAATTACATGTTAGGAATTCCTTCTTGATTTTAAGATCCTGGAATTTTTTTTTATTAATATTGGGTGTGTTTTTAGGTAATTTTTGTTGTTTATTAAGTACATTTTGGATGGGGTATGACATGGGGTGTGTTTGGATGAAGTTTTTAAGGAATTAAGAATATAGGGAGTTGTGCATGGTTTGCGTACAGTTTGTCCAAACCATGCGCAAGATAACCATGCGGACATTGGAAGTCGGCACGATTAGTGCATGGTTTTCATAATTATGCACCATAAAGCTCTGAGGTTAGTAGAAGACCGCATGTTTTCCACATGGTTTGGCCTAACTATGCGGCCTCCCAGGTGAAACTATGCATGCGGCCTAGTTTATTCCGAAAATTGGTTTTAAAACCACCCGAACCCCCTAAACCTCTCTAATTCAACCTTGCCTCGGGATTAATGAATTATAGGTGTTTCCAAATCATTCTAAAGAGATTCTAATGTGATCTGAACACCTTTCTTAGAAATAAAAATCTCGGATCAAAGATCTGCTCTCTTTCTGGTAAGTGGATTTCATCTCATTGCTCCTCCCATTATTTCTATTATCTTTTATAGATCTTTTCAGGGAATATCTCCCCCATTTTTCTTGGATATAAACCTATGGGTTGAGATCTATATCTATTATTGTGGATCTAGATCTAGATTTTAAATATCTTGAGCCTTTGATCTTAATTTTTTATTTAGGGATCTAGATATGGAGCTTGATCGACGATGTTGTGTCGCTCTGATTTTGGGGATTTCTATTGGGCTAACTCCATCAATAAACCGAGGTAGGTGGTCTAAATCAAACTCCCATAGTCATGATTTTGATAGGTGTATGACTTTATGATTATCTAGATTCTCTTGATGATTGATTTCCTAAATTGTAGTAAATAGGAATGTGTAATTGAATTGAGTTTGCCTCGGTGATTAATTTAGAATTGAATCACGGAAAAAATGAAGGAGGGTTGCCCAAGTAGATATTTTAGAGATTTTTTATGGGTTGATATTTGGTAATTGATATATTTAATTGATTATGATAAGATAATTAATTGTGAAGAATTAATTTTGGAATTATGTTTGGCTTTGTGAGATAATTAATTGTGAGAATTAATTATGTGAAAGTTGTGATATAAGATAATTAATTGTGTGAATTAATTATGAAATATTAGGTTTTGATATGGATAATTAATTGTGAATAATTAATTGTGGAATTATAATAGTATTGATTGATTAATTAATTGATGAGTTAATTAATGGGTTATGTGCTTAGTTAATTCGTGAATTAACTAATGATCTTTGAAATGTTTAACTAATTTATGGATTAGTAATGGAATAATGTGTAAAATTCTTGTGAATTAAATAATTATTAAATGGATAAGATTTTTTTGGTGATATACATGGTGTTCTAGACCAATTAGAAGTTGGGACTTGGACATAGTGTTCCTCCCCAATAGTTATCCAATCTTGAGATTATGGGGTGCTAGGCATGACAACCTACACCGAATGAGAAAAGGAGTGATAGGAATGATGACCTACATACAATAAGATTATGGTGCTAGTCATGATGACCTATACCAAATAAATAATAATGATAAATGATGATTCAACTAAGATTTGGGGTGTTAGGCATGACAACCTACATCGAATGATTCATGATACTGAATGATGATTCAAATGGGAAACATGAATTGAAATTGGCCCAATGTGTTGACTTAAGATTAAATGACAATGTGATAACTGTTTAAATTGTGCATTGTATTTATTGCTTCATAAAACTGCATGCACTATCTTTTGAATGGAGTCATTTTAGACATCATTGGTGGTGGCCTATATAGTTTTACTCACACCTTATTTGGTCCTCCTAGTCGTCACCTGAGTAGACTTTGTTGATGCATAAAATGATAAGGTAAAGGCCCTAGGATAGGTTTTTATTTGGGATTGGAGTATGGGAGAGGGAACCAAATGTGGTTCAAGACCCATTTTGGAGTTGTTGTGTCTTTACTTTTAGTTGCATTGTAGACACTTGACATTTTAATTTTCATAGAATGTTTTACCTTTCAGTTGAGTATTGTATTTTCATGTTTTGGTTATCATATGACATGGATTAGTTCTAGTTATTTATATAATTCCTCACTTGGTTATTGTTATTTGCTTCCATTAGTTTTTTATTATGATAAAAGTGGGTATAGTCTCCCTAAGACTGACTTACCAGACCCTTACTTCTAGTCAGCACCCTCTGATGTATGGGGAGGTGCGCTTGAGGGAATATGGCCAATTTTTTTTTAAAGGTTGGGGTAAAAGCCTCATTTATTATTAAAGGAAATAAAAGACCTCTTTAACAAGGTAAATGGAGACACATTACATAGCCCGAAGGCCCAGTGGGCATTTATCCCATTACATGGCCCGTAGGCCCATTTTGTTTTTCCAGAGACCATTCTACGAATAGTACTACTACAGTACCTACACTGCTACAGTACCACACAGTACCCACCACTACTACAGTACCCTACCGCTGCTACAATGACCTACTGCCACTTGATCAGGGCACCATTCAGTGGCTCCCAGATCGGGATGTCACAAACTAGTATTAAAGGGGGTTTTCTTTTCTTTCTTCTTCTTTTGTCTTACTGTTTTGGGAAAGGTAGATATGAGACTAGGAAGATTCGAGGCTTGGTAATGAGCTTGTACATGGTAGTTGAGAACCCATGTATAGGGGAAAATTTGAGTACTCAGGGTGGGATCGTTGTGGTTTCTGTTTTCTGTTATAGTTGGATATTATTTCACCTAGGGTGATGCACTTGTGGTGTGATGTGATATTTGTTTTGAAAATTATTGAATTTTGATTTTTTTTCTTAAAGATGCATGATATTTGAGTTTCCATGAATCATTCTAGGCACTCAGTTTTGTTCTAACATACATCATTCTAGGCACTCATGGGAAAATGGGTTATGGATAAGTTTTTGAACTTGAACTATTTTCCTTGTTGTGATATTGAAATAATGATGCAAAATGAGAATAAATGGGTGTCTAATGAGAACCTTGATTCATGAAATGGGTATTATTAATTAATTAATTGTCAAATTAATTAATTTAAGATAATGTGATTAATTAATGGTTGAATTAATTAATGAGAATGTGTGTACCCTTCTTAACCAAGACCTAGGAGTAAGATGGTTAAGGGTAGTGAAAAGGCCTTGGTGTTAACCATGTGGTGAGAAAAATGGGAAAGTATGTGTTGAAACTTATTGTGTTAGTTTCTCTTATTATGTAAATGTTATAAGATTTCATTATCAGACCTAAGACGTGTGTTTGGATTTGTAGAGATATGCCTCCACGATGATTTTTGAGGGAGAGAATGAGGGGTATTGCCTGGAATGAACTATCAGATAGGTAGCTTAAGGAACCATTGGTTCAAGATAATGAATAAGGGGAAAAATTCTGAGATAAATTTTCTCGTTTCATGTAATTCAGGGAGAGAGACCTAGGGTGGGTTCAGAAAGGCATGTCTGAGTTGACAAGCGAGTTTTAGCAGCAGCACCCTCAAACTTTTACTTGAGAGGGTGGAACTGAGGGAGATGAATTATGTATTGAATCCATAGAGATGATACTTAACCATTTGGAGACTCTGGTTGAGAGAAGGTTCAATTTTTCTGCTTATATTCTATGGGGTTCAGCGAAGTGCTAGTGGGACATTCAGGTACGATCTGGAAAGACTGATGAGATGTTATGGAAGGACTTTCTGGAGAAGTTCTTGAAACACTTCTATCCAGAGATGTTGAGACTAGATAAGGCTTCAGATTTTATGCATCTGACCTAAGGAAGCATGCCCATAATAGAATACATAGTAAATTTCACATATTTATAGCATTTTTATCCATCTTTGGTGGCAGATGAGGCTTCTTTGGAAAAACAATTTTAAGACGGACTTAGGTGTGAAATTAATTCCCAAGTGAATATCTTTAGGCTGAATAAATTCTCATAAGTGGTTAATCAGGCTCTCATTTCTGAGGGGAAATAGAAAGAGGCTTCCAATACTAGACAGGTAACTAGATGTTCAGGGAGTTTTCCTTCCGAGAGCAGGAAGCGCCACTATGAGAATCTTAGTCAGGACAGTGGAAAGTAAGGTGGACAATCGAGAGGAACAGTTGCATCGAATCTTTCTCATGTTATTTTCCCCCAGTGTGGTATGAAGGGAAACTATCGTACACATTATCCTCGACCACCAGTGGAGTGATAGTTTTTTAGCAAGATGGGACACCTACAGAAGTTTTTTAGGAAGAAATGGCAGGTTGGTGCTAAGGGAGTAGTTTCTCAGAGTCAGAGTGTAGGAAAAGGGTCTTCTACACCATATAGTTCTGGCAGTTTGAGTTCTACTGGAAGATGCAGTATAGGCAGTGGATGCGGTGCTTTAGGGTATGAGTGCCTGTATCAGCATAATGGTGCTACTTAGGGGATTCATACGACACCATAAGAAAGAGGGGTAGGATAGTTACATACAGTGTATCCTACACTTGTAGAGATAAAGGCAGGTTCATCAACCATGATAGTTACTATTATGATTTCTTCTACTTTAACTACCGCCTTGTTTGATACTAGTGCCTCTCATTCCTTTATATCTTAAAATCTTTTTAATTGAATGAGCCTAGACGTGGAGTTCGTAGGCAGGGTGATGAATATTGATACATCATTGGGAACATGATCTAGGGATATCTGTTTGTGAAAGGGATGTTCTCTAGAGACTAGAGAGTACTATTTTCTTTGGGATATCTATGTTCTTTATATAATAGGATTCAACTAGATTATGGGTATGGACTAGCTAGTTGCATATCGAGCCTACATAGATTGTTGCTGAAGGATCGTGACCCTTGTATCTCTTGAGGGTGACCAGTATGTTCACCATGGAGAATGGGATATCCTTGCAGTCCAAGAGGGTCCAATTACTTAGAAAATAGGAGAGCTCATAGCCCAAGTTTCTAGTCTTTTTCTAGATGATGGGATTGGTAGGAAATATTTCCTTCCACTAGTAGTAGAACTATTTCAGTATGTCTTTTCTAAATACTTTCTAGGGTTTCCACCTAATAGAGATGTGGAATTCACTATTGAGCTCATGTCGGGGACTGAGTCAGTATCTATTCCACCATACAGAATGGCACCGACTGAGCTTCAAGAGCTCAAAATGCAGTTGGAGGAGTTGGAGGATAATGGTTTTATCCATCCAATTATGTTGCCTTGGGGATCACCTATTTTGTTTTCAAAGAAGGCCGATGGGAGTTTATTCTTGTGTGTCGATTACTGGAAGTTGAATAAAATGATAGTGAAGAACTGATATCCTCTTCCACATATTGATGATCTGTTTGACTAGTTGAAGGGGGCTTGTGTGTTCTCAAAGATTGATCTAAGATCAGGGTATCATCAAGTGAGATTTTAGACTTCTAATATACCAATAACTGCTTTCAAAAGTAGGTGTGGATTTTATGAGTTTTTTTAATGCTGTTTGGGTTGAGTAATTCTTTATTAGTGTTTATGGCCTTCATGAACAATATCTTTCACCCGTACTTAGATCAGTTTGTGGTAGTGTTTGTGGATGACATCTTGGTGTACTCTACGACTCATGATGATCATTCCCAACACCTTGACATCATCTTGGGTACACTAAGAGATCATCATCTATATGTCAAGATATTTAAATGTCAGTTTTGTATTGACAAGGTACACTTTTTGGGGAACATCCTCTCAGAAGAAGGTGTGGTAGTGGACCCAGAAAAAGTGCATGCAGTGATCCCATGGGAGAATCCATATAATGTTTTTGATATCCAAATATTTTTGTGATTATCTGGCTATTACAAGAGGTTCATCCAAGACTTTTCCCATTTGGAAGCAGTGCTTACATGTTTGAAAAATAAAGGGATAAAGTTTTATTAGACAGGATCATTTGAGAATGTCTTATAATAGTTGAAGAAGCACTTGACACCAGCACCAATTTTGATCTTACCTGAGTCGGGTGAGCAGTATATAGTGTATTGTGATGCTTTTGGAGTTAGAATCTGAGTTGCGTTGATTCAAGGGGATATATTCATTGCTTCTGGGTCTCATCAGTTGAGGCCTCATGAATAGAATTACCCTACGCATGACCTTTAGTTAGCAGTGGTGGTTTACACTCTTAAGTGTTGGAGACACTATCTTTTGGGTGAAAAGTTTATAGTTTTTATGGATCACAAAATCTTGAAGTATATCTTTTCATAGTGCAACTTAAATATTCAGTAGTGAAGATGGGTAGAGTATATGAAGTCCTTTGATTTTGAACTGGTATATACACCTAGGAAGGGGAATAGTGTGGAGATGCCTTGAGCAGGAAAACTCCGACTCAGTTGGTACATGAGTTGAATGAAGAGTGGAAGATGATGACTTTTCTGGTGGAAATGCATGTGGTAGTTCAGAAGATTTAGGAGAGGATGACTCTAGTTTCTGTATTAGTGGAGTTTAAACTCTTAATATGGATTAGGGATAGACAGTATGAGGATCTTGAGTGTTTATCCTTGATGTAAATTCTTAAAGGTGGGGAGAAACCATCATATTGGACAATAGATGAGGATGAGACCATCTATGTGAAAAATCATGTTGTTGTGCCTAAGAGTATGCGAGAAGAACTCATGTGTGAATTTCATTCTTTAAGGTGGCTGATACATACTGGGGTGACAAAAATGTACCATGACCTATAGTGATATTTCTGGTGTCCAGACATGAAAAAGGAGATAGCAGGGTTTGTAACAAGTTGTTTCACCTATCAACAGGTGAAGGCAGATCATCAATGACCTAGAGGCCTTTTGTAGCCATTGCCTATTTTGTAATGGAAGTGGGATGACGTGACTATGGATTTCGTGGTAGGACTTCTAAATAATATTAGAAATAATGATTATATTTGGGTCATTGTGGATCAACTAAATAAGGTATCACACTTCTTTCCTATCAAATAAACCTTTAAAATAGAGCAGTTGGGAGAGATATATGTGAGAGGGATAGTTCATTTGCATGGGGTGCCATGGACTATTGTTTCAGATCATGATTATTACTTTACTTCATGCTTCTGGTAGGGATTACATAAGGTGCTTGGTACACAGGTTCTATTAAGTATGGCCTTCCACTCACATATAGATGTGTAGTCAAAGTGTACCATACAGGTGTTAGGATATGCTACGAGCTTGTGTGCTTGACTTTGGTGGTTATTGGGAGAAGCACTTGAATTTATTGGAGTTCACCTATAACAACAGATATCCAGAAACTATAAAGATGGAACCATATGAGGCACTTTATGGAAGACCTTGTAGATCACCGCTATATTGGTTAGAGGTGGGTGAGTCAGAGCTGTTGGGACTGAGCCCCATTCAGGAGACAACGAAGCAGGTGTAGTTGATTCAGAAATGTATGGATATGACTCAGAGTAGACAGAAGTCGTATGCTGATATAAATAGATGACCCCTAGATTTTAAATATGGTGATAATGTATTCATTTGGGTGTTACCTAGATTGGGTCACCATAGGATATGGAGGCAGGGAAAGTTTACTCCCAGTTTTGTAAGACTGTTTGAGGTTCTGGAGAGAATCGGACCAGTGGCATATTGATTATCACTTTTGCAATAATCCAGTGATATCTATGATGTTTTCCATATATCAAAACTATGGAGGTATCACCTAGGACCTTCTCATGTGATTTATATTGGTGAGGTTGACCTATATATATGTGTGTGTCCTTTGAGAAGCATCTGATACGTGTACTAGGTCACAGTGAGAAAAGTATTATGAGGAAAGACCGTGTCATTAGTTCACGTGTTATGGAAACATGGAAGTGTTCGAGAGGAAACTTGGGAATGGGAAGCACACATGAGGGCTCAATGGCCCAATATTTTTGGCCTGGAATCTTAGAGAAGTTTGAGAGTGTAGATCGAGGATGATCTATTATAAGGTGGGCTGATTGTAAGATCTTGTACTTTTCTAGAGAAATCTCAGGTGTGTTTTTAGGTACTTTTTGTTGCATATTAAGTAACTTTGGGATAGGGTATGACCCAGGGTGTGTTTGGGTGAAGTTTTTAAGGAATTGGGAAGATAGTGTGTTGTGCATGGTTTGTGTGTGGTTTTCCTAATCGCGTGCCATCAATCCATGCGGACAGTGGAAGCTCATACGGTTGGCGCACAGTTTGGCCTTACCGTGCGGCCTCTTAGGTGAAACTGTGTGCACAGACTAGTTTATTCTGAAAATTGGTTTTAAAACCACCCAAACCCCCAAAACCTCTCTAATTCGACCTTGGCCTAGGCTTGATTAATTCTAGGTGTTTCCAAAGCCTCTTGGAGAGATTCCAAGGTGATTCAAACACCGTTCTTCAAGATCAATAGCCCGAATCAAAGATCCTATCTCTTCTTAGTAAGTGAATTCCATCCCATTACTTCTCATGTTCTTTCTCTTATCTTTTCTAGATCCTTACATAGAAGATATCGAATATTTTTCTTGGATCTAAACCTATGTTTTGATATCTAGATCTATATTTTCAAGATCTTGATATTAATTTTGGATTTAGGGATTGAGATATGGAGCTTGATCGACGACATTGTGCCACTCGGATTTTGGGGATTTTTTTCGGGATAACTTCCATCAATAAACTGAGGTAGGTGGTCTAAATCGAACTCACATAGTTGTGATTTTCATATGTGTATGAGTTTATGATTTTATAGATTCTCTTCATGATTGATTTCCTAAATTTTTGTCAATAGAAATGTGGAATTGAATTGATTTTTCTTCAGTGATTAATTAAGAATTGAATCATAGAACAAATGAAGGAGGGTTTTTGAAGTAGATATTTTGAATATTTTTTATGGGTTGAGATTTGTAATTGATATATTTAATTGATTTTGATAAGATAATTAATTGTGAAGAATTAATTATGCAATTATGTTTGGATTTAGGAGATAATTAATTGTGATAATTAATTATGTTCCATGATGTTGACCAAAGATAATTAATTGAGAGAATTAATTATGCACATGCTATGATCTAAGATAATTAATTGTGTGAATTAGTTATGACATGTTGGGTTTTGATATGGATAATTAATTGTGAATAATTAATTATGGAATGATAATGGTGTTGATTGATTAATTAATTGATGAGTTAATTAATGGGGCATGTTCTTAGTTAATTCTTGAATTAACTAATGGCCTTTGAAATTTTTAAATAATCAATGGATTGGTAATGGAATAATGTAGAAAATTCTTCTAAATTAAAAAATGATTAAATGGCTGAGATTTTTTTGGTGATAAAAATGGCATTCTAGACCAATTCAAAGTTGGGACTTGGACATGGAATTCCTCCCCAATAGTTATACAATCTTGATATTATGGTGTGTTGGGCATGAAAACCTACACTCAATGAGATTGTGGTGCTAGGAATGATGAACTATACCAAATAAATTTTAATTATGAATGATTATTCAACTAAGATTTGGGGTGCTAGGCATGACGACCTACACTGAATGATTAGTGATATTAAATGATGATTCAAATGGGAAACATGAATTGAAAGTGTCCCATTGTGTTGACTTCAGATTAAATGTCAATGTGATAACTGTTTAAATTATGAATTGTATTTATTGCTTCATAAAACTATATGCACTATCTGTTGACTAGACTCATTTTAGACACTGTTGGTGGTGGCCTACTGATTTGTACTCACACCCTATTCAGGACACCTCATTGGTACCCGAGTAGACTTTTTTGATGTAGAAAATGATAATATAAAGGCCCTGGAATAGGTTGTTATTTGGTATTGGATCATGGGAGAGGAAATCAGACGTGGTTCAGGGCCTGTTTTAGAGTTTTTGTGTCTTTACTTTCAATTTCATTGTAGAAACTTGACATTTTCATCATCATAGCATGTTTTACCTTTCAATTGAGTACTTTATTTTCATGTTTTGGTTACCATATAACATGGATTAGTTCTGGTTATTTATATGATTCCGCACTTGGTTATTGTTATTTTCTTCTGTTGGTGTTTTATTATGATAAAAGAGGGTATAGTATCCCCAAGACTAACTTACCAGACCCTCACTACTAGTCGGAACCCTCTGGCATACAGGGAGGTGTGCTTGAGGGAATGTGGCCAACCGACTCGAGGCACCGTTCAGTGGTCCCTACGTCAGGATGTCACATTCATTAAGAACTATTAGTTTTGAAAGGGATCATAATAAATACAAATAAATGAAAAATATTATCATGGGAAATAATTTAGTTGCATTAAAGGAAATAATTTTTGGAGGGATAGGGGAAAAGGAATTTATGATTACATTTATATTGTTTACATTGGGGACCTTTTTAAATACTAGTTCTAGTTATTTTGTAAATAAAAGAAATATTGGTATTTTTGTGGTTGTCAATGAAATTTTAGATAATGGGATTGGTCATGAATCTTTTTAGTGGATATTTTTCATGAGATAAATATAAAAAAGAATAAAATCCAAAAAGGCCGATAGAAGAAGCATGTTAGTGGTTTCTTGGTACCATTATTGGTATGTTTTAAAAATATTTAACTGTGTTAGTTGTTTTTTTATTTGTTAGTAAATTTATTTTACTAATATAAATATTTTTACATTACATTGTAGTTATTTTCCTATATCCACATCCCTAATGGAGAGGTTTATAATTTTTAAAAAAAATGTTTTCTAATTTTGGGATGAAGAAAACATTTAAAGATAATTGTAGTTAGAAAGAATAGGTAAAAAATTCATATTAAATTCATATATTACTTTAGTAGGGAGAATTTTTCTGGATCACTATTTTTTCACCCATCGGGTAAAAACATCATCTTTATATTTCTGAAAGCTTCCTATTAAAAGTTTCATCTTAAAATCTGAAATTTTAGTGTTAAAATATGGGTATTTAGTGTTAAATTATAGATGTGCACTGACAAAATGTGTTATCTTAATGTTAAATTATAAATATTTCATTTTAAAATATTTATGTTAATATTTGTAATGTCAGTGTTAATATCTTGAATTTGAGTGTTAAAATTTGGAATCTGAGCATTAAACTCTGGATACTCAGTGATAAAATTTGGATGTGTAGTGATAAATTTTGGATGTGTAGTGTTAAAATCTGAATTCATAGTGTTAACATCATTCATTGTAGTGTGAAAAGTTGTATTTATATTGTTAAAATGTGTAATCATATTGTTATGTTTGGGACAGTAAATTACAAAATATTCATATCAAAATGTGGATGTTATGTTAAAATGTGGAATCTTAGTTTTAAATTCATGATGGTTTATATAAAAATATTCATGTTAAAATCCAAAATTTGAGTATTAAAATCTAGAATGTGAGTGTTAAAATGTGGATCCTCTATGTTAAAATGTGTAATCATGGTATTAAAAACTTGATGTTGTATATAAAAATATTCATGTTCAAATTTGGAATGTGAGTTTATAAATATGGGAAGTTAGTGTTAAAATGTGTAAATTTTGTTTTACCATCAAAATTTATCAATTACAAAGCTTCATGTTTATATCATGGATTCTAAATGTTAAAATATGGATGATGAGTGTTAAATTGTGGATTCTTGGTGTTAATTTCTAGTGGATTGATGTTAAATGCCTTGAAATCCTCATTAGAAATTATCATGTGTTTATATGTGTATTTTTAGTGTTAAAACCCACAATTATAGTGTTAAATTATTTAATTTTAGTGTTATCAACTCTGAAATATTCAATTGAAAAGATAACTTTTTTATGTCTATAATTTTAATGTTAAAATTTGGATGGTTAGTGTTAAAATTTAGATTCTTAGTGTTAAATTGAGAATGATCTGTGTTAATTTCTCTAAGATTGATGTTAAATACTTTGAAAGCCTTGTTCTAGATTCTCATGTTTTATTACATGTATTTATAGTGATAAAACTTAGAATTATAGTGTTAAGCTTTGGAAATTTAGTGTTATTATCTGGATTATTTAATTAAAATTCTTCTAATTTATATTTTTTACTGTTAATGTTAAAATATGGATGCCCATTGTTCAAATATGTATGTTGAGTGAAAAATTGTGGATTCCCAATGTTAATTTCAAGTATGTTGATGTTAAATGAAATGAAAACCTAATTATAAATTACCATGTGTTTATATGTGTATTTCTAGTTTTAAAACCTATAATTATAGTATTGAATTTTAGAATTTTAATTTTACCAATTGAAAATATTACCCTTTATGTTTGTAATGTTAGTGTTAAAATCCAGATGTTTGATGTTAAAATATGAATGCTCGGTGTTAAATTGTGGATGCTCTATGTTAATTTCTATATACTTGATGTTAGATACTATTAAAGCCTCATTTTATATTCCCATTGTTTAAATGTGTATTTATAATGTTAAAATGTGAAATTATAGAGTTAAAATTTTGAAATGTAGTGTTATCATCTAGATTGTTTAATTAAAAATCATCAAATTTAAATTTGTCACTATTAAAGTTAAAATCTAGTTATTTAGTGTCAAATTGTTGATGATTAGTGTTAACTTCTTGTATATTTATGTTAAATACCTTCAAATTCTCATTATAAATTTCCATCTATTTAGATGTATATTTCTAGTATTAAAAAAAGGAATTATTGTGTTTAATTGTGGAATTTTATTGTTACCAACTCTGAAATGTTTTATTAAAAAAGGTCACTTTTTATGTCTATAATGTTAGTGTTATTATATGGATAGTTAGTGTTAAAATCTGGATTCTCATAGTTAAATTTTGGATTCTATGTGTTAATTTCTATAAGCTTGATATTAAATTCTTTGAAAACCACATTTTAAAATCCCATATGTTACTATGTGTATTTATAGTGTTAAAACCTTGAATTATAGTGTTAAAATTTGTAAATTTAGTGTCATTATCTAGATTGTTTAGTTAAAAAAATTTATGTTTATATATGTTACTATTAAAGTTAAAATTTGGATGCCCAATATTAAAATATAAATACTGAGTGTTAAATTATGAATACTCAGTGTTAATTTCTGGTGACTTTATGTTAAAATCCTTGAAATCCTTATTAGAAATTCCCATGTGTTTATATGTGCATTTCAGGTGTTGAAACCTAAAATTATAGTTTTAAATTATGGAATTTTACTGTTACAAACTCTAAAATATTCAATTTAAAAGCTTTCTTTTTATGTCTATAATGTTAGTGTAAAAAATATAGATGTTTAGTGTTAAAATATGGATGATCAATATTAAATTTTGGATGATCTATGATAATATCTGTATGATTGATGGTAGATTCTTTGAAAGTCTGATTTTAGATGCCCGTATGTTAAATTTTTTATTTTTAGTGTTAAAACCTAGAATTATAGTGTTAAACTTTATAAATTTAGTGTTATTATCTGGATTATTTAATTAAAAAGCTTCATGTTTATATTTATTGTTTTTAAAGTTAAAATCTATATGTACAATGTTACAATCTTTATGTTTAGTGTTAAATTGTGGATTCCCTGTGTTAATTTTGGGTATCTTGATGTTAAATTCCTTGAAAACCTCATTGTAAATTTCTATTTGTTTAGATGTGTACATATAATGTTAAAACCTAGAATTATAGTTTTAAATTGTGTAATTTTCATGTTACCGACTCAAAAATGTTCAATTGAAAATCTTACTTTTCATTTCTATAATATTAGTGTTAAAATAAGGATGGTTTGTGTTAAATCTGGATACTCAGTGTTAAATTTTTGATGATCTGTGTTAATTTCTGTAATATTTATGTAAAATAATTTAAAAGCCTCATTTTATATGCCTATATATTATTATGTGTATTTACATTGTTAAAATGTGTAAATATAGTGATAAACTTTGTAAATTTAGTTTTAATATCTGGATTTTTATTTAAAAAGATTCTTGTTTATATCTATTACTATTAAAGTTAAAATATGGATACGTGATGTTAAAATATGGATCATGAGTGTTAAATTTCAGATACTCGGTGTCAATTTCTAGTAAATTGATGTTAAATTTTTTGAAAGTCACATCATAAATTCCCATGTGTTTAAATGTGTTTTTAAAGTGATAAAACTAGGTATTTACTGTTAAATTATGGAATTTTAGTGTTTAAAACTCTGAAATTTTCAATTTAAAAGCTTAATTTTTATGTCTAAAGTAATAGTGTTAAAATTCAAAAGGTTGGTGTTAAAATCAGGATTCTCGGGGTTAAATTGTGTATGTTCTATGTTATTTTTTTATGTTTGATGTTAAATACTTTGAAAACCTCATTTTATAATCCCATATGATAAAATGAGTATTTATAGTGGTAAAACCAAGAATTATAGTGTTAAATTTTGGATATTTAGTGTTATTATCTATATTTTTTAATTAAAAAGATTCTTGTTTATATATTTTACTATTAAAGATAAAATCTAGATACCTAATGTTAAAATATGGATGTTAAGTGTTAAATTGTGGATGATCAGTGTTAATTTCAGGTATCTTGATGTTAAATTTCTTGAAAGCCTCATTAGAAATACCCATGTGTTTAGATGTGTATTACTGGTGTTAAAACCTGGAATAAAATTGTTAAATTATGGAATTTTAGTGTTACCAACTCTGAAATGTTCAATTCAAAATCTGTATTTTTATTTCTATAATGTTAGTGTTAAAATATGGATAGTTAGTGTTAAAATCTGGATGCTCAATATTAAATTAGGGATTCTCTATGTTAATTTTTTTAAGTTTGATGTTAAATACTTTAAAAGCCTCATTTTAGATGCCCTTATGTTACTACTTGTATTTAGAGTGATAAAACCAAGAATTATAGTGTTAATATTTGGAAATTTAGTGTTATTGTCTATATTGTTTAATTAAAAAGCTTCCTTTTTATATCTGTTACTATTAAAGTTAAAATCTGGATGCCAAATGTTAAAATCTGGATGTTGAGTGTTAAATTGTGGATTCTTAGTGTTAATTTCAAGTATCTTGATATTAAATTCCTTTAAATACTCATTATAAATTTCCATGTGTTTAGATGTTGATTTATATTGTTAAAACCTAGAATTATAATGCTTAATTGTTTAATTTTAGGGTTTACAACTCCTAAATGTTCAATTTGAAAGCATAATTTTTATGTTTATAATGTTAGTGTCAAAATATGGATGGTTAGTGTTAAAATATAGATGTTCAATTGTAAATTTCATGTGATCTATGTTAAATTATGTAAGCTTAATGTTAAATTTAAAATATTCATTTTAGATGCTCATATGTTATTATGTGTATTTACCATGTTAAAACCTATAATTATAGTGTTAAAATTTTCAAATTTAGTGTAATTATCTTGTTTTTTTAATTAAAAAGATTTTTATTCATATCTTTTACTCTTAAAGTTAAAATCTGGATGCCCAATGTTAAATTTTGGATGATGAGTTCTAAATTGTGTGTGCTCAGTGTTAATTTTTGGTAGCTTGATGTTAAATTCCTTGAAATACTCATTATAAATGGCCATGTGTTTAGATGTGTATTTACATTATTGAATCCTAGAATTATAGTGTTAAATTGTGGGATTTTAGTTCTTCTAACTCTAAAATGTTCAATTGAAAATCTTACTTTTTATGCCTATAATTTTAGTACTAAAATTTGGATGTTTAGTGTTAAAATATAGATGCTCAATGTTAAATTGTGGATTATCCATTTTAATTTTTTAAGATTTATTTTAAATACTTTGAAATAATCATTTTAGATTCCCATATGTTATGATGTGTATTTTCTGTTAGGTCGGGATGCTTATAATGAAGACAAAAACATAAGAGGGGAGGTGAATTGTGTTCTTCAAAAAAATTGACAGATTTCGAACACTCCTCCTATTATGCAGTGAACCTTTCCTTCTATCAGAGACAAATGAATAGTGAAAATAAATAAAGGAAATGAACATAGCGATGTATAGTGGTTCATAACATAAAGATCCCTTAGTCCACTCCACCAATGCTCACCTCCATGAGCTTGGAAATTTTCACTGGGTCCTCTTATCCTAAGACCTTTAACCAACAACTGAGTGTAGGTAGTTGACACCTTTACAACAAGACTTTACAAAGCCTTCTGGTTCTTTTATAGGGAACCGTAAATCCACAGCTTAGTATAAGAAGATGACACTTAACCATTACTGATTACAAGTAGTCAAAACTAAAATAAATAAAAATAGTTTGATTATTCTGATTGTACATGTTGAACTTCATATTTTGAAGTAGCAACTGACAGATGAAATTAGATCTTAAACATAGTATAGTAGCAAATAGATCTTCAACATTGCATAGTATTTCTTCAAACAATGATAGAGAAAATACCAGACAGATGTATAAAAATTTATGTCTCCAAAGTGTATCTATGAAAAATGCTTCTTATTTCTTATAGAAGATGATATAACGATGAATTTTAGTAGCAATGATAGCAATTTTAGTGTATAGATAAGATAGATCAAAACATGTATGTCTCTAAAGTATAGCTATGAAGGAAATGAAACATGGTTTTTTATGTTTATATCCTATATATATTATATATATTTTGATTAAGTATATCCCTATATTTATACAATAGGTCGAATAGCTCTAGTTCAAACCAACTCTAGAAATATCGCACAATAAATCGTTAATATTTGAATTCAAAAACATTCAATAGATTTGTAACTTCCCATAAGAATAGAAATGATTTAATCTGTCGAATATGAGCCTTTAAAACAATCATAATGAGCCTTTTAATTAGTCATAAAATAGATTTGAACATGTCTTTACTTCCTTCAAGACCATTTCATAAATCTTGGATAATATCGTGAATATAAAACTCTATTATTGAATAGTCAAATGTAGGGTTCCTTCATATGACAACAAAACACTAAATGTAGGGTTGACAATGTATATTTGAATACAAAATTAGTGTTTACATACCATATATATGTTTTCTCAAATGTAGGGTTTCATACTAACATAGGGTTCCTTATCCATACTTTCCTTTTTCTCAAATGTAAGGTTCCTTCCAAATATAGGGTTTATAATCCATACATGTTGTTCCGAACATATGGTTGATTCCATACATTATGCTTGCACATTTAGAGTATGAATAGTGTTTCTAGAATATGTTAAAGCATGTTCTGAATACTTCAAGGAATATTCATCATGGATAAATGACTTGAATATAATCCTAGAAAAATTATTTCCATGAATTATAATTTCCTAAAATTCACTTAAAATCAAATTAATTAGTAATGAAAATGTGGGAATTTGTGAGCAGCAAAATCAAAATGAGATTAATGAAAATATTGAATCAATGCATTCTCAACAATATCCCCCTTTTTATGATTAAAAAATCCATAACATAAATATGTAAAATTTAAAACCAATTTTCAAAATAAATCTATTTCTATTTTTCTCTTTATAATATTTCTTCCATAAAGGAAACTTCTCCTCTATTATATGGATTAAAACTTCTCTCATATAATTTTTTTTTCAAAAAAAACTTTTCCCCCATGAATATAATCATGTAAGTGTAAATTGGAAGTATGAATTATAAAATTAAAACATATAAACTTCATAATTAAATAACATATAAACTTATCCCCCTTTTGTGACATCAAAAAGATAAGAGTAGTAAATTTAACTCCCCCTAATTTTATGATTTCTTCAAAAAGATATTAATAATTAAACTCGGACCATATAAAAAGATTATTTCTTAAAAACTCTCCCTAAACCATAGCATATAGGATTATTTAATAACTTAGAACATTTAAATAAAAAAAATTCACAAAACCAAATTTATTACTTTTAGTAATAAATTGAGATAATTAAGAAAACTTAAGTTCAATATAAAAAGAAATTATGAATTAAATCCTAATATTATTTTCACTAAATAGTATTTTAAAAACATTTCACATATCATTGATAAGTATAAAATAAAATCAAAGGTTTAAGAAGGATTAGATTGTTCATTTAAACATTTAAAATTTATAACTTTTTATATTAAAGTAGCTAAAACTCTTGACAGCTCTTGTAATCTATTTTTAACATCTATTGTTGTTTGATAAGAAGAATAAAAAAACTATTCAAGTATAAATAGCTTCATCTTATCAAGATCTATCTTAGTAACATCTTATCTTCTGAGAAACTCCATTTGACTTAGCATTTCTAACTTGAACATATCAAAGTCTTCTCTAGAGGTCGAACTATATATCATATTCTGATATTTCTTTTGTAATGAATTAAAAACTTTTTTGACACATATTTTTTCCATAGATCGTTATAAGACTTTCAAGACACATCCAAAGTAGCTTGTAGGTTTAATTTTTTGTCATATAATATTCTGAATTTAAATAAAATCCTTTAATAAGACATTTGAGAAGAATAGACTTCTAGTTCATCATCTACATGAAATTATATATTTCTTCCAGAATAATTTTCAAATGAATATTTAATAAATGAAACATATTTTTCTTCTAACAGGTTGTATTACCTTTTGTTATTTTGTAAGAACAATTTTCTTCTGAACTGTAGAACATGATTTTTTCATCTTGTTGTGTCTAGTTTCCTGGAAACTTATGAACAAGATATTCTGAAGAAGAAGACGGATAAAATAAAAAAATTTATGAATAAGATGATACATTCTTTTTTGAAATAATGTAGATGTCATTTCATATTTCATAGTTGAAAATCATAGAATAATCATTATAGATATTAGCTTATGAAAATACATGTTTTTGTAATAAATATGTTCAGGTTTCATATTAAAATGAAAATAAAATGATTTCAAAATGGTTTATAAAAAGAAAATATAAACTTTTTATACTTTAAAAAAATAATTTATTTTCCAAAAAATTTTGAAATAAGGTTTTTAAAGATATTTGAATATTTAGTTTTATTATTTATCAAATTTTTTAGAAATATATTTTTCCTCCTATATAAAATAGTTAATATACCAAAATAATATAAATATATAAATAAAATACTTCCTAAATCAATGTTTTTAGTATTGAAAAATAATTTTTTAATAATGAACTACTTCAGATTTGTTCACTCCTTTGGTAAGGACTTTTATGTATCCATCGATTGAACACTTAAAGATTTGATGATGTATCTTAGTGTTATAATCCTAAAAAATATCAAATGAAAGTTCCTTTTGGTACCCATATTCTTTTGGGTCTAAAAATGTTAGAAAATAAATTTTTTGGTAAAAAAACTTATTTATTTTGAGTAGGAATTATACTATTCAAGTTGAATAATTATTTTGAGAAATAAGAATTTTTGAAACTAGAAATATGAGGTTTTATAAAATAGAAATCATTTTCATAATTACCATTAATACCACAATAAAAACATTTAACATTAGATATGTTTCTTCTATTTAAACCCAGAACAAAATAATTTTTATATAGTTTTGATTTTTCACCATTACTTTCTATTCCAAAATTTTCTTTCAATATTTTATTTTTTTCAAGGATTTTATTTAAATATTTTTCTCCTATGATTGACATGATAGAAGCTTATTTTAAGTTATCAACTTAATTAAATATTTATTTAATATTAATATCATTAAATTAATATGAAATAACAGAAGAATTGGACTTTAAATCATTAATATTTTTTTGAAAAACTTTCTTTATCTAATAAAATAATATCATAATTTTTTCTAATTTTTAAATGATATTTATTTAATAATTAATAATTGTCTTCTAGAATAAAGAAATACTTAGTTAATTCATAATAATAAATTTTCTCACAACTAAAATTTTGAGAGTAAGAAGATTGTACCTCATGATCATTATAGGCCAAAAGACATACCATTAGCTTTTTATGATCATACTCATAATTTGTATAAGATTCATCATGATAACCACAAGTATTACTCCAAGTATCCTTCAAAAACTTCTTGGATTTTATCTTATAATTATCTTTCCTTTGATATTTGAGAAATAACATATATCCTTTATATTTTCTTTTTCCTTGCATTAACAACATTTTTTTCATTTTTCCCTTTATTTCTGTTTTTGTACAGCTTTTCAATTTTTTTAGCATGATTTGATATATCTTTATCCAAATCTAGATGATTTTAATTAGATAATTCATCCATATTAGTTTTAAGAGTATATTTTTCATATTGTATTTGATTTTAATCTTTATCCCGCATCTCAACATTATACATTATTAAATTTCCAATCAACTCTTTCATAGTCAAATTTTTTACAGGTTTAGATTGACGTATAGCTGTATATATTCTATTCTACTTAGAGGGTAATACTCCAAGTACTTTTAATGATTGTTCTGATTGTGAAATTGAATCTCCTAAAAAAGAAACACTATTGACAATCTCTATCAATCTTGCATTCATTTTAGTGATAGTCTCGCTTTCATTTATCCTTCTCCATCATCATCATCATTTATTTAAAGAAAGAAGTATATAATACATGGGCAGTAGAAGAAAATAAAAGGACTATGGAGGTCTGAATGTATCTATCTTTAATTTCACAGTTATATACCTTAGTTTTCTGATATTTTCAGTTCCTTCATATGCAATGGAAATATTCTTCCACATATCATATGTAGTAGAATATTGAGATACTCAATTGAATTCATAGGTTCCTAAACCTCAAACAATAGCATTCATAAATTTTGAAATGAGATCATTTTCCCTTTCTTGTTTATTATTCCAATCTTCGAAGCCTTACTTTGGAATCTCATAAGGTTTAATAGCCTTCATAGAAACCCTTATTCCAATATTTTTTAAATAAATATTTATACGGGATTTCTAACATCCATAATTATCACCATTAAAATACGGAGCATGAATCATTGACATAACTTTTCTAGAATCATCCATTTCATAATGTCTTCATCTGAATCTTTAACTCGGGCTTGTTAGAGCCATTAAATATTTATTAGATTCTTATAATACCACTTATTGATGTTTTAATAGATCGAATAGAATATTCTAGAATAATTCAATCCTTTGATATTAATTCTCAATATCAAATAAATCCAAATGTAATCAAGGATTTCCAAAAACATAAATATAGAAAAATAGAACTTCCTTTGATGTCAATAATTGATTTCATAAAAAAGGAAAAAATTCAAGAAGAAAATATACCAATAGATCCCTACCTTTGATACCAATTATTAGGTCAGGATGCTTATAATGAGTACAAAGACACAAGAGGGGGTGAATTTTGTTCTTCAAAATCTTTGATAGATTTATTACAATCTACCTGTTATGTAGAAAACCATTCCTTCTCTCAAAGACAAGCGAGAAACATAAATTAAAAAAATGAACACGAACATGTATAGTGGTTCAGGGCACAAAGATCCCTTAGTCAACTCCTACAATACTCAACTCCATGAGATTGATTATTTTCACAAATTCATCTTATCCTAAGACATTTAATAAAAAACTAAGTTTATGAAGTTGACACCTTTACAAGAATACATTACAAATCCTTCTAGTTTTTTTACAGGGAACCATAAATCCACATCTTGGTGTAAGAAGCTGACACTTAACCATGACTAAGTATGAGTAGTTGAAACTCAAATAAATAAATAAAGTTTGATTTGTTTGATGGTACAGGTTTAACTTCTAAATTTTCAGTATTAGATGATAGATTAAATTATATATTCAATATAGAACAATAGAAAATAGATATTCAATGTCTCATAGTATTTCTTCAAACAACGATAGATAAAATACCAGATAGATTTATAAACATGTATGTCTCCAAAGTGTATCTCAAAAAAATTATTCCCATTTCTTTTAAAAGAATATGCAATGATTAATTTTAGTATCAATGATAGTTATAGAAGTGTATAGATTAGATAGATCAAAACATGTGTGTCCCTAAAGTGTGGCTCTAAAGGAAACGACACAAGTTTTTTTATGTATATCTCATCTTTATATTATATATAGAAGTGGATTCTCAATGTTAATTTCTAGTGTCATAATGTTAAATTTCTTTGAAGCCTCATAGAAATTATCTTGTGTTTAGATGTTTATTTCTAGTTTTAAAACCTATAATTAGATCATTAAATTGTGTAATTTTAGTGTTTCCAACATTGAAATGTTCAATTAAAAAGTTTGCTTTTTATGTTGATAATTTTAGTGTTAAAATCTAGATGGTTGTTATTAAAATATGGATTCTCAGTATTAAATTGTGGATTATATATGTTAATTTTTATAATATTGATGCTAAATACTTTGAAATACTCACTTTAGATGTCCATATATTATTATTATCTTGATTTTTTAATTGGAAATGTTCCTATTTATATCTTATATTAGAATTTTACTGGCCATTATATATTATAGGATATAAAAGTTTTTTATTATTAATATATAAAAATTTCAATGTTAAATTCCATGAAATCCTTTTATTTCAAGGTAATTTATTATATATATCCTCTACTACTGAATTAAACGGATTTGATCATGTTCTAGAGGAAGAAAAGGAGGATTATGGAGAGTTTGAGGAGAATTTAGAGGATTTTGAAGAGGGAGATGAGGAGATAAATGAATCTGATAAGTTTCAGGAAAATGAAGATGAGGAAAATTTGTTAGAGATAGCTGAAGAAGGTGATAAATAAGAGGTGGAGTAGTGTAATTCAATGAGGAAGCATAAAAGGAAATGGATAAAGTTTCATTTAAAACAATATTGGGAGACCCGTATACAAGAATGGATCCTATGAGGTCACAGTTAAAGAAGACCAAAAAATATATTCACCTTATGTTCAATAGCCTCTCAAAGGTTAATCCAACCTTTAAAGGAGGGTTTATGAGTTCTGCACCTCAGGAAGGCATCGTGGAAGCAAAGATAGGTAGACAGTTATCATATTCATATTTTGAATAATTGAATTTTATTGAAATTTATTTCATATAGTTATGGAATGTGGTTTGAATGAAAAGTTATTGACATGTATAATTACTACTTAATTGAATATGAGTGTTGTTGTTTGGGCCCTAATGAATGGGTCAACAATAAGGTTTTTATATGCATCCTTTATAATAAACTATTTTATCATAACTAATCAGTAACATATGAAGGAAAATGTCAAAATTATATATGGTTACCGTGAGTGTAATAACTCTTTTCAATGATCAGATATCTTCCAGAATAGTGACTAGATGAATATTTGATCCATTATTCATCGTACTAATTTCATGAATATATAGATGTACAAAAACATTATTATGTTATATATATTTTGATAATTAATTGTTGTAGAATAAAATTATGTCATGTAAAGAAGAGTGTAAAGTCACCAATGTTTTGATCTATGTCGTGCCTAATGTTGTTTAATACAACATAATAGAATTTTGACTTGTTTCTTCCATAAAATTTCTGAATTTTCACTAGTTTTTCTATAGTTCCGACTTAGAGACAAAGAAACTGCATGTTATGGACTCACTTAGAACTAATTCCACTGATTTATAAAATAAAAACATGTTTGCTTTGCTAGTATTTAAAATTTCCTTCCTCATCATTTTGTTTTTCGTTAACAAACATAGTTACTATTTTAGAAAGTAGTAATTTATTATATATTTTGACTTTTATATAGGATTACTTCCATGTTACCATTTTATGACATCTTTCATAACGGTTTTTTTCTTGCCCATATAAATTTGAAGTTTTTTATGAATATGTTTAGCTGAAATCTAATTTTCAGACTAAATTACCCACTAATTTATTTATCAAATCCAGTTTTTTTATATAATGGGGTTTCTCTTTTTATTTTTTAATAGTTATTATGAAATTCAATTTATTAGACACCTATACTAATGGGATATCATAATGGATATGAAAAAATATATTCATGTGTTTATTTTACAATTGTTTATATATTTTTTTAAAAATCTAATATATATAAAAAAATCATGATATGTTTGTAGAATCAACTTCAATGGAAATGGTTTTACAAACTATGGTGGTTGATGAACCATGATTTAAAATAAATAAGGACAAAATTTTTGGAGGTGTTGTCTTGTAAAAGATATATTTTGTTAGGGAGATAGTTGTATTTCAAATTATTAGTGATTTTTGGGGGTTTGGTTAAATTTGGTGGGTGTTTGGTTGTATATTTCAATGAATTCAATTTCAACATAGGTGATACAATCTAAAAATTATGTAATGTAAAATTCATGTAGTGTAAATTGAATTTTAAAAAAATCCAAAAAAAAATCAAGAGTATGAGTGTTAAAATCTAGAGGATCGATGTTAAAAACTAGAAATTCAGTGCCAAAATCTATAAATTATGTCATCTAAACATGTTGACATGGTTTAAATTTAAAAATGGTATAAATCTTCCTAACTAAACCAATTAATTTATAAACACCAATGATTATTCAAACCTTAACATCCTTATAAGTAATAAGAAACCACAAAAAACATAATTAATAGGATTTCAATAGAATAACTCCACAAAAAAATATTGGAATTTTTTTCAAATTTATATCATTTTCCACTATAACATGTCCTTATTTATAAATAAATTAGCCATCATACATAAAAAATATCACCCTCTTAAATTTGTCACATCAACTTGTAATGGTATTTTTATACCTCTTTTGCATATTCCCAACTTCTTTACAAAGAGGAAGACAAATATTTTGTGGATAAAAAAACGTTTCATCCATTTAATTGGTATATTTAAAGGAATTAAATTGGAACATAGGTTTTATAATTTAAAAATTATGTAATGTAAAATTCATGGATTGTTAATTGACTTCTCACAAAAACCAAAACAAAATTATGGAGAAAAGTGTTATAATATAGAGGCTTCATGCTAAAACCTAGAAGGTATGTGTTAAAATATGTAAATTATGTCATATAAACATGTTTACATGGTTTAAATTTCATAATTTCATACATATTCCTAACTAAACTAATTAATTTATAAACACCAATTATTATTCTTACCTTAACATCATTATAAGTAATACAAAACCACAAAAACCCAGAATTTATAGGATTTAAATAGCATAACTCCATAAAAAACATATTTGAATTATTTTAAAAAATATATAATTTTATGTTATAACATTACCTTATTTAGAAAACAATTATGTACAATACACAAATAACAACACCCTCTCAAAGTTTTCACGTCAACTTGGACTGGTATTTTTGCACCTCTTTCACATTTTCCCAACTTCTTTGTAAAGAGAAACACAAATATTTAATAGATAAAAAAAATTTCAACCATTTAATTTGTATAGTTCAACATATTAAATTTTAATATAGGTATTAAAATATAATAATTGTGTTATTTAAAATTAATGAAGTGTTAATTTAATTTTTAAAAAAACAAAATAAAAAATCTGCTGGAGTGATCAAATATAGATGCTCAGTGTTAAAACCTGGAAGGTTAGTGTTAAAATATATAAATTATGTCATCTAAACATGTTGAAATGGTTTAAATTTCAAAATTTCATACATTTTCTAGACTATGTCAATTAATTTATAAACACCAATGATTATTCATACCACAACATCATTATAAGTAAAACAAAACCACTAAAAACTAAAATTAATAGGATTTAAATAGAAAATCATCACAAAAAAACATATTTGAATTGTTTTCATATTTATATCATTTAATTATCTAACATTACCTTCTTTAGAAACTTATTGGGTAACATGCAAAAAAAACAGTACCCTCTCAAAGTTATCACATCAACTTGGACTAGTATTTCTACACATATTTAATGTATTCCCAACTTATTTAAAAAGTGAAAGACAAATATTCAGTGGATGAAAAAAGGTTTCATCCATTTAATTGGTATAGATAAATGCATTCAATTATATCATAGGTTTTACAATCTAAAAATTAATTTATATAAAATTCATAGAGTATTAATTTACATTTCATAAAACTCAAAACAAAAAAAGAATCTGGAGTAGAAGTGTTAAAATTTAAAGGTTAGTGTTATAACCTAGAAGGAAAGTGTTTAAATTTTTAAATTATTCCATATAAACATTTTTGACATGGTTTAAATGTTATAAGTCCCCACAACTTTCAAACTTTGGCATTTAATTTATAAACACCAGTTATTATTCATACCTCAACATCATTATAAGTAAAATAAAACCACAAAAAACAAGAATTAATAGAATTTAAAAATAAAAACTCCAAAAAAAATATTTAAATATTTTTAATATTTATATAATTGGACTCTTTAATATTACTTTCATTAGAAATATATTATAAAACATACACAAAAAATAACCCTATCAAAGTCAATTGGATTGATCTGTCCAAGGAAATAAATCTACACAAAATGAAAAGTGTTGTACTATATTTCGTATATATATCAATATTTCAGCCTATATATTATTAAAAAAGTTTATTAGAGATATTAAAGAGGTGGGGAAACATATTTTTATTTTTCTATAAAGTTATATAATGTTTTCTATCCACCCAAATCCATGGTCCAAGTAGTTTCTTGAAATATGGGTGCCCAAAACCACCATCCACTTTGCCTATAAAAGAGTACCTTGGGCACCCCATTTTCAAGTTAGACCAGGAGGAAAGGTGGTGCTAT
Source organism: Viscum album (assembly GCA_963277665.1). Taxonomy (NCBI): domain Eukaryota; kingdom Viridiplantae; phylum Streptophyta; class Magnoliopsida; order Santalales; family Viscaceae; genus Viscum; species Viscum album. The sequence continues at coordinate 1,650,699,573 of OY728152.1, forward strand.
TTTGGATATCCAAAGGAGTCCTCAACTCATTCCTTTTAGTTATGGAGTCTATGTTAAGTGCTACTTCAACATCTATGGTTTCTCCCTTTCAATGAAGTTTTAAACTCCTTATGATCACTTAGGGGGAACGTGATGTAAATACCAAGCTTCATGTTTGTAATATTTGAATGATATTTTTAATTATAGGTTATTATGTTGTTTTTCATCATCCTTTATTTTTATTTAATTTATTTATATATTTGTATGTTTCTCTCAACTCGTATGATCATGTTTGGGGGTACCCATTCATGTAATGTTTCACACACCATTCATCACTTCTTCTTATCCCTTTCAATTGTGGTGTTTTTGCGGTTCATATTGGTCAATTAAATTCTCATAACCTCTTTCAAGGCCATGTAATTTATTTTATATTATTACAAATAAATAACATAAAATTCTATATAGCGCATTGTGTTCTTCATGTGTTTCCTTGGTGAGTTTCAGTTATGAAGTCGAGCACAAATCACCCAATAATCCGTGATAATCGGTGAATTATTTTGTCTTTCTGATTGAACTATAGAATGTATCATAGTATAAAATCATTAACATTATGTTTCTAGGTGTTAAAACTAGGAATTAAAAGATCTATACCCTTTATCTTGAAGCAATGAAGTATGAGCATCATGATAATTCCTCAGGTTGATCGTGCTTAATCGAATCTATCAATTTCTGCTTTCTTGTATCACTTTATTTTATATGATTTCATCATAAATAAAAAAATCCAAATTTCATACAATATAATTCCATTTTTTTCTTAATAAAAACATTATTTTTAAATTAATGATCTAAGTCTCCATCGAGAGAAGACCTAGGGTTCCTACTATACTGTAGAAATTCTAGTAAAAACTAAAAATTTAATTTGATGTGCTCGACAACGCAATCAATGACATGACTATGAGTCAATTTAGCCAAGACACGCTATGTACCAGGAGTACAAAATATTTTTGAGACACGACTGGCTGATCTATGTGGGAAAGAAATAGCTGAGGGTTGGGGGAGGCAAGATACACCTTGTAAGCTCCCATGGTCATCCAAGTCATGCAGTAGAGGACAAAGCTAGGTGTTCAAACAGAGTTACACACCATGTGGACCAAGTACATGTTTTATACTCCTCTTGGGGAATTCCACCATCATATATCCATCTTCAAGTCTTGGATTCAGGATTGCGAGTAGCCTATCCTGAGCAGTTTTTTATATAAAAAGTGATAGTGGCCTTTGTGGTGGCCTATGTACAATGTGGTGTGATTCAAGAATGATGTTGTAGTAGTGGTGATAGACCCTGGGGTAGTGATTAGGGTGGATCACTATGTTGAATTCAGGGTTGGTACCCTTCCCTATGGTCTCGGGATATGGGTCCCCTAGACTCTTTAGGTTGGTAGAGTGGTGCTCCCTTGTCGTAAAATGGTGTGAGTCTCTTACATGTGGTTATGTTGTGGCGTGAGACATGATGAGCATGAAAATTATTTCAGTGATGCTTTTATGGTATTGGAGATTGGGTTGGTGTATCATATAGACATTGGGACTAGTACTCTCTTATCGTACTAGGGCACAGGTTTCCCTTACCTCTCAAATTGGTATAGACAGAACTCCCCTTTACATAGGGTGTGCATCCTCTAACCATGGAGTAGTTTTTTCAGGGTCAGAACTCCCCTTATGGACCAGGGAATGGGTCCCCCATATCATTTTTTCAGTTGGAGATATATATCCCCTAAAGTATCAGGGTGTGGTCCCTCCATACTTGTTGAACAGATAGAGTAGGTACTCCCATTTCGTACGAGAGTGTGGGTCCTCTATCTATGGAGTCATTACTCCCCAGTTTCACTAGGGCGTGAGTCCTATATATGTTATGTATAGATAGAGTGGGTACTCCCCTGTCATACTAGGGTGGGTTTCTATATCCATGGAGTCAGAAATCCCCTATCGTTCCATGGTTCAGGTCATCCATATGCAATGTTCTGGAAAAGTCGGTACTCCCCTGTCAAATCAGGGTGTAGGTTCTCTAGCCCAAGGTTGGTACTCCCCTGTCGAGTAAGGGTACAGGTCCCCCATAGCATTCATACTAGTAGAGATTAATTCTTACTCCCCTTCAGTGCTATGGTGCAAGTCCTCCCTCTACAGAGTTGTACTCCCCTATCTTTTAATATCGGTGGGAAGTGGGTCCTCCACTGAAGTAGAAGCTTCCTCAGTTTTGGAGCACAGTTTCAAGGAGAGGTAACATTCACTTGTTGTGTTTGATGCCTGATTAGGATTGTTTTCTCCATCAACGTGGTGTGTGAGAGCCCCTCCCTACGGGTATTATAAGGGCTTCATGAGATGTTTAGGGGTTAGTACTCCATCTACACTAGGGAATCGATGAGATGCAGGTCCCTCTTCTCTCTCTCTTTAGAGTGGATGAACATGGTGTATAGGCTGGATTAATTCCCCCTCATTTGTATGTAGTGGAAAGTGGAGGGCCTCTGCACTTGGGTTCTTATGAGTTTATGTGTAGTATAGGACTGTAGTGATAGGACCTATAATGTTGGGCACTAACGTTGGACCTAGATAAGAGCCCGATGGAGCATGTTTTCTTAGATGTACCATTAGGGATGGTAGAGTTGTTCCCTATGGAGTGTATCTCTCAGGTGGGAGTCATTTGGGATGGATAGTCTCATGGAGTGTGTTCTCCTGGATGTGTGTTTCTTTTGAGCCTTGAGTAAAATCTCACAGCTAGCTGTAAGGTTGGGACCTCATGATACTAAGAGTATGGGATGAGTATATTTGGGTGATTTTGGGATTCCTTTCAGTGTTTTCACATGACTTGGTTGACACCCCATGTGGACTAATCTAAACAGTCATGTATAGACAAGGATGGGTTTGAGATGGAATTTATCTCTTATTTGGGTTTCCTCTTTCTAGGTTGAGTGGATTGTTGCCTTTTAGTTTCTCCCTTTTCTTTTAAGTTTTGGGGAGCATGATAAGTATTATTATACTCACCCCTACATGGGATTTTCACACACATGTTGTGTCTTGTAAATATGAAACATATTTTTACGGAGTCCCGGGAGGACCCGGAGTAGGTAGATCTTAGTGAGTTAGACTGACCAAGGTGTTTACCAGAGCTCAGCTGAGTATCATTTTGGTAGTTGATTTTGATATCAATTCCCTCCATTTGAGTAGGTTGGATACTTTTATAGTTTTTAATGGGTGTTTATTTTTTCCTTTTTGTACTTTTTTTATAATTTGGTTGTGGGATAGATGCATTCATGCTTTTCCTTTCAGTTTATATTATCTCTAAATTCTGGCATGGAGATGTTGGTGCATGTGTGTGTGTAGTTACCATAGGCTAAGGCCTCACATTTGTGTGATATACCTACTCAATGATAGCCACCAACCCCTAGACTATTGGAGGTAGGCTTGGGGTAGTCATGGGTTGGGCCTCATTAGTTCAGGTCGTGACAGTGATAGATTGAGGTAGATCTTAGTGAGTTAAAATGACCAAGGTGTTTACCAGAGCTCAGCTGAGTATCATTTTGGTAGTTACTTTTGATATCAATTCCCTCCATTTGAGTAGGTTGTATGCTTTTACAGTTTTTAATGGGCGTGTATTTTTTCCTTTTTGTACTTTTTTTATAATTTGGTTGTGGGATAGATGCATTCATGCTTTTCCTTTTAGTTTATATTATCTCTATATTATAGCATGGAGATATTGGTGCATGTGTATGTATAGTTACCATAGGCTAAGGCCTCCCATTTGTGTGATATACCTACTCAATGCTAGACACCAACCCCTAGACTATTGAAGGTAGAGTTGGGGTAGTTATGGGTTGGGCCTCATTGGTTTAGGTCGTGACAGTGATAGATTGAGTTACTCACTCAGTTTATGCATTGTAATGGCTTGAGGTGTAATACTAAATATATTATACATGTCATATGGTCTATGGTGGATTATAGAAACTACTTAGTTACTATATACGGATATGTGGATAAGATAATGTGATGATTTCATGCATGAGGGGCATATTGTAACTCCTTTCCTAGGTGTCTTTGATGTGGATTGTTTTTGGAGAGAGATATATCAGGATGAGCACCATTGGGGAATAGTAGCAAACCAGTGGGGAAGTGGGAGTGGGGTACCCTTGATGTTTCATTATTATATTATATGATCTCTTTTATATGATACTTGGTGAGATTTAGTCATGGTAAGGCTTGGAACTTAGTATACCTATTTAGGTGACAAGTTAGTTTCAATATTGTTCACTATGCTTTAGCGTATTTTCTTTATCTTTTACATAAGAGGCTCTGGGGAAGATCCTACTGAGTATACTATTAAGCTCACCCTAGGTGTATATAAACTTTTATTTAGTTCAGTCAAAGAATTTTGAATATCAGGTTGGATATTACTAGCTTGTGGTTTTCTCGGAGTTTTTTGGGATTCATGGTTGATGTCATCTTTACCTTTTTTGGTACTTGTATTTTTCCTTTAATTTGTTATAGTATTGTATGAAATTTTATTTTTTCACTTGGTATTTCTTTATGTATAAATTTATGAGTAGGTTTTGATTGGTGTATTTGCATTATCTATCTCTTATTTATGTTCTCTTAAATGGTAATGCCTTCCAAATGTATTTTTATTATACCCTTAGTTCTAGTCGTCAACACGGGGCCTACTAGAGGGAGGAATTAGTCAGTCACCATCTCCCTTCCCTTATCAATGGCCTATAGGAGGTACACTTTGGGGGGATGGGGCCATTAAAGAGTGGTATCAGAGGTTTGGATTGAGGGAAATGGTGGAGTTTAGAGTTAGGTACAAGTGATATTGCATGGGTTTCTAGGGAAACGGTGTCAGATGAGTTTAGTAAGAAATGTAAAAATAGGATAACTATTGAGACACATGTATTTATGGTCCCCTATAATCTAATTCATAGACCTTTAAGTTTACTAAGCCTAATAAATAAAGTGATACTATTTGAAGTGTAGAGACCTAGGAAAGGATCATGCATCATTCTTCTTTGTGGTTGTTTTTGAAATGGATTGACCTTATGATAGGTTAAAACTTTAAACAAGATAAAAAAATTAATTAATTAATGTTAAATATTCCATATTCTAGGTTTAGGAGCTCTAACAGTTTTTTCTTTTTGCAGGAATGGATCTAGGTCAAAGTCATCATTAAGTTCACTCTGAATATGCTCAGAAGTATGTGTCAGCTGATCATCACAAAGTGGAGTTGGATGATGGTGACACTTAGAGGAGAACACTTAGAGAGTTTTAGCATTAGATACTACATAAGTATGAGAGCTCCATTCTAGATTCAATCATTGAAGACTGGTTGGAGGAGGTTGAGATATATTTCAGTTCGATCTATTCTCATAAGGATCTTTGGGTTTTTTTGGATGAGATCATGTTGTATGGAATAGTAAGGTAGTGGTGTCTCTTATTCCTCAAGAATCATGAGGGGTATTTAGTCTCTTGGGAGAAGTTACAAGACCAGTTCCAATAAGTGTTACTTTATTTGACCGTGAATGCGTCCAATCACCAAGAGCTTCTTACCCTCCAATAGGTGAGTTCTAGCATTCGAGAGTTTGGGATCCATTTCAAGACCTTTCTGTGATACTCTTCATACCTATTTCCATATTATTAGGCTAGGTAAATGCATTTCAAGGAGTCCTTTCATCCAGAAATTCAGAACAAGGTAACCATGTTTATGATAAAGATGTATCTTGAGGTGCTGGAAAGAGTAGAGATTATTGAGAGGATGCTAGATAGAACCAGATCTTCATGAAATGGAAATCATTGGGATTCTTCACTAATCTTAGTTGTGGTTTGAGGTTCCCAATTTCCTGGAGAGAAGAGTTTTTGATCAGTTGGGAGTAGGTCCCATCCCTCATCATCTCGTTTCTTCGGGGGCAGAGGATCTCATACTTATGTCAAGGGATCATATGTATGTTTTTATAATGGAGTCCAAGGTCATCAATGGAGAGAGTGCCCTACCTTTTTGTACATTAATCATGTACCGATTGTTATGATTTAGGTTCCTACGTTGAGGCAGTTTCAGCCGAGGTAGTAGTAGTAGGGTTCTTCTGTTTAAGATTGGAATAGGAGATATAGTTTGGAAAAGTACATTCCCAAGATTCTCCTTATCCTCAGATAGCAGAACACAGTTGTGGAGGTGGTCTTCAATAGGGTCAGATAGGTTGTGAAGTAGGTCTTGGTTAGCTTAATGCTTTATCATTTCTAGTTTTAGTCAATCCAGACTTCGTTTGAGGTACCCTTTTCTTGTTTTCTATATGGGTGCATGCTTTTTTTGATTATGTAGTGTGTCTCTCCTTTATATCACCTACCCTCATCCATGCTTTAGGACTTGAGGTAGAGAGGATTCCAGTTACCTTAGAGTTGACTACACCAGTTAGAGGTTGAGCTAACTTGTATGAAGTATGTAGAGACTATGAGCTAGTGTTGGGGTAGCACCGCTCTTGAGGAAATTTCTTATATTTACAGATATAGTCATGTGACATCATCCTCGGTATGGATTGGTTGTATTCGGTAAAGGATATAATGGATTTTTTCAAGAGGTGGGTTGTGTTCTATGATACTAATGGAGATCCAAAAGTGTTTGTTGGTGATAGAGACCCTCAAATGGGTTAACGTTTTATTTCATCCTTGTTTTCCTTTATGTTTGATCTAATGTTGAGTTTGTTGAAACTTAAATAGTAATTGTTTCTCAGGGTTATATAAGAGTACCTTGATATCTTTCTATAAGAGGTTATAGAATTACCCCCTTGCTGGGAGATTTAGTTTGGGATCGAGCTATATTCAAGTGTGTATCCTATCTCGATGTCTCCATATAGTATGGAACATTCTGAGTTACAAGAATAGAACAACTCAATGATCTATTGTAGTGAGGTTTTTTTCATCCAAGTTTGTACCTTAAGGTATACCAATTTTGTTCATGAAGAAGACCAATGGTAGTTTGCAGATTTGTATCAATTATCATTTCTTGAATCATGTGAAAGTGAATAACAACTACCCTCTTCCATGGGTTGATAATTTATTTGATCACCTAAAGTGAGCAAGTTGGTTCTCAAATATCAATCTATGGTCAGTATATCATCAGATGTGGGTGAAGGATGAGGATATTCAGAAAACTTATTTCTATTATCATCATGGTAATTATGAGTTTGTTTTGATACCATTTGGTATGACGAATTCTTTAACCATGTTCATGGGGTTGATGAAAACATTATTTAGTGAGATCCTAGATAAGTTCATGGTGGTTTTTATCAATGACATCCTTGTGTACTCAGCATATGAGGAAGAGAATACAGAGCATCTACATGCCATTTTGGGAGTTCTTTGTCATGAGAAGATATTCAGGAAGTTTTTTAAGTGTGAGTTCTAGGAACATGAATTTTTTTTCTTGGGTAACTTCATTTCCCAACATGAAGTATCTATGGATCCTTCTAAGATAGAAGTGGTTATGTCTTGGGCATCCCCAAATATAGTGTCAAAGTTATGGAGTTTCCTTGGTCTTGAAAGATATTATAGGAGGTTTGTAGATGATTTCTATTAGGTTGTGACTCCTATGACAGCCTTGAATAGAAAGGATCATGCATTCTTATGCACTAACCAATGTTAGGAAAATTTTATGTACTTGATGGGGAAGTTGGTCAGCACTCTAGTCCTTTGTTTTCTAGCAAAGGGAGTCTAGTTTAAGGTTTTATGTGATGCTTCATATATTGGTTTAGGCTATGTTATGATGCAACTGAGATATATCATTTCTTATAGGTCTCAATAGTTATGTCCCCATGAGTCTAACTATGCTTCCCATGATCTTGAGTTGGTGAAGAATGTATTTTCTTTGAGGTTATAGCGACATTCCCTCGTCGGAAAGTGTTTTGTGGTTTTTACCAACCATAAGAGCCATTGGTATGTCTTCTTCCAGCATGTATTGAAATTTCATCAGCGTCTATGGATGGAATTCTTGTATAATTATGAATTTGAGATTTATTATATGTTAGGAAAGGGAAATGTTGTGTTCGATGCACTAAGCAGGAAGTCATGTAGTGTTTCAATGTGTGAATCTAGAGATTCTTGGAGAGTAATGAAAGAATTATTAGTAATGAATCATGATATGGGAGAGGTTTGAGGCATAGTTTGTATTGTCTAGATAATAGTGCAGTCATATTTGGTGTAGTAGCTAAAGGAGTCTCAGTTGGGGGATTATGTGGTAGAGGTCTAGAGAGACCGAGTTGTTTTTAGTGATGCCCCTGATGGTTGATATAAGGATTTACAACATCAGATGTAGTTCCAAGGAAGGATTTTCATTTCTTCAGTGATGCATGATATGGTTCTACATGAGTTCCATAGCTTTCCTTTATCATTATACCCTGGTGTGACAAAGATATACCGAGCTTTGAGAGGTCAGTTTTGGTGTCTTGGGTTAAAGAGTGTAGTTGTGGAGTTTCTTTCTCATTGTATGGACTTCCTGAAGGTTAAGGTCAAGCATCGTGTTCCTGATGGTTTTCTCTAGCCGTTATATATACCCTAGTGTAAGTGGGAGGACATATTAATGGACTTCATTACTAGTTTACCTCAAGATCAGGGAGACTATGATGCTATATGGTCTATAGTGGATAATTTAATGAAATCATCAAACTTTATAATAATTATGGAGTCAAGATCAATAGAGATTTTATTGAGGTGATATCTATAGGTGAGTACCTGGGAACAAGATTCATAGATGCATACTCAATACCCCAAGATATTTTATGTTTAGCTCTTCTCTTATAATGTTGTTCATTTTGTGGATTTTGACCATTCTGGTTTATGATTTTGTTTCCTCTTGTTGCTTATTGTGGAACTACTCTCATTTGATAGGTATCTCCCCCTGGAGTGTGTTTAGAATATGGTTGTTATTATTTCATGGTTTTGTGCTATTTTCCTCTAAGTGGGGTGGTTGATCTCTTGTGATAATGAGATCCTTGAGAGGCATCTCATGGGATGGCTATTCAAATGGCCACATTTTTTTCTCTCTAGGTTGGGTTTTGGATTCTCAAGGATGAGAATTATTTGAGAGGTGTATAATTTAAGGGCTTAGATCCATGTATTTCTACCCTTTTCATGTTTCATAAGCTCATGGTGCTCGTAGAAGGACAAGAGTTGGTCTAGAGGTGTTCTTATTCTAAAATTTGGAAGAAAGGGGAATTCACGACATGTAAATGTTTCACTTTGTTTATTCACAGTTCACGACTTGGGTGATAGCTAATTCACAACTTGAAATAATTTCATGACTTATGTAAGGCTGGTTCATGGGGTGCCTCATGACATGTAAAAATTTGAGGTTAAATGCTTCAAAGAAAAGAGTTTTTCAATAAAACTTAAAGCCTAACATTTACAAAGCATGAAAGGGTTTCATGCTATGTAAATTTGTTGTGCATCATGTCTTTATAAATGGCATGGACTTGGACATTATCAAACCCTATGGCCTTCCTCTCAAATTCTAGGCAATCAATGGTGCTACCTTTAGGAATTTTTGGATTCCTTCGATGGGGATCGATTCTTGGCCTTCCATCATCAATCCACGGTGACCTGAGGTATGTCCTGCCTCTTCTCTCATAGTTCATCTATCATGTTTCTCCCGCTTCTTCTTTCCATGTGATGGAAGTCTCTCAATATTTTTCTAACAGATATTTCTTGGTTGTTTGTTGGTATAGTTATGGTGTGGCATCCTTAAAGGGATGAAAATTATTATGGGATAGGTGATTATGAGCTACGACGTTGGTCCATTCCCATGCAAAGAAGGTTGACACCTTTGAGGTAGGGGATTCATTTATTCTCCTATTTATTTATGTAAAATCACGGATTTAACACGATTTATCCCTTTGTATGGAAATGTAATTTACCTAATAATTTTTTAACTATATTAATAAATAATTGGTTATGAATCTCATATTAATGTGATATAAACTATGATAGTGATTTGCCTATTTATTCTCTAGATAATGTGATATTGATTCTAGGATTATGTCTTTTGATTCTATAGATTAGCATGTTTTTTCTTGATGGAAATGGTAAAGAATGTAAAGCTGGAATTAATTTATAATTTATTGGCTTAAGAATTAAAGAGGCAGCGTTTTTGAGTTTGGTGTTTCTTTCAATTTTATGGTAATTAAATTAATGGAATGTGCATGCTTAATTAAATGTGATCTTCCATGTGTTAATAGAATTGATAAAGAATGTGAATCATGATAATGTTTGTTGAGGATAATAATAAAAGGAATGAAAATGAGAATGGTTTTAATGCTAAGAGCATGTTTAACTTTTGATATCTTGTTATAGCTTGATGTATTAGGTTCCCCATAGTTGTAACCTATGAATAATGAATTGATTAATTCGATATGGAATAAAAATTGGTTGTTTGATAAAGATAATTTTTAGGTTTTGAATTGCACATCTTCTTGAGAAGGTTGAGTGCCTTGAGATTGGATCCATGAGATATTATTTATGTGTGAAGGATGGATGCCTTATTTTAGGACCTAGATTGCCCTGTTGGTTTTTCTTGTTTGTTTCTTGTAGCTTTTGTGATGTGCTTTGGATGTGAGATTCACTATGCAATGTGATATAGGGTAGGGAGGCCCAAATGTGTTATGAGCTTTGGATGGTTGAGCCTGGGATGGATGATGTGATGTGGATAGGGAGGCCCGAATGATATGGTAACAGCTTACTTCTATGATGGCGAGATGCGTCGGGATATGAATGAGGGTGCCATGGATGGAACTGGAGATTATGGAATAGGTTGAAGTTTGTCTTACCCATTTATATGATAAAGTTGTATGCTTACTTGAAATGAATCTATTTAATGGATGATAGTTGGGTTTATTGTTTTATCTGGATTCATTTCCCCATTGCTTGAGGCAGTTGGGTGTTCTTGGTTGCATGTTTCCTCTTGGTGGTAGGTTAGGATGGTTTTCTTAGAGTATCTGGTTTATGGAATGATGATAATTATGAATAAATAATCCTTAACCCCTAGGGTTGGTGTTGATATAATGTTTTATGAACCCCTCCCTACAAAGTGTGCCCCTCCTGGGTCGACAATGGGAGAAGAGAGATAGTGACAATCGAGTCCTACCTCTAGTAGGCCTTGGGATGGTGACTAGCACCGAGGGTATAGTGAACACATATATGGGAGGAATTTACCTCTAAAGAACACATGTGAAAGAGATAGATAAGACAGAAACCAACCAAATCATTCTCAGACTATAATATAAAATAAAACCCAAACTTCACATATGTAATGGCATGCAAGAACTACTACAACTAAAGGGAAAACTTCAAATACCAAAAGAAAAGTAAAGACGACAGCGACCATGAAGCCCAAATAGATCCTACTAAACCCCAATCTATTAGTAACTAGTCTGATCTCCAACCTACTCCAACTGACCTAAAAAACAGTTTATATATACATAGGGTGAGTATAATAGTATACTCGGTAGGATCCTCCCTAGAGCCTCTCATGCAAAAGATAAAGAAAGCATGCTAAATCATAGTGAACAACAAGTGAAACTAACTCCTCACCTAAACATGTATACTAAGTTCCTACCCTCAAAATGAATACTCTCACCAAGTATCACATACAAGATCATATAATATAGTAAATAATATCAAGGTTACCTCACTACCACTACCCCACTGGTTTTCCGCTCTACCCTAACATCGCACATCCTGAGCATCTCTCTCCAAAAAGGTTAGCCTATAGACACCTATAAGAATATACAAAACATGCACCTCGTGCAACACACCACTATGTACACATAAACAAAAGTAACCAGGTAGTTTCAGAGGGCCACCATAGCTTGTATAATGTGTATCATGCATCGTGTATTATACCTCAATCCATCACAGCCCATACGCCGATTAAGGAACCTCAAGACATCACATACTATACACGTTATACCTATAATAGTCCTTATAAAAATATATCTAGAATATATGTGTGTGAAATAACCACAACCATTACATCCCTATACACACATATATGGGAAAAATAAACTGTTATGCATACCATCACAAGTAACTACCAAGAGAATAGAGAAAGGACAAGGGGGTAGTTATCCATCCATCCTCCCATTAGGATGTTGGGGAAAACACCCCCAAGGGCTCCGAATCCCCAAGGTTTCAGTTACCCTAACCGGAAGGGTGGAGTAGTGTATAAAAACAAAAAAAGTAAATGATATAATATAGCTCACAACCACACTATGGGAATAACCTAGTCTCAGAATCAACTGTTTCTAACGTATCTCAGACTCCTGGATACCACTACTAAGACCAGATATCCTATAAGAACACAACCATTTAAAGAGATAAATTAAATTATTTTATTCTTTTTTATCAGTTTCACTTTATGTTAGTTAATTACTTAACCATTAATTAACCATTATTGTTTTCCACATTACATTCCATTAGAATCACCATAAAGTTTCATTCCCTCCAGGAATAAGCAAACCGAGTCCACGACTTCTCAAAATTATAACCTCAGCATTTCAACCCATCAAGCTTCAACCCCATGAGTTAAGCATTTATTCATTTATTAACATTATCACTTTCCTTGTTACCAAGTACTCTTGGAAAACATCCTAAGCTTCTAAACAAGGTATACAACCATGAACATCCATATTCCTCGAGTATTGGGGAAAGGAAAGTAGATAAACAAACAACCCGGTTATCATCCAAACAATAGATTCAAACAAGCATCCAACTTTAATATCAACAGTTAAACCCAACTTCAACCCCTTTCATCATCCTTGGTTTCCTCCCTGATACCTACATGCATATCCTGATGCATCCCTCTATCACAAGCATCAACTACTTTTCTAACAATCGGGCCTCTCCACCCCACATACCACAACATCCCTCCAAGATTAGCCATCCCAAGCTCATGTCACATCTGGGCCTCCCTACCCCATATACCACAACATCCCTCCAGGCTCATCCATCCCCGAGTCACATCACATCACAAGAAGTAAAAAAACATAACAACTGGGCTCTTGTCCCTAAATAAATTAATCCATCCTTCACACACAATGATCCATTATGTCTCCAAAACACAAGGCACTAAACCTTTATAAGAAAGCGGGAAACCACAGCCCTACAAGTCATTATCTTTTATCAAACAACTAATTATTATTCCATCTTTAATTAAATGATTCATTATTCATAGGTTCTAACTATGGGAAAACTAAGAAGAAATCTATCACAAGCTTTCACAAATTAATTAAAAAATTAATTTAACATGTATTTAATTCCTTATCAAAAATAATAAATATGCTTCACATATTTATTCAATTACATTAACACATGGAAGATCAATTCATTTAAACATTATTGTATCATTAAGATTATAACCTACCAGATTCATTAAATATGCCTCTTTAATTATTTTATCCAATTAATTATTAATTAATTTAGGCTTCATGTTATTTACCAATTACACATGCTAAACCAAGAATAACAAGCCTAGCATAGATATCACACTATCTAGAAAAACAAAAGGCAAACCATTATCATGGTGCAAAACAACAACATTGCCACGTGGTTGATACTAATTTGTTAATCTAGTTCGAGTAATTATTAGATTAATTTCATTGTGATCTAAGATTCTAAATCGTGATATCTCTATGATTGCATGTGAATATAGAGAAGCAATGAATCCCCTACCTCAAAAAGGGTGTCAACATTCTTTGCATGAGAAAAGACCAATGCTAGAGATCCCAATCACCTCCCCATCAAGAACTACATCCACCCAAGGACGTCGTTCCACAACTATTCCAACAAAAAACCAACAAAACTTCTTTAGAAAGATGAAGATCAAGTTCCATCACATGGAAAAGAGTAATGGGAGGGAATAGATCGAATAAACCACAAGAACAGAAGTAGAAGATACCTTAGATCAAAGATGAATCAAAGGATGGAAGATAGAGGTTTATCCTTGGTAAAGGAATCCACAAAATGTCGAAGAGGGGTTTTTCAGGTTTCCTAGAATTAGAAGAGAGGTGCTGCAGTCATAGGGTTTGACAAATACAAACAATTGAAAATGTTTAAAACATAAAACATCAGGGATTTACATGATGTGTAGTCCCCTTTCATGTCATGTAATCCTCAGGGTTCAGTTTCCTATGAAAAACATGTCACCTTTTTATTATTTAACCCCAAAAACTTACATGATGTGAACCTGACTTACACAATGTGTAATTCTTACATGGCATGTAGTTATTGTTGCTTCTATCTTTTAGTTTCCAAACTCCTAAAGACTTATTATGATCTTCCTATGAGCACATCAGTCTTCAAAAACACACAAAGGTTCGATCTAAGAAGATATGATACCTTACATTAGATAGCTCTCAAAACATTTACATCCTCAAGAATCCAAAACTAACCTAGAGAGGAAATATGAAAGGGTCGTCCAAACATCCACCCTATGTGTTGCCTCTCAAGGCTCTTACCACTATAGAAACTCAACCACATCACCAAGGTAACAATGTAAAACTACTCAGCAACCACAACCGGCTCCTAAACACTCTCCCATGGGATATATCTCTCAAAATAGAGAAAGAAACAATAAGAAATAAGAGAAAACCATCTCATAAACCAGAAAAGTTCTACAACCAAAAAAATGAATAGTGTTACAAGAGATGAGCTAAACATATAAAAACTCAGGATATTGATCAAGTAAATATGACTCACATTCCCAGGTTATCTCATCTACACCATCGTTCCTCCATAAGACACAAACCATGGGGATAGTATGCCCACACAACACCTTCTCTTGGAAGTCTTGAATATCTATAGGCTACTCCTTTAAGGTGGAATATTTATCAATATTGATCTCCCCCCAATAAATTATGTGAGAGTCACCATGAAGATAATAACTAAGACATGTGAAAAACATCATATATCCGGCTCATCTACAGGGGAAGTGCTAGTTGATACACCATGACTCTAATACAAGCTAACACCTCAAATGGCCCAAAAAACCGGGAAGAAATCTTACTCTCATGACCAAACCTTCACTGCCCATGATGGGGAGTCACCTTCATGAACACATTATCCACAAAATTTAACTCCATAGGTCTATTCCTATGATTATAATAGGGTTTGTTATGATCATGTGCTGCTTTTAACATCTTGAACATCACTTGAACCATCTCTGTCATATTTTGTATCATTTCTAGCCTGAGAATTACTGAAACTCTGACCCTAGTCCAACGCAATATAGAATAGAAAGATCATACATACAATGCTTCAAATGGTTCCATAATAATGGTGGAGTTAAAACTATTGTTGTAATAGAACTCTTCCAATGGCACGTTCCTCATCCATGAACCTCCAAAATCTAGGATACAAGAGTGCAACATGTCTTCAAGAGTCTAGATGGTCTTCTCTCTCTGACTGTCTATTTGTGGATGAAAAGTAGTTCTAAGGCATAGCTAAGAAACAAAATCATGTTGGAGACCTCTCGACATCCTAGAGGTAAAACAAGGATCTCAGTCAGAAATGATCATCCCCGGGACTCTATGGAGTCTCACCACCTCCTCCAGATACTTCCTTGACAAAACATACACTGATCTCGACTCCTTGATCGCTATAAAATGGGATGATTTTTTCAAATGATCCACTACCACCCATATAGAGTCATAGACTCCCTAATATCGAGGTAAACTAGTAACCAAGTCTATTGATATGTCCTCCCACTTCCACTAAGGAACATCCAATGGTTGGATAAAACCAATGGGAAAATGGTGCTCAACCTTCACCTTCTGGCAGACTAAAAATCAAGAAACAAACATTGTAACTGCATGCTTCAACCCAGGATACCAAAATTGACCTCTCAAATCTCGGTACATCTTTATCAATACAGGATGTACCACTAAAGGAGAACTGTGCAACTCTTTGAGAACCATCTCACGTATCACCAAAGGAATAAAAATCCTTCCCTGAAATAAAACTCAGTTATGTTCATCTTTATACCAACCATAAGGGACCTTGCCACAAATAACTCGGTCTCTCTAGACTTCCATATCAAGATCCACAAACTGGGACTTCTCCACATGATGCACCATATATGACTGCACTTTTATCTGAAAAAGAAAACCCATTCCCCCAACTTCTCCCATATCTAAATGAAATGTTGAAAGTTCTTCTATCACCCTCCAGAAATCACCTGATTCACGCACTGCATCACTACACGACTTCCTTATTAGTATATCAACTATAAAATTCCCCTTCATAGGTGTATAAAAAATCATGAAGTTGTAATCCTATAAGAACTCAATCCATTTACACTAACGCAAGTTCAAGTCACATTGGAAGAAAACATACCTCAGGCTCTTATGATCGGTGAAGATGATGAAACACTCACCGATGTGGTAATGTCTCCACAACTTTAGGGAAAACCCTACTGTCACTAAATCAAGATCATGGGTGGAATGGTTATGCTCATGGGGAAATAACTACTGAGACCCATAATAAATGACCAATCTATATTGCATCAAAACATAGCACAACCAAAGATGTGAAGCATCACAAAAAACCTCAAACTGAACTCCTACTATTGGAAGATAAAGAACTAGATCATTGACCAACTTCCCATTCAGATAATCCAAAGTTTTCTGACACTGATCAGTCCACAAGACCACATGATCCTTTCTAGTCAACGTTTTTATAGGAGTTATAACCCAAGAGAAATCAGTTACGAACCTCCTGTAATATCCTGAAAGACCAAGGAAACTTCTCACCTCTACCAATATCTTGGGGGATTTCTAATACACAACTGCTTATATCTTTGATGGATCCATAGATACTCCATATTGGGATACAACATGCCCCAAGAAATAGACTTCTCAAGCCAAAAAATCACACTATAACAGACCATTAAGTTGTATATGCATCTCTCACAACTCAAAAGGCACCATCATATACTGAGACATCGAGATAAGAGACATGCATGGTTATAGTTTGATCTTGAACTCAATCTCTTGTTGAGAGGGTAATGTTACAACCACCTTTGGAAAGAAATCAGGGTACTCTTCTATAACCCTGGGAAACACTTATGACTGAACCTTTGAAAAACTTAGCATCAGCTTAGCCATCAAGGATGATAAGGTGGAAACACACCTCTAACCCATTCGAGGGTCTCACTCGCCAACAAACACTATTGTACTTCCAGTGGCATCGAATAACACAACCAGACTCCTGAAGAAATCCATGATAGCCTGCACCAAATACAACCAATCCATGTCAAGGATGATGTCATATGGTTGTATCTATAAACATAGGAAATCTCCCTAATAGCGGTGTTGCCCTAGAACTAGCTTACGGTGTCTACATACATCAAACAAGTCATATTGACCTCCAACTGAAGTTAGTAATGTGAAATGGGTGGGTCAGGGCAGGGTGGGCCAAGATAGCATGGGTTTGAGCCCATGAAGGTTTTTCTGAAAAATCCCGCATATAATGCGAACAAAAAAATTCAAACCCACCCCGCCCCGCATAAGCCCGTGGGTTTCCCACAAGTTTCCCACATTTTAAAAAATATATACAATTTATAATCATTTAAATATTTTATTTTTTTCTCATTCTTAATGGTTGTTATTGGGAGAATTATTGATTGACAATAACTAGAGTTTTAAGAGATGCGATGAAACATTTTTCTATGCGTTAATGGTAGCATGTGGAGACGATGATGTGGTTGTGAACTGTTGTGATGCAAAGTAGGTGAGTGATCGGTGAGGTGTGATGAATGATAATGTTGGTCATGTGGTGATGTGAATGGCTGGAATGAATGACGACTTTCCAAACAACAACTGGTTTCAAAGGAGGCTATTAGGGTTCCCATGAGATCCTTTCCTATTTTCTTAATAAAAAATATAATTAAATAATTAAAAAATTAAATCTACCCAAAAAAAAATTTGATTATAATAACTCTTTTAGAATTGAAATCATGTGAAGGGGAGATGAGTTACATTTTTCGAGAGGTGGGATGACACATCATGTGAATATGGTGAATAATTATAGTATAAATATTGTAATATCATATTAAAACAATAAATATAAACCTATTTAAAATTCACATGTTAATTAATGGTGAATTAGTATGATAATTACGTTGAGAAATCATATGTCATGGTTTAATCATAATTTTTTATTAAAAAACTAAAATATTAAAGAAACATATATTGTAGAATTTTTTTTAAAATTAGGCATGTGGGTAAGCCCACACTAGCTTAACTTGAATTGGCATGTGCTCTAAATGATAAAAAAAATTAGGCTTACCTTGCCCCATATCTGCCCATACCCACGAAGCTCGCGGGCTGCAGGCCCGTTTTGTATCACTAACTGGAGTAGTCAATGACAAGGGCACTAAAGGTCTCTCTACCTCAAGTCACATAACATGTATAGGGGTGGGTGATATGAAGGATTTTGTTTCTCCTGGATCACCAAGTCATGCACCCAAGTAGAAAACAAGCAAAGGGTACCTCGAACGATGTCTGGCTCACCCGGTGATGGAAATGATAAAGCATGAAGTTGACCATAATCTACTCTCGAGCCTATATGACCATGTTGATGACCACCTCCATGGTCAAGATATACTTTATAGGTATGGGGAGTATCCCAGTGTTGTCCTCTGTATTCCCCATATACTCTCTACTAATCCCAAACTGCAATAACCTGTTGTAGCTACCGCAGCTGGAACTGCCACAGTGGAGGAGCCTAAAGCGGAATAATTAGAACACGTTGACTGCTCAAAAAATTTGGGAACTCTCAACATTTAAGACCTCATCCTCCAAAAGAAAAACATTTGTCTGATCCCTTGACATATTCCTGATATCCACCTACCTCAAAGAAATTAAACATTGAGGTATGGGACCTACCCAGCTGATCGGAAGTTCTTTTGTCCTGAAAACTTGGAACCCCAGACCAAAACTCTACTTCATGAGGAATCTTGATGAATCCCCTCTCATGAAGATTCAGTTTCTACTAACGTCCTCTCGATGACCTCTGCTCTTTTTAGTACCTCAAGATACATATTCAGCATAAACAGGGTGACCTAGAGCTAGATCTTTGGATGCAAAGCCTCCTCAAAATGCATCACCCTACCCTCATCATAAATAAATAGGTCCAAAGCATATCGAATAAGGTTCCTAAAATGGATCCCTAACTATGGAACAATAGAGATCCCCTGCCTAAGGGTAATAAACTTCTGCCGATTGGCTTCCTTCATATTCGAAGAAATAAATTCATCTCTGAACTGGTTTGGAACTCCTCCCATGAGACTTTGGAATCCTCATAGTCTCCGAGGATCAAGGAATCCCACTTCCTTGCTACCCCATGCAGCATCGTCATAGCCAACGATACCCATTACTCCTTCTGAGCATAGATAGAACTGAAGGCTATCTCAACCTCCTCCAACCAGTCTTCTATGACTATATTTGAAACAAATCCCTCATACCTCTTAGGACTCTAGCACTGAAACTCTCAGAGTTTCCTCCTCCAATTGTTTTTATTATCAACCTCTACTCTGTAATGATATGCTCGCACAACCTGTTGAACATCTTCTGTTCAAACCTAACAAGGACATCGGCCTAGATCCATTCCTACAAAAGAAGAAATAGTTAGAGCTCCTAACCTGGAATATGGAAGACCTTAACATTAATTAATTGTTTTATTTTAATCATTTTAGGTTAACCTATTCTGATTTATACCCATTCAAACATAGGATCAAAGAAGAATGATGCATGATCCTTTCCTATTTCTTTACCCTACAACCAGAATCACCTCATTTAGTATCCACTATAAGCATAAAGGTCCATGCATCAGATTACATGGGGGCCTAAATACCCATGAATAATCTGATATCCCATGTTTATAGTGCTTTCTAAACTTAGCTGACACTATTTCCCTACCATCCCATGAAACCTCACCTATGTCTAACTCCAAACTTTTTCCTATACCTAAACCATAGCTCTAATACCACTCTGTCATGACCCCCTCTCAATAAAGTGCACCCCTCCCAGGACGGCAATGGGAGAAGATAGATAGTGACACCTGAGCCCCGCCTCCAGTAGGCCCCGAGTTGGTGACTAGCACCGAGGGCATAGTGAACACACAGATGGAAGGCATTTACCTCTAAGAGAACACATGTGAAAGAGAGAGATAAGATAGACACCAACCAACTCTTTCTCAGAATAAAATATAAAAGAAAATCCAAAGTGCACTATATAATGGAATGCAAGAACTACTATAACTGAAGGGAAAACTGCAAGTACCAAAAGAAAAGTAAAGACAACATCGACCCTGAAACCTAAAAAGATCCTGTTAAACCCCAAGATAGTAGTAACTAGGATGATATCTAACCTAATCCAACTAACTTGAAAAATAGTTTATATATAATTACGGTGAGTATAACAGTATACTTAGTAATATCCTCCCCAAATACTCTCATGAAAAAGGTAAAGAAATCATGTTAAAGCATAGTGAACAAAAGTTAAACTAATTCGTCATCTAAATGGGTATTCTAAGTTCCTAGCCTCACCATGAATACTCTCACCAAGTATCGCATACAAGAGAATATAATATAATAAATAATATCAAGGGTACTCCGCTACCACTTCCCCACTAGCTTTCTGCTTTTCCCCAATATCACATGTCCTGAGCATTTCTCTCTAAAAGGCTAGCCCATAGACACCTAAGTGAAGCTCCACGACATGCACCTCATGCAACACACCACCACGTCCACATAACCAAAAGTAACCAGGTAGTTTTTAGGAGCCACCACAACCCGTATAATGCTTATCATACATCGAGTATTATACCTCAATCCATTACAGCCCATACACCGAATAAGGAGCCTCAAGCCATCATTGCATATACACGTTATACCTATAATTTTCCTTAGGAAACTATATCTAGAATATATGTGTGTGAAATAACAACAATCCAATACAACACTCTACACACATATATGGGGAAAACTAATAGCCATGCATACTAGCACAATTAACTACCAAGAGAAGAGAGTGAGGCTAAAGGGGGTAGTTAGTCATCCATCCTCCCACTGGGATGTTGGGGAAAACACCCCCCAGGGCTTGGAATCCCCAGGGGGTAAATTTCCCTAACTGATAGGATGAAGTAGCATATAAAAACAAAAAAAAATACATGATATAATATAGCTAACAACTGCACTATGGGAATAACCTAGTCTCTAACTCAACTGCAACTAACGTCTCTCGGACTCTCGAATGCCACTTTTAAGACCATATATCCTATAACCACACAATAATTTAAAGAGATAAATTAAATTATTCTATTCCTTTTCATCAGTTTCACTTTAAATTAATTAATTATTTAATCATTAATTAACAATTAATGTTTCCCACATTACATTTCATGGTATCACCACAAAGTCCCATGCCCTCCAGGCATAAGCAAACCGAGTCCATGAATTCTCAAAATTATAACCTCATCATTACATCCCAACAAGCTCTAACCCCATGAGTTAACCATTTATTCATTTATTAACATTATCACTTTCTATATAACTATATACTCTAGGAAAACATCCTAAGCTACCAAACAAGGTATAGAACCAAGCACATTCATCTGCCTCAAGCAGTGGGGAAATAAAATAAGATAAACAAACAATATTTTCATCATCCAAACAAAATATTCAAACAAGAATCCAAATTTAATATCAACAAGTAATCCCGGATTCAACCTGTTCCATTATCCCTGGTGTCCTCCTCAACACCCACATGCATATCCCGATGAATCTCACTATCACAAGCATCAACTACTTCCACAAAAACTGGTATCCCCACTCCACATACCACAATATTCCTTCAAGATAAGACATCATAGGCTCAAATCACATTTGGGCCTCCCCTCCCCATATACCACAACTTTTCTCCAGGATCATCCATCCCAGGCTCACATCACATCACGAGCAACAGGAAACAAACATAACAACTAGGTGCTTAGCCCTAAATAAAGGCATCCAACATTCACACATAATAAACCTTCATGGATCCAAAACACAAGGCACTCAGTCTTTACAGGAAATTGAAAAATTCAAACCCTATAGTGCATTATATTTTATTACATAATTGATTATTATTCCATCTTGAATTAACCTATTCATTATCCACAGGTTCCACCTACATGAAACCTAAGAAGAAAGCTATCACAAGCTGTCACAAATTAATTAAATAATTAATTTAACATGTATTTAATTCCTTTATCAAAAATCATCAACATGCTTCACATCTTTATTCAATTCCATTAACATATGGAAGATCAATTCATTTAAACTGCATGCAACATTAAGATTACAACACACCTGATTTATTATACATGCCTCTTTAATTATTTTGGCCAATTAAATAACAATTAATTCTATATTTACTTTATTTACCAATTACACATGATAAACCAAGCATTAAAAGCACAGTATATATATCACACTATCTATAAAAACAAGAGGCAAATTATTATCAAGGTAAAAAACAGTAACATCATCATGCGATCAATACCAATTCTTTAATTCAGTTCAAGTCATTATTGTGTTAATTTAATTAATATACAAGGGTATAAATCATGTTAGCTCTATGATTGCACGTAAATATAGAGAAGCAGTGAATCACATACCTCAAAAATGGTGTCAGCATTCTTCGCATGAGAAAGGGCCAATGCTGTAGATCCCGATCACCTCTCCCAAAAGAACTGCATCCACCTGAGGATGTCACGCCACAAAAATTCCAAAAAACAACCAAAAAAACTCCTTTAGAAACATGGAGGTCAAGATCCATCACATGGAAAAGAGTAATGAGAGGGAAAAAATTGAAGAAATCATAATAACAGAGGTAGAAAATACCTTGGATTGAAGATGGATCAAAGGAGGAAAACTAAATATCAATCCTTGAAAAAGGAATACCCAAAACGTCTAATAGGGGGTTGTTGGGTCGCCTAAAATTGGGAGAGAGGTGTTACAAGCGTAGGGTTTGACAAACCCAAATGGTTGAAAACTTTTAAAACATATAACATCAGAGATTTATATGATGTTTAATCCCTTTTCACGTCGTGTAATCCTTAGGGTTCGATTTCCATCAAAAAATGCATCATCTTTTTATTATTTAACCCTAAAAACTTACATGATGTGAACCTGACTAACGTGATGTGTAATTCTTAAATGGTGTGTAATTCTTCCTGCTTCTAGTTTTTAGTAGTTGAACTCCTCTAGACTTCTTCCAAGCCTCCTTTGAGAACCTCAGTCTTTCAAAACATGCAAAGGGTCTATACACATGGATCTGGGCCTGTACATAATAAAAATGATGAAAGTAGGTTAATCTTGAGAAATCGTAGACTTGGTTTGGATTATGGCTGGAGGGAATATACTTTACTCTAATGATTAATGTAATATATCTTGAAATAATGTTAATGGTTAATTTAATGGCTAATAAATTAATTAATGGAAGGGAATGATTAAAAGGAAAGAATTCATTAATGTATCTCTTTAAAATTATTTTGTGCTTATAGGATATTTGGTCTTAGCAGTAGCAGTTAGGAGTCTGAGCGATGTTAGTTGCAGTTGAGTCTAAGACTAGGTTATGCCCATAGTGTGGTTGCGAACCATATTATAACAAATATATTTTGTGATTTCATATGCTGCCACATCCATGTCGATTATGGTGACTCACACCCATTGGACTCTGGAAGGGTGTTTTCCCCAACATCCTGGTAGGAGGATGGATAGATTACTACCCCTGTCATATTCTCTTGGTAGTTACTTGTGCTAGTACACATGGTGGTTAGTTTCCCCATATATGTGTGTAGAGGCTTGTGATGTCTTGTGGTTATTCACACACATGTATCCCATAATATAGTATCCAAATGATTATTATAGGTATGATGTGTATAGGTTGTGATGGATTGAGGGACTTTTGCAGTGTATGAGCTGTAATGGCTTATGGTATAATACCCTATGTATGATACATGGCATACCGGATGTGCTGGATCCTGGGAACTACTTGGTTACTATATATGGATATGTAGATGGGATGATGTGATGCATGAGGTTCATTTTGTGATGCTTTGCCTAGGTTTCTTTGAGAAAACTTTTTTTAGAGAGAGATGACCCAGGATGTGAGACATTAGGTCATAGAAGCAAACCAATGGGGAAGTGGGAGTGGAGTACCCTTGATATTCCCTTATTATATTATATGTTCTTTTCTATGAGATACTTCATGAGAGTTAGACATGGTGAGGTTGAGAACTTAGTATATCTGTTTAGGTGATAAGTTAGTTTCATTGATGTTCCCTGTGCTTTATCATTCTTTCTTTATCTTTTACATGAGAGGCTCCGGGGAAGATTCTAGTGAGTATACTGTTATGCTCACCCTATGTAAATATAAACTATTTTTTAGGTTATCCATAGCTGTTTGGAGATCAGGCTGGATATTACTAGCTCATGGTTTTTCATGAGTTGTTTAGGTTTTTCTGTCACTTTCATTTTTACCTTTTTTGGTACATGTAGTTTTCCTTTCAGTTATTATAATATTGTATGACATTGCATGTTTTCACTTGGGATTTATTTATATATATGAGCAAGTTTTGATTTGTGTATCTATATTATCTATCTTTTCTAATGTTCTCTTTGAGGGTAATGTCTCCCATATGTATGTTTATTATATAATCGGTGTTAGTCACTAACCTAGGGCCTACTAGAGGCGGGACTCAGGGAGTCACTATCTCCCTTCCCTTATTGTCAGCCCAGGGGTATACTTTCGAGGTAGGGGGTCATGAAACATTAAAACTCATTCTTAGTTCATATTTACATAAATTAACAAAATAAATCAAAAACAATATAAGCATCATAGAATTTACAGAAAATTTGGTTTCAAATATAGTAGGCGCTAGGAGAAGGGAAAGAGTGATATGTTGTTAGTGAGAAAAGAGACAATGGTGGGAGGAGGGAACTCCTAGGAGCAAGCTGAATGCAACATGAGAAGTATGACTACATGAGACGACAATGGTTCAAGTGCAGAATTGGAAGAGAACACAGAATTGGTTGGACGAGTGTGGGAGAGGAGGCAACAGGAGAGGAGGTGGCGATGAGATGAGCGTGGAAGAGGAGGCATTGGTTGGACGAGTGTGGGAGGTGATGCGGTGGTCGGATGAGCGTGGAAGAGGAGGGATACGGGTGTCAAATGGAATTAGGTTTGAGAAGAGGAGGAGGTTTTTTAGGGTATAAATTAATTTAATTACCCATATTAAAAAAAGGAGGTCCATAATTTTTCATTTTCTTATTTCTAGGTCCTCAATCTGAATTATGCACTATTTTGGTTTGTGTCATTATACCCTTGTTTTTAATCAGTTTAACTGAAATATTTTTTTTTTTGAATTGTTATGTGAGTCGGGATTTTATTGGGATTGTGTCATGATTTATCTTTAAATAAAATTTATTGAATAAAATAATATGGGAAATTTGTATTTTTCCTTTTAAAAATGGAAAAGTTATGTTTTTATGATATTCTTCGTATTAATTTTCATTTTATCAAATTTTAAGAAAGTTTATTAGGATATTTGAAAGGGAGATTCATTTGTATTTTTTAAAAAACAAGTACTTGTCTGTGCATTCAGATGATGATATAATCCAATGCTCTGAAAAATTATCCACTGCTCAATAAAAAATCATGATCCACTACTCAAATAAAATAAGTGTCCCAATGATCTAAAAAATATCCACTGCTCAAATTAAATGCATCATCCACCATAAAAAATGAATCACAAATCATATTTTGTACAAGTAAAAGAAAGTATTAACTGGAACAAAATAAAATGGAAAAATTCTCCAAAATATGTCATTCCTCTAATCTTCCACGATGGTGTATTTCTCCAAAATCTAGTGTTACTCCACCTTGTCATCTTGTATGAAGGATTGAAACCATGTATTAATATTGATTATATTAAATATACTGAATGTATAAATAAGTGGTACATAATATTTCAATAATAGTGAATTAAACATGGTAATAGTTAAAATTGTAGAACACGTGAAAGATAATAATGATTGTTAAGGGAGTGCATGTCACATACCTGAGTAAGTAGCATAAGTTACAAAAAAAATAAATTTGAATTAATAGAAAAAGAAATCAGCAGATGTAAGAATCAATATAAGACATGGTGCATGCTTAAAAATTAGGCCATGTCATTGATAAAAAAACTCAATGCACAAGATAGATGCTTCCCTAAGAGCGTGATCTATGTCATTTAACATACATAAAATCTAATTTTCTAAGGACTTGGAACTGGATAGGCAACTTCATGGTAAATTCCAACCATTCTAAGAGTGTTGGGGCTGCCAGTTTGGTTATACTGTAAAATTTATCATAAAAAAATTATAGAAAATTAATTAAAATAAGGGGGAACTTGAATCTCTATGTGTAAAGAAGTTGATTTTTGACTAGAGGATAAATTTCCTGAAATGCATTACCACGAGATGATGAATGTTCACATTTTCAGTGCACTGCAGAAGCTGAAAAGGAAGAAAACCTGGAGGAATTTGGAATAAAAGGGAGGAGGATGTTTGGTATTTATTGTTTGTGGGACACATGTGAAAGAGCTTGAAACTTTCTGTAGTTTCCAATGTCTGAAATTTGTGGGGTGTGTTCAGTAGTTTGGTAGAACATTAATCAAAAAAAATGACCCCTGCTCCAAACTGTTATCTACAATTAAGAACATACCTTTCTCAAGATCCCCTATTTGGAAAATGCCTTCAATAAAAATGTTGTAGCTATAAAAATCCATGGGTATTCCATAATTTTTCATTTCTTTGAAAAAAATAAAAGCATCGCCCTGCTGAGATACAGACCATAGATAACAGTATTATAACAGTAACAGTTGACAGGAAAGCCGCTAAACCTAAAATCCCTAATAAGATCCAAAGGAAGCTAAATATGTCTAACAATGAAAAGCCTATATATGTATATAATATATATTACTATAGTATGTTTCATCCCACAACTTTTTAATTATTTTAAAATATAAAAATATTATGCAAGATCGATTTCAAACTACCCTCAATGTCACTTACAATAAAAGTTCCTCATAATGGTGTAGGTGTAAACATTTGATGATGGTCCATACATCGTTAATTCCTTAAAAACATATTTGATGAATTATATTTCATTTTTGATAGCCAAGAACTTTAGTAAAAAGTGGCAGGACTGGATGATTGGGTAAAACCCCACTTTCCTAGCCTGCTAAAACACATCAATTACATCCTTGAGCATTAAATTCACTTCCATGACCATAAAAGGCTCGCTAATTATAGCACTGATTATAGAATTTGACCCCTCAATGCAATTGGGTTGTTCTAATAAAATATTAAAGGGATTACACAATTCAAAAAGAATGAATTGAAATATATATAGTATGAAACTGGAAAACAAAACACCATAGAAGAAACTTTGAAACGTTTATGGAAATAAAATAAAAAATATTTCAAATTGAAAACCATTACCTTCAAAACTCTATAATGGGGAAAACCTGTTCATGTAGTAAAAGTTTGGACCCAATTCATATAGAAACTTGAAGAAGAAAACCTAAATGGATAGTTGATAAAAAATACAACAGAAAAATGTAAGTACAACAAAAGATATTTTTAATCCCCACCATTATTTAAACCATAGTTGAAAATTATAAAGACTTTTTGGTGAATTATAAAATAAAAAAATATTATACACAATGTGTGGGATTACATATAATCTGAAATAATGTTAAACAATATCTTGTGTAACCTCATAAACCAAAAAAACCCTAATGGAGAGTAAAAAATGCAATAGTACATGCAAGAATGCAATGATTCGGCCTAAATTTATTATTATTGATCATAGGATTGTAAAACCAAACACCCTTAATGTTAAAGCCATGAATAATCATTTAAAATGTCTTTGATATGCAATTTTTTTATATCCTTTCCCCTCCAAAATCCTTGGAATACAAAGTAAAAACATCAGGTGCATAACACATTCCACGTTTCGCACTAGGATCACATGTATGCTACCTCCAAGATGGAATGAAAAGAATACTTATATTGGAAAGGTGGGGAAAATAAACTCATCATAGAAAGATAATATTTTCATTATATAACATGTTCCACATTTTACACAATATGGTATTACATCTGATTAGGAATAATGTTAAACAATATATTGTGTAACCTCATAAACCAAGAAAACCCCCACTGGAGAGTAAAAAGAATGAAAGAGTACATGTAAGAATGTAGTGAGATAGCCTAACTTTATTATTCTTGATCATAGGCATGTAAAACCAAACACCCTTTATGTTGATTCCATGAACAATCACTTATAGAGTGCCTAATATGCAATGTTGTGATATTCTTTCCCCTCCTAAAGCCTTGGAATACAATGTAAAATCATCATGTGCATAAAAATCCATGATATTAATGTTGGAACCATAAAGTGTCCTCAAAGGTCATAAAAAAGAGCACTTTAATCTTCATTTTTTCCAAAAAAATAGATCCTAGTATTCAATAATACTCACTGAAATAGAAATTCCCATGTCTGTAGAATTTTCCAACATCAAAGCTATGATTGTGAGTTTTTTTATGTGGGGTGAGATGAAAAATAATTTTCTTCCAAACCATCCTTGATCCTTGAATATCCATTTTTTTCTAACCCTCCAAATAAAATGTCCAAATGAATAAAATTAGGGAAATGAAAATTGATAAAAATAATTAGGTTTGTTCTAGAAATTACAATGAAAAAACTAGTTCATTGCATTTAATTTATGATAAATTTTAAATAATGATCAGGTAAGTCCAATCCCTTATATCATGAAACTCCCATATAGTTGAACATTCAATTCAATTTATTTACATGTCATTTCATTACAGAACATTCCATTAATGATTATTTTATCCCATTGAATGAAAACTTAAAAACATGGCCTAAATTTTTTTATCAACATTAAGATAGAAGAAAAATGCAAGGAGTGGGGGGGATAAGCGGGAATATAGACCAACAATTAGTGAATTATCATGTAACTAACACATTCACAATTAAGTCAGAAAAAAAATCCATCTACACAAAAATTGATAGAAAAAAATGTTACCATCAAGAATATACATATGGATTACCTGATTTTCACCAAAAATATTGTGATCACCTTGCTCAATAGAACAATAAGGCTCAAGACATATATAAGAAAGATCTTTACTATAATCATATAAAACAATTCATAGACCTTGTGCCTGAATCTCCTAGAAGTGGGAAGAAGATCCTGGAAATCATAATATATACTCCATATGACATAAGGAATGGTTATTAGAAAAACCAGGCAGAAACAAACAATAACAAACCATGGTATTGTATATTGAAATAATAATATTATTATTTTTTTGGCTACATGAAAAAATTTATGATACATACAAACTAAAAAATTATTTTATATCAGCACTAACTGAATATCAAATCAACTAATCTACATTTTTCAAACATACAATGTCCTTGTTTGGCAATCAAGAGTACAGATATATACCTCTTGGAATTGAACTTTCTCTAAAGATCTTGTTTATCAACTTGGAAAATTTTGCTTCAATAAATTTATTTTTCATTCTTCTCTATCTGCAAAAAAATGAAAATACATTGACATGGAAGGATGTAATAAATACACCCATACATTCACACAAAATTAAAAGAAAAACATGAGGTTATTTTCAACCAATAATTTAAAGAAGGCATTAAAATGATAAGAGTCCTAACCATGAACTAAAAAAACTATGCAGAGAAGCATCGCACCTTCCAAAACATGAACATCTTTATTAAATCCAAAACATGGAGGGATGAAAAGGTCAAGAAGATAATAATTCTATAATGAGCTTACATAGTATGTAGTACAGGATTTCCAGGTACCAACTTCAAATGAACCATCACTTTCCCATGAAAAACTTGTTCTTCGATGAAAACAAATTTCATGAAATTAATAGAATCCACCAATCTAAAACCAGAAAAAGGAAAAAACCATATTAAGTTGACATGAGAGAGTAAATGAATCAAAAAAATGGTATTCATTTACACATAAAAGCAAGAATAAATTAAACAAAGTAGTGATAGTCCCAGTGCAATCTGTTACCAACTTCATATTAACCTATATATTTCGATGATTTTTTTATTCTATTCTAACTCATCTCCTAAAATCAATAGAAGCCACACAATGCAAACCAAACAAAGGAAAAAATCACAGTAAGTTGACATCAGATAACAAATGAATCAAAAAAATCTAGTATTTATTTACACATAATACCAGGAATAAATTGAAGATAGGTGGATCATGTCGAGACAGAGAATATGGAGGTAGAGCAGTCGGCGATTGTAGAACCAGAGGTGGGGTAGGTGGACATGTACAACTGTGATCTTAGTACATGAAATATATATTGTAAAGGCAATAAGTAAGTCAACTATGAATGTAGTCAAAAAAATTTATTAGAGTATAGTCAATAGCACAACATTGCTGGCTTATTTCATAAATGATGAATTTATAAACTACCGCAATCTGTTACATATAATTTATCTTATAAACCACTATAATTAGTATACAATCCATGTAATAAGTGACAATTATACATACATTAATGAAATCTTTATTTAATTTATAACAATGACAATGGAATAAATCTATATTGAATGGAATATGTTATAATTATCTGACTATCTAGCAAACATTGATTGGATTAAAAATTCAATAGAAAATTTTCTAAGAATGATAGTTGAACAAATAATGTTTAGAAGATGAATGGTAGGGATAGCTGAAGTATCAGAATAAGATAACTATAGTAATATTCAGATGAATTAGCGATATGGGTTTTTTTATTAAAATGGGTCTAGGGTTAAAATAATTAGGGATACAGGTTCAAAGTTCCACTTGAAGTGGTGCTTAAGATATTTAGGGAGCATAGCGCCACTTCAAGTGGTGTTGATCGTGTCCAGTACACACGATCAGCGCCACTTCAAGTGGCCCTAATCCCTTTGGGATTAGCCTACCGGCGCCACTTGAAGTGGCGTTGAGGCTTGGGATGCCCTATAAAAGCATCTCACCCCCCCCCCCAATTCACATCCTCCTCACTCTCTCTCTCTCTCTCTAGTTTTCCCATCTTCCTCACTCTTTATCTCTAGATTTAACACTCTCTCTAGTTCGGTTCTCTCTACTCTAGTTTCTCTTCCCGTGCAGCCAACTCTCCACAAATTTGAGGTAATCCTTATTTTAAATTTATTTAATATTTTTATTTTTTTAATTATTTTCTTAATTCGTAGAATTAGTTTATAATTTTTGTATTATATTTAAAAATAATAATAGTTTTTTTAATGTAGTTAGGTAATTAATTAATTATAATTAGGTAATTGATTAATTATAAGTAGGTAATTAATTAATTATAAGTAGGTAATTAATTAATTATAAGTAGGTAATTAATTAATTATAAGTAGGGAATTAATTAATTATAAGTAGGAAATTAATTAATTATAAGTAGGCAATTAATTAATTATGGTTAGGCAATTAATTAATTATAAGTAGGCAATTAATTAATTATGGTTAGACAATTAATTAATTATAAGTAGGCAATTGATTAATTATGTTTAAGCAATTAATTAATTATGGTTAGGTAATTAATTAATTTTGGTTATGCAATTAATTAAATTTGGTTAGGCAATTAATTAAATGTGGTTAGGCAATTAATTAATTATGGTTAGGTGATTAATTAATTATGGTTATGCAATTAATTAATTATGGTTAGACAATTAATTAATTTTGGTTATGTAATTAATTAAATGTTGTTAGACAATTAATTAAATTTGGTTAGGAAATTAAATAATTAGGGTTAGGCAATTAATTAAATGTGATTAGGAAATTAATTAAATACAATTAAGAAATTAATTAAATGTGATTAGGCGGTTAATTAAATGCGATTAGATGATTAATTAACTGTGATTAGGCAATTAATTAACTGTGATTAGACAATTAATTAAATGTGATTAGGGAATTACTTAAATGTGAATAGGGAATTGCTTAAATGTGATTAGGGAATTACTTAAATGTGATTAGGGAATTAATTAAAATCTAATTAGGTGATTAATTAAATCTAATTAGGCAATTACTTAAAATCTAATTAGGCAATTACTTAATCCTAAGGAAATTACTTAAAGGTAATTAAACAATTAATTAAATCTAATTAAGCAATTAATTAAAGGTAATTAGGTAATTAATTAAAGGTAATTAGGTAATTAAGTAATTCTCATTAGGTAATTAAGTAATTCTCATTAGGTAATTAAGTAATTATAATTAGGTAATTAAGTAATTCTCATTAGGTAATTAAGTAATTCTAATTAGATAATTAAGTAATTCTAATTAGGTAATTAAGTAATTCTAATTAGGTAATTAAGTAATTCTAATTATGTAATTAATTAAAGGTAAATGGGTAATTAATTGATAACTATGTACTGAATTGAAGTAGTTATCTTAATTAGCGAAGTAGTTATCTTAATTACCGAAGTAGTTATCTTAATTAGTGAAGTAGTTATATTAAGTAGCGAAGTAGTTATAAATTGCTTCTAGAATATACCCTTGCATTACATTCTAGGTATGATAATGAATTTAGTTTTACATCTACCTTGACCTCAGTTTGTAATTGAAGTTATGAACTTGAATTTAGTATTTGAATATATTTTTTGCATATCAAGTGTTAGAGTTGTCATGAAATGAATGTTATCGTGAGTAAAGTATCCCCGGGTAGAGGGGATTTGGGTCGGACCACATACTTTCCTGGAGGCTTGGCTTGTCTAGGAAAGTGAATGGGGTTGGTTATCTGTCGCTCTAGTCTTACTCATGTGGAGTTTTTCAATTTCAAATAACTCTATACTTTTACATGACATGTTCATGTACCTCATGCATATAATGCATGTGGATATGTATGAATATGTTTGACTTCTATTTTTGTGTAAGCAAGACAAAATTGTGGGTTGTGTAAAGAGTTACGCATCAATATGGTTTAAACATATTGATTTGGTGGAGGGATTAGGATTCCAACCTGAATTACTAGAAGCATGCATACATAAATTGATTCTCTAATCAGATTTAATTAATAAAAATGGTTTATTTTAGATAAAAAATATGGTTGTCACCTATATTTATTGCAACGGTCAAATAATTGAGTCAGAACAAGGATGTAGTTATAGTATACATCCAGAAGCTGTTGTTATGCTGGAGGATGTACTACTTTGGAAGTTATGCAAAGGAAAATTCATCGAAAGTTAAAACTAGTGAGGAATCAAGTGATAGAGTCCATAACATTCAGACATCTGCAATATATAGATAGGTTTTGGCATGTGGCATATCTGGTAAATGATGATGATGATTGGAAATATGTACTTTCATTAGTTAAGTATCTACCTGGGAATCAAATGATGGAGTTGTATGTCACTATAGCTACAATGGAGGTTCCATCGACATTGGAAGTTGGCCCATCTCAAATTCATGAGAGTATGTCATATGCTCCTACACATCAGGAAGTTCCATTAGAATCAGTAGTTGTTCTATCATTTTCATTGGCCACAGTTTCAATGGATAGTCCTCCACATACTTTAGATGCATTGGTTGATGATTTTGAGGATGATGACAATTTCGAAGAAGATGATGAAGAGGAAGTTAAAGAAGAAGAAGAAGAAGAGCATGTGAAAGATCATTCTATGCCCACTCATGTGAGTTTCAACTGACCATTGAACCATCCTCCATTATTGGATTCATGGTTGACTGAAGGCATGGATTGCTTACCAGAATTTGATTGGTCAGTTATTACTCCCAGTTCAGAATTTCCAGGAATCATTAGTGGCACAAATCGAGTGTCAGATGACGGTGTTCTGTATATTGGTGGAGAGTTTGAGAGCAAAGAAACAATGAAAAATTTCATAAAAAATATCACATTGAAAGACATTACTCTTATATTGTAGAAGAGTCAAAGAGATCTTACTATTTGATCTTTTGTGATAAATATGATTCGAATTGTCAAATGCATATGCGAGCTATAATTGATAACACTTTTCACAGCTGGTGCATCACTAAATTTACTCCACACACCTGTGTGAACCCAAGATAGTCACAAGAACATTATTCATTAGATGTTGCATTTGTTTCAACTATTATTGTTGAAATGGTTAGAGCATGTCAAGACGTTCATGTGGTTCTGGTGATGGAGTGAATCAAACAACTTTTTGGGTATCAAATCTCTTACTAGAAGGCATGGGCGGCATGACAGAAGGCTATTGTGAAAGTGTACGGTGATTGGGACTACTCTTATCGAGTTTTACCATAACTTTTGGAGATTCTATGCCACAATAATCAAGTGTTCTATCAGTTACATACTATTGAATATGTTAACCAACACAACCAAGTTGACCGATCAATGGTTGTGTTTGATAGATTATTTTGGACATTTTTACCATGTGTGGCGGCTTTTAGACATTGGAAGCAGTTTATACAGATTGATGGAACATTTCTGTATGGAAAGTATACAGGAACTTTATTGATTTCCGCCATACAAGATGGAAATCGAGCCCCTCTACCTTTGGCATTTGCAATTGTGGAGAAAGAGAACTTATCATCTTGGAGTTGGTTTCTGGCATGTCTCTGAGAGTTTGTTACGGATGCAGATGAGATTTGTCTTATTTCATATCGCCACCGTGCAATCAAGGAGGCAGTACAGTCTGAGGGTCTTTCGTGGAGACCACCCTATGTTCATCATCGATATTGTATTCAACACATTGCTAGTAATTTGCGAAAGAAGTTTAAGAATGAGTTGATAAAGAAGGCAATCTTAAAAATTGGTATGAACATCCTTTTGCATTTTAAAAATCTATGTCATAGTTATTTTCATATATGTTCAGATGAGTTCTTGTTTGATAGCATATGAGCCTCAACAACAAAGGATGGAGGAGAATCTTCAAGATATTCACAGAGTGAATCCGAAAGTGTATGATTACATGATGCAAATCTCAAAGCAGAAATGGTCGTTAGCATATGATGATGAGAGGAGATATGGTCCTATGACGACCAACATCGTAGAATGTATAAATGGAGTTTTCAAGAGAGTTTGAAAATTACTTATCACAGGTAAATATGAATATTTGATTATATGTTACTCAGAAGAGCTATAATTATAATATAATATTAGTATAATATCTTAAATCTAAATTACAGGTTTAGTACAAGAGGCCTTCTATCGGAGTGTAAAGTACTTTCTGGAACGAGGAAACCATGTTGAAGAGGGCTTGAACAGAGGGATGCGCTATGGACACCATTTCCAGCGCGAGCTAGATACAGTTCTTCAGGAGGCTGTAACTTACCGTGTAACTGCATTTAATCGTCCAGAGCAACGATTTGAGGTCGCTGAGCCCGGTGATGTTGTGGCTTGTAGCAATGGTCGTGTGCGAGTTGTTTTACTGGAGAAGCGTTACTGTGAATGTGGCAATTTTCAGGCACTGAGATATCCTTGCGGCCATGTGATTGCAACATGTGCTTACGTACACATATTTTGGGAGTCGTTCGTTGATCCAGTTTATCGACTTGAGAGCATCAACTCCTGCTACAATACTCCGTGGATGTCAATCGGTGAATATCAAAATTTTCGGCTGTCTGATGGCGCACCCACGCTTCTACCGAACAACACTAGACTTTGACCTAAATGGAGGCCAAAGTCGACTTGTGTTCGGAATGAGATGGATTAGCCTAGTGAACAGCCAGCTGGACGAAGGTGCAGCATATACCGCCAAGAAGGTCATACGAAGACACGTTGCCCTGGACACATAGGACAATCATCTCATGATTAGAATGAATCATGTACTCTATCTGTTACTGTAAAAGTTTGTACATGTAATCATTTTTATCATTATCATCATTTTTAATCATATTTGTCTTATTTGTATATAGGGTAACTTTTAAAATTTGTACTTATATATGAAGCCAAATAAACATCAGTATTCTTCCAACACACTACATCAGTAGAAACAACAGCAGTAATAACCAAAATACAACATTTAAATAAACTCGCACCTAGGACACCAGAGCGACACGGACGTCGGACGCAGAGAGGACGTGAGATTCAGACGCCACGTTGTGGTACCAGGGGGCATCGTCGTTGATGTTTTTCGGATGTCATGTTGAATATATTAAAAAACATATTTACTATGATAAGTAATTGTTGTTTAAGACAAATAACAAGAAAATCAAAAATATAGTAAATACAAACTAATTTAAATTAATTAGTAATAATTTATATATTTTCAAAGTCTCATAATTGTAACATTATTATGTTTCATGTATGTGACTTTAGAAACGTATAAATTATAAAGTACAAGTACAATCTAAATAAAATTTGTCACACAGACTGAACATATAATAATTTCTTGAAAAATGAAAAGAAAAACAAACATATAGTAAACAAAAAATATTTTATATGACGACTTAAATATTTAAAAACATTACATTTATAATTATATAATAGTAAATATATTTATAAATAGATTTATATTTATAAATATTTATTTTTAATTATATATATACATAATTATATTTATACACATATATATTTCAAATTATATTTATTTATAATTGTAAATGTATATTTATATAAAAAAAATTATTTTTTATAATTATATATTTAAAATTATATTTATAAACACGCAATCACAATTCCTTATATTTATTTATATTATATATAGTTCTTTATTATTATAATATATATTTATGTATTTATAAATATAATCACAAATATATATTTATAAATACAAATTCATTTAATATTTATATGTAAATATATATAACTATTTATAATTATAATAATTTATAATATAAATATATATTTACCATAAATAATAATATTTGAGGATGGTTCACGATGAAGATCCAAAGTCAACCGGACCAAGGAGATGGGGATTTGGACTTAACCTAGCCCGTGAGGAAGATGACTCGATAGGAGCTGATCACTACTGCTCATCGAACCCAACGTCCAAACCGAGAATCAATTTTCAGCGACATCCTGAATTGAAGCTGGTCGGAGTCGCGACTCTGATGCCGAAACATGCTCGAAATTGTTGGTTGCAGTTCTGTTTACCAGATGATGGATGTCGATCTCAGATCCTGTGTGTGTTTCGATCATGGAGCTTCTCGATTGTTCCCTGTACAAGATAGATTGTTGAAGAAGGTGGGACATCGAGCTCCCGAATGTCAGGACTTCAAGATCGCAAACTGCCGCATGCGAGATGTTTGATGAAATGCCCTATTAAGAATCTGATGCCATTAACAGTGAGCATGAATTTGAGCAGGGGTGTCTGTGTGTCGCCGGTGCTTGAAGACCAAACTGAGAAATGAACTGCTGGTTTGGATTGTAAAAGACAGTTGGGGCGTCGTGGATTTCTAGTTCTATGGCTGTGAATATGGTTTTGTTCGCCCGACGTGTACTCGGAAAACGCCTTAAGGAGGCTGTGTACCAAAACCGATGATGATCTGATTTCCACTGATAAAGAATCCAAGCTCGTCATCCCAATCTGGTTGATCGACATTGAGGATGGAGAGTTTGATTACTACTGTTGGAGGAGGATGTTTGAGTTCGATTCATGTTCAGTGTTGGATAGCATGGCCAAAGTTGCAGACTTCCTGAGCGGAGCCGGAGGGAAACAAAGGCAGACACAACAAGGCATTCATCTTCCTCCTCTTCCTTCCAATTTCTTCATGTTTGATTTGAATCTTTTGTATTGTTTGTTTTCATAATGACTGTTGGCTAAATTTTCTGTGGGGAAATAACATTGAACTGATTAATCTCTTCTATCTCTCTGTTTACGAAATCTCTTTTAATTGGATTGCTGCTTTTCTTTTATATTCAAAGAAATTTTCTGAAAAGGAGTTCTGCAATCAAAATTTTGAAGCAACATATCACGACTTTGGTGATAACATCATACTCATTCATTGTGATTGAGTTGACTATGTAGCATCGATACGGCTAAAAGGGGGGAGTATCGGTGTCGGACACTTCTCCGACACCGACGCAGTACTGGCACGCAACGCCCACATCCGCGACATGCCAGAAAAAAAAATCCGTACCCTCCCTCCCTTAGAGCGCGATTGGGACACGTTCGGAACAAGAGGGCCGTGCGGAGGCCACGACGGGGACACGCGGAGGCAACGACTGGAACAGGAGGGGTGCGCAGAGGCAACTACTGGGACACGTCTGGAACAGGAGGGGTGCGCGGTGGCAACGACTGGGACACGTCTGGAACAGGAGGGCGCGCGAAGGTCACGACTGGACACGTTTGGAACAGGAGGAGCACGCGGAGGCCACGTCTCGGGCATGACTGGAATGCGATTGGGGCGTATAAATACCCTTATGCGACTGGGGTATATGTTTAAACACCCTTATGCCAACATCACGACTGGGGCATATATAAATACCTCTCATTTAACCAAGACAACAAAGGTTCCATTGATTTGGGAATGCACTTCCTTCGCGGTCGTCGGCATTCCCAGGGTCTTCACTCAACTGGCCACGTAAGCTTATTGTTATGTTTGCTTTGCATCGTAGTTCGATGTTAGGAGTGACGACTAACATATATTCAATTATTCATATCATCATATGTATATTCTATTATTCTTTAATTTATTTCTAGTTGATTTTTTGTTTGTTTAAAAAAACAATCAGACCAATTTACTTGAATTTGGAAAAATGGTTGTTGATTTTATTTGGTTGTTTGGTGCTTTTATTTTTTATCATGTGGGTTTGTTTAATGCTTAATTCTTCTTTTTTATTTAATATGTTTCCTGTTATGTTCGCTTCGCATCGCAGTCTAGTGTTAGGAGTGACTGCCAACATATATTCAATTATTTATATCATCATATGTATATTCTATTATTCTTTAATTTATTTCTAGGTGATTTTTTGTTTGTTTAAAAAAACTAGGAGACCAATTTACTTGAATTCAGAAAAATGGTTGCCTGTTGGTTTTATTTTGTTGTTTGGTGTTTTTATTTTTTATCATGTGGGTTTGTTTAATGCTTAATTCTTCTTTTTTATTTAATATGTTTCCTGTTATGTTCGCTTCGCATCGCAGTCCGGTGTTAGGAGTGACGACCAACATATATTCAATTATTAATATCATCATATGTATATTCTATTATTCTTTAATTTATTTCTAGTTGATTTTTTATTTGTTTAAAAAAACTATCAAACCAATTTACTTGAATTTGGAAAAATGGTTGTCTGTTGGTTTTATTTGGTTTGGTGTTTTTATTTTTTATCATGTGGGTTTGTTTAATGATTAATTCTTCTTTTTTTATTTAATATGTTTATTTGTTCTGAGAATTGAGATTTTTTTATTTATGTTGATAAAATTTGATCATGTTATTTTTGTAGAATGACTTCTTCAAGTACTGTCGGTGCTAGTAGTAATACTGATGCAGTTCGAGCAGAGTATAATGATCCAAAAAACCATTGTGGAAATTTGTTGAAAGATTAGATGAGTGTAATAAAGAAGGATGTAATGTTCGTTGGAGATGCGAATTTTGTAACCAAGGCAGTAAGAGTTCCTACACTAGAGTGAGAGCTCATTTATTGAGTATTCCTAAACAAGGGATTGAAGAAGGCATTCAACATGTATGAGATAACTCATTTGGATTATTTGATTGCTATGATTTTTTATTCAGCGGGGTTGTCATTTAACCTAGCAAGGAATCCATATTTTCAAGCATATTTTGCATATGGTGCCAATCATAATATTGCAGGTTATGTGACACCTGGGTACAATAAGTTGAGGACCACTCTTGCAAAAAAGAAAAGGATAATATTGACCAGTTGTCAACAATTCAATTGAGTTGGAAAGACAAAGGGGTAAGTATTGTAAGTGATGGATGGAGTGACTCACAAAGGAGACCTCTTATTTATTTTATTGCAATGTCTGATGGTGATGCTATGTTTTTAAAAGCAGTTGATTGTTTAAGAGAGATCAGAAATAAATTTTTCATTGCAAACTTGTTGAAAGAGGTAATCAATGAAGTTAGACATGAAAATGTCAACAAGTAATTATAGACAATGCTTCAAATTGCAAGGCTGCATGACAACTCATTGAGCAACAATTTTCATCGATCATATGGACGCCTTGTGTGCTACACACTCTTAATCTTGCTTTAAAGAATATTTGTGCACTCAAAAATGTTGAGAGTAATCATGTAATGGCCCGGACCTCTCTGGTCCATTCCTTTGTGAAAATATGGTGTTTGAGGTGTTCTGGGAGGTCAAAGTGACTTATCCCCAACACTTTTCCAATTTTCCCTTTCTGTGAACAGTAGCATCGATGACCCTCGATGAACAGTTCCAACGGTAGACAGTTGTGAATAGTGCATCGGTAACCTTCTGTGAAGAGTGCAAAGAGTGAGGTCTAACGGTAACCTCTCTTTCCTTTGCCAAATTTCCAATTCTATGAACAGTTCCATCAGTGAACAGTTCTATCGGTAGCCTCTAACGGTAACCTCTCTTTTCTTTTCCAAATTTTCAATTCTATGAACAGTTCCATTAGTGAACAGTTCTATCGGTAACCTCTAACGGTAACATCTCTTTCCTTTGCCAAATTTTGAGTTCTGTGAACATTTCCATCAGTGAACAGTTCTACAGGTAACCTCTCTTTCCTTTGCCAAATTTCTAATTCTATGAACAGTTCCATCAGTGAACAGTTCTATCGGTAACCTCTAACGGTAACCTCTCTTTCCTTTGCCAAATTTTTGAGTTCTGTGAACAGTGTTTTCAGAACGGTAGGTGTACAATGTTCTATCGGTGAGGTTCTAACGGTGAGGTTCATGAACAATGTTCTAACAGTGAGGTTCATGAACAGTGTTCTAACGACAAGGTTCATGAACAGTGTTCTAACGATGAGGTTCATGAACAGTGTTCTATCGGCGAGGTTCATGAACATTGTTCTAACGGTGAGGTTCAAGAACAATATTCTATCGGTGAGGTTCTAACGGTGAGGTTCATGAACAATGTTTTTTCCTTTGCCAAATTTTGAGTTCATGAACAATGTTTTCAGCTTCCTACAGTTCGCCCCTTTGACATTTCCATTGACATAAAATGCATTTAAAGCCTCGTTTTAAGGACTCTAAGGCCGATTCAAAGGCCATAAATCCTATATTAATTATTCCTATGGCTCAGGATGTTTTTACTTGGTCAAACTGTGTGGTTTAATGTGATCCGCTTTTAATGGGAAATTAAGCGTATCTTAAATCGTCGCTCTGTTAAATCTTCTAACAGGATGAGATATCTTCCTCCCTATTTCTTTCTCCTTGTTCTCAGGTGTGAGACGCTCGAACATCCCATTCCTTCTCATAGGAGTTGCATAATCAAACTTTCCTCCTCGGATTGGTTCCGCTCTGTTTTGATGCAACCATGCTGTATCGATCAATCTTCTATATAAGGTATGTTTTATCGTCGTTCTTTTGGGGTTCATCTTCTCCCATTTCTCCTTTCCATATTATAGCATGTAATCTCCATGCTTCTAATGGAGTTTTCTTGGGTTTCGGTTGGTGCGGTCGTACCGTGGCATCCTCAGGTGGATGCAATTGTCGCGAGAGGAGGATCATGACCTGTTGTGTGGATTGTGCTCGTATAAAGAACGTCAAAAACTGTTTGAGGTAGGGGATTCATTGCTTCTGTCTTCTTTTATGTGTAACTGTATTGTTCGCGTGTTTTATCCCACTAGATCACAATGGAATTGACCTAATAAATATTTGAACCAGATAAACAAATTGGTATTGGTCGTATATTATTGCCTCTTGTTTTGCTAGATAGTGTGATATCAATGCTTGGTGTGTTTAGTGTTTCGTTCTTGATGAAAATCAGTAAAGAATGTAAAGCCAAAATTAATTGATAATGGTTTGGCTAAAGATAAAGAGGAATGTAAATGAATCTGGTTCTTCTTGTTGTAATTTAATGTTAATCAAAATGGTGCAGTAAACATGTTTAATTTTTTATAATAGATTACTGATTAGGTTTCTCGAATTTGGAACCTAAGAATAATAATCGGTTAGTATAAGATGGATTAAAGAACCGGTTGATCGATAAAAGATAACTCCTTGTAGGGTTCTGAGTTACCCTATTGTTTATTAAAGGGCTAAGAGCCCAACTGTTAAAATGTTTGTTTTCCTGTTACTTGTGTTGTGATATGAGCCTGAATGGCTGTTGTGATATGTGGGGGCATGAAGGCCTTTTGGTTGTGGCAGCAGATGACGCCTAGAGTTGCGAGATGCATCGGTTTATGCATGTGGGTGTCGGGGAGGACACCAGGGATGATGGAATAGGATGGATGTGATTGTTGGATGCTTGCTATTTCTTATTGGTTGATTATTTTCTTTACCTTTCCTCATTGCTCAAGGCAGCTGGTCTCGCTTACCCTTCTTCTGAAAGAGGCGAAGACGCACGAGGTATGCCACATGCTTTCTGTGTTTAGCTTCTCAAGGGATAATGGGTCTACGCTCTTGCTATAGGCGGCAAAGACTCGACGGGTAGTTCAATTACTCACCGTGTTGAGACCCCTTGTGTTTAGTAGCATAGAATGTTTTTCTAGAATGCCTGAGATTATGGGAAAGTATTGCTATAAATAAATAATTGAATAAATGATGTTAACCCATGGGGTTTGGAGCTTGCTGGGGCGCAATGCTGAGGTTGTGATTTGAAGGAGCAATGTACTTTGGGTGTGATGCTAATGAAATTTAATGTGGAATTGTTATTAAATAATTAATGTTTAAAGAATTAATTAACATAAAGTGAAACTGATAAAAAGGGAATGAAATAATGTATTAAAGTTCTTTAAATAGTTGTGTGCTTATAGGCTACCTAGTCTTAGAAGTAGTAACCGTGAGTCCAAGAGACGTTAGCTATAGTTGAGTCTAAGACTAGGTTATGCCCATAGTGTGGTTTTGAGCTATAGTGTATTCTGTACTTTTTTGTGTTTCTATACGGTACTCCACCCCGTTAGAAAGGGCAACTGACACCCCAGGGATTCTGAGTCCTGGGGGGTGTTTTCCCCAACATCCCGGTGGGAGGATGGATGACTGACTACCACC
This sequence comes from Viscum album, assembly GCA_963277665.1. Taxonomy (NCBI): domain Eukaryota; kingdom Viridiplantae; phylum Streptophyta; class Magnoliopsida; order Santalales; family Viscaceae; genus Viscum; species Viscum album. The sequence goes on from OY728152.1 coordinate 1,650,742,806, forward strand.
TTTGGCCCCGCTCTCTTCTCTTGGTAGTTACTTGTGCTGGTAGGCATAGAGGTTAGTTTTCCCCATATATGTGTGCAGAGGGCTGTAATGGCTTGTGGTTATTCACACACATATACTCTGGATATAGTATCCTATGAACTACTATAGGTGCAACGTGTATAGGTTGTGATGGCTTGAGGATCCTTACTCAGTGTATGGGCTCTAATGGCTTAAGGTATAATACCCAACATATGATACACGCTATGCAAGCTGTGGTGGCTCCTAGAAACTACTTGGTTACTTTCTTGCGTGGACTTGGTGGTTTTGTTTCACGAGGTGCATGTTGTGGTGCTTCACCCAGGTGTCTGCAGGCAAGCCTTTTTGGAGAGAGATGCTCAGGATGTGTGACGTTGGGGAAAAACGGCAAACCAGTGGGGAAGTAGTAGCGGGGTACCCTTGATATTCTTTACTATATGATATATTTGTGTATGCATTACTTGGTGAGAGTAGCGATGGTGAGGTTGGGAACTTAGTATACCTGTTTATGCGACAAGTTAGTTTCACTTGTTGTTCACTGTGCTTTAGCATTCTTTCTTTACTTTTGAACGATAGGATTCAGGGAGGATTGATTCTCGCTCAAATTTACCCAAGATATGAAGGTAGAACGATCCTTGTAGTCTAGCTTGGGTTATCGAATCCACAGAGACCTAAGAAGTAACCTATTGACACGCACATTCTAAGGACTGTTTTTGGATATGAAGTGGCCAACTTGGGTTGATTTTAGATGGGTTTAAAGGAACTCTAAGAGACTTAAGTGAATTCAATTTAAAAGAAGGAGTTGATCCTAGGTTATCGCTCGGGGTGGATTGGACGTATTTTCTTTTTAATGATTTCAATTTCTTAAATTTGAGATGAGTTCATTTAAGGAGATAAAACAGCATCATCACTTATTGGTTTAATGCCTACACCCTTTAATACTAATCACCTATACACTTGAAGGATCAAAGTTTTGAGCACTTCAAGATAAAGGTTCGTATTAGCACTTGAAGTGTGTGGCCTTAAATTCAATAAGGACGACGGAGTTTAAAAATCATCAAATAAAAAAACCAATTAAAGAAGTGATTATACATTAATGAGGTGATAAATAACATCCAATCCAGCCCCTTGCTACTCCCTTGGATCAACCCATAAGTGGGTTAGCCCTCCATTGATTCTATGGTTTCAATGTAAGCGGAAAGTAGACTCATGAGGGAGGAAATGGAGAAGTAAAAAAAAAACGAAATAAAATAACAATCACTCCACCGTTGTGTGATAATCTCACAAGGTTTGGTATGAACAAGTTCACACCTTGAACCAACAATATCAAAGTGATAAGGAGAAGAACAGAATAATGAGAGAAGAAGAACTTTTATTAAGAAACAAGGATGAATTAAAACAACTTACATGTGAAGGAAGAACATTACAAAGAGAAATTGGCAGCATAACATTAAGATGAAAACAAGCTCAAAATATTTCTCAATCCTCCAACACCACTGCCTTAAATATTCATTTTTGAGCCCTTGGGTCGAGACTCCAACAGTCCAAGTCTCCTCAATTAATTTTGGTAGGCCATAGGTGGGTGGAAAGTAAGGGAGAGTTGATTTTTCCACCCTTGACCCGAGGTGGAAGCCAGCTTTCCTTCACCGAACAGACGCGTTTGTATGACCTTCTAGATGGCCGAATCAGAGTGGTCCATAGAATAAGAAAATGGAGCCCCTGATGTCTTATAACCTCCTGTAAAATTTGGGCCCATTTGGAGTTGTGGATTTCGATATATGATCAAATTAGTGGGCTATGTTTCTGGGCCGCAGAATCTGGGCCAGAATTGTATCTCTAACTTGGGCCGCCTAAATGACCACCATGGAGGCCTAATTAGCATTATCTCCTGAGTAGTTATTTGTTCCTATACATGTCTTCTATCATCCCACGAAATTTGGGATTAATTGGGCCTGTATGTTGGGCCCCACAGTCTCATCAGTGGGCTGATGTCCAATCTGCCTTCTCCAGAATTGCTTCTTTTTATTGCCAAATATCTCCATCATCCTCCATGAATTCTCCATTGATACCTGAAGGAAACATGTTCATATTGGAGTGTAGATCAATTTCAAATATGTATAATTAGATTCCTTAAAATCATATGAATCATTATGTACTTTAAAATGATGTTAAAAAATGTACCACATAATAGTGCATTTTAAGAAGGTATTACAATCATAATGTGAAATGATGTTCAAAGTGTAAAATGCACTAAAATGGTGTTTATGAATAATAAATAACATGAATATTATATATATTACAAATTAATATTATCCTCATTTAGTGGCTAATCACACCCCCCAACTTGAGTTTTGCTAGTCCCGATCAAAATATATCTCAACAATATGAAATTCGAATTCCCTTTTCCAAAAACATTTTAATACACAATGATCACCAAAAACCCTTATACCAAACAATCATGAAACCCATCAAAATATTTTAATACATGATAGTTTCATAAGCAGATCCCAATCCCAATCCCATTCCTTTGTTCAAATTCATTGCCATATTTCATCCAATATCAATTAAGTATGAGGTTGTGTTGTGCATCACAATAGACATGGGGGTTCATCTTTATTCAAGGGGGAAATGATGGAAGCGCTATGTGGAATCACATTTCAATATTAAGATGAGTATTCAAATTTTTTCTTGTATTATATATATATATATATATATTTGATTTTTTTGTTTTTTTTTTCAATTTTGCCATGGTAATTGAAATTGCACTCAAAAGAGTCAACCCCTGTAGCGAGACTTTGCCGATGACTCCCAGGCTCAAAGACCTTAGGGAAACAAGTGAAGCCCACATACTCAGGCATCATCTCGAGTTAACTCAGTCAAAAACAAATTCAAATTACCAAAAATAGAGATAAAATTACTAACTCTGGGCCAGACAACTATGGAGTCACGATCCCCAAGTGTCGAAAGCCACGCATTAGGTCATTTCATTGCTCTACGCGCAATTATTTTTTAATTTTTTTTGAATACTCATATTAAACTAAAATGATCACCAAACCTATGCTATTTATTTAGGGGACCCCATGAACTCAAACTAATACCCCACTATTCAAGGGACGTGCATTGTGATCTTTTTTTTATTTGGATGAAAATATAAACGATGAAATATCACATTGGACAGCCACACTTTCCAAAATCTATGCTCATGAAATTATACAAGGATTAAAATCAGAATCAGGGCATGCTAAATTATTTGATATTCAATTTAAAAGTTTTCAATTTGGATTACCATGATCAAAGTTAAAGGAATTTTCCTTCCATTTACACTTTTTTTTTTCAAATCATTCATTTTTTTTGAAACAAAAGCATTTTTTTTATTTTATCTACCCCCCCAACTTAAAATAACATTGTCCCCAGTGTTTGAAGAAATGAAAATTTAGAAGGAGTAGAGGCAGATAATGGAAGTTCAAAAAGGAAATTGAAACTGAGGATCATGGAATGAAATCACCTGGTGGTTGAAGTTGAAGTTCTTGCTGCTCCAAATTAGTCCTTTGATCTCTTGGGGGATGTAGGCACCTCCTTGATTGCACATGTATCACCCAAAATAGCACCTAAACCAAAAGAAGAACAAACCAAACAAAACAAACAATACAACGAATTATTTTAATTCCAAGTATCATCATTTTTATGGTTTTTCCTGTTTTTCTGTTTTTTTAAATCAAACTAATGATACATTGTCTTCTTTTAATTTTCTGGGTAAGGTATTACTCAGGGATCACACCGCGTGACACGGATGAATACGGTGCTCCCCTTTCATACCCATCCATACTCATAATAGAAGAACATGTCAATAGTCTTTTTTTTAAATATAAAAATGATTAATTAATCCTATTTAAAATATAAAGTTTATTAAAATAACAAAATGATAAGAAACTTGAAAACCATGGGTTGCCTCCCATGCAGCGCTTTGTTTAACGTCGTTAGCCCGACATGGACCCTAAATCTATCAATTTTTTCCTTGTTCATAGGTTGGCTCAGTTAACTCAACCTCTATTTCCTGTTTATTGAATGATTCAATGAATGGTTTTAACCTTTGACCATTGAACTTGAAAATGTAACCACTTATGGGATCTTGAATCTCTACTGCCCCATGGGGGAATACATGATGCACTATGAAAGGTCCTGACCATCTAGACCTTAACTTTCCCGGGTGTAAATGAAGTTTTGAACTATACAAGAGCACAAGTTTTCCCGGTTCAAAATGTTTGAACTTGATATTCCTAGATTGGTAGGCTTTAACTCTAGCTTTATTGATCCTTGAATTTTCATAAGCCTCCATCCTTAGTTCCTCCAGTTCATTGAGATCTAATTTCCTTTTTTTTCCGGACAATGAGAGGTCATAATCCATTTTCTTAATTGCCCAAAAGGCCTTATGTTCAATCTCCACTGGAAAATGGCATGCTTTACCATAAACCAACCTATATGGGGACATTCCTAAAATGGTTTTATATGCGGTTCTATAGGCCCAAAGAGCATCTAAGAGTTTCTCAGACCAATCTTTCCTAGAGGGGTTGACAGTTTTTTCAAGAATTTTCTTAATCTCCCTATTCGCTAACTCAGCTTGACCATTGGTTTGAGGATGGTATGCAGTGGACACTTTATGAGAAATACCATACTTAGACATGGGTGAAGAGAATGGGCAGTTGCGGAAATGGGTTCCTCGATCACTGATTATAGCCCTAGGAATTCCAAATCGAGAAAATATGTTCTCTTTCAGAAATCGAATAACAAATTGATGATCTTTGGACTTAGTGGGAATGACCTCAACCCATTTTGAGACATAATCAACAGCTAAGAGTATGTAGAGGTATCCCCGAGAGTTTGGTAAGGGACCCATGAAATCAATTCCCCAACAGTCAAATATTTCAACCACTAAGATGGGAGTGAGTGGAATTTGATTCCTTTTTGTGATGGACCCTACTTGTTGAAACCTAGGACAACTTTGACAAAATGTGTAGGCGTCCCTTGAGAGGGTGGGCCAGAAGAGACCACATTGAAGAATCTTAGCAGATGTTTTCTTAGAGGAAAAATGACCTCCACATGCCTCACTATGATAGAATTTAAGGATGGACTCTTGTTCAAATTCTGGAACACACCTCCTAATGACTTGGTCAGGGCAGAACTTATAGAGGTATGGATCATCAAACACATAGTGTCTAACATTAGAAAGGAATTTCCTTCGAGCTTGAGTCCCTAAGAATTTTGGAATGATTCCTGTAACTAAGAAATTGGCTATGTCGGCATACCAAGGGTAGTCACTCACAGAGTATAGGTGTTCATCCGGAAACGAATCAGACACATAAAGGTGATTTGAGTTGTCTTTGAATTCCATCCTAGAGAGGTGATCAGCTACAACATTTTCAACTCCCTTTTTATCCTTGATTGTGAGGTCAAATTCTTGTAAGAGAAGGACCCACCTAATCAGTCTAGCCTTAGCATCTTGTTTTTGGAAGAGGTATTTCAGTGCAGAATGGTCAGTGAACACAGTGATGGGGGATCCTAAGAGGTAGGACCTAAACTTCTCTAAGGAAAACACAATAGCAAGTAACTCCTTTTCAGTGGTGGTGTAGTTGATTTGGGCATCATTTAAGGATTTGCTTGCATAAGCAATGACATAAGGATTTTTATCACAACGTTTTCCTAACACAGCTCCTACAGCAAAGTCACTGGCATCACACATAAGTTCGAAAGGAAGGTTCCAATTTGGAGATTTCATAATGGGAGGAGAGGTGAGAGAGGATTTGAGGCTTGAGAATGAACCCTCACAGCTTCCTGTCCAAACAAATGGAGCATCCTTTACTAGGAGAGCACAAAGGGGACGAGATATTGAACTAAAGTACTTGATGAATCTTCTATAGAAACCAGCATGTCCTAAGAAAGACCTCACTTCCTTGATTGTTTTGGGTGATGGAAGGTGACAAATGATGTCAACCTTGGCTTTATCAACTTCAATCCCCCTACCTGAGACTAGATGACCTAAAACTAGTCCTTCTTTAACCATAAAATGGCATTTTTCCCAGTTTAGGATAGATTCTTTTCTTCACATCTTGAAAAGACTCTCTCAACATTCCTCAAACATCCCTCAAATGTATCCCCAAACACAGAGAAGTCATCCATGAAGACCTCTAGAAAATCTCCTACCATGTCTGAGAAGATTCCCATCATGCACCATTGGAAGGTTCCAGGGGCATTGCATAACCCGAAGGGCATGCGTTTGAAAGCAAAGCTTCCAAATGGAAATGTGAATGTAGTCTTCCCTTGATCCTCTAGGGAGACCTCAATTTGATTGTACCCCGAGTACCCATCTAAGAAACAGTAGAAGGCATGACCTGCCACTCTCTCAAGGACTTGGTCAATGAATGGTAAGGGGAAATGGTCCTTCTTGGTGAATGATTTTAGCTTCCTATAGTCAATGCAAACCCTCTATCAACTACTCACCCTTGTTGGAAGAATCTCTCCATCATCATTGGTTATCACTGTGATTCCGGCCTTTTTTGGAACCACTTGGATTGGGCTCACCCACTCACTCTCAGCTATGGGATATATGATACCAGCTTTTAACAATTTCAGAAGTTCCTTCCTTACCACCTCCATGAGATTAGGATTGAGTCTCCATTGAGGTTGACGACATGGCTTTGAATCGGATTCCAGAACAATCCTATGAGTCCCGATAAGTGGGCTAATCCCAGGAATATCAGAAAGGGTCCAACCAATGGCTTTCTTATGCTTCCTAAGGACATCTAGAAGCATCCTCTCATGATTGGATTTAAGAGAAGAAGAAATGACAATGGGATGTGTTTGATTGTCCCCTAGGAAGGCATACTTTAGTGCAGCAGGAAGTTCCTTCAATTCAAGATCAGGTTGGTTCAGAATTTCAATAGAAGATTGGGACATTGGATCAAGTTCAATTTCTTTTTTTAGAGTTTCAGATAGGATTGATTCCCCACATGTAGAAGTTTCAGCTACTAGATTGGATTGATCAGATTTAGGGAAGGAAATTGGAGTGGTCTCCATGAAAGTGGTTTCTTGAAAGGTTTCACTAATTGTTGGACCTAAGACTTCATCATAAGAGCAATTTGAAAATGATTCAAGCCAAGGAGATAAAATTCCTTCATATGAACAAAGGAAATCAATCTCATCCTGACATAAACCTTCATCAAATATTCCTTGATGTTCCATGGATTCATTATCAATGCTTCCTATCATGTTTACTTCATGAATGTCCTCGTCATCCCCTATTTGTGAGTTTTCATTATAGATGTTCAAGTCTAGACTAATGTTCCCAAAGGTGATGGTCATGTTCCCATTTCAGACTTATATAACAGAGTTGATTGTTGCAAGGAAAGGATGACCAAGGATGACTGGGATTTGTTCTTTATTTCCTAAGTTTGGATGGCTGTCAAGGACAATGAAGTCAGCAGGGTAGATGAAGTTTTCAACCTTTACTAGAATGTCCTTTAAAATCCCCTTTGGAACCCTAATGCTACGATCAACAAGTTGAAGTGTGACAGATGTGGGTTAGAGTTCTTCTAGGCCTAACTGGCAGTACACAACATATGGGATGATATTGACACAAGCACCTAGGTCACACAAGGCCTTGACAACTTTGCTCTCTCCTCGTTCAAAATTGATGTAAGGTTAACCCGGGTCTTTCAACTTAGGAGGAATGGTCCCTTGAATGGTGGTACTCACATTAGCAGCCAAAAGGACTTGGTTTTTATGTGAAAATTTTCTTTTAAAAGTGCACAAGTCCTTAAGGTACTTTGAGTAGGAAGGTATGGTTTGGATGGCATCGAGAAGGGGTATGTTCAACTTGACTTGTGAAAATATTTCTCTCAATGTTTCACTCAGTTCAGGCTTGGTTTTCCCCCCTCATGCGTTGAGGAAATGGTGCAGGTTGTGGGGTTGTTTGTTGAAGAGTTGTTTGCTTGACAATGTTATCAGTTTCCTCAGTTTGATCTTGTGGTTCATTTGAATTTTCATCCAAATTTGAATCTTCAGGTGGGTTCTGAATTAGTTGTTCAAGTTTCTCAATTGATTTCCCACTTCTTAAAACAGTCACAACCTTTAGTTGTTCATGAGTTGTTTGAGCACAACTTGACTCTCCCCTTGAAGTTGAGGATGGCACCGCCTGAGTAGGCATGGGTGCCTTTCCAGTTTTGATGGTTTGAAGTTCTTGTTTAAGGGAAGAGACTTCTGAGTTCATCCTCTCCATTTTTTTTCACATTTTTTTTAGTAGGCTTTGTGGAACAGTTTGGGTGGGTGCTTGAGTAGGTTGGTTTATCCCAGGGGGATATTTTGGAGGTGGGATGGTTTGTTGAAAATGGATCGGTGGCTGTTGGTATTGGATAGGTTGGGTTTGGAACTGGTTATGGGTTTGGTAGTTCTGATGGGGGTAAGGATTTTGTCCCTGTGGTTGGCTAGGTTATTGGTTATCTTTCCAGTGGAAGCCTGGGTGGTCGTTATACCTTGGGTTGATGGTGTTTTGGTATTGAGGCTTTTGAAAGTTCAAAGCATTTACTTCTGCTGGGGGTCCTCCTAAGAGAACATCCTTGATGGATGGAATAGTTGGGCAGTTGTCTGTCTTATGGTCATGTTTGTCACAAATTGTGCAAACAAGGTCTACAGTTTGGATTTCATGGACTTTCCTAAGGTCTATCTCTTCAACCTTCCTAGAGAGTGCTGCGAGTTTAGCCCTAAGGCTTTCCTCTTCTCTAAGTGTATGAATTCCAGTAGTTCTTTGTGGCTTTTCAGAATAAGGTGAAGTTCCCCATGTTTGGTTTTGTTCAGAAAGACTTTCTAGATACTCGTAAGCATCATTTGGGGCTTTGTTTTTAAAGGTTCCATTACACATCATGTCAATGAATTGTTTGTTCCCCGGACCCAACCCTTCATAGAAAATTCTCACTTGTTCAGGAATAGAAAAACCATGGTGTGGAACCATGTTTAGAGTGTCTTTGAACCTTTCCCATGTTTCATAGAATGAATCTCCCTCTTTTTCAAAATTTTTTTGGATACTCTTTTTAAGTGAAATTGTTTTGTGGTGGGGAAAGTATTTTTTGTAAAATTCTCTTTGTAGTTGGTCCCAAGAGTTGATGGATGATGGTCTCAAAATTTTTAGCCAATTTTTAGCTCGATCCTTTAAAGAAAAAGGAAATAGCCTCATCTTAGCTAATTCTAGTTGATGTGGGGGACACATGGTTTCTACAATGTCATTGAACTCCTTAATGTGCAGGTATGGCATCTCGGACTCCATTCCATGGAATGTGGGAAGGTGGTTTAGGACATGGGGTTTAAAGATGTAGTTGGAATCTCCTAGAGAATTGTGTCTAATGCATGAGGGGGCATTGGTCCAGGAAGGTGTGAGGTAGTCATTCATGGTTTGATCAATTGCATTCCCCAAGTTTGGGGCTGCCTCATTTGGGTTTCCATTTTGGTTCCCACCCGGGTTTATGAGTTGGTTTCTTTGAAGACCTTCCATTGAAATTGGATCAATTTTGGACTCTAGAGTATTATAAAGATTAGGATCTAATGGAATGAGTTCCCTTGGTGTAATTGACTCCCCAACCCCAGGACTATCCACCCTAACTAGACGGTTTGATTGATCGCGGGTGTAGGCGGACATGCGCCAAAAGAAAAAAAATGAGAAAGGGACAAGATAAGAGAATTTGGATGAGAAAAGAAGAAATGGGGGAGAATAGAATGGGTTTTTAGATGACTTACTTAGGTCCCAGACAACGGTGCCAAAATTTGATTCTCGCTCAAATTTACCCAAGATATGAAGGTAGAACGGTCCTTGTAGTCTAGCTTGGGTTGTCGAATCCACAGAGACCTAAGAAGTAACCTATTGACACACACATTCTAAGGACTATTTTTGGATATGAAGTGACCAACTTGGGTTTATTTTAGATGGGTTTAAAGGAACTCTAAGAGACTTAAGTGAATTCAATTTAAAATAATGAGTTGATCCTAGGTTATCGCTCGGGGTGGATTGGACGTATTTTATTTTTAATGATTTCAATTTCTTAAATTTGAGATGGGTTCATTTAAGGAGATAAAACAACATCATCACTTACTGGTTTAATGCCTACAAACTTTAATACTAATCACCTATACACTTGAAGGATCAAAGTTTTGAGCACTTCAAGGTAAAGGTTTGTATTAGCACTTGAAGTGTGTGGCCTTAAATTCAACAAGGACGATGGAGTTTAAAAATTATCAAATAAAAATCTAAATTAAAGAAGTGATTATACATTAATGAGGTGATAAATAACATCCAATCCAGCCCTTGCTACTCCCTTGGATCAACCCATAAGTGGGTTAGCCCTCCATTGATTCTATGGTTTCAATGGAAGCGGAAAGTAGACTCATGAGGGAGGAAATGGAGAAGTAAAAAAAACGAAATAAAATAACAATCACTCCACCGTTGTGTGATAATATCACAAGGTTTGGTATGAACAAGTTAACACCTTGAACCAACGGTATCAAAGTGATAAGGAGAAGAACAGAATGATAAGATAAGAAGAACTTTTATTAAGAAACAAGGATGAATTAAAACAACTTACATGTGAAGGAAGAACATTACAAAGAGAAATTGGCAGCATAACATTAAGATGAAAAAAAGATCAAAATATTTATCAATCCTCCAACACTACTGCCTTAAATAGGAATTTTTGAGCCCTTGGGTCGAGCCTCCAACAGTTTAAGTCTCCTCAATTAATTGTGGTAGGCCATAGGTGGGTAGAAAGTAAGGGAGAGTTGATTTTTCCACCCTTGACCCGAGGTGGAAGCCAGCTTTCCTTTACCGAACAAACACGTTTGTATAACCTTCTAGATGGCCGAATTAGAGTGGTACATAGAAGAAGAAAATGGAGATCCGGATGTCTTATAACCGCCTGTGAAATGTGGGCCCATTTGGAGTTGTTTATTACGAGATATGATCAAATTAGTGATCTATTTTTCCGGCCCGTAGAATCTGGGCCAGAATTGTATCTCTAACTTGGGCCGCCTAAATGACCACCATGGAGGCCGAATTAGCATTATCTCCTGAAGAGTTATTTGTTCCGATACATGTCTTCTAGAATCCCACGAAATTTGGGATTAATTGGGACTGTATGTTTGGCCGCACAGTCTCATCAGTGGGATGTTGTCCAATCTGCCTTCTCCAGAATTGCTTCTTTTTATTGCCAAATATCTCCATCATCCTCCATGAATTCTCCATTGATCCATGAAGGAAACATGTTCATATTGGAGTGTAGATAAATTTCAAATATGTATAATTAGATTCCTTAAAATCATATGAATCATTGGGTACTTTAAAATGATGTTAAAAAATGTACCACATAATAGTGCATTTTAAGAAGATATTACAATCATAATGTGAAATGATGTTCAAAGTGTAAAATGCACTAAAATAGTGTTTATGAATAATAAAGAACATGAATATTATATATATTACTAATTAATATTATCCTCATTTAGTGGATAATCAAGGATCCTACTGAGTATACTGTTATACTCACCTTATGTATATATAAACTGTTTTTCAGGTCACTTGGAGCAGGTTGGAGATGAAGCTGGTTTCTATTAGCTTGGGGTTGCAGGAGCTGTTCGGGCTTGTGGTTGATACTATTTTTACTTTCTTTTGAGTACTTGCAGTTTTTCCCCTTCCAGTTGTAGTACTTTTTCATGACATTACATATGTGCACTTGGGTTTTCTTTTATATTTCAGTTCTGAGTTGGAGTTGGTTGGTGTCTATCCTATCTCTATCTTCCGCATGTGTTCTCTCAGAGGGTAATGCCTCCCATTCGTGTGTTTACTATACCCTCGGTGCTAGTTGCCAACCCGGCGCCTACTGGAGGCGGAACTTGGGGGGTCATTATCGCCCTTCTCATATTGTCGGCCCATGAGGCGTACACTTTGTGGGGAGGGGTCATGACAAATCAACTTGCTTATGATAGATGTTGTTGGGTTAAAGATACTGTTGAGGATGTTGTGTTCATCAAGAAATTTATTATGAATCATTCAATGAGGTTGAAAATATTTAATGAATTTGTTAATTTGAAGTTACTTTCCATTGCCAAAACACATTTTTCTTCTGTGATTGTGATGCTTGAGAGGTTTAAGCTCATCAAAAATGGTCTTTGAGAGATGGTCATTAGTGATAAATGGATTGTTTACCAGGAAGATGATATGAAACATGCTAGGTTTGTTAAAGATAAGGTCTTGGAAGATGAGTGGTGGGATCAAGTTGACTATATTATTTCTTTCATGGCTGCAATCTATGACATGCTTCAACTTTGTGATACTGACAAGCCTTGCCTACACTTGATTTATGATATGTGGGATAGTATGATTGAAAATGCGAAAAAAGATTTTATATTCGAGAAGGGAAAAGACTAGATGAAGAGTCAATCTTTTATCAAGTGGTGTATCAAATTCTTGTGGATTGTTGGACTAATAACAACACTCCACTTCATTGCTTAGCACATGCCTTGAATCCAAGGTAAGATTTATGATTTAATGTTTCTTTAACTTATATAATTTATTTTAATGAATGTATTTAACACATTTTTTTCTTAAATAAGGTAATATAGTGATGAATGGCTTAATGAAGACCCCACTAGAGTGCCTCCACACAAAGATGATTACATTAACCAAGGAAGGATGAAATGCTTAAGGAGATATTTTCCGAACATGGAAGAGCGCACTAAGGTCAACATAGAGTATGCAAATTTCATAGAAAAGAGTGGAGGTTTTAGAGACTATGATTCCATACAAAATAGGTGGAATATGGATTCTAAATCTTGGTGGATTCTTTATGGTTCAAGTGCACCATTACTTCAAAACATATCCTTGAGGCTAGTTGCACAACCTTCTTCTTCATCATATGCTGAAAGGAATTGGAGCACTTACAAATTTGTGCACTCATTAAGAAGAAACAAGATATCGCCAAAATGTGCAGAAGACTTGGTTTTCATCCATAGTAATCTTCGTCTTCTATCAAGAAAGACCCCACAATATGCACAAGGAGAGACAAAGATGTGGGATGTTGGTGGTGATGCATTTGATTCATTGGAAGATATTGGAATGATTGAAGTTGCAAATCTTTCCCTTGATGAGCCAGACATGGAGACTGATATTTTTAGGGATGATGTTAGTGGTGGTGATGAGTCTAGAATTTCCATTGATAATTAATTTATGAAGTGAGACATGAAAACCATTATTTTAATTTTTTTTAAAAAGTCATTATTTTTAGACCATTCTTCATCAATTGTTTTTTACACTTTTTTGTTTATATTATAATATTTAGTTTCTATTTTGTGATATTTTCATTCATAATTTTGTATTTAATTATATATTTTATCATATTTTATTTATTAAAAATATTTTAATCGGCGTGTCGCAACATGTCGATAATTCAATTTTTTTGATAATTGCGTGTCAATGTGCCGTGTCGTGTCATGTCGCATGTCACGTGTCAGTGTTCGTGCAACATTGTGAGTTGGAAACTATAGTTGATGAACTGTAGAGTTCAAACATCACTTGGTTACTTCTTGAGAGAGTTAGTAAGTAGTTTTTGTGTGTGGATGTTGGTCCAGTTACACATTTATATGAACGGTGTGTTATATTTAACTAAGTCAATCAAATTTCCCCCTGCTCAATCATCATGCGTTCACTACTCATTGATATTATTTTTCTTGTGACATCATCTCAAATTGTTCGACATTTCTCCTGATCATCACTGCTTTGTTAGTAGTAGTATGTTTGGTTACTGTTTCTTTTTTGTTTTGAGTTTTTGAACATTTTCTTGGTTGCGTACTCAAAAGTTACCTTCCATGAGGATCAGTACCTTGCTCACTGCTATCTAGTAGTTTGTAGGTTTTAAATTTGATAGGATTTTACGATAAATTTCTATTGTAGAACTTAACCCATCCAATGATCATGGAGAAGGTCTTGCTCTAGTAATTGCCTTTAAAATAATTCTCCCCCTCAATGTAATAACCCGATATTTGCTTTCAGGTACGTTTTTTGGTTCTTGATGTTTATTTCACTTTTGGTTGTGTTGGGGACTTTTTATACTCCTTAAATACCCTTTTGGATTAATTTAATAAAGTTTTTTTAATAGAAATTTAATAATTTTTAAGTTCACTTTTACCCTTACGTAGAGCATGAGTGATAAGTTATTTCATGCATACATTTTTTTATTGTTTTAATGCACTGAGTTTTGTATTTAATTGAATAATCTTGCCAATTTTGGAATGAATTGAGTTGTTTTATGTTTTATGGCAGGAAATGATGGTTATTTGAAAAAGGAATGAAAAGAGGAGGAAAATGGAGCTTCAAGACACTTTGCACCGCTCGCTTCGCTCGTGGCGTGAGACTGGAATTATGAGAAACATTGAAGCTAGAAAACCAGAGCAGAAACAAGTACACATCGTGTACTATCAGTACATGACGTGTAGTATCAGTTCGTGACATGCCGCTAGAACAAGTTGTGATATGAAAACATGTTGTGAGCGCCCAGTACATGTCGTGTAACTTCAGTAAACGACGTGACATCAGTCAAAGTTCCAAATTAATGAACATGATTCATGCAAGAGTCACGTCGATAGGAAGACAAGTCGGACAAGGATTACATGTTGTGTATTTCACTTACACGTCGTGTAGTGAGTCAATGATTCAAATTAGTGTACGAAACTCACGCACGTGAATGCGGACATGGACCATGAGTACACGACGTGTACTTTCAGTACACGTCGTGACCAACCTCGAGAAGATCTCCTCCAACGCCTATAAATAGAGCCCCTAGCCAAACCATTAAAATGATATTACAAACGGAGCAACAACAAGGAGTGCTTGCGGAGGACGTGCCCACCTATTTCGCCACTTTCTATAGGATTTTAATTTCTTTATTTTTCTACACCCGCTCATGGATAACATGAGTGGGTGATTTTTTTTTGTGTCGTAGTGTGCGTGATGAAGGGGAATTGAATGTATGAGGTATTTTATATTTTAATGCAATTGATGTGGGTATTTCATATTTGTTTTTCAACTCTATCATTTTTCTGATTTCTTCTTGCATGACCATTGTGAGAGGGGTTAGAAATTGAGTTTAATTTTATTCTTTTTTGAGCATGAACATTGCCCGAGTAGAATAAATATTATTGTTTAATGTGAGGTCTAGGGTCTTGATTTCCACCATGACCATTGGTTTTGTCCTGTCCCTATATTTAAATAAGATTTTGGGTAACCCATTCTTTGCAATCCAAAGTACCTGACCATGAGAAAATGATAACTTAGGATGAAGAACGTTTTTCATGACCACTGTACTCGCTTAGACCTGATTCTGATGACTGCATAATTTCCATTAATTATTCTATACCTTGTCCTCTCATGAACCTTGAATAATTGCTACATGACACCTGTTTTATATTGTATTCTCCCACCTTCTAAACAAATCCATGCTTGATAGTTTAGATTTTATTTCTACAAATTCGAAATTAGTTTGGGTCTATCTTATTTGATTAATATTTTCTCCAATCCCATCTCAGTGGGTTTGACTTCAGGCTTGCATATCCTATACTACCCTATAGTTTAGTGGTATATTTGTTTCGTGTTTTTAAATTTCTAAATTCGGTAACCTGGCGGGAAATAACGACGCCCATGGGGCTATCAACGAGGTATGTGTAAGAGTAAGACCCTTTTAACTCTACGTAGGGAGTGTTGTGTAAGGGGGCAAACTTGAATTTCTAAGGGTTGCATAAAGGTAAGTCACCCACTGCATAAGGGCGGGGTGAAGGTCTTATGCGCTGTGTAAGGGTAGTCAATGTGCTGCGTAAGGGTAGACTTGGGTGCATAAGAGTATTGTGTAAGGGTACCAACTCGCGTAATGGTAAACTTGCGATATGTAAGGGTAAAGCGACTGCGTAAGGGTCTTGCGTAAGGGTACTCAGGCGCTATGTAAGGGTAATCCAGTGTTTTTAAAGGCTGTGTAAGGGTACATCTGAGTTACATAAGGGTAACTCAGTTTTCTGAAGGATGCGTAAGGGTATTATGAGTGAGTGACCTTCATAAGGGTAAATCCCCTTGACCTTACGCGATGACCATGAGTTGCATAAGGGTAAACCATGTTACCCTTACACAATTCCCTATTAATGAAAAACAGGTTTTTAAAAACCCAAATATCTTCTTCTTCTAGAACACATGTAACACCATTTTGGTTAATTTTAAAAGCTGAAAAACATGGGAATTAAATCATTTTGACCCGTTAAAGGTTTTAATTCATAATTTAAATGATTTTAAACCCTACATATTTAAGATTTATTTGAAAATGACAAGTTAAATAATGTTTTAATTTAGAGTTTTTCTTTATAGGAACCAGAGTGCCTATAATATTCTTAAAAATACCTGAACCCATGTTACTTCATTTTTGCTACCCTCTTGAGAGGAGTCTAAGGAGCCATGCTGCTGGTGACCGACATAAGGGTGTTTTTGTTGTCATCCTTTGATTGTGGGGAATGAAATTCCTCTTGTATCTTCTTACAGATCCCTCATTAGGGTTTTGCGATATTTTATTTAATTTGGGTGGTTTCGAAAGCAATCTCTGTTATTTTAAACCTTTGTTTCTTGCTTAAAAAATTGATTTCCAATGTATTTTCAAGATTGGATTTGTGTCTTTCAAAAATACTTTTGAAGTGATATAGCGTGTGTGATGAAAATTCTTAACAGTGGTTGATGGAAATTAATTCTCAATTTTCAAAAAAAATATTCTTGAATTGAAATAATAACTATTCGTAAGATTTTGATGAAATGGAAAGGTATGAGATACTTTATGATTTGAAATGTGATGATTTGATGAATTTTGATAAAAACCATTTTATGATTGGTTTTTTTAAAATAAAAGGCATGATTCTTCATTAAAAACCATTGATGTTGATTTTTGAAATAAATGAAACGAGATTATGGTAAAAACTTACTGATGTTGGTTTTTGAAACAAAAGGCATGTTTTGAAACTTGAAAACAGGGCTGAATGAAATGATTTTTGAAATTATTTAAGAATGATTGAACGAATGATAACCCCTTATATTATTTTATTTACTTAGAAACACATGGGAGACTGGGTAGTTAGGTGTGAAGAACACACACTAGGCATGTATTAGCTCTACCTGACAATGGATTAACGATGACAACACATACTAAACTACTTGAGGGCAGGGGGATTATTCCTTAGTGATATTCTCCTTTTCATCCCTAGGGATGTTCCTTGTGCACACTGGAAGCCGCACCTCACCAAGATGTGTGATAATACCTATTTAACTTACCCCATGGTGTCTTAACCATGGTTCTATGATTGGTAATGACTTTACATACCAATGTTATAAAATGTTTTACCCATGTTAGTTTTGATAGAAATATTGATGCATACCTCATTTCATAAAAATGTTTTATTCATGACTACTTTGATGGAAAATCCTTATTACCTATTTTGTTATTATCCATTGGAATGTTTCTTCATGAATGTTTTGATATTAACCATGAAAATGTTACCATGCCATGGTTTATTTACATTTAAGGATAAATGAGTTATTTGATATGAATTACTTATGAAATGATCGGTGAAATACTATCGGGATTGTAGCTCACACCCTACCTTTTCCTTTGGGTGTTTATAGATTTTCTTATGCTAGATCCAGGGAAAAGGAAGGCACCACTCGAAGGTGGAGGGTGTACTTGACTTGTGGTTCCTTTGGAGTTAGTAACACATGATGGAGTATGTGACCCACCCATTGTGTGGAGTTCGACTTACTATTTTTGGGACTTTTGTTAGGGTGTTTTTAAAACCTTTACTCATGTGGGGAATTTTTCATACCGAATATTTTATCGATTTCTATCTACTGCATTTCTTTATTTTGTAACTCTTGTGGAAAAATTGTCCCCACTTTACCCATGTTGATGCCATGACACTTTTCGCCAGCCTGTGGGGATCGGGAACACCGTTGGGTCATGGAAGGTTTGGCTTGGGTAACGTTTAGGTGAGTTATCTAGGTCGGTTCATGAAATATTGGTATCAAAGGAGGTCAAACATCTTCTTTGACGTCAGTGTGAGGTACGAGACTTAAGGTATATGTTATGAGCAAGTGCCTGACCAGATCTCATTGTAATGAGCCTTAATTTTTCATAGGAAAAGTGTCTTATAGGGAATTTGGTGCTTTGATTCTAGGATTTTCACAGTTTTTGGTTTGAGTTTTATATATCCTTGCTAAATTTTTATTTATATAGATGATGGTCTCATATCTCCTAAATGACATTTTTCTTGTCATCTGTTGATGTTTTATAGTACCATTCCCCAAGAAGACTTTTGAATAGAAATCAGGAGGGAACTTCTGATGAACCACAATAAGAAAACCCTCTTATTGATCAGAACCTTGTTGAGGTTGTTGTGTGTGTGGTCCAAGCTCCGATTCAGGTAGCAACACATGTTCTTTCTTAGGTTTTAGAGGTTGTAACTTGGAGGAACAATAATAAAGATTGTTCCCATTAGTTTCTTCTTCTTAAACCACCATCCTTTTAGGGCACTAATAATCCTTAGGAGTCAGAGTATTGGTTAAATAAAGTTGAGAATATCTTTGAGTTCTTGGAGATGCCTAATTCTGTTAAGATGAAATGTATTGCCTTCAATCTTGAAGGGCCTAGAAGAAGGCGGTGGGGATCAATAGTTGAGATAGGGAAGAATGTGAGATTGCAGTTGAAAGACTTCAAGGCTCTTTTCATGAAGCAATTTTATCTAGAGTCGATGATGTTATCTAAATTAATGGAGTTCCTTAAACTTGAACTAGGAAATCCAATTGCGACTTAGTATGCCAATCTCTTTGATGAGCATGTTCACTTCTCACCTAAGGTGGTATCAAATTAGAAGCTTAAAGCTCAGAGATTTGAGATGGGCCTTGGACAAGATAATCAATCTATGGTATTTCTGTTGAATCTCACCTCGTATGAAAATATTTTTGATAGATATTTGATGGGGGAACCTGACTTGGGAGGGAAATTAGGGTCGATGGGAGTTCCTTTAAAGGGAAGAGAAAGAGGTTTTGGCCTCATGGTAGAAACCATGGTGGAGGATCTCAGCAGTAAACCTCTGCTAAATTACATATAGTATTTAGTAAAGTCCCTCTTACCTGCATTATGTGTGGTAAGGTTGGGAACACAAAGAATAATTTCTCAGAGGAACCAAATAACTTTAGCCCTTGTGGACACTTATGACATTTATAGAGGATTTTTTATGTTTTTACCACTCATCATAGTGGTGTGGTCTTGTTAGTACTAAGAGGATCTACAACATATTCATATGCTTCAAGAACAATGGGTTCCTAGCCAAAGAAATTAGGAATAAAGGTTCTTCACACAATGGATGGGTCTTCAGTGGATGCTGATACGGGTCCTACGACGGTGAGAGGTACCATCAATGTTGCTTTATCTTTAGTTACTGCTTTATTTAATATTGGTTCCTCTCATTCCTTTATGTCTATACATATCATGGAATTGTTAAATATTCATATGGAGCTCATTCCATATGTTATGGATATTTCTATACCTATCAGGATGAAGAGAGAGTAGGGTCTCTGATGCTCCCCTTATACTTTCTCTTTGTCATAAGTCAAGATTGCTTGAGATTTTTTGATTTTGGATATGAAACCTTTAGATTTTATTCTCAGGATGGATTTTTTGATCATTTATAAATCTCATATCAACTGTTATCTTCGACAATCTTCCTTTACCGGCCTTGATGAAGTGAATCATATCTTTTAAGGAGAATGATACCTGAGGTCAAGTCGAGACATACCTCCTCTTCTAAAGTTGGGTTAGATGATATCTCTGTATGCCTTTGAACTAGAGAAGGAACCTTTATATGGTGAACTTACTTCAGTGGTCATTGAGTTTGATGATGTTTTCCCATCTGAATTTTCTAGTTCGCCACTAGTGAGGGAGGTAGACTTTTCCATTTCATTGGTACCAAGTACCTAGCCCATTTTTATTCTCTATTACCATATGATACCGACTGAACTAAAGGAGTTGAAAACTCAGTTGGATGACCTATTATCCAAAGGATTTGTTTGAACTAGTGTGTTTCCTTGGGAAGCATATGTTATTTTTTCTAAGAAAGCTGATGGGACTCTTCTCCTTTATGTTGAATATCAGAAGCCCAGTTGAGTCACAATTAAGAATATGTTTTTGTTTCCTCATATTGATGATTTGTTTGAACAGTTGAAAGTGGGGAATTAGTTCTCAAGGATTGATCTTTAGTCTGGTATCACCATCTTAGGATCAAGGAGATTTACATTCCTAATATTATCTTTAAGAGCAGGTATGGTCATTATGAGAACCTTATTATGACTTTTGGTCTAACCAATGCTTTTGTAGTGTTCATACTGTTGATAAACTATATTTTCCATGAGTACCTTGATTCGTTTGTGGTGATATTTTTGGAATACATCTTGATTTACTCTAAAATGATGGAGGACCATGTACACTATCTTGGAGCAGTACTATATATCTTGAGGAGTCATAAACATCATGTTAATATTTCTAAATGCAACTTATGGATGTGGGAAGTAAGATTCATGGGACACATGGTTTCCGAACACAATGTTTTAGTTGATCCTGAGAAGTTGAAAGCTGTTATGGTTTTGGAGGAACTATAGAACGACCTTGAGATTTAGAGATTCTTTGGCTTGGCATGATATTATCATTATTTTGTGAAGGATTTATCTATGTTGGATTCTACGATGACCACTCTTAATTTTAAGGGAGAAAAGTTTGTTTGAGCTTCTAAATTCTAGGCATCCTCTGATGATTTGAAGCATCAATTTACTTCATCTCCTGTTTTGACTATTCCTGAATCCAATCAGGGCTACATGGTCTTCTATGATGCATTGAGTTCAAGTGTGGATTGCGTTATAATGTGAGGTGATCATGCGGTGGTATATGGTTCTCATCATCTTCAGCCTCATGAGAAGAATTATCCCACACATGATCATGAACTCGGAGTTGTGATGCACTCTATGAAGAGTTGGAAACATTACCTTCTCAGCGATAGGTTTACCATCTACTCAGACCATAAAATCTTGAGCTATATCTTATCTTAAAGTGATTTGAACCTTCAACAGAGATGGTGGTTGGATTACTTACAATCTTTCGATTTTGAAATTTCCTATACTCCTAGTAAGGGTACCATCATTTTTGATGCTTTGATTAAGAAACTTTCATCCTAGGTCGTGAAAAAAATCTTTTAAGGAGTGAAAGTTTATGGACCTCTTTGATCATATGCATTTGGGAGTCTGGGAGGATGTGACTTGGATTACCTTGGAGAGTGTTTAGTTGACATCCCCACTCCTCAAGATGATTCTTTAGTAACAATAGCTTGATGAAAAGTTCTAGGGATTTAGGGATTCTTTATATGGTGAGTACACCATCGGTGAGTGGTCTGTATCTTTTACGGGTATCCTATGATTCCAGAGTCGGTTTTTTGTTCCCATACCTTCGAGGATGGGTGTGATAGGGTATTTCCATAATTCTCAGTGGGAAGTACACCCTGGAAACAAAAATATGTTTTATGATATAAGGCGTTATTTCTGGTGGCCAGGTATAAAATGAGACATTGCTGATTTTGTTTCCCCTTATTACACCTATCAACAGGTTATGGCGGAACATCAGAATCCTTCAGGTTTGTTTTATATCCTTCTAGTGCTGACTTGGAAGTGGGACAATACATCGATGAACTTTGTGGTTGAGTTGCCACATACACCTCATGGAAAGAATGTGATATCGATTTTAATAGAAAGATTGACCAAATCAGATCACTTTATTCTGATTTATGATACCACCAAGGTTGAGGACTTGAGAAATTTGTACATCTAAGAGACCATTTGGTTTCTTGGAGTTTCATCTACTATCATTTCAGATAGGGATCCTCGGTTCACTTATCATTTTTAGAGGGGCCTTTAGGAGGCGATGAGATCCCAGGTAAAGTTGGACATGACATACCAACCTCAAATGGATTTCTAGATGGAATGAGAAAATTATATTCTTGAGGACATGCTACATGATAGTTTCCTTGACTTCGGAGGATCTTGGGACACACATTTGGGACTGGTCAAGTTTTCATATAATAATAGATATCATTCGTCCATAAAGATGGAAACCTTTGAGGGTTTATATGGATAACCATAAAAATATCCACTTTGTTGGTTGTAGGTTGGTGAAGCATCCCTGGTGGGACCTCATTTGGTATAGGAGATGATGATAAAGATTCAGTTGATTTTTCAGAGAACAGTAATGACACAGATCCATTACAAATCCTATGATGACAATCATTGATTCCCTTTGGATTTTTGAGTTGTTGACCTGGTGTTTCTAAAAATTTCACTATGGTTAGGTCACTGATGGCATAAAAGACAGGTAAAGTTAGCACCAAGATACATGGGACCGTTTGAGGTTTTTTAGCATATTGGTAAGGTGGATTACTTTTTAGATTTTCCACCACATATGACATCTATCCACAATGTGTTCCATGTGTCATAGATTAGAAATTATCTCTCTCATCCATCACATGTCTTAACCTGGGAGTATCTGGATGCGGATCTTGGTTTATCCATGACTGAGAAGCTGGTTCAGATTGTTGATTCTCAGATAAAGGTTCTTTATGGAAAATACATACCCTTTGTAGAGGTTTTATGGAAACATGGTTCTAATTCACATGATACATGGAAGCATAAGGAATTGATAAGAGAATAGTGGCCTCATCACTTTGATATGGAGCCTTTTTGACAGGCTTTCTCAGGGCATAAATCATTTATGATGGGGAGAATTGTAGCATCCCAATCTTTGCATTCAGGTACGTTCTTTGCTTCATGATGTTTCTTTCTCCTTCAGACATGTCAGGGACTTCTTACACTCTTTATATCCCTTTTTAGATTAATTTAATGAAATATTTTAGATATAAATTTAATAATTTTAAGATAAATTTTACCCTTATGTAGATCGTGGGGTTTGCGTAAGGGTAAGACCCTTTTACCCATATGCTAGGGGTGTTGCATAAGAGTAACCTTGAATTTATAAGGGTTGTGTAAGGATAATTCACCCACTACGTAAGGGTAGGGTGAATGTCTTTTGCACTACATAAGTGTAGTCAGCGCACTGCATATGTGTAGGCATGGCCGCGTAAGGGTCTTGCGTAAGGGTACTGTAACATCCCAGGTAAATAAAGAAAAATACATTTTCATATTTATTAATATTTTTGAATTAAATATTAATTTTACTTTAGAGGGGACGCTATGTTCGATGGCTTACCCAATACGCAACAACGAGTTTCTTTGAAATCTTACATTGTGCACTAATAATATAATAATATTATTTTAAATGGTAGTTAATGCCTAGCCGTTGTATTGGTGGGAATAAATAGAACTAACTACAATATGATTATACATGTTTGTTAAATGTTTTTACATTTATCCAATAAAATTTAAGAGTCTTAAAATGTGAATGAATCCAATTTTAAGCACAAATACTCTAATATTCTTTAAAAAGGTTTATTTACTGCCTTTTAATGGAGAACCCTCTTTAAATATAGTTTTATCAATTTTATTTATTCTATTTGACAAAATAATATTCTTATTTATAATTAGAACATCAAAATTTACTTTGGATGAAATTTTGTTATTTTTTTTGATAATGTTCATTTTTTAATGAATAGTGAAAATATTGTATTTTAATTCAAAACTACCTTTTAATCTAAATTATTTATAAGGTTATATTATCTTTTTAATTGGTTTTAAAATATAATTATATTATGTTTTTACTATTTAATCCAATGTTGGTCATTGGAATTAATTTCACTTTGAAATTGGACATAAATAAGTGTTAATCTTTTGATAGTTATTATTTCTTAAAAACACGTTTTTTGTTTTGACAACGAGAATTAATTTTAAATTAATCAATTAAAATTATATGTATTGAATTTGGTAAAATAGAAATCATTTTTGAATTTTTAATATAAAATTTAGCTTAGGCTGAATTTTTGGTATTTTTTCTGAAAAAACTCCAATTTTTGATGAATAGTGAAACCACTAAGTAGTAGTTAAAAACTGACTTTTTCATTTAAATGAAAATTTTTCACTTATGTGAATTGCATTTCAAAAATCTGACATACATTGTTGTTATTAGTAAGTAAAATTTGGTTTAATAAGGTGAAAATAATTTTTGGTGAATAGTAACTTTTGACTTTTATTTACCGCGGTTAAAGGTAAATAGGGTAATTCAAGGTAAAAAGAATATCATAATAATGAAAAATTACCTTAACACTTGTCCTAACCTTATTGGATGAGTCATGGAAGACCATGGTCATCCTTGGGTCTATTTTGGGACCCCATGGAACCACTTAAGAGAGATAATGACACTTTATATTAATTAATTTAAAGTAAAGACAAAAATGACATAAACAAATATCTTTTAGTAAATTAATTTTTACATAGGATTATATAATTTATCTCTTAGACTATAAATATTATTTGGAAATCTAAAAAGATTTCCGACATCATGGTATTTTTTTATAATTTTTAGACATCAAATAAATAAAATTATTTATGACACAATAATGATGCAGTGTTTACCTAATTAATAAACGATTTAAATAAATAATATTAAAAAGATTAAAACAATATTGAAAACTTGTCCAATTATTATTGGATGATTTTATTTCGACCATGAGTCATCTTATCTTAGACTTTAATTAGTTTTGGACCTTTAGAAACCAAAAATCATTATATAATAAAAAAATATTTTCACACTTTCCTAAAGAGCCCCTCCTCTCCCTTATAAAAATCCCTCAACTCTAACCCATTCCTCACACCTCTAAATACCCTTGGTTTGTCCAAACCCTACCCAAATAAACTCTCAAGATCCCTCTCTTCCACCTATAAGCCTTAACTTAGGCAGAAGACACTTCAAGAAGTCCTTTTGATTCAAACCAAAGGGAGTTACCTGAATTAAAGGCAATAGTTTCTCTTAAATTATTTTCTTTTGTTTCACTTCTCCAACCCCTAAAATCTTTTTATTCTTTTTTTATTTTATATAAAAACACCGCTATTCTTAATATACTTGGATGATTTTATGAGAAGTATTCAAACTACACTTACACACACCTCCATCTAATGGGTAAAGAACATACTATTTCTGTGGATGGCAAACTAACGCCTCATGAAACGATGATTGTTCAATTATCTCCTACCGCCTCTCATGGTGTCCATTAAAATGACACTATATTTATATATGATACATATTATGTTTATGTTTTATTTATGCTTATGTATTTTCCATTTATAGCATACCTTTATGGTTTTCATTATAGGTAAACACGATAATTTCATTTTAGGAAGTACGAACTACCACCCCCTCAAAGTGATATGACTCATTAATGCCATATGTGAGATGTATAAAGGATGAAGTTAGTGATATTATATATGATATTATATTGGAATTATAATATACCTATGTATTATTATGTTTTAATTCCATTAAAATAAGAAATAGAAGTAAAAGTAGCGTTCATGCGTACGTACAACTTACCATCTCCATGAACGGCGCATTTCATTTATTACCTCTAAATGTTATGTACTATTATAAATACATGTATATAATGTATATATATGATATATATGATATCTAAATTATGAATATCATTCTGGATATAATGAACTTTTGACTACATGAACAACTTATAATTATAAGAAGTCCATTTTTGACTCAAATACCAAATATCGACAAAACGACCATTATTAACTTAAATGATTACATAATGTTTATAACATGGTAATAATTGATATAAAAGGAATAATAAACTTGAAAAGGGTTATTAATCAAGTAGAAATTAACTTTAGTTTATTATTCAGGATATTAAAGAACGAACGAGTCAAGTCGGACACGAGATAAGGGACTTCGTCTCAATCTCCTTTCATTGAGGCATATTTTGTTTTATACACGAATTTATTTTATATGGTGTATAAAACCCTTTGACTTTTAATTTTATTAAAAAGGAATATTTTCTCTCCTTAATAATTTTACTAAATGAAAAAAAATGTTTCTTTTAACGTACGTGGTGACAACAACCTTTCCGCTGCCGCGAGTATTATTTGATCTTTTGGCTTCCTTAATAAGCCGTAATATTTTTAAAAGGAAAATAAATACCATATACTCTATTACGTATTTTGGTATTGAAAATGGTTTTGATAATGGATTTGTTATATCAATATATTTAAATGATATATTGTGATTGAATTTTGGAAATGTTATCTTTCCTTTATATTTGTTTTATGTGTTATGAATATGTTATGATTCTTGGACATTGTTACATATATGGGTGGTTTCGTGATAAACCTAGGGTGGGTGAGTCCGAGATAGATCTTCAATGCATTGGGTAACGTGACGGAGGTAAACATGAATGTTTCTCCTAAGATATTTAGGGAATATACTGTGATGGGTATTCCAAATATAACTCCCTATGTAGATGTGAAAGCTACAACGTAAGTATGTTATGGATACCAAAAGTAACCTTTATGATTTGTGTTTACTATGTAAATATTATGATTTCATGAGGTATGTTAAAGATCTTATGTTATGTATGTATTGATGAATTAATGTTTTCTTTCTTTATTTTATAACCCTTATTGAGATTTTTATGTCCATCCCAAGTTTTGAAATGTTTTTCACAAGACTTAAAGATGAATAGGGTCAAGGATGGGATTAAGGAAAAGTCATGTTGTCTAAAACATGGGACTTGACATGCCTATTTTTTCAAGATTTTTTATTTTATGGAAAAAAGGGAAACTCAGTAGAAGGGTCTACCTTGTAATTTTTGAGATGTAATGTAATAGTTATGGCCTAATTCTCTAAAACTCTAAACTTGAAAAGATACTCAATGTGAATTATTCATTTAATTCAAGATTATGTAATATTTAAGGTTTGGTCCTTATAGTTGGAATCAGATGTCGTTTTAGATAACAATAGGAGTTATGGTATTGTTAAATTAATATCCATAAATTAATTTATGTTAATATTGAAATGATAGAATTTTCAGATTACCAT
Source organism: Viscum album (assembly GCA_963277665.1). Taxonomy (NCBI): domain Eukaryota; kingdom Viridiplantae; phylum Streptophyta; class Magnoliopsida; order Santalales; family Viscaceae; genus Viscum; species Viscum album. The sequence continues at coordinate 1,650,770,018 of OY728152.1, forward strand.
GTTGCTTCGCCTAAGATATCTCTGTGTTTAGAATGGTTTTCCGCAGAGGAAACAAGACAGCTATGTTGGGACGACATCCGAAGGAAGACAACCTTCCAAATCAGCAACCTGAGATGGTCAGAATTGGAACTAAATAGTTTTTTGTTGTGATGACACAATTGACTCAAGCTATAAATGGTGGTGGTAACCATGCATGAGATCATCTAGATCAACCATAGAGGAATATGTCAGTAGTGAATCATTTCATGAGGCAACACACCCCATCTTTCAGAGGATCATCTGACCTTGTACTAGCTGAATGGTGGATTAAAGAACTGGAGAAAATTTTTTATGTCATGGGGTGTCCAGAACATCAAAAGGTTAGTCTCGTTGTTTACTGTTTTGACGGTGAAGCCGCTCTAAGGTGGTTGATGGTAAAAAATATCAGAGATAGTGAGAAGATTGATGCTCTTGATTGGGATGAATTCAAAGGTATGTTTTTTGAGAAATATTTTCCTAAGGTGGTTTGTCTTTGGATGGATGAACAATTCCTAGAATTGAGGCAGGATGATGACTCATTGGCTGCTTATGAAGCAAAATTCACTCGACTGGAAAGGTATGCTCCAAATTTCATAAGAGATCTTGATGGTAAAATCAATTGTTTTTACTCAGGATTAAAGCCAAAGTATCGAAGGGATTTAGCTTCTCATGAGTTCAAATGTTATGAAAAACTTGTTTGATGTGTAGAGAAGGTGGGAATGGAGTTTGCCGATGATCAGATGTTCTTTGACAAATAACAAAATAAGAGGTCGAGGTGGTCGACGGAAGGTAAGAAATATTCAAAAAAGTCTGATGGTAAGAAACTTAAGTTTACAGTTTGTGAAAATTGTGGTAAAAATCATGTTGGGGAATTCCTTTTGAATTATAGTAAATGCTATCGATGTGGTAAAATGGGACATAAAGCTTGTAATTGCACTGAAAAAGAGCAGGGTAATGGTAAGACAAAATCTGATTTACAATCAGTAAAATGTTTTAAGTTCAATGAAATGTGTCATTATGAAAATGAGTGTCCAATGAAGAACTCAACTGAGGGAAAGCAGCCAGAATACAAGTAGAAAGGGGTGGTGAAGTCCTTTTCAACTACTTCAGTAGATTTTGGGCCATCAAATGAAGTAGTATCATGTACACTGTTTGTTCGTTCAGATTATGCCAATGTATTGTTTGATTTGGGCTCTACACATTCGTTCATTTCTGATAAGTTTTCTATTAAATTAGGAATTCCATATCAAGATATGAATCCTGAATTTATGGTAAAAACACCTGGAGGAAATTTTGAGACAAAAATAAATTATAAGAACCTTCCTGTACTTGTGTGCGGAAAGAATCTACCTGCAAACCTTATTGTATTGCCTATAATAGAGTTTTATGTTATTTTGGGTATGGATTGGCTTTCTGTTTATCATTCTAAGATTGAATATAGAGATAAAGAGGTTTCTTTTCAGAAATATTTTCAATTTGTGTAAAATAATGAACTCTTACTTTTGATAACATATCAGGAAGCTGAGAAATTAGTAAAAGATAGAAATGAATGTTACCTTTCACATATTGTTGAAAATAAAGAAACTGTTCAGATTAATGATGTGCCAGTAGTAAATGAGTACCTTGATGTTTTTCCTGATGAGTTGCTTGATATTATACCTGATCGGGAAGTTGAATTTACTATTGACTTAGTTCCTAATGCTAAGACAATTTCAAAACCCCCTTATCAAATGGCTCAAATTGAACTTTTTGAGTTAAAGAAGCAATTACAGGAGTTATTAGATAAAGGTTTCATTCAACCTAGCACATCACCATGTGGTGATCCTATCTTGTTTGTTAGAAAGAAAGATGGTTCAATGAGAATTTTCATTGATTATAGAGCATTGAATAACATCAATATTATGAACAAGTATCCTTTGCCTCATATCGATGATTTGTTTGATCAGTTCTAGGGAGCTCAATATTTTTAGAATATTGACTTGAGGTCAGGGTACCGTCAATTGAAGGTAAAGGAAGCAGACACTCCAAATACTGTGTTTCGTACTAGATATGACCATTATGAATTTGTAGTTACGACTTTTGGTTTAACCAATGCACCTGCTGTATTCATGGATCTTATGAATAGAATTTTTCATGAGTTCTTGGATAAGTTTGTGGTTGTGTTCATTGATGCTATTTTGGTTTATTCTAAAAGTAAATAGGAGCATGAAAGTCATTTAAGAGTTTTCTTGAAAACATTAAAAGAAAAGAAACTATTTGTGAAATTCAGTAAGTGTGAGTTTTGGTTACAAAAAATTTCTTTCCTTGGTCACATTGTTTCAAAAAATGGCATAACTATTGATCCTGATAAAACAAAAGTTGTTGAAGAATAGCCAAGACACACAAATATAACTGAGATTTGTAGTTTTCTTGGTTTGGTAGGTTATTACCGGAGGTTTATTGAGAAGTTTTCATGGTTATCTAGCCGATTGACTAAGTTAACTCGAAAAGGTGTTAAGTTTGTTTGGACAAAAGAATGTGATGATTGTTTTTAGGAATTGAAGAGAAGATTGGTAAATGCTCTAGTTTTGGCACTACCTTCCAGAAATGGTGATTTTGTTATTTATAGTGATGCTTCATTGAAAGGAATTGGTTGCATCATTATGCATAATGATCATGTAATTGCTTATGCTTCACATTAGTTGAAACCTCATGAGTTAAATTACCCTAAACTTGATTTGGAATTAGCTTCTATTGTTTTTGCTTTAAAATTTTGGAGGCATCATTTTTATGGATTAAAATGTGAAATATATACTGACCACAAAAGTTTGAAGTATATATTCACACATAAAGAATTGAACATGAGACAGAGGAGATGGTTGGAATTAATCAAGGATTATGATTGCATGATCCATTACCATCTGGGAAAAGAAAATAAAGTGACTGATTATTTGAGTTGAAAAATTAATTCTTCATTAACCATGATACATTTTGAATAAGATCCTTTGGTTTTTGATTTGATGAAATTTGGCATAGAAGTTGTTGGTGCAGGAAATTATTCTGTTTTGTTTCAAGTGTCAGAGAAATCATCTCTATCAGACAAAATAAATCAAGCATAGAAGGAAGATAGTGAGTTGTAGAAAAAGGTAGAGTTGGTTCAGAAGGGTAAGTTGCCTGAATTCAAAATTGATAATGATTGTGTTTTGAGATTTGGAAAGAGATTATGTGTGCCTTGTGATTCACTGTTAAAGAATGAGTTGTTATGTGAAGCTCATAGTTCCCTGTTTTTAGTTCATCCTGACAGTACTAATATGTACAGAGATCTTCAAGAGTATTACTAGTGGGATGGAATGAAAAGAGATATTGATAATTTTACTGTGAAGTGTTTGAATTTTCAGTAGGTTAAAGCAGAGCAGTAGTTACCACAAGGGATGCTTCGGTCTTTACCGGTTCCAGAGTAGAAATGATAAAATATATCCATGGACTTTGTTGTGGGATTACCCAAGACATCTCAAGGTAATAATACAATCTGTGTTATTATTGATCGGTTGAATAAATATTCTCATTTACTTCATATTTGAGATATTTTATCTCTAGATCAACTTTATCGATTGTATGTTAAAGAGATAGTGAGGTTTCATGGAGTTACCCTCTCCATGGTATCTGATCATGATCCCAGGTTTACTTATAACTTTTGGAAAGGCCTTCAGAAGTATTTTGGTACTGAATTAAATTTTAGTACAACTTTTCATCTACAATCAAATGGGTATTCAGAACAAACAATTCAAACCCTGGAGGATATTATACGTGCTTCTTCACTGGATTACCAGGGAAGTTGGGACCAACATATTTCTTTGGTTGAATTTTCTTATAATAAAAGTTTTCATTCAAGTATACAAATGGATCCATTTGAGGCATTATATGGGAAGCAGTGTTGAACTCCAGCTTTTTGGGATGAAGTAGGTGAAATGAAGTTTATGGGACCATAATTGGTAGAAGAGATGGCAAAAAAAGTTCTGTTGATTCAGAAGCATATGAGAATAGCTTAGAGTAGGCAGAAAAGTTATGAAAATAACCGGATGAAGGATATTTCTTTTGAGGTAGGTGATCATGTCTTTCTCAAAGTTTCTCCATGGAAAAGTGTGATGCATTTTGGTAAGAAGGGAAAGTTGAGTCTGAGGTTCATTGGACCTTATGAAATCCAGGAGAAAGTTGGATGAGTTGCATATAGCGTGGATTTACCTCCAAGTTTGTCCCAGGTATACAATGTTTTCATGTTTCAATGTTGAGAAAGTATATGCCAGATCCATATCATGTTTTGAGCCCAGAGATAGTTCAGTTGGAAGAGAATCTCTCTTATGAGGAACAACCAGTCTAGATTCTTGATCGAAGAGAGAAAGTGTTTCAAAATAAGGTAATTCACCAGGTAAAGGTTTTGTGGAAAAACCATATGGTTGAAGAGGCAACGTGAGAATCCGAAAATTCTATGAGGGATAAATACCACCATTTATTTGATAAGTGAATAAAATTGTGAGGACATGATTTTCAAAAGGGGGAAAATGTAATATCCCAGGTAAATAAAGAAAAATATATTTTCATATTTATTAATATTTTTTAATTAAATATTAATTTTACTTTAAATAAGACGCTATGTTTGATGGCTTACCCGATACGCAACAACAGGTTTCTTTGAAATCTCACATTGCACACTAATAATATAATAATATTATTTTAAATGGTAGTTAACGCCTAGTCGTTGTATTGGCGGGAATTAATAGAACTAACTACAATATGATTATACATGTTTTCTAAATGTTTTTATATTTATCCAATAAAAGTTAGAGGCTTAAAATGTGAATGAATCCAGTTTTAAGCACAAATACTCTAATATTCTTTAAAAAGGTCGATTTACTGCCTTTTAATGGAAAACCCTTTTTAAATATAGTTTTTTCACTTTTATATATTCTATTCGACAAGATAATATTCTTCTTTATAACCAGGACATCAAAATTTACTTTGGATAAAATTTTGGTATTTTTCTGATAATGTTCATTTTTTTAATGAATAGTGAAAATATTGCATTTTAATTCAAAACTGCCTTTTAATCCAATTTATTTATAAGGTTATATTATCTTTTTAATTGGTTTTAAAGTGTAATTATATTATGTTTTTACTATTTAATCCAATGTTGGTCATTGTAATTAATTTCACTTTGAAATTGGACATAAACAAGTGTCAATCTTTTGATAGTTATTATTTCTTATAAACATGCTTTTTGTTTTGACAACAAGAATTAATTTTAAATTAATTAATGAAAATTCTATGTATTTAATTTGGTAAAATAGACATCATTTTGGAATTAATAATATCAAATATATCTTAGGCTGAATTTTTGGTATTTTTCTGAAAAACTTCAATTTTTGATGAATAGTGAAACCACTAAGTAGTAGTTAAAAACTGACTTTTTCATTTAAATGAAATTTTACTGCTTCTATGAATTGAATTTAGAAAATACAACATACATGGTTGTTATTATTAAGTAAAATTTGGTTCAATAAGATGAAATTAATTTTTGGTGAATAGTAACTTTTGACTTTTATTTACCGCGGTTAAAGGTAAATAGGGTAATTCAAGGTAAAACATATATCATAATAATAAAAAATTACCTTAACACTTGTACTAACCTTATTGGATGAGTCATGGACGACCATGGGAATCCTTGGGTATATTTTGGGACCCTATGGAGTAACTTAAGAGTGATAATGACACTTTATATTAATTAATTTAATGTAAAGACAAAAATGACATAAACAAATATCTTTTAGTAAATTAATTTTTACATAGGGTTATATATGTTATCTCATAGACTATAAATATTATTTTTAAATCTAAAAATATTTCCTACATCATGGTATTTTTTTATAATTTTTATACATCAAATATATAAAATTATTTATGACACAATAATGATGCAGTGTTTACCTCATTAATAAATGATTTAAATAAATAATATTAAAAAGATTAAAACAATATCAAAAACTTGTCCAATTATTATTGGATGATTTTATTTTGACCATGAGTCATATTATATTCGACTTTAATTAGTTTTTGACCTTTAGAAACCTAAAATCATTATATAATAAAATAATATTTTCACATTTTATTAAAGAGCCCCTCCTCCCCCTTATAAAAAGCCCTCACCTATAACCCATTCCTCACACCTCTCAAGCCCCTTGGCTCATCCAACACCTACCCAAATAATCTCTAAATATTCCTCTCTTCCACCTAGAAGACTTAACTTAGGCAGAAGGCACTTTAATAAGTCCTTTTGGTTCAAACCAAAGGGAGTTATCTGAATTAAAGGTAATCATTTCTCTTAAATTCTTTTCTTTTATTTTACTTCTCCAACCCCTAAACTCTTTTTATTCCATTTTTTTTATTTTATATAACAACAAAAATATTCTTAATATACTAGTATTGTTATGATAAGGATTTTAACTACACATACACACACCTCCATCTAATGGGTAAAGAACATACTGTTTATGTGGATGGAAAACTAACACCTCACAAAATGATGATTATTCAATTATCTACTACCGCCTCTCATGGTGGGGATTAATATGGCACTGTATTTATATATTATACATATTATATTTATGTTTTATTTATACTTATGTATTTTTCATTTATATCATACCTTTATGGTTTCCATTATGGGTAAACGCGATAATTTCATTTTAGGAAGTGCGGACTACCGCCCCCTCAAAGTGATATGACTCGTTAATGCAATATGTGGGATGTATAAAGGATGGAGTTAGTGATATTATATATGATATTATACTAGAATTATAATATACCTATGTATCATTATTTTTTAATTCCATTAAAATAAAAAATAGAAATGAAAGTAGCGTTCATGCATACGTACGACTTACTGTCTCCATGAACAGTGCATTTCATTTCTTACCTCTAAATGTTATGTAATATTATAAATACATGTATATAGTAGATATATATGATATATATGATATCTAAATCATGAATATCATTCGGGATATAATCAAATTTTGACCACATGAACAACTTGTAATTATAAGAAGTCCATTTTTGACTCAAGTACCAAATATCGACAAAATGACCATTATTAACTTAAATGATTAAATAATATTTATAACATGGTAATAATTGATATAAAATTAATAATAAACTTGAAAAAGGTTCTTAATCAATTACAAATTAACTTTAGTTTATTATTCAGGATATTGAAGAACGAACGAGTCAAGTCGGACATAAGGTAAGGGACTTCGTCTCAATCTCCTTTCATTGAGGCATATTTTGTTTTATACATGACTTTATTTTATATGGTGTATAAACCCATTTTACTTTTAATTTTATTCAAAAGGAATCTTTTATCTACTAAGCATTTTACTAAACAACAAAAAATAATGTTTCTTATAACGTACGCAGTGACAATGACTTTTCCACCACTGCGAGTATTATTTGATCTTTTGGCTTCCTTAACAAGTCATAATGTTTTTAAAAGGAAAATAAATACCATATAATTTGTTATGTATTTTGGTATTTAAAATGGTTTTGATAATGGATTTGTTATGTCAATATATTTAAATGATATATTGTTATTGAAATGTGGAAAAGCTATCTTTCCTTTATATTTGTTTTATATGTTATGAATATGTTATGATTCTTGGGAATTGTTACATATATGGATGGTTCCATGATAAACCTAGGGTGGGTGAGCCCAAGATAGCTCTCCAATGCGTTGGGTAACGTGACAGAGGTAAACATTAATGTTTCTCCTAAGAGATTTAGGGAATATACTGTGACAGGTATTCCAAATGTAACTCCCTACGTAGCTATGAAAGCTACAACGTAAGTATGTTATGGATGCCACAAGTTACCTTTATGGTTTGTGTTTACTATGTAAATCTTATGATTTCATGAGGTATGTTAAAGATATTATGTTATATATGTATTGATGAACTAATGTTTTATTTCTTTATTTTATAACCCTTACTGAGATTTTTAGGCTCATCCCAAGTTTTGAAATGTTTTTCAGAGGACTTAAAGATGAATAGGGTCAAGGATGGGATCAAGGAAAATTCATGTTGTCTAAAACATGGGACTAGACATGACTCTTTTTTTCAAGAGTTTTTATTTTATGAAAAAAATGGAAACTCAGTAGAAGTGTCTACCTTGTAATTTTTGAGATGTAATGTAATAGTTATGGCCTAATTATCTAAATCTCTAAACCTGAAAATATGCTCAATGTGAATTATTTATTTAATTAATGATTATGTAATGTTTAAGGATGGGTACTTATAGGTACCAACCTACGTAAGGGTATTGTGTAAGGGTAAACCTGCACTTTGTAAGGGTAGAACAACTGCATAAGGTGTTAGGTACCAGGATGGGCTATGGAAGCCGATGGGCTGGGAAATTAATTTTTTTTACATCACCAGAGTGATGTAAAATCATCGAATCTGATGATCTCATCCTTGTATGGTCTGAGAACCACACATGGTTTAAACAAAGCACAAAAATAAACCGAATGTGTACCTCGTTCGTATCTGAAGTGTGCAAGACTGTCGTAAGATGTCAGTGACCATTGCTCAAAGACTCTGATGTTGAATCCCTCTTGATCATCCACACACACCTCTTGAATCTGCTTGTGTGTCATTCATCAGAATTCAGGTGCTAGTGTGGTACACCTATGACCACTTCGACGCATCGATGATCACCACAAGAAAGTGTCTTCGATCCGAGATGGAAAAACTTGAAGATCTTACTTTTTTGAAAGAGTCTCTCTCTAGGTTTTAGGAGGAGAGTGATGCTCTCAATTCCAAATAATGAATAGTCATAAGGAGAAGAGCCTCTCTTAGATTATATAGTGAATATCTAAAATATCCGGTATGGGTTCCCGACCCCCGTGTAATAAATATTCACAATATAAGTATTATAAATATTTATTTATGAAAAATTAATTTATTCCATAAATAATATTTATAATTTTATCACTAACTACAATATATATATATTAAATATATATTACGTGATAAACTTGAGTCCTTAACTTGACTCACGTCTCTTGATAATATTAAACGAACCTAGGATATTCAAATCCGTTCGAATAATATTTTATCCTTGTATTTACTTAATCACTTGTAAATACATGTTGTAAATAATTTCAACGAATTATTCCAAACTTGAATAATTAAAGAATTTTTTTATTCTTTGGTGATCCATAGAACTTGGATAATTCCCAGGCCCATGGTAGGGCCCACCAAGTACTATAATCCTATTCATCAGAATAGGGCAGATCCTCAAAGCGCAATTGTGTGTGACCCTATAGGACCTTATCTCAATAGAAATGATTAATATACACTGACCAAAAGCGGGGTATAGCAACCCATTGAGCCCCCTATAGATATAACGAAAAGTCAAAACAATGACTACCTTCCTATGAACATAGTCTGTGTAATATAATCTCTTCGTCATCTATATCTCAATAAATCAGAATACACACTAGTGTCATCACTCTTTATATTGATTCATTATTTGTTGATTTATCTAGATAGACTTACCTTCAACTACCATGAACCTGTATTTAATGAAGGTACTACCATCCTAATCAACCAGTCCCAAGATACCTCTTCCTCAACTCAGAAGTGACGAATCCTATCTTGACCATTCAATAAATGTCATGTCACCAATAACATACCCATTACAAACTACCTTGCCACGAAATCACTGCCATGGTTTTCATCTTGCATCAAAGTATGTAATCAAATGACATACATTGATAATGATCTCAATTCAGGAGACCATTACACATGTTCGTAGATAAGAACAACCCATAACACCTGAAACATGTGGTGTTCCTACAAGCGGGCTTGCCCTCATGATCTCAACTAATAGAGATCACCAAGTGTGGACTTCATGAGAAGAAGTATCAATGCTTATGATCCCTCAACACCTGATAGTCTCACATCATCTTTGTTCTATCAGAATGATGTAACTGGATTATATGACATTACTTTAAGATTACTATCATAGTACCTCTAGGTTCTCATTATAGCCTGGGACCTGCTATAACCCTTTGATACGACCATTAATCTATGGACATTACTATAAAAATAATAGGCATAGAATAATCTACATTATTATGGTAATATAAACACATGTATATACAACAAACTGCATACATGTAGTGGTAATCAAAGTACAACACAATTTGGGTCTAGGGAACCCACTTTCAACACTCTCACTCGCACTAAAGCCTACTGCTAACAAGTCTCAATATGCTATCTCTCACATGAGAATTGTGCTTCTACTGAGATATGGCTTTAGTCAGGGGGTCTACCACATTGTCCTATGTGGATACTCTATTAAATGTGACTTCACCTCTGAGTAAAATCCCTCAAGAGATGAAACTTCCAAAGAATATGCTTTGTCCTTTGGTGAGACTTGGGCTCCTTGGAAAGAACCACTATAGTAGTATTATACCAATAAACTGGAATAAGGTCTGTACTGCTAGGCACAACACCAATGTCTGAGATAAAGCTGTGTATCCAGTCTGCTTCCTTTGCTGCATCGGAAGCTGCAATATATTCATATTCTGCTATAGAATTGGAAACCACATCTTGATTCGAGCTTCTCCATCTCACTAGACCACCATTCAGGAAAAAGAAATAACTTAACTAAGATTTCAAATCATCATGATCTGTCTAGAAATTAGAATCATTGTATCCTCTCACTACTAGTTCCTCATCTCCTCCATACACCAAGAACATATCCTTTGTATGCCTCAAGTACTTTAGAATAGTTTTAACAGTTTCCCAGTGCAGCTCTTCTGAATTGGATTGATATCTACTCTCCATGCTTAAAGAAAAGGCGACATTAAACCTAGTACATAGCATGACATACATGATAGAACCCACTACCGAGGCATAAGGGATTCTACTTATTCTGTCAATCTCCTCATGTTTCTATGGATAAATTTTCTTGGAGAGATTAATACCATGTGACATAGGAAACAACCCTCTCTCGGATTGTTCCATATTGTACCTTTTGAGTACCTTATCAATATATGTACTTTGAATTAGCCCAAGAAGCCTTTGATATCAATCTAGATAGATATTGATCCCTAGAATGTAGGTTGATCCACCTAAGACTTAGTTAACCAAGTATTAACGGACTGTAAGACTCGCACTTCATTTCCCATAATTAATATGTCATCAACATATAACACTAGGAAAACGATGACATGATCATCACCCATCTTATAGACACAAGGCTCACTTTTGATTTTGAAAAAACCAAATTCTCTTATGGCCTCATCAAAACAAAAATTCCATGATCATGATTCCAGCTTCAACCCATAAATGGATCTCTATAGCTTGAATACCTTATTGGAATTCTTTAACTTGACGAACCCTTTGAGTTGAGTCATATAGACATCTTCAACTAACTTCCCATTTAGAAAAGCAGTCATGACATCCATTTTACAAATGTCATAATCATGAAAGGTTTCTATTTCAAGCAATATTTTGATGGATTTAAACATTGATACTGGTGAGAAGGTTTCATCATAGTCAATGCCTTGACATTTCTCGAAACCCTTTGTAACCAGTCTTTCTTTAAAGGTATTAACCTTACCATCCATGACCAGATTCTTTTTGAATACCCATTTTCATCCAATGGGATTTACATCAGATGGAGGGTCTACCAAAATACAATCTTGATTTTGGTACATAGACTCCGTCTCAGAATGCATGACATCTTTCTGTTTAGAAACTTCTTTGCCTTATACTGATTCCTTGTAGGTTATAGGTTTATAATCCTCAAGGAGTAATGTGTCACCTGACTCGGTGACAAGAAAATCATAACTATATGGTTCTCTAACCTCTCGAGTAGACCTATGTAGTATTTGTGTCTTGGAAACAATTTCTTCTTCCACTTGCTCTTGTGAAGATTGTTCTTGTACCAACTCTTGTGCATCTGGAGCTTTAACTTCATCAAAATCAATATTGATCCCACTATTTCCAATAGAAATTTGTTCCCTTTATAGAAATATGGAATGTCTTTCCACAAAATTTTTTATATCTAAAGGGTTATATAGGTAATATCCTTTGATTTCCTTAGGATAACCTATAAAGATGCACTTCATGCTTCTAGATTCTAATTTTTCACTTGGTAAAGTCTTAAAAAATGCCTCGCATCCCCATAAACGTAAGTGTGACATATTGGGTTTCTTTCCATAACATAATTCATATGGAATCCCATCTACATCTTTAGTTGGTACTTGATTAAGGGTATATATTGCTGTCTGCAAGGCGTATACCCAGAAGGATAATGGAAGAGATGTTTGACTCATCATTGATCTGACCATGTCAAGCAAGGTCCTATTCCTCCTTCCACTAACACCATTCCACTGGGGTGTATAAGGAGGAGTGAGTTGGGATACTATCCCACACTCCTTCAAGTGATCAATGAAATATTGGTTAAGATACTATCCACCTCGGTTTGAGAAGATTTCCTTTATCTTTTTACCAAGTTAGTTTTCTACTTCATTTTGGTATTCCTTAAATATTTGAAAGGAATCAGACTTATACCACATCAAGTAGATATATTGATACCTAATATAGTCATCGATAAAAGTAATGAAGTATGAAAAACCACCCATTTCTTCTATTGGAAATAGACTACATACATCAGTATGTATTAATTACAATACTCTATTGGCTCTTTCTCCCTTCCCTGAGAAAGGTGCTTTGGTCATTTTTCCTTGTAAACAAGCTTGACATACATCCAAGGGTTATAATTGTAATGAGTCTAAATACCCTTCTTGATGTACTCTTCGTAATCACTTCTCATTTACATGACCTAGCCTGAAGTGTCATATATGGGTGATATATGAGTCATGTTGGATAGTTTTGTCATTGATTTCCATTATGGGGTTCTCAAGTTCAAGTATATATAAACCATTGTTAAGACGTTCCATACCATAACAGATGTTATCCCTATAAAAGAGGAAACATTTATTTCTATACTTGAAATAAAATCCCATAGTGTATAAAATTGACATAGAGATTATGTTCCTGGTTACAGAAGGTACATAATAATTATTATTTAAAACTAGAACCAAACCACTTGGTAAGGTTAAGTGATAGTCTCCCACTATGAAGGCTGCCAAACTGACACCATTTGTAGATCGGAGATCCACTTCACCTTTTTCAATCTTTTTGAACCTACTTGGTTCCTATATATGAATACAAATGTGTGATCCACATGCTGTATACAATACCCAACTTGTAGATAAAGATAGATTTCATTCAATGACAAAAATACCTGAAGTAGAAGCATCTGTTTGCTTCTTCTTCTTACCTTTGCAATTCTTCTTCCAGTGGCCATTCTTGCCACATCCAAAGCAGACAACCTCCTACTCATTACTCTTCCTCTGAATCTTTAGTTTCTTTAAAGGATGGTGCATTGGAGTATTTGGACTTGACTTGGCCTTGGACCCCTTTCCCTTGCCTTTCTTTCTTTTTTTTCATTATAAGGACATATGAATTGGTATTTTTCATATCCTTGTCAGCTTGGCGAACTAATGCCAAATGGTCTGGGAGAGACTTTGTCATATCATTCATATTATAATTGATAATAAAATTTGAAAATCTTGGTAGTAAAGAGGAAAAATGAGATCCGTTGCTAGTTCTTGATTCAATTTAACCCAAGGGCTTTAAGCATTTTAATATAACCAATCATCTTGAGTATATGAGGACTGGCTTGGTTCCCTTCTACAAGCCTGCACTTATACAGGGAACTTGAGATCTCATACCTTTCCTGCTTGGCCCTCTCTTGATATAATTCTTGGAGATGTGAAATCATCTTGTAGGAATCCTCATCCTCATGCATTTTCTACAATTGGATGGACATGGATGACAACATGATGCATTGAAAATCAAGTGCATCCTCTACATGATTTTTTCATATATCTTTTTCTGACTTAATAACTCCATAAGGAGGCTTAGTAGGAACTGAGGATTCCAACACATAATGCGTCCTTTATTGGTGTAGTACTATGTGCAAGTGCCTGTACCAATCCTGGAAGTTATTGTCATTCATGATATTTTTTATCCAGAATTGATTACAGTGATAATATACTTGTGGTGTTGGTGATTTCCATTTTAAACATACAACAGATAAATATTATCAGTCATTATTTTATCTTGATTACCATTTGAAATTTATGATTAATTAATTATTATATCATTTTAATATCTACCACTATTTTAGCGAACCCTAATAACCCTCACTATTGGATTCTAAATACTCTGTCGCTTGAGTATTCTAGTGGAAAGTATCCTTGAAACTACTCCTCATAATCTAGAAGATTTGTCTACACCACTACTCAGAGAGTTTCTTGGTAGGCACTAGTCTATCCAAATGCATTAACACATGGTTCCTTGTACTGTTGAGTAAAGTCCCAATTTTAGAATCTAAACTTGATTCTTCTCAACATCTTACCTCTAAAGTGATAGAAATCTAGCTTTGGATACTTATTTGCTACCAGATTTAGTCAAGTCGACCCATCATTATAATAAGAACTCCTTGGTAGTAAGGATCACTCTCAACTTTAGCTGATGAGAACTTCAAATAGCCGATTTTACTCTAATTTGAATAATGGAAGGCAGTGATACTTGATATATCTTTGAGGGATTTTGTTTATTGATGAATATAATCCAATTCTATTTTATTCGTTCAAACTAGGTTGTCGCGCTCACAACTGAATAAACAATAGAAATAAATTCGTCACATCTTTATGCATTTTATCTTGTTTATTATTTTACGTGATCAAGCATTAAACATGAATTTTCATAAAATAATAAACAATGTATAAAGGTAAATAGTGCAATCCGACTAATCTCGAGCATTTTATTATGATCGATCCATAATGGATCAATCATGACCTAGGGGCTTCCATACCTGATTCGACTCCTAACTTGTATCGTAGCTTGCCTCAGTGTAATGTTTTCAGCTCCCATCTAGATTTCCACCCCAACTTGGTGGGGTCCACATCTTGAAATTTGATCATCTTTTAACAAATATACTCACACGCAGGAAAGGGGGTCTAGGGGTACAATATACAACTGGTGCAATGGACACACGAGCCCTTATACATATTTGAATTAAAAAGGAAATTCGTAGATCGTAATTTATCTAATTAATTATTACAATTATTACACACACTAAATAAATAATTAAATAAATAAAACCAGACATGCACGGGTCAGTCACTAGCTCAAGACCAGTCAGTATAAATAATGCGCAATTAAAATTAAAATGCAATAAATTCAAATAGTATGAGGGTGTTCTAATAAATTAAATGAATTTAAATAAATTCAATTAATTTATTTATCAGTTCCAATTGATTAATTTAATTTTTAATTCTAAAAAAATTAAACCTTGATTTAATTTTTGAATTCCAAAAATTAAATTAATGCTTTAATTTAATTTAATCTTAAATTAAATTAATGTTTCATATTGTATTTAATTTTAAACCCCAAAATTAATTCTAATTAATTTAATTTAAAAACTAAATTAAATTAATTAAATTAATTTAAATTTTTTACCTCCGGTCGGGGAAGGAGTCCAGATGGAATGTGAACTATAGTGAGGTAGTGTCACCAGAGTTGGGAGGAACCCCGGAAAAATAACAACGGGACTGCGGCATGACCGCAGCGTAACCATGACATGTCTGCGGAATTTCACAATTAGTCTAGTAACACCACGTGTCAGTGCTCACGGGAAAATGGAGGTGTGGCCCAGCTAGGGTTTGGGAGGCCAGATTTGGCCAACGGGAGTCAGCCGTAGGGAAGCTTGGGCTGGCGGTGTCTGACAGATCGAAGCGGCATCACGTGTGGCCCAGGGTGCGCCTCCAGTGAAGGAACATACAACGGGGATCACAGGTAGGTTGGGGGAGCGCAGACGATGATGCAACTCTGGACGATAGTGTGAGGGTGGCGACATGAGCGGGTCGAGGACAACAACATGCTTTGGGTAGTTGGGCGTGCGAGCATGCGCGACGGGTTGAGGGAAGACCGATGACCCTGGATGGTGGCGTGCCTACAGGTTGAGGGTGGCGTGCGACTCTGGGAAGCCCAGGGTGCTGATCCGGCGAGACCAGATTGGAGGATGTCGCACGACAGACTGACCAAGAGAGAGAGAGGCGGGGCGACACCTCTGGTCAGGCCATGAGAGAGAGAGAGAGATAGAGAGAGAGAGAGAGAGAGAGAGGGTAGGGGTTCCCCCCCTCAAAAAAAAGTTTTTTTGTTTTGTTTTATCTAATGGGCCACCCACCCCCTATTTAAAAAATAAATAAAAAACTTTACCACCTTTCCCAAATTCCAATAGACTTTAAAATTGTTGAAAAACATTTACAAAAGTTAATTTCATTTTTTGTTTCTATTAGAAGAAAAATTAAATTAATATAAAAATATATAATATTTAATTTTCCTCTAATAATTCAACTCCATCGGAATATTTTCGGT
The DNA here is from genome assembly GCA_963277665.1 of Viscum album. NCBI lineage: Eukaryota > Viridiplantae > Streptophyta > Magnoliopsida > Santalales > Viscaceae > Viscum > Viscum album. Next base: position 1,650,786,589 of record OY728152.1, read on the forward strand.
GACCGAATTCCGGCCAAAACATGGTCGGATTCCAGTAATTGTCAAGAACAAAAATAAATTAAAATATGTTCTTAAAAAATAAAAAAAAAGAATCCTAAAACACACATTCGTTCAACACGACGTCGATCCATTTAAAGTTTTCAAATGGCCATTACTTGGCCATTCAAAAATGGATTGATGTGTGGTCAGATACATTGGAACTGTTATAACACTCAGTACTTAAATTTAATGCAATTTAATATTTTCTTTGACTTTGAAAAAACCACACGTCGCTCTGATACCACTGTTAGGTACCGGGATGGGCAACGGAAGCCGGTGGGCTGGGAAATTAAATTTTTTTGCATCAACGGAGTGACATAAAATCATCAAATATGGTGATCTCATCCCGGTACGATCCGAGGACCAAACGTATTTTAAACAATGCACAAAAATAAATCGAACATGTACCTTGTCCAGATCTGACATGTGCAAGCCTGTCACAAGATGCCTATGACCATTGCTTGAAGGCTCAGATGTCGAAGCCCTCTAGATCATCCACAGACACCTCTTGAATCTGTTAACGCGTCGTTCGTCAGAATCTGGGTGCTAGCACGGTACACTGACGACCACTTCGACACAACGATGATCACCACAAGAAAGTGTCTTCGATCCGAGATGACGAAACTTGAAGATATTGCTTGTTTTAGAGAGTCTCTCTCTAGATTTTAGGAGGATATATAGGCTCTCAATTCTAATGAATGAATAGTCACAAGGAGAAGAGTCACTCTCAGCTTATACAGTGAATATCTAAAATACCCGGTATGGGTTCTCGACCCCCGTGTAATAAATATTCACAATATAAGTATTATAAATATTTATTTATAAAAAATTAAATTATTCTATAAATAATATTTCAATTTTATCACTAATTGAACTATATATATTAAATATATATTGCGTGATAAACTCGAGTCTTTAACTCGATTCACGTCTCCTGATAATATTAAACGGACCCAGGATATTTAAATCCGTTTGAATAATATTTTATCATTGTATTTACTTAATCACTTATAAATACATGTTATAAATAGATTCAATAAATTATTCCAAACTTGAATAATTAAAATATTTATTTATTATTTGGTGATCTATAGAACTTTGATAATACCCAGACCCATGGTGGGGCCCACTAAGTACTATAATTGTATTCATCAGAATTGGGCACATTCTCAAAGCGCTACCTTATCTCAATAGCAATGATTAATTTACACCGACCAAGAGTGGGGTCTAGCAACCCATCGAGGCCTCTATAGAGATAAGGAAAATTCAAAACAACAACTAAATTCCTACAAACATAGTCTGAGTAATATAATATCTTCGTCATCGATATCTCAGTAAAGTAGAATGCACACTAGTGTCATCATTATTTATCTTGCTTCATTATTTGTTGATTTATCTAGACTGACTTACCTTCAACTACCATGGCCATGGATTTAATGAAGGTAATACCATCCTAATCAACCTGACCTGAGATACCTCTTCCTCAACTCAAAAGTAGTGAATACTATCTTGATCATTCAATCAATTTCATGTCACCAATAACATACCCAACACAAACTACCTCGCCACTACTTCATCGCCATGGTTTTTGTCTTACATCAAAGTATGCAATCAAATGACATACATTGATAATGATTTCAATTCAGGAGACCATTACACATGTCCATAGATAGGAGCAACCAATGACACTTGAAACATGTGGCGTTTCTACAAATGGGTCTGTCCTCATGATCTCAACTACTAGAGATAACTAAGTGTGGACTTCATGAGAAGAAGTTTCAATGATTATGAGCCCCCAATATCTGATAGTCTCACATCATCTATGTGCTATTATAATGATGTAACTAGACTATATGACATTACTTTAAGATTAATGTCATAGTACCTCTAGTTTCTCATTATAACATGGGACTTGCTATAACCCTTTGATACGGCACGTAATATAAGGACATTACCATAAACATAACAGAAGCAGAATAATATACATTATTATGGTAAGATAAACCCATGTATATACAACAAACTTCATACATGTAGAAGTAATCAAAGTACAACACAAGTTGAGTTTAGGTTACCCACTCTCAACATCAGGGTCTTGGGTAAGGGTACTTAGGTTCTACATAAGGGTAATATAGTGTTTTTAAAGGCTACATAAGGGTACATCTGAGTTACTTAAGGGTAACTACTTTTTATAAAGGATGCGTAAGGGTAAACCAAGAGCTGCATAAGGGCAGTCTGGAAGAGTGACATACATAAGGGTAAAGCCCCTCACCCTCACATGATAGCCATGGGATGCATAAGGGTAAACCATTTCACCCTTAGGCAGTTCCCTTTTAATGAAAAAACATTTTTAAAAACCTAATTTCCCTTATTATTCTTCTTCTAGAACAACTGTAACACCATTTTGGTTAATTCAAAAGATGAAAAACATGGGAATTAAAGTCTTTTGACCTATTAAAGGATGTAACTAATAATTTAAATGATTTTAAACCCTATGCATTCAAGATTCAATTGAAAATTGGAAATTAAATAATTGTTTAATTTTGGGTTTTGCTTTCTACTAACCAGAGTGTCTGCAATATTCTTAAAAATAACCAAACATGTGTTGATTAATTTTTTCTACCATCTTGAGTGGAGTTTAAGGAGTCCAACTATTGGTAACCAACAGAATGGTGGTTTTGTTGTCTTGCTTTGATCATGGGGTGAGGAAATCCTTCTGTTTCTTCCTGTAGATCCCTCATTAGGGTTTTGTGATATTTTATCTAAGGTAGGTGGTTTTGAAAGCAATCTATATTATTTTAAACCTTTAATTATTTCTTAAAAAAATGGATTTTCAATTTATTTTCAATAATAGATTTGTGTCTTTAAAAAATACATTTGAAATGGAATGTTGTGCATGATGAAAATTATTGAAAGTGGTTGATGGAAAGTATTTTTTAATTTTCATAAAAATTTTCTTGAATTTAAATAATGATTATTGACAATATTTTGATGAAATGGAAAGGAATGATATACTTTATGATTTGAAATGTGATGATTCAGTGAGTTTTGATAAAAATTATTTTATGATTGGTTTTTTTAAATAAAATTAATGAGTTTTCATTAAAAACCATTGATGTTGGTTTTTGAAATAAATGACATGAGATTATGGTAAAACATCATTGATATTGGTTTTTGTAACAAAAGGAATATTTTGAAACTTGAAAATGGGGAAAAAAGAAATAACTATTGAAATGATTTAATAATGATTGAATGAATGATAATGCCTTATATTTTTTTATTTACCTTGAATTACATGTGATATTGGGTGGTTAGGAAGGAAGAACACATTCTAGTCATGTATTATCTCTACCTGAAAAAGAATTTATGATGAAAATGCAAACTAAAATACTTGAGTGTAGGAAGATTATTCCTTAAGGATCTTGTCGTTTTCATCTCTAAGGATGTTCCTTGTGCAAAGTGGAAGATGTACTTCACTAAGATGTGTGATAATACCTATTTAACATACCCCATGATGTCTTAACCATGGTAATATGCTTGGGAAACACATTACATTCCAATGTTATAAATTTATTTACACATGCCAGTTTTGATAAAAATCCTTATTCATGCCTAATTTGATAATAATATTATATTCATTCCTGCTTTGATAGAAATTACCTTATACCCAATTTCTTTATTATTCATTTGAATGTTTCTTCAAGAATGTTTTGATATGAACTGTGAAAATGTTACCATGCCATGTTTTATTTACATTTAATAATAAATGGTTTATTTTATATAGACTGCTTATGAAATGGTCGGTGAAATCCTACTAGTATTGTAGCTCACACCCTACCTTTTCCTTCATGAATTTTTATATTTCCTTATTCCAGGTATAGGGAAAGAGAAGACAATACTCAAATTTGGAGGGTGTACCTGTCTTGAAGGACCTTTAGAGTTAGTAGAACATGATGGAGTTTATGACACACCCATTGTGCGAAGTTAAACTTATTGTTTTTGAGACTTTTATTAGGTTGTTTTTAGAACATTTACTTCTATGAAGTGTTTTTAATACCTATAGTTTTATTTATTATTATCTGATTCATGGATTTGTTTCATAACTCTTGTGGAGAATTCATTCTCTCTTCACTCATGTTGATGCCTTTGCACTCATCACCAGCCCGTGGGGATTGGTAATTCCCTTTGAGTTAGATCTGGTCCAGCTCGAGTACCATTTATGTGGGTTATATGTATTAGTTCATGACACTCAACACATAAAATGTTCATTCATAGAATAATAAATGAAGTGAATTGAAATAATTAACACAAAACAAGAAAAAATAACTTATATAAAGTATAAAACCAGCTATTTACTAATGAAATTACCTTTCAATTACATAGTTGGAACAAATAAATCTACCCCCTCATGATATCCATGAGAGGGTAATAAAAAAATAAAAATAAAATCCTAATGGAAGGTGAAGAGGTGACCGAACTCCTACAACAACAACACATCAAGTCCAGATCCAGTCCTCCTCCTTATTAGTATTTGTTATAGTAGTAAGGCCATTGTATCTATAGGAAAATCCTCCAAGATATCTTCCTCATGTATCTATCATTTAATATCTTTATCTTATCTATATTTTTTTTTAATTTCCTCCATATCTTTAAAAATTTAAATTTCACCTCCAAATCCTTATGGAAAAGTTTCATATTCTGCATGCATCATTTATTCTTTAATCCCCTAAATTAATTATTTGAATATTTCACATAGAGAAAATATCACCATTTTAAATTTTTTGTATATACCATAAACACAACAAACAATCAAGCTCATGGATGTTTTCTTGGGTTTTTCCTATAGTATTATCTTTAATTACTTTGTATAAATCGACTAGACTCTCTACCACACCAAAGGATATGGTGTTTTGCGTAAAAAATTCACTTGTGTACCATAAGATCGACCTACATTAGAGTTTTATTCCTCATTTCATCTTCACCAAGCTTTGAATTCATTCAAGACTATGGAATGAACACTTTTATTTTCCCCTTTTTTCAATTGTTTCATCATTATCATATTTCATGCCTATAAAAGTTCCACCATGTCTAACACTACAGATCAACAAAGTGTTTCCATCACTATTTCCACCTATAGCTCTCCCTGCTGATTATGACTACATTTACTATGAAGTTTTGGTGGAAGTTTCATAAATATTTTTCATATAGACTTAAAAATGGATTGATCTATCTTCTTATAGATTTAATGGAATGAATTCATCCTCAAGAGGGTCATTTTGACTTCCAATGGAATTCTATGGTGGTTCTGACCTCTGCAGTTCCATTTAGAGGTGAGATTGAGCTCCCTTGACAACATCAATGGTAGAATCTGGTGGCATAGTTGTGGTTGTATGGTGTGTTGGTGAGGCACGAGCAGTGGGTGTTTTCATTTACCATTAAATGTTTTGCATACCCTTATACAATACCTAATTTCCCTTGACACAGTGGATTTCATTACCCTTATGCCATAGTTGAACTCCTTAATTGTGTTTACATGAGTCCAATAGAGATCCTTACATAGATTGCCTCTACCTTTATGTAGATAGTCGAAGACTCTTTCCCATGACCTTCACATAACTTCAATACCTTCAGAAAAAAGTTTTAATTTTTAAAAAATAATTGAAAATTAAAATTTATTCCATGTAATAAAATTTATTCTAAAAACATATATATTTAAATTAATATTATAAAATTAAATTTAAATATCATTCACTCAAAAAATAATTAAATCAATGAATAATTTACTAAACATTTGTTAGTTTAATTCCAAAATTAATGAAATTGAATTAAAAAATTATATGCATGAAATAGAGACATCAAATCCCCCCACATAAACCTACACTTTTCCTTATGAATTTATCCCAACATAAATCATGAAGGAACACCATGATACCAATATTAAAACATTAAATAAACAAAATTAAATAATTTTCAATGGGAAGAAAAAAATTCAAGCATCACATATGAATATCAATCAAACTCCTCATTCTTCAAAGAAACATAGTCAACTATGTATCTTACTTTATCCCTTTGAAAATTTATGAAGCTTCTCCCAACCATCATTAGAGAATCTCAATATAGTATTACTAAGCTTTACAATCATGATTTATCTCAATTTGACTTTTTTCTCTCTTCACTCGAGGTAAAAATTTTAATGGAGTTGTTCTCATACCTAAACTACTTTTCCCTTTCCATAGGCTTATATAAGATCTCAAATATCCACCCTATAAAGTCAAAAACCAAAAATAATAATTAGGACTTAGAATTAAGGATAAAATGACTCTAAGGATTAATGGTAGGTATTTAATGCTTCAAAAAAGGTATTAATCTAAAAAGGAGGGTTTTAATCTTCAATATATTTCATGATAATTAGAAATTAAGTATAATGAAAATATCTTTTCACAAATAATGTCACAAAACTTCACAAAACTCAATGTAAGGTCACAAACACATAAAATAATATTGAATAAATAGACTCTTTGATTTTTTTCTATATTCAACATTCTTTTAAAAGTAATTTTTTAATTTTTTTGAATGTTGAGATTAGGAAAAGACTCACATTCACCAGCCGACTGAAATGATCAAGATCATTGGTCAAGAAATAGTGATTTTTGATCTTCCTAAAACTTAATACATTTTTTCTATAATTTTTTCCTACTTTTTTCAAGATGGGTAAATAATTAAGTATAATGAAAAATGATCATGAACCTTTCCAACATCCCAATAAGAACATTACACATCTACACAATGAAAACTATACCTTCCACAATGGAAAAAATCACCCCCATATATAAACCATTGAATATCATGTAAATAACAAAGAGTAAAGTTAAGAATGGATAAAGTAAGCTTATAATGCGTCACTTCCATAAAAATGATCATTCGTGTATTGTATGGGATTAATGTAGGATTAAATGAAAAAGTGGGTCTCAAGAATAAAGGGATTTTCAATAAAAAATCCACATTCATATGAAAAGTGATTTTGCACAATCAAATCTTTTAAAATATCTCAATAAAAATTCATGAAGGCAATATTCCCCAATTTATCTCAAGAATATTCCCAAGAGAGATTGAAAATTTATTCTTATAATCCTATCAGGAATGGGAACATATAATATAAAAGATAATCACTCATGAAATGAATAATAAAAACAAATCAAACAACATGAATTTCAAAAAATAGATGCATAAAAAAATGGTAGAGAAATTTCATTTACATAAATTAACTAGGCTCCAAAAATAACTATTCATTAAATAACTACCCTAATGTTTATCTCTAATAAGGTAATTCCCCATTTTACTCATTCAATTTCCTTAAAAATGAAATCTAAAACACGAAATCATGTGATTCCTAAGTAATTTTTTGTATTACAGATCAAAATTATAAAAAAATAAGGTGGGGCATGTATTTTTTTATTTAAACTCAAAAATAGAATTCAAAATGTAGGGAAGTTAAAAATATAGAAATTTAAGCTTACCTCCCTTTATCACTTGAAGATCATTCTCTTTTATTCTTTCCACTTTTCTTATAACAACCCTGCTCATTATTTCATTTTTAAACATGATTTATTTCATAAAATTTCACTTAATAAAACTCATAAGATTAAAATGTATAGTTTATTTGGGGCTTAGGAACATTACATAACAACTTAAAACATAAAACACAACATCTTTATTGAAAAATTCTTTTACATGACCATAATATTCCTTTATACTTAACACTAAATGAGATAACCTAAGGACATACATAAGAAAGGGGTGATCTATAAAGCTCAGTAAAGGAATAAACATGTCATAATATGAGAAATAAATTACATGTTAGTCAATAGTAATATCAATGGAGAATAAAAAACATGAATATAAAGGCATGATATACTTTGATAATCATCACATGGAAATGTGGCAACAACATACAACATGATATTAACATGATTCAAGGCTCATTGCACATGAATTAGCATGAGTAAACCCTAATTGCACATAAATTAGCATGATTAAACCCTCATTTCACATGAATTATCATGAGTAAACCCTCATTTCACATGATGTATCATGATACTAAACATTACCCAATGCATTGGAGTTCTATCAGGGTGCACCCTTCATAAACATTTCATTTCACGCATAAGTGTTCCACATAGATCATTTAACATGGAATCATTCAACATCATAAGTTATTACATGATTAAGTAATGAGTAATACATATATTTAAGTCCCCAATCAAGAATTATATGATCATAAAGGTGAATACCCTTAGTAGAGAAATGGGTTTGGTATTCACCACATAATGGAAAATTTTATTACAATTTCAGCAACAGAACGACGTCAAATAGAAATTCATAAAATAGTTTGATGAGAGATAAAGGGGTATATAATCATTTATACATGAAATTTATATTAATTGGATCATTAAAAATTATAACCCAACACATGAAATGTAATTTAAGATGCATGATATAAAAGAATCTCTTGAATGGGAATGAGGAGAGAGAAATCCCTTATGGAATTTTGGCATGGTAACAGTGTATATAAAGAATAATGGATGAATTAATGAGAGTGTAAGGAAGATATAATTATTTATAAATCAAATTGATAGTAATAGGATTATGTACGAACATATCCCAACATATAAAAATTGAAATTAAAAGATATATCACAAAAGGAGTGCTTGATAAAAGAGGAGAGTGGAAGGTCCCTCACTTGGATGTGTGACTCCAAAGGCTTGGGAGAGGCTTATTAGGAGATTTGGGGCACCTTGGGAGGACTATAGAGAGTAAGGTGCATAGGGTGGTTGATATTAAAAGAGTTTTAGTGAAGATAAATGAGATCTTGGGTGGGTTTATATAGGAAAGGAGGGGGATTTCTTTATTATTTTGGTTTTGGAAACTACACAATAAAATATTCAAAACCACAAACCATCCCATGGTTTTTTCCATGGTTTCTAGAAAAGTGGAGTAGTATAAATTATTTTATAAGGCTAAGGGACTAATATATTAAAATATTTCCCTTGCTTATGTGGAGGTGAGTCATACTTTTAAGGAAATGGTTTTAAAATCTTAAAATATATTATATGTTTTGGAGGATTCACTAAGGCTTTGATAAAATAAATAAAATAAACTTAAAATTAAATTATTTTAAATTAAAAACATATATTTTTTCGAATATAACTTTTATAGTATTTATTACATCATTATTGTTCCATTATGATGTTATAAAACACAAAGTATATTTATACGGTATTTAATTTTTACCAAAAAATTCAATAGTCTCAAAAAATTATGAAAAGTTGAACTTTGGATAATTTCGATATCATAATTCCAAAAAAATAATATTAATTTTATCTAAATAATTCTATAAATATATGAATTTTCACTTTTAAAATAAAAACTGATATTTATTGAAAATTGACGGGTTTTGAAAAAAATAGTTTTTAAACCTTAATAAAAATTACTTTTGAATTCATAAAAATTATATGATCAATTATATTTAATAAAAGTAATTTAATAATAATATTTTATTATAATAATATTTGTTTCAAAAATCCATTAATTTATTAAAAATATATTTCTTAATTGAATTTTAATATTAACCAAAAATACTATTTGTGCTTTAAAAATCATTTACAAAGTGAAAATAATAGAATGAAAGTATATTCATTATTTTATAAAAAATTAATTTACATAATCATAATGATAGGGTCTTGTTACATATCCCTTTATTACACCAGCACACATCCTAAGAGTAACGTGTGTGATGGTGGGGTTTTCATGGGGCCGTTTGGTAAACATGGTTTGGGTCATGCTCTCGATGAGCTTGAACTTCTCCTGTAAATAGTTTCATTCATTCATAAGTTTTTGGATCTTAGCTTGGAATTGGTCTAGGTCAAAGACCATAGATGCCATATCCCTCAGAAGCTATGATAAATGGGCTTCATAGGGAATGATCCTACTAGTTGAGGCCATCACTTCCTTTGTCTGTGTCAAATGGCTTTGTTAAACCCTATATTTATACTAGTCATGTGATCACTGTTAAATATATATATTATCAATAGTAATGATACTTAATGATCATTTCTATCTAATTGGATATTATAAAATAGGTTCACATGTCTTTTATAACCATAAGACATTTCATTAAAAGAAATGAAATTTTATTTATAAATGTTCGGGTCATTACAACCTCCCCCCTTAAGAAATTTTTCCCTCAAATTTTCCTTTCCCCAAACTAAAACAGATGGGGGTAACTCCATTTCATCACCTCCTCTGGTTCCCATGTTTCTCTTCAAACAAGTGGTTTTTCCATAACACCTTGATAAGGGGCATCATCTTACTTCGTAGAACTTATTCTCAATGGTATAACATCTTCACCGATTGCTCCTCATAGAAAAGGTCATTATCTAAAGGTACCACTTATGGATTGAGTAAATGTGAGGGGTCTAGTATTCACTTTATCAAGAGGGATACATTGAATACATATTGTATTTGAGGCAAGTTTAGTGGAAGTTTTATTCGATAATCCACTACTCCGATGCAATCAAGGATCTCAAAAGGGATGAGGAACCTTGGAATAAGATTTAACTTATTCTCAAATATCATCACTCCTTTACAAGGAGATATGTGGAGTAATACCATGACTCTAATATTGAACTCTAGGTCACATCAATGATTTTTGGCATAACTATTTTATTGACTCTAAGAAGCTTTGATGTGTTGCTGTATAGTCTCAACCTTCTCCACCATTTATTCAACCATTTCTGAACCTAGAAGTTTTCATTCCCCAAATTTATCACAATATTCCATTGTCCTATACCTCTTCCCATAAATGGAATCATAGGGAGTTATTTTGATGATCGAATGGAAACTTTTGTTGTAAGAGAACTCCACCAAAGGAAGATGTTGGTCTCTTCCTCCATTGATGTCCATTGAGAAAGATATCAACATTTACTCAAGTGTTTGGATATTCCACTCAGATTGGACATTATTTTGAGGGTGGTAATTCATACTGAAGATCATATCTATTTTTATATCATGCAAGAGACTTTTCCAAAATATAGAGGTGAATCATGAATCTTGATCGGATACAATCAATAATGGTAATCCATGAATCCTTACCACCTCTGTGATGTATATCCATTCTAGTTGATCTAGTGATAAATCTTATTGAATCTCAATGAAGTGTTCCATCTTTATAAGATGATCCATAATAACTCATATAGAATTTTTTCCTTTGGATGTCTTCTGAACTCCAGTGAAAAATTTTATGGTGATGTATTCCCATTTCCATGTTGGTATGGGTAATGGTTTCATCATCCCCTTAGAATTTTTCCTCTCAACCTTTAATTTCTGACATACCATGTACTTTGATGTATATTCAACCATCTTCTTCTTCATTTTATCCCAACAATAGTGATATTTGATATCTTGATACATCTTTGTGTTTCCTAGGTGAATAGATAAATTCGAACTATGAACATAATCCAAAAGTTCTTTCTTTAAATTAGGATTTTATGGAACACATAGTCTCAACCCAAATCTCACAATTCCTTATTCATTAACAATGAACTCAAAGAATTTCCCTTTTTTGATAGTTTCCAATTTATTCTGAATTCTCTCATCTTCTTTTTGAGCATCATTTAACCTTTCCAAAAGATATGGTTGAGAAATATTTTGTTAAAGGATTGATGATATTCCCTTATTTATGATTTTCATGTCCATATTCATAAAATCTAAGAAGATTGGATCCTTTTAAATTATCATTAATGATAAAATTACTGGGTCCTTCCTACTTGGAGAATATAACACATTGTTCAATTTCTTAGAATAGTTGTGTATTGATCATTTGTAATACTTGATGATCTCTAACCATATTCATTGGTTCATATTTATCTCTTTATGTGTGAATATATATTTGAGACTTTTGTGATCCGTATATATTTCACACTTCTACCGAAAGAGATAATGCCTCCAGATTTTTAATGCAAAGATCACAAACGCTAAATTTAGATCATGAGTGGGATAGTTTTTCTCATGAACTTTCAACTTACTTGAGGCATAGGCATTGAATTTTTCATTTTGCATCAACACACATCCCATTACCTTCTTTGAAGCATCGCTGAAAATTACGAAAAGATCCCCACTTGGGGGTAGTGTGAGCACAGGGATAGTGATAATCCTCTTTTACAACTCCATGAAGATTTCTTCACATTCATCATTATAATAAAACTTGTATCCCTTTTGATTTATCTTGGTAAGAGGGTTTGAAAATCGTGAGAAATTTCTCACAAATCAGTGATAATATCCAGTTAACCCAAGGAAGCTACAGATATTCGTCATAGATATCGGCCTCGATTATCCCTCAATTTCTTTTATCTTGTAAGGATCCATAGATATCCCATTTCTTGTGATGATATTCCCCAAGAATAAGACTTCATTCAACCATAACTCACACTTATTGTATTTTTCATATATCTTATCCTTTCGCAAGGTCTTTAGAACAATGCTCAGATTCTCCTCATGCTTCTCCTTGGTTTTGGAGTATATTAGAATATATTCTATAATGACTACCAAAAATTTGTCAAGGTAATATCTAAAGACTCTATTCATAAATTACATGAAGATTTATGGAGCCTTAGTGAGACTAAATTTCATTACTTGAACTCATAACGATCGTAACTTGTACAAAAATAAGTCTTGGGGATATCCTCTTTCTTTACCCTTACTCAGTAATATCCCAACCACATATCCACCTTGGAGGAGTATTTTTCTCCACATATCTGATTGAACAATTCATCAATTCATGAAATTGGATACTTGTTCTTTATCGTGATTTTTTTGAGCTCATGATAATCAATGAAAAGGCTCATTGACCTATCATTCTTCTTGACAAAGAGGACTGGTGCACCCCATGGTGAATCACTTGGGCATATAAATCCTTTATCGAGATTCTCCTATAGTTGTTTCTTTAGTTCCTCAAGTTCCACAATAAACCATCCTATAAAGATTCTTGGATATTGGAAATGCCTCAGGTATAAGATCGATCAAAAATTTTACCTGTCATCTTGGAGGAAGACCATACAATTCCTCAGGAAACACATTAGAAAATTCCCTCACAATAGACATGTCTTAGAGAATGGTTCATTCCTTAGACTCAATTATTTGAGCTAGATACAATTTCTCATAGGGAAATAATATCCATGATTGAGATTATGGTTCTAAAGAAGATTCATCCACCTCCTTACACTTTTATAGAATTGGGGGTCAATTCTCCATACGGAGATTGATTTCCCTCTCATGGAAATTAATGTTGTATCTATATAGGTAAATCCAATCCATGACTATAATTTCATCAAATTCCACCAAGGGAAGTTTGAAAAGGTTCGTAAGAAAGTTCAATACACAAATTATGGTAGTGTAGGAGTTATATTCATGGGATGAAATAATTTCCACATTTTATATTTTCACTGATATATATATTTCCATGCTTTGTGGCGGTGTTTGAATAGTTCTATTAAACTTTCGTGATATAAAGGAATGTGTAGAACTATGTATGATAACCCTACCTTTCAATTTTTATTATGGTTATACTTTATCTTATATAGACTTATATCTAAGTATTTTTAAACTATTAAACACGTAAAGGTGAATCCAATGACATTAAAGGTATATCTTGTAAATTACATTTATCTCCTTAGCTTATGAGTTTCTAGGCTTCAACATGTGTTATCCATGATCTACTTCCTAACATATATTCTTATGGAAATTTTTATTTGTTACCTTAATAATATTTTTTAATGATATTATGTATTTACCAAAGCATATCCCCTGGGAGTTTCAAACTAGGTATGCAGTAAGGTCTGTTGTCATGTACCAGGTTACCCCAAGTCAGGCCTGGAACACCTTATCAGATTTGTTACTCCTAGGTACATCTGTTCCAGAACCACATCCACTTGTAGTATTCATACAGGGATATATTTTCTTGATAAAACAACCACTCTATACTTACCAAAATTTAGGGATGTTTTCTTACACTTAGTCTTATCCTTAAGGGTTTTCACTAGGGTTTTCTAATCCTAATCCCAAAAAATAACTAAACCTATCCTCTACTACCAACTATAACAACCCTGATCTTTATTTAATTTTTAAACATGATTTATTACATTAAATTTAACTTAATAAAACTCATAATACAAAAATTTATAGTGTATTTTTGGATTAGGAACATTACATAATAACTTAAAACATAAAATATAACATATTTATTGAAAACTTATTTTACATGACCACAACATTCCTTCGTACTTAACATTGCATGGGATAACCTAAAGAAATTAATAAGAAAGGGGTGATCTATAAATACTAGTGAGGGAATAAACATGGAATAACATGAAGAAGAAAATAAATGTTATTCAATATGCATATCAATGGATCATAAAAGAAACATGAACATAAATGCATGATATAGTGTTATAATCATAACATGGAAATGTGGCAACAATATACAACATGATATTAGCATGAGTCAAGGATCATTTCACATGGATTAACATGAGTAAACCCTAATTTCACATAAATTAGCACAATTAATCCCTAATTTCACATGAAATATCATGATACTAAATATTACCCAATGCATTGGAGTGCTATTAGGGTGCACCCTTCATAAACATTTCATTTCATGTATAAGTGTGCCACATAGATCATATAACATGGAATAATTCAACATCATGAGTTATTCCATGATCAAGTAATGTGGAATAAATAAATTTAAGTCCCCAATCAAGAAGTATATGATCATAAAGGTGAATACCCTTGGTAGATAAATGGGTTTGGTATCCACTACATGATAGAAAACCGTAGTGCAATTTCGACAGCATAACCTCATCAAATAGAAATTCAGAAAATAGGTTGATGAGAGAGAAAGGGTTCTCTCTTAATTTATAAATTAAATATACATTAATGGGATAATGGATAATTATACCCCAATAAATGAAATTGAATTTAATATGCATAATATAAAATAAGTTCTTGAATGGGAATGAGGAGAGAGAAATCCATTACGGACTTTTGACTTGGTAACAGGTGTATATAAAGAATAATGGATGAATTATTGAGAGTGTAAGGAAGATATCATTATTTTTAAATCAAATGGAAAGTATGTGGAGTATTTATGAACATATCCTAACATATGAAAATTGAAATTAAAAGACATATCATAAAAGGAGTGCTTGATAAAAGAGGACATTGAAAGATTCCTTACTTGGATATGTGACTATAAAGGCCTGGGAGAGGTTTATTAGGAGATTTGTGGTGCCTTGGGAAGACTCTAAGGAGTAAGGGGAAGAGGATTTTATATATGAAAAGAGTTGGAGTGAAGAGAAATGGGAGCTTGGGTGGGTTTATATAGGAAAGGAGGGAGATTTCTTTATTATTTTGGTTTTGGACACTACACAATAAATATTCAAAACCACAAACCATACCATGGTTTTTTACCTTGGTTTATGGAAAAGGGGAGTGGTATAAATTATTTTATAAGGATAAGGTCTGAAGATATTAAAATATTTCCCTTTCTTATTTAGAGGCGAGTCATACTTTCAAGGAAATGATTTTAAAATCTTAAAATATATTTTATGTTTTGGAGGATTTACTAAAGCTTTGATAAAATAAATAAAATAAACTTAAAATCACATTATTTTAAAGGGAAAAAATATATTTTTCTGAAGAAACATTTTATAGTATTTATTACATCATTATTGGGCCATTATGATGTCATAAAACACACCGTATATATATATGGTATTTAATTTTTACCCAAAAAATTCGACTGTCTCAGAAAATTATGAAAAATCCACCTTTTGATAATTTCAATGTCCTGATTCAAAAAATAATATTAATTTTATCTAAATAATTTTCTAAATATGTGAATTTTCACTTTTAAAATAAAAATTAACATTTATTTAAAATTGAAGGGTTTTGACAAAAACAGTTTTTAAACCTTAATAAAAATTACTTTTGACTTCATAAAAATTATATGATCATTTATATTTAATTAAAGTAATTTAATAATATTATTTTATATGAATAGTATTTATTTCAAAAAACCATTAATTCATTAAAACTAGATTTCTTAATTGAATTTTAATATCAACCAAAAATTCTATTTGTGCTTTAAAAATCATTTACAAAGTAACAATAATAGAATGAAAGTATATTCATTATTCTATAAAAAATAATGTACATAATCATAATTATAGGGTCTTGTTATATATCCATTTATTACACTATCATATGCCCTAAGAGTAAGGTGTGCGATGGTGGGGATTTCATGGGGTCGTTCGGTGAACATGGTTTAGGCCGTGATCTTGATGAGCTTAAAATTCTCCTATAAATGATTTCGCTCATGCTTAAGTTATTAGATATCATATTGGGATAGGTATAAGAAAAATACTAGAAATTCTATCTCCCTCAAAATCTTTGATAAATGGGATTCATAGGGAACGATCCTACTGGTTGAGGGAATCACTTCCTTTGTCTGTGTCAAAAGGATTTGTTAAAATCCTATATTTATACTAGTCATGTGATCATTGTTCAACAACTACATTATCAATAGTAATGATAAAAAATTATCATTTAAATATAATTGGATATAATAAAAGAAGTGCACATGTATTCTATAACCATAATACATTTAATTAAAAGAAAGGGAATTGTATTTATAAATGTTCGGGTTGTTACATTCCTTATTCCTTTTTCATCATGGAACTACAAAATAAAATATATGAAAGCATAATATCCATGTTCAATAAAGATAAAAAATAAATAAGAAAATTTAAATTATCCAATTATATTCCTAAACTAAGTCCTAGAAATTAATTCCTAAGAATATGCTAAAAATTAAATTACTAGAAATAAATAAAAAAACTAAGATTTCCTCCAGAAAAAACTTTTGTTAAGGTTATTAATATTCACCTCACCTCACTTTATCATGCGATAGGAGTGTGATATAGAGCTAACCATCTTGGAGTTACCCATTTCAAATTTTTACGAGTATCCAGTGTAGCCCTTCTCCTCTTATTTTTTGAACATTTATTAAAACAATGTTGAGGAGATAACCAAGTAGGGGTAAAATATAGATATTAGAAAATAATTTCTTGTATTGTCCATACTTGGAAGATCTCCTCCTTTATCTTTTCTCCTTATTTAATCTTATCTAGATTTTTATGATTTTTTTTAATTTTAGTAGCCACTATCTCTTTTTATTCTCATTATTATTACTGATCCTCCATATTTTCATGAAATTACATTTTAATTTAACAATTGTATTTTATTCTTATTCCTATTAATCTTAATAAAATACCATATTTATAAGTAATCCATGTGAAAATTTATAATCTTAGGTCCCTCATCTTCCTCCTCCTCCTCATCCTTCTCCATATACTTACTTCCATCCACCAAATTTTTCATTGAACTACTCAACTTTAGCAACTAGAAATTCTTCCTTTACTTATTATTATTATTATTCTTTCTTTATTGAACCTATATAAGAAACAATTCATATTTAGAATTGGAACTTACCTCAGCTTCATTGACCATGCTTTCAAGATCTTGACTTGCCTCATAAAAATTAGATTCTTGGATGGGTATTATTTCCTCAACCTTGCTCATTTATGATTATATGATCCTTTATTCTTGACTATAGGTCATTATATGTCATCAAATTGATGTAAAATATCCATTATATGGATATAAAACTTATTTTTATCAGTAAAAACTCATTGAATACATTCAATAAAAATAAAATAATACAAAGCGTGTAAAATGAATACAAAAAATATAAAGTAAAACTAAACTAAAATCAAGAAACTAAAAAGGGAGAGGGAAAATTATGTATACACTATCAATCTAAATTATCTCCTAACCCAAGTCACCAAAAATGGCACAAAAACATAGCAGGGTACAATGATGTCTTTATCTCCATCAATATACCAATGTTTAGAAATTAAGAACAAGATCAAATAAAAACTAAACCACTATATAGAATAGGTATAGTGAGTCTAAGGTTTTTCCCATGAGGAAAATTTGGAAGAATAATTAATTTAATAATTTAATATCTAAACAAATATGATTAAAAAATACTAAATTTCTCTAAATGGTTAGTTTTGGAGAGGGTTTATAGAAAATAAAAATAAGGTTCTAAGTATGGAAGATAAAGGTTCATGAATTTAATAAATTAGGAGATTTAATGACTAATTATAGTTATTGTTAGAATAAAATCTTAGTAGGACCCTTGGTCTGAGTGAATACTCTCTCACTCAGTAACCATCCCTTTTCCCAACAGTCATGATACTTTAGTTAATTAGAAAAATATAACCTAAAACCATATTTAAATGTAGAAATAAAACCATCCAATGATCATATAGAATTTCTTGATCTAGTAATCACATTTAAAATAAATCTTCCTCACTCAAGACATACAATGATTATACATGGAATCATATTAGAATATAATTGAATGAATTACCAAAAATAAGAAAAAAACATGAATAATGAATAAACCCAACTATTTACTAATGTAATTCCCCTTAACTTACATACATTCCATAAAAAAATATACCCCCTAATGATATCCATAATAGGAAAGATAAAGAAAATAAAATAACAGCCTACGTCAAGGTGAATAAGTGGTTGAAATACTACAACAACAACAGTCCCAATCCATATCTGGCCTCCCTCCTTCAAGATATTCCTTTTAGTAGAAAAGCCTATGTATTTATAGGAAAATACTTTTAGATATCTCCCTTATGTATATATATTTTAATATATTTATCTTTCTTATCTTTTCCTTAATTTTATTTATATATTTAGAATATTAAATTTGAACTCTAAATACTCATGTATAATCTCCATGTTCCATGTGCATCATCCCTTCTTTCATCCCCAAAATTAATTATTAAAATATTTTTCAATGAGAGAATGTTTATATTTTAAATTTTCATTTATATACTATAACCATGGTCTAATAGTTAACCCTTGAGTTTTTTCTTAGGATTTTTTCCTATATTATTATCTTTAATTCCATTGTATACAAAAACTACGCCCACTACCACACCAAAGGGAAATGAGTTTTATATTTGAACCTCATATGTGTACCATAATATCAGCCTCTATGGTTGTTTTATTCCCCATTTTATTATCATTGAGCTTAATAATAATTTTATTCTATGAAGTTGCATTATTTTTTTGCCTATTTTTTCAGTTGTTTCATCGTGATCACATTTTATGCATGAAATAGTGACAACAAAAATGATACCATGACTTAGAAAGTCATTTAAATAATCATTTATGACTCTAACTCTCCCTGGAGACCACAAAAACATTTCCCATGATTTATCAGTGTCCATTTCATAAATATTCATCATACAACATTCACAGTGGTTGGATCAAGATCTTTTGATCTTCCATGGTATTTATTCATACTCAAGAGGGTCACATAAAATTCTAATGGTATTTAATGGTATTATTTATATTTTTAGTGACATTTGGAGGTGAGATTTATCTCCCTCAACAACATCAATGGTGAACTTTGGTGGCTTAGTTATGGTGGTACAATGCATTGTCGAAGCACAAGTGGTGGGTGTTTTCATTTACATTTATGTATCGTTTATACCCTTATGTAGTTCCTATATTACCTTGAGATAATGGATTTCATTAACCTTAAATTTTATTTGAAATTATTAATTACCTTTATGTGAGTACAACCAAGACCCTTACGTATAATTTCACTACCCTTATATAGAAAGTCACAACCTCATTTATAGGACCTTTACACATCTTTAATACCTTCAAAAAAAGTTTTAATTTATGAAAATTCTATAAAAATTAACATTTATTACACCTAATGAAAACTATAAAAAAACATTTATATTTATATTCCTTTTCAAAAATTAAATTTACATATCATTTACCCCCAAAATAATTAAAACATGAATAATTGGGAAAACATTTATCAATTTAATTAAAAAATTAATGAAATTAAATTCAAAAAATTATATGCATTAAATTAATACGCTACTATTATATAAACCAATACTTATATAAGGTAATATATGTATTTTTCGGTCATGAAAAATGGTCTAATCCAATTCATTTAAGGTTTTATGGGATGAAACATACTCTAGATAGTTTAATATTTTGGGGTAAGGACTATGAACCATATAATTTAAAGTTGTGCAATAAAGACCTTATGTCATGTCATTTAGGCTCATGTAATAAGGAGCATGAACCATAAAATTTATGTTCATGTGGTGAATACCCCATGTTATGCTATTTTGGGTCATGTGATAATGGCCAATAAATTCCAAATGAAATTTCCTTCAAAAGTACATCTAATGAAACCTTACATTGGTGGGATCCATGATGCACTATCCATCTTAGGTTATTAGGTAGTAAAATCCATTGAATTATATATTATATATGATATAATATATTTTCCATTTATATTTAAATTATGGAAGTTACTTCCATAATATCATCAATTTCTTTATGGCCAACACTAATTCTCCTTGAATAAATGATAGGAGGTGAATTTTATTATTGAATGATTATTCTATATGATTCTGATTAACATCAAGGTTATGTGGGGCTCACTAACTTTTATAATAAATTTATTCTAGTTTAATCAACATAATTTTTAAGAATTTTTATTTATCTAATTGATTAAAAATAGTTATCCAAAGTGAAGCTGACTGCAACTTGATAGGCAAGACCACTTTGGCCTTATACACTAGAAAATTCAAGGTCTCTAATATAGAAACAAAAATGGTAATAAGGTAATCCCATAAAGGGATAATTTTTTTATCTATACATGAATTATTATCCCTATCCACCATCTTCTATAGGATATTTGATAAAGTAATTTTTAAGGACTAAATTTTTTTAATTGGAACCGCATGATAGTAGAATGAACGACTGAACTGGATATTTTACATCGAATAAAACATTTAAAACTCAGTTTAATAAGGGTTTATATTGTTATCTATAAAAATAATTTGAGTAAATCCAAATCTAGTGATGATATTTGACTTCAAAAAATTAATCATATACTTCATTCAAATATCCTTTAAGGGTATAACATCAGTTCATTTGAAAAAGAAGTTAGTGATAGTGATGAACTTCCAAATGGTCATTGAATGGTAAAATCCCAAGATATCTATCCAATATATAGTAAATGGATAGGTTTACTTAGCATCATATAGAAACTATAATATTAAATGAATTAATTTGGTATGTACCAAACATAAATGAAAGTTCTTGGTGAATTCCAAATAATCATGCATTATAAAAGGCTAAAAGTAAACAAGTCTTGAGATTTGATGAGAGAGTTTAGTTAATATTTTATGTGTTTCACATATTCATAGGTGGAATTATTTCATAATAGTGAGTGTCAATTATCCTTCAAATAATTTGAGAATGTCCTTATCAAATCCTTGGTTTTAGATGATATTTTATGAGTTTAGACTATCATAGATGAAAAAATTATTTTCCCATCAAATAATTTTTTTTCTTTTATAATTGATCCTATATAAAGACCTTATTCTAAATATAATAGATTATTGGATACATACTATTGGTTTATTGAGTAACTGAGAGTGATGATGTCCTTACTTGTTTCATTGCTATATCAATTTCATTTATTTATTTAACCTCTTTTTAACAAAAGGAATGACCAACCTCAAAGATGCAATATGGATGACTATTTTATCTTGATCAGGATTGGTTAGGGTCATGGATATATTATAAAAATCTATTAATTGAGCATTTTGAAATAAAAAAACATGAGATAGAACTAGTTATGATAGAAATGAGCTATTAATTCTTATATGTGATCATGAAAATTCACCAGTTCCTCTTCTTTGAAAACATACTTGATTTATTTGATTACTAATCAATAGTATCCTTTAGCATTAATAAAATAAACTAGTTTTTTAAAACTAATTACATGCCTATAATTAGGGATTGATATTACACATCATTATTATTTTACCCATATAAATGGAGGAAATATTAGGCAAGCAATCGGCCTGATAGCCCTAGGGCTCAAAAACATTGATGGGTAAAATGATAATGATAATGAACCATGCATTCTCCAAGAAGCTAAATGCATATCGAAGAGGAAAAACCCCCATCAAACAATAACCCATTTCAAATAACATTGATGGATTTCTTCACATCATAAAGTATTGAGGATACATAAAGGATTTTTATGTCTATGGTCTAGTAAGATAAGGATCTATCATGGTTGACTGGATAGGGAGGATCAAGGATTTCTGAATTATCATGTATAGAAAAGGCCTAAAGATTAAAAATATCATAGATTATGTAAAATGAATGCTTCAAACAAAGAAATGGGGTTATGTTGTTATTTTGACCCCCATGGCCTCATGGATCATGAAGTGGTGATCCAACAAAACAAAGGTGGGTGAATTGTTGGCTACTTCCACTGATCGACATGGATCTCAACACCTACTCTCACTGATTTTCCAATTCTTATTCTTTTTCAAGGGGTATGGGAAAGTGTCTCAAATCACTTCCATTTGTTTATTCTAATTATGATATTATTTTGAGGCTAGGATTGGTCGATCATGCCTTTCAACTGACTTAATCTGTGAACAAGAATTAATATGAATAGATTTTGATGGTGTTCAGTAGAGAGAAGGAAAGTGTATGGAAAAAGAAACTTCTCTGAGGAAGAAAATATAAATCCCAAACTGAATCGAAAATGTTTTAGATTTTTCATCCACTTTTGTTTGGAATTTAGGAAGTACTATCAAAGTACATTTCCCATATGTGGGATGCGTCCTTAACAGAGAACACCAATTCATTAGGGATATCTATATCTAGAGGTAGTTACTTTAGGGAATGATATTCTATTCGAAAATAGACCAAATTAAATCCATTGGTTTCCATTAAAGAAACAAAATTAAAATTGGACTACATAGGAATAAAAAAAATAGTATATAATAGAGTTTCTAATTTATTTTTTTTGTTTTTTCACATTATTTATAAGTTCCATCAAAGTCTGTGATGTGAAAAAATATATTTTTTTGTATATTGTTATAATTGACATACAAAATATACATTAAACATCATTTTTTTATAAACTAATGTCAAATATATTATCTGATAATAAATTTTATAAATAAATTCACTTTATGGTTATAGTTACAGAAAAAATTAACATTGTATCTATAATTCAACATCATTTAAAAAAAATAGACATTTAATATCAATTTTTGATGAAAAATATCATGTTATTGCACACCGATTTATCATAAAATAAAGTAAAATCTCTAATTCAATGATGGTATTTATATAAAATTGACATGGATTGTTATTGATTTTCATTTTTACGACACTTCTTAGGGTTTCTAATATGAAAAATATTGTTATATATATAAATATTTTAAATGAAACTAACCCAAAATACCTAAGAGTGAAACAATAAAAATAAAAAATAAGCATAAATTGTTGGATTTTATATTAAAATAATGTTAAAGTAAATAAAAGTTAAATTTAAAAGTTACAATAACAAATATTTAACAATCATATATAAATAAACTAAAATTTAACAAAGCTTGTAAAATAATCATATATTCCTCATAGATGGATCAACTCAATTTCAATATATGATGAAGTTTTATAAAAGTATACATAATATAGAGAAACTATTTAAAATTTAATATCAATATAAAGTGATATATAAAAGTAAAACTTTTGATAAAACTAACCCTTTCAAAAGATATAATTTTCCTAATTATAATTATTTCATATAATTTGTAAAACATAATACCCACATTCATCACCTTCTTATTAAAGATTAATATATAGATGAAAAATAAATTTTAAATTTTAAAAAATAATATCTACTAAATAAAACTACATATAAAATAATTTTCCTTTGTGTATAAATATATTTTATTTTTCTTTCCCTTTTTCCCAACTTCTTATCATATTTATTCCAAGACCTATTTAAATTTTATGGTATAAATTTAAAATTAAAATAATAAGTTATAATAATATATTAAAATTTAAAAAATATAATTTATTTCATTAATATTTATTTAAATCTATTACACACATTACATAGTATAGATCATTAATATTAAGTGGTGTTTTCTTGGTGATATAAAACACACAACCCCCATTGGGTATTTAAATAAAAAAAGTTTAACTTGAATGATAATATAATTATGTAACTCCTCAAGATTTGTAAATAGGAACACCATCTTTGATAGAATATATGACATGAAACATCATAATAAGAAGAGAATGTAACTCCCTAAGACTTTATAATATATTTATTTTTAAATAAATACAATCTCTTTTATATATAGCTATGAAGCAACATTAGGTTTGAACGAAACATAATACTCTATTCAAATATTATTATTTAAATATGACCATTATAACTTAGCTGTAAAGTTAAAGGGTATGAATAATAATAAATAAATTATGAAAATTATATAGTTTACACATATATAAAATAAATTCATTGGATATATATTTATTAGAAATAAAATAAGAATCATTTTAAAGAAAAAGAAATTTTTTCTGAAAAACAGTATTTTTCTAAAAGATGGTTTAGTCACGATTTGTGCACATAATTTAAAATTAATTTTTTAAAATTTTAGAAAATTTATATTAAAAAATAAAATTAATTTTTTAAATATACATGTCAAAATTATCTTTGGGGGAATTTTTGATAATTTTCTCAATAGAATAATTTTTTAATGAATAGAGAAAAATACTGATTTTTAATGAAAAATGCCATTTAATTTAAATTATTTACAAATTAAATTATATTTTAAATTTGTTTTAAAGTAAAATTATCTTAGTTATATTAAAATTTAACAAATTTATTTCATTATAATCAATTTCATATTTAATTCTGATATAAAAACTTTTTAAACTTTTGAAGGTTTTCTTTGGGAAAAACCATTTCTTTGACATGTCTGCATCTTAAATTTTAAATTGATGTATTCCACTTCTATGAATTTAATTCAGAAAAATGAATTAAATATTTTAAATTAGAATAATTTATATTATATAATAATTTAAACTTAATTTTTTTCCATAATTAATAATTAAAACAGTAAAAATTAATTATCGTGGTTTAGGTAAAAATGGGTTTACCGGGGGGTTAAATTAAGAAGATAAGGGATAAAATGAAATAAACTTGTCCAAAAAGAATTTTATAGCCATATTTATACCTTATATCCTATAATGTTCTATAATATACTATTTTTGATTCTTTCGTAATGTGAAAAATATGGGTATCACTTTATATTTTAAAAAATTCTATGTGTGTATTCTCCCCCACTTATAAAAGGATACCCCCTCTCCTCTTCTCTTAACATTTACAAAAACATTTGGTTTGGAAAATACCTAAAAAAATATCTTACTTAATTATATCCATAAATCTTATAGTCCTTATTTTTATTATTAATTCCTTTTAATAAGGCTTTAGTTATAAACCTAAAAAGGCTCTCTGAAGAAGAGGTAAAATTCTTAAACACGTGCATTTGGTTTATTTCATCTTCTAAATCATTCAAATCATGTTAAAATATGATAATATAATAAAAATAGTATTCCATATATAATAATATGTTATTAATTTAATTTCATAACATATATCCATCTCCACTTTCATCAAATGGGAAATGAAACCGTCAATCATGTGTGCAATGGACTACCACCTTGAGAATCGATGCAATTTATTTTCCATTCACCAAATTTAAATGAAGGATATAATTATGGATTTAATTTATTTATATAATATTTATTAAATTAATATACTTCTGAAATTATGATATCACATATACCTTATTACTTTCCATTCCATGGGGGATACAATAACGTCACTTGTGTGTACGACGAACTACTGCCTCGTGAAGCGATGTGATTCATTTTTTGCATACAATTTACATAAAAGGTATTAAGGTTAAAATTAATTTACATATGTGATATTTATTACCTAACTATAATTATATAAATATAATATTATATCCAACTTCTCACCTTCCAATCCATTGGAAAACAATAACGTTACTCGTGCGTACATGTGGACAACCACCTCCACACAGCGATATGAAATGTTTTTCATTTTATTTTTACATGGATAGTAATAAGGATGTATTTTATTAATATAAATAATATATATAATATAATAATGATTATCTATATTTTAATTAATATTTATTTTCCTTTCATTCCATCGGTTGAGAAAAATGGAAACAACGTTCATGCGTATGTACGACCTACAGTCTCCATGAACGATGTAATCCATTATCTATCTATAACTTTTATATATTACTTTCAATACATATATAATAAATTTATATAATATTTATAACATGTTTAACATTATTTATATTATTTAACTATGATATAATTAAAAAGACCAAAATTACTGAACTAAAACATACATGAAAAATGAAGCAATTATCACCTGAAAAAGTGATTTTAACAATGAATTATTATTAAAAGGATCATAAAATACTATAAGTAAATAATATATGGTATGATATATATTATTATGATTATTTAATATATTTATAATAAAACTATATTTATTACACTTGAGTTTTGAACACATATGAAGAAAGTTGAACCTGAGGTAAGGGTTTCTCATCTCACTTTTACTTCTATGAGTCATATGCCATATTCACCACTTATTACTTTATGTGGTGTATATAAAACCCATTTTAATATTTTATATCATTAATATATTTATATTTAGGGCATTTAAATTTTCATGTCATGTTATTTCTTTTACGTGGAATATGATTCAAAAGTTACCAAAGTTATAAGGGTTTATTCCATAATCTCATCATTATTTAGGATTTTTTATGTTTAAGTCTCCCTTGGGGGAATTATTTTTTATTAATATCATAAAAAAATATTTTTACATTATATGGTTAGTAACTAAATTTTAATGTAATAGTACAATTTCCCACTATTTAGTAATTAAAATTATTGAGAAATTTTTATAAGATAATCTGACTTCATTTCTCTATTTAGTCGAAAATAATTTTTTCTTTCAAAACCATGTTTTATATTTTTTTTAATAAAATATATTTAAAATTATCCAAATTATTTATTAATTACATTTTTACCCATGTTTTAATTTTTTTAAAGGAATATTCATGTCATTTTCCAAATAATTTCAGTTTGGATTTTATAAAAAATGTGTAAGGAATATTTGTTTTAACATGCATGACCTGAATGAAATTTCCTAACATCATGACCACTCAATGATTTAAAGATTAATTTATAAGTTTCAAAGTTAATTTAAAAAAAAATATTTCAAAATATTTTTTGAACTTTTAGTTTTAAAAAGATATATTTTCAAAGTGAAAAGGTTATTTTCCTCAAAAATATTTTTAATGACATTATTATGGTATTTTTATTGATAAAAAAAATCAAACCTTTATTGTACTTATGATCCCATGAGGATATTTTATAATGATATCGTACTTATTATTATTTTTGTTAGCTTATGATAAACTTAACATAGGATGTACAATTTTATTACCATTCACCATATTACTCTGGATGTTTTATGATTATTTTTATTGATTGGGTTATGTATTGAAATTTCATAAGTTAGTTTTTTAATATGAATGTTTATGTTTATTATGTTTCACCCCTTAAAAATTAGGAATTAATTAGACTTATTAAGTGATGGGTGTGGCCCAAAATTATACGGCCTATCAATGCATTGACATATCTCATGAGAAAAATCAGTTTTTCAAATTAAATTGGTTTTTACACATAGATTTAAACTATATTATAAAATGTCTTGATAATATGTTTTTTATTTGTAGAATTATTCATTCCCTCATTATGAAATTATTTATTTATGTTCTATGTGATTATTCAATTAGTTAGAATATCCATTGTTATGTTTCAAGATCATACGATTATTTATAATTTATGATTTGATCATTATTTATTCCTACCATGTTATGATCAAGTAATTTATTGAATGGAATGTGTTTTAGTTATTTAAATTTCTATATTAATTATGATTATTTATTCATTATATATTCCACTATATTCATAACCTTACTAAGAATTTTATCTTACCCCTTTCCTATGCTTATTTCCCTATGATTCCAAGTTGTGTATTATGAATGATATGAATGGTTATGCTAGAGGAAATAATGATTCAATTGAAGAAAATACTATGTTTTATTTTATATTTTCAGTTTTAATGTGAGATTAATGTATGCATCTAGTTTATCAAGACTGCTAAAATTTACGGTCTTTCGAGATGTGATTCATTGTATCTTATTCCAATTTAATAAAGTATACATCGACTCTGGGATATTAGGGTTAAGGTATTTACAAATTAATAATGTTATTAATTATGAAAACATAATGAAATATGTTTTCATACCCATCAATATATGAAAGAATCCAGAAATTTATTTCACTATTTTGAAATATTTTAGAAACATATCTGATTATTTCCCCAATGTCCAGGGTCATCATTATTGGGGAAATGAATTTTATTTTTAGGAGTCCATATATGGATGTTCTTTAATATTATATGAAAAGTGTATGAAGATAACTAGTATATAAAAACATGACTATATTTTATATTACATTAGATTTATGTAATGTAATGAAATATTATAGTCAAATTACAGGTAAAATACTTTTATCACTCTAATGAATAAAAAATTACTAATAATAAGCTCAATGATATCATTATTTATTATTTTTTGTTTCATAGGGTTTTGGATGGGAATATGGAATGTGATTTACCATGATGATTTGATTTATGGGTACTTTATGGCCTTGCCCAATCACACACATTGGGTATTCCATTTTTTCATCTTCCCTAGAAACTCCCAATGGTTCCCTTATCCATAGCTTGGTATGGACCTTATTTCTAAAGGAAGGTGGTCATCTGGGATTTTAGGACCAATAAATATTAGTGAATCGCATTTGTTGAGAGGATGGGAGGTCGAGATCATTGTACCCTTTTAGGGGGGATTGTTTCCTACTTCGGGACTTTATTATGGATTTAAGATATGTTTATGAATCTATTCCTAATCCTGATATGGGAATGGTTACCCTAACAGATTATTTTAGATAAACTCCCTTTTATATAAAAAATATTGGGATTTATTAGGTTAACCCATTTGTATGTATTCTAGGTTCTTCATCATCCTTTGGTGATAGGTGACTGCTTATATGCTGGAGCCATATAACCAAGTGTTTTGGAATATACTCCCATGTATAGAGTTGATTAACATCATGAGGACGAGATTGATCCATTATAAGGCATCCTATATATCCTAGTTATTGCATGAATCAAAACCCATGTAGTTCATTCACGTATTTGGGACTGGCCCCAAGGTATATACCCTTATATGTAAAGAAGGTTCTTACTATTCCACCCATCAGGGCTAACATATGGGGTTGCACTGATTGATGGATATTCATGATATCTGATGAGGTGTTCCTTACATCCCCCTAAGCCCATGCGATCTATTCTCGGTGTGAGAAATAAGGAATAACACATGAACAACCTTATGGAGTATGGATATGGGTCTTGAGTATTGTAGCAGTCCTTGAGGTCCTCAATATAGAGCTCGAGCCTTGAGAAGACACCCTACGTATCATGTATATAGTAGGAATTAGAGTCGATGTAGTTCAGTTTACGTTGGTGCTTATACACTGAGGTTTCCCTATACTATTTTAGAAGTTTATAGAAGTAATGATATGATCATTTCTTCTCCCTAATCCCACGTGATCCATGATCATTGTGAGAAACAAGGGATAAACAATAATCAATGTCTTTGCCTTGAATAAGGGGTTTGGATGTTGGGATTTCCATAGATGATTGATATGGGACTCAGACTTTGGTGTGAGGTGGCCTATGTATCCTGAATATAGATAGAATCAGAGTCGTCATAGTTCCCTTTATGTCAGGGCTTACACACCGAGGTTTCCCTTGTAACATTGCAGAGGTTTATAATGAAAATTTCACAATCATTTCTATTCCCTAAGCCCATGTGAGCTATGCTCATTGTGATAAACAAGGTATAATAAGAAATTGATTCAATTTCTTTAAATAAGGGCACTGGATATTGGGATTACCTTGGATGATTAATGTGGGACTCAAACCTCAAGGAGAGGTGGCCTATATATCCTGAGTATGGAAGGAATCAGATTTTTCATAGTTCCCTTTATGTCGGGGCTTACACAGTGAGGTCGCCCTTATATTTGGGGATTACACACCAAGGAAGAGCAATGTCATCAAGTCCTGAGTTTCCCTTTTGATATGGCCTTCTTATATGGAAGATTTTGTGAGACCTAATTGGCATGACATGGGATCCATCGCATGATCCATGTGGTATCTTCATGGAGGTGTCATGTTTCCTCACCGACACATGTATAGGGTGTCGTGAGATTCATTGCATGTCCCAGATAACACCTCTGGGAGACATTATGGGACCTTCCCATCATGTCTCAAGGGCATAATGAGTCCCCAAGCGACACGTGTGGCCACTGTCATATGAGTTAGGTGATGTGTCTGGGTGTTGTCGTATGTCTTTGGATGACACATGCAAGCGTCGTTATATGATTCAGGTGGAGTGTCTGAGGGACATCACGAGTCTTGGGTGATGGACTTAGAGGATTCAAAAGACCAGAGTGATGTCCACAAGAGATTTGTGTGACTCATTCTGGCATGTATGGAATGTTCTTTGAGTTCTAGGTGATGTTCCAAAGGAAGGTCGCGAGGTCTAGGCAATGCATCCCCGTATTTCTGCGTGTCTTTGGATGACACACATGAAGGGAATAGGAGGTTCCATGAGTATATACTTAAATTAATCCTTCTACCTTTGATCACAATTCTTTCCTTTATGTTGCGAGCACCTTGTCTTTGTTTGGTGTCAGTTGTTCTGGGTTTTGTGTGATCCAGTGGGCCTACAGAATATGATTTTCACAACCCACTAGATGCCCTTCGTGTGATCAATGAGTGATCACACGAAGTCCTTATACCTAATTCATGACTATTCCGGATATCTTCTAGTGTATTACCTGATTAAAATCTAGTCGGTCATGTGATCGTCATTCAAATAAGTCTGTAAAAGAGTCTGAGCTTCTGACGTGCATAGTAGCGGTCAGATTTCAACCCTTTCTTCATGTTGGAGTAGGGAATTTATAGGCATCACCACCCTATTTTATTTTCTATTTGTGTGGAATATTTGGTGTAAGTCCAGGCTGGAGTCAGTGAAGTGGACTAGCACAATGCGATTTTGTGATTCTTTACCATGGACTACTTCAAGCACATCACCTAATTTTCAGTGATCACTAGTCTCCTTCATCAACACATCCTTTATCAGATTATTGCTGATTATCGAATACTTGTTCGATCATGCAGTCATGTAGAAGGTCCTCTAAATAGTTATACTTACATGTCTTATGGCCTTTTCAATATTCAAGTTCCTATGTAAAGACACTCACGAGACCTTGGGTGACTTGTCCTAGGGTCTTGTGGGATAGTGTTGTGGGTGTGCTGGGTGCGTCGTATGCCTTTTAGCGACTGAGATTACCTCTCACATCCTATCTTTTAATCCCCTTTATTCAATTTAATAAAGGTTGGGAGTCATGTGAGATTTCATGTGTGTTTTCGAGGTTATTTCTTCTATTTTTTGGAGATGCGTTGCATGACTAATATGGGTCTCATGGGGGGTACATGAACATTCCATTGAAGAATTTTTCTATTTATCCTTAAGTTCTAAGGAGTTTTCTGGGGTACTTTGCATAGTGAGTATGAAAAGTCAAAGGGCTCTCATGAGGCGAGTTGGTCATGTCTCTGAGGACTCTCGGTGCCTTGTGGGTCATCAATGGCACGTTTCACATGTCTTTCAGCAATCACTAACCTCTCTCGCCTCCTCTCCTTTATCTCATTCATTTTATGTGGCCAAGTCTCAGAGTTCATGAAATTTGGCATGAGTAATGGCCATTATTTTTACATGACACTAGTAGGAAAAAGGTCTTTAATGTTAGTTTTTTTTTATTTTTTCCGTCAGTTTTTAACAGACATTGAAGTCACTGACGTAAAAAATATGACTTTTTTACATCGGTTTTTTATAAACTGATGCCAAAAATGAATTTCATTTGTTTTTTAGCATCGGTTTTGTAAAACAATGAGGTCAAAAAAACTCATCTGCATCATTTTTGGAATCAGTTTCCTTAAAAACCGATGCCAAAAACTTGAAAAAAACAGTTTAGGTGTCGATTATTGGAAAAAATCGATGCCATAAATGGAAAAAATTTATTTTTGGCATCAGTTTTTACCAAATACGACACAAAAAAGTAATTTTTTTCTGTGATGTTTTAGAGCATTTCCTAATCTTTGGTTTGACTGGTCGTGGAGCTAAAATAGAGTTACAAATCAAAAATTATGGCCGTCGTAAGTTTAACCTGCCAAAGTTTTGATTAATACAACTCGTTTTAAAGAAAACATGATAAACATGAATTAAAATCATATACACCAAATTATATAAAATAAACATAATACTTCAAACATATTTCAATGATTTTTGGAGCTTCCATTGAAATAATATGTTGTTTATCATCATATATCTTATATTTAGTGTAGAACTCATGCGATAATGAAAACAATGATCAATAATTAACTTTACACCATGGTTGGTAAATCTCATCTGAATGTTTTATATTTGTAACTCGATAATAAAAGTAAATCATCATTATAAGAAATCTAATCGAGTTGTTTAGAAATTAAGGAAAATAATAATAAAGAAAATAAATGAATAGAATAGGTACAATGTTCAAATTAATGATTGATGTCATGTTGAAAACTTAATTGAATTGAAGAGGTTGAAAATGATGAATGAAGGAGAAATGGATTTATATGTAGTAAATGAAAATATTTTCGATTGAGTTGTATAAAAATGTAGGCAGGATTTTAAAAATTTAAATGCGCATTGTCAAAAAATTGAAATTATGATCCCGCGTATTAGTGAATACGCTTTGGCATCAGTTTTGTTTGAAATTTACACAAAAGAGGATTTAAATTGGTCTTCTAGTGTTAGTTTTTAAATAAACCAATGCTAAAAATAAAAAAAAAACTTTTTGGGTCGGTTTTGTTTAAAAACCGACGCCAAAAAGTAAAAAAAAAATTTTGGCATCAGTTTTTAAATAAACCAATGCTAATTTTTTTAATAAAAAACTTTTCACGTCCGTTTTTTTAAAAACCGACGTGAAAAGTAAAAAAATGGCATTGGTTTTTTTAAAAACCAATGTGAACAACTAAAAAAATGTTTTGGCATCATTTTTATGAAAATCGATGCCAAAATTTTAAAAACAAATTACCATGTTTTAGATAATTTCTTAAGCTTTGATTTGACTGGTCATGGAGCTAAAAAAAAGTTACTGATTAAAATTCATGGCCTTTGAAAGTTGGACTTCTTTAAGACTTCTCTTAGAGAAGTTCAACTTCCAACATCCATAACATTTAATCCGTAACTCCATTTTTGTTCCACAACTAGTCAAATCGAAGCTTAGGGAATTCTCTAAAACACAATAATTTTTTTTTAATTTTTGGTGTCGGTTTTCATAAAAACTGATGTCAAAATATTTTTTTTATTTTTTCACGTCGGTTTTTTTAAAAATCAATGTCAAATTAACGACGTTAAAAACCATTTTTCTACTACTGTGATTTTTTATGGCATCTCACCTGACCAATATGGGTCATATGGAGAGCATACAAGCATGTAGTGGACAGGTTTATCCATTTACCTTTAGAGGGCCATGGAGTTGTCTGGTCACTTCTAAGGACTTCCATGCGATGGGGCTGCTAAGATAGAGGGGTTTCATTAGATGCATCAAACAGGTCTCTAGGGACTTGCGGTGCTTTGTGGGTTTCCAGGGGTTCATGTTGCATGTCCTTTGGTGACCACAAACCCCTCTCTCCCCCTTTCCTTTATCTCCTTCTTTTTATGCGATGAAGGCTTAGAGGTTTTTCAAGATGTATTTGACATTATCTAGGGATTTTATTCTTACCAATAATGACTTGGAGCATATGATTTTCGGCCTCTAGGGGTCCTTGCCTTTGAATATCATCCCTTCTTATTTTTTTAGGGATTTAATGTGATTTTTTAGGAGATCCCCCACATGCGCATCAGGTCTATTTAAGGGGGACTCTATGAGTCTTATCATGGGATATGCACCATGAGAGAATATTTTGCGTGACCTTGAAGTGGTCACATGATCACGAGTCTTTTTAGGGATCTGTGAGTCTTTGATCATCCCTTTCTTTTTTTCTTTCATGGGAAATAACAATAATCATATTCAAGTATTTATTCTTTTTGGGTTTTTGCTTATGCTTATTTGGTAGACGTCAACAAATTCCCCCCCTTACGAGTGACGTCCAAGAGGAAAAGGACTCAGTTCCGAGGAATCTAAATGCCCATGAGAGTCCTTGGTTGTGTCACGAAGTAGTGTTTTTGGGTGAAATTTGGTCTACTGGGAGACTTTTGGTATTCTGCAAACTACTTATATATAGGGGGGGATTTCATTCCACCGACTTCCTTCTTTTACAAAGTTCTCCCA
The DNA here is from genome assembly GCA_963277665.1 of Viscum album. Classification (NCBI taxonomy): domain Eukaryota; kingdom Viridiplantae; phylum Streptophyta; class Magnoliopsida; order Santalales; family Viscaceae; genus Viscum; species Viscum album. The sequence continues at coordinate 1,650,821,320 of OY728152.1, forward strand.
CTACTGCATCTGTCACAAGACCCCTCTGTGAACCCTGATCACAAACCCAGGTCTCAAGGTTTTACCACGAGTCCATCATATACAATCTATTGTGTGTGAATGATTCCTATTTAGATGATTTTACATCCCAATCATGAACTAGTATTCGGTAACCCTTTAGACTTGGATGGTTTTCATGAGGGTTTCATGTGTTCTGCCGGCTCGACCCTTCGATTGCTTGCAATTTGCATGACCATGTTCAGGTCACACAATCGCAAGTCTCCATGGGGGTCATGTGTTGCACGTGATTCCTTGAAGGGGTTATGATCCTTGTGTATTTTTTGAATATTAGGCGATTCATGAATCCCTTTATGTGGTTCACGAACCCTTGGTTTAGTCACACAATGCGCATGATGCTGCTGGCCCAAGTATCATGCCCTTATTTTTTACAATACTTTGTATTCTATGTAAGACTTGTGCCACTTACTTATTTTCAGATGGATTATGGTTCTCTCTAAAATTCATCTATTTCGAATAACCATAGGGCCATGATTTCTAGGAATTACTATCCAATTTTCTTCCTTGTACGATATCTTTCTACTCCTGTTGTATTAAATATTGATGCCAACACCAATCTACTTATTTATCTTGAATGTAGTGGGATCATCTGAGTATGATATATTTTCTAAATAATGGGTTATTTTCAAATCTACAGGTGTAAACTTGAGTGTGATAAGGCCATATAGCGGGCCTCATGATTATTTTCATGTGCTTTTAGTTTAGGGTCTTTTATCTCAGACCTTTGGTGAACTATAGATTAAGGTCTTCTATCTTGGACCTTAATTATTCCATGTAGTTTGAAGTCTTACCACTAGTAATTTTATGGAACATTGGGTTGGCAATCCATGGATGACTCAAAACACGTATGGAGTGCTGAGTCCCACCATGGTACTATTGGGGCTCATGAGGATTGGAGTTCCTTTCTTACAAGGAGGAAATGTCTTTAGTCAGAGGTTTAAATCTCTTGTGTGTCGATAGAAGGCCAAATAAAGCTAATATTTTCTCTTTTCCAATGGATTAGATGGAATTATAGAGTGAATATGTTTTAGGATGGAATTCTTGGGAAGCTAAGACTGCCTGGATAGTTGGAGTGTGGGTGATTTTATCACAATCCAAAAGTTTGAGCTAGGTAATATGGAATGGAGTAGACATGATAATTATGTCCCTTAACACTATGGGGTGTCAAGTTCTCCCAAAATGTCATTGAGGCTCACAAGTATTAAGATACCCTTTTATATTGGGCCAAAATGTCTCTCATCAGTGGATTTGATCCCTTTAATGTGTTAGTAACATGTCTAAATTGAGAGATCTATTTTGCTTTCCAGGGGATATGAAATGTTTATGAAGGCTCAAACATCAAGATGATGAAGTTGGGTATAGAAGGAAGGCTATCTAGGAAGGGTTCTAGTACCTTAGTGAAACTTAGCTCCAATTGAACAGCTCGGTCCCTAAGCCTTGTGGTTTTGAATCATGGGGTGTGGGCCACCAAAAGGTTCAAGAATGAAGGGTCGCATTATGGAATTGAGAAAGTGTACAAAACATGGTGATGCCACATCGAGGATATTAGATCCACTAGGATAGTCTGATGTGGAGACTATAAATCATAGTCCAAAGCATTCAGGTCATGAGGAAGGTATGGAATAGCCATTCTGGGGATAACCTATAACACAATGGGGTGTTGGGTTCTACCTTGGTGATGTTAGGCTCACAACAATTAGAAATCCCTTTATATTGGGCCAATATGTCTCTGGTTGGTGGGTTTGTGCCCCTGCATCAATAGCATGGCCAAGCGGGGATATCTCTTTTTCATATTTAGGGGAAATGAAATATTGGTGGATACTCAAGACACTTTAGATCATGAAGTGGGATTTATGGAAAATGTAATATCCAAGAAGGGTTCGAGCACCCTAAAAGTTACACCACCACCCATCGAACATATTCTCACGGTTAAGATATGTGAGAAACCATTTCCCTAATTTTTGTCTAGACAAGTGGGATCGATGAGCATAGATTTTATTATAGTAGGTCTATTGAGTAGATCCTATGATATTTGTGCCTTATTTATTTTTGCATCCTAATTTTTTCCCTAAAATTTGACGATGAAGAGTTTAGTAGGTGAAGACTTGACTTTGGATGAGGCCTCCCTTTGTCAGTTTTTGACCTGATAGGTTGTGTGTCTCTTTCGTTAACAATTTAAGGTCTTGTGATTTGGACCATTATGTACTAGAGTTTAAGGTCGTATATCTTTAACCAAGGTGTGATCAGTATAAGTTCATACCACTTGTGGACTTAATATTGGAGATGTTACACAAGAGGATCTCTAGGATACCCACGGTCAAGAGTACTCCAACATCATTCAGAGAAGGAGTTGGGAATGTTTGTAAATCATGACTCGAGTTCCTCAAATCATGAGAAATTATATGGGACAATCATATCAGGAGTATTTCAAACATACTAAGATGTTGAGTGTTGCCACATCGATGATGTCTAGGATCATGGGGTTTGGGATGTCCTTTTTCAGAGTGACGGATTTGGTTAACAACCATAGGCATATATTCATAGTCAAGAAAAGGGTCCTTGAAGTCGAATACCCTTTCCAAGGGCCATGGAAGATTATGGTGATATGAGACACTCCAAGAATTAAGTGCGGCTTATGGGTTAGGGGTGCTTCAGAAGATGGTGGAAGCACTCTGTTCTCAAGTTGGATAGGGTAAGGCTCTTATGGTCCTTTGATAAGGAGGGATGATGAATGATGGTTTCCCTAGTTTAACGTCATGTGGTGAGGATGTGCCTCTATGTAGTTTAACATCTTACAGTAAGGATATACTTTTATTCAGTTTAACGTCATGCGGTAAGGATGTACTTCCATGCAGTTTAGTGTCATGTGTTGAGGATGTGAGAACCGACATGAAAGGTGGTAATGTTGAAGTTGGGACCAAGGATAAGGACTTGGGAATCACTAAGTATCCCATAGGGATGAGAATCAATCCACACATAGTTCTAGAAGGCCATGCAGTTTAAGGTATTGTTTTGAGGATGAACTATGTGCAGTTTAACATCATATGGAGAGGACGATGCGACACAATTTAATGTCGTGTTACAAGGACATATGCATTCATTTTAGGGTCATGTGATTTGGATCGTAAGTTGAATCTCCTATCATAGAGATGCACAATGCAGTTCCATGAAGCGACCTGATGTGAATGAAGACCAAAGATGTCTTAGGTACACCACACATATTTCCAAGAGAACTCAATACAATGGGGCTAGATGAGGTTATACCTATGGTTGGTCTTGAAGATGAAATTTATGGGTGTCACTACATATCTCATGAGGATGAGAATCAAGCCACATGTAGTTCTGAGAGTTCCATGTAGTTTAACGTCATGTAGTAAGGATAAAGGTGGACAGGTATGAATTAATGGGGATGTTGTAGTTAGGACCAATAGTGTAGGTTTGGTAATCATTATGTATATCATGAGGATGATAATCAAACCACACGTAGTTATTGGGGAACCATGTAGTTCAACGTCTTGCAATAAGGAATCTATGTATACCTCTATGCCTTTCTTGTGAGGGTAAACCCCAACTGCAATTACTAAGCTCATGTGAGTTGTGCTCGGTGTGAGAAACAAGGAGCGACATTAGTTTCCTTATAGTATAAAAATAAAAGGGGGTATGAAAAGGGAATTATGTATCATGTAGTGGATAAACCAAGATATAGGATCATGTTGTCCCTATGTATCTCATTGGAAATGATAATCAAGCCATACACAGTTCTAGAAGGACCTTTCAGTTTAATATCATGTGGTAAGGATGATGGATTACATGATGTGAATGGGAAAAGGAGTTGTGGACCGATTACATTTCATTTCATGGGGTAAGGATGTATTTCCATGCATTTTAACATCATGCGGTAAGGAAATGGGTGAATTGACATGAATAGAGGTTGATATCATAGATCTGTGCTGTTTTATGTCATGCGGTGAGGACATCAGTCATACAGTTTAGTGTCTTGTGGTAAAGATGGAATCCACACAATTTAACATCATGTGGTCATGAAGAATGACAGGGCTTACTCCGATGTGGATTCCCAGTTTCCAATAGCTATGTGAAGTATTTCTTGAGAAATCATGCATTATTGGGGGGTGTGACATGATCCCCATCCATGGTGGCTAGAGAATATGTTCCATTATGATAGACCTTGTGTATGAAATAAGGTTCTTCCCACTTGGGTTCCAACTTAGGGGGATTATTTCCCAATATCATTGGGGTTCTAAGGACTAACACCAGTTTTCCCTGAAGGAACAAACATAGGAGAACCTTTTTATTGAAGGCTTGTAATATCTAGTTCCGGTGGACCTTGAGGTTGTGCAGCGTGCACAAACTCTTCTCATACAATCAATCCAACTCATCCATCCATTTTTGAGATTGTTCATCATCTGAGATCTTCCCACAAATGGATATTCAGAGTGAGGGTATATGGAATTCTATGGGTAATACTGCATCATTCATGTACACTAGTGAGTAAGGAGTTTCTTGTGTAGTAGTATGCGTGGTGGTATGGTAGGCCCACAAAGTATTGAGAAGTTTGTCTGGACAAGACTTTTTGTCCTTGTTCACCATCTTCTAGAGTATATTTGATAAATTCTTATTGAGGGCCTCTATTTGTCCATTTTTTCTGCATGATAGCGAGATGAGTGATTGGACTCGATATTGTACCCCTGATACATCTTCTTCAACTCTGTGGAATAGAAGTTGGTGTCATTGTCTGTCAATATTGTGTGAGGGACCCTGAACCTAGCAATGATATGGTACTTCATGAAGTTGATGATTCTCTTTGTCCTGACTTCCTTGAGTGGTATCGCTTTAGCCCATTTGGAAAAGATGTTGGTAATAGTAAGGATGTACTTGAACAACATAAATGTGACTGAGGGATATGGCCCCACAATATCCATCCCACAAATAGAAAATGGCCAGAAATATCTTGTTTTGTGTGGTAATTTTTGGGGTTGATGGACGAAGTTTTCCTAAATTTGACACGCATGACATTTTCTGGGGAATTCCATATAGTCCTTTATCATGGTTTCCCACTAATATACCAACCTCCTGATTTGGTGGGAGATCCTAGTCCCGGATTTATGAGCACTGGAAGAGCCTACATGGACTTCCACCATGATGGAGAGAAATTCTTCTTTTATTATGCATTTGAGGAGAACTCCATCAAATCCTTGCTTATAGAGGATTTTCTGGTCATTTAAGCCATCCTAGAGATTGCAGTTCAATGACCGACACCATATCTATTCCCTTTTGGAATGATCTGTTGGAATCATATCATCTCAAAGATAGATAATTATAGGATCCATCCATCTAGGGGTGGTCACTAGTTCATCATGCTCTGGGGAGGTGTTGACTTGATTGATTTATTCCGTATCACATATTATGATTGATGACACCATTATTTTATGGGTGATATGGAAGGTGGATTCCTCTTGATTAGGGTCATCCAGGATGATGCCTGCATTAGCCAATGCATCGACATGAGAATTCTGTGACCGGGAGACATAATGTAGTGTAGGATCAAAGGGTAATTTTTCCATTAGTCCCCTGAAATAACCATCGAAGGGGTACATTTCTTCCTTCTTAATGGAATATTCTCCATTTATTTATTTTATCACTAGTTCTGAATCCCCTTTGATGTTTAGGTAGGTGATGTGCAGTTTCAGGGTGAGTTCCAATCCAACTATGAGGGCTTGGTACTCATCTCCATTATTTGTGCAGCCTTTATATAGTGAGAAAGAGTAAGGTAGAACTTCTTTGTCTAGAGAGACAAATATAATCCCCATACCAATCTGATTGAGATTTGGGTTCTCCATCCTTGTGCTGATGGGACTCCTAGAGGTTCCATTAATGTACATATCCCATGTCTAGGAGTTTCATGGATGTAGAATACCTCTTCATCAGGGAGTTGGGTTTCCTCCAGTGTATTTCCTGGAGTAGGGTATGCTTCCAGGAAGTCATCTAGGGCTTGTCCTTTCACTAACTTATGGGATATGAACTAGAATTCATATTGTTGCAGAATGACCGCCCATCAAGACAAGTTCATAGTCAACATAGGGCATCCAAGAATATACTTGAGCAGATCAATATAAGAGAACATATAGATTTCATGGTGCTTCAATTAATGTCTCATCTTCTACACTATGAAGATGAGTGCAAGGAAGTTCTTTTCAATATCGGAATATCTGGCCTCAGTAGCTATCGTGGTTCAGCTGAGGTAGTAGAGGCTGTTATCACTACCATCATCATTCTTCTATGTGAGTAGGGAACCCAATGAACAGTCCATGGAGGCCACATATAAGATGAGTGGAGTCCCTTCCACCAGGGGAATCAGGACCGGTGGGTGTAGCAAGTACTGCTTGAGACTTTCAAAGGATTTCTAACATTCATCATCCCATTTATATGAAACTCCATTCTTTATTAGCCTCATGAAGGGAAGAGATTTTACAACTAGGTTGGCTATGAATTACCGAATATAGGTGAGGTGGCCTTGGAGTCCCCTTAATTATTTTAGATTTATGGGGGTGAAATTTATAAGATAGAACTAGTTTTCTCTGGGTCTACCTCAATGCCATGGTTTCATACCACAATGTCGAGTAAATTTTCTGATGTTACCCCAAAAGTGCACTTCAACGGATTCATCTTCAAACTGTGTTGTTGTATCTTGTCTAAGATTACTCGGAGGTCCATAAAGTGATCACATATCTATCAAGATTTTAATACCAAGTCATCAACATAACATTCATATATCCTTCATAATAATGGATTAAAGATACAATGTATGTCATGATGATATGTGGCGCCATCATTCTTTAATCCAAAAGGCATGACCTGGTAGCAGAAGACCCCTTTAGAAACATTGAGGGTAGTGGATTCTTCAACTTATGGGGACATTTTGATCTAATTGTACCCCAAGTACCCATCCATGAAAGAATGGGCTTGGAATCTAGAAGTTTTATTGATCAAGAGTTATGTGATTAGTAAGGAGAAATCATCCTTCAGGTAATGTCGATTAATGTTTCTAAAGTCAATAAAGATCCTGATTTTTCTGTTCTTCTTCTTGATGGGGATGATGTTGGAAATCCATCTCAGATATTTCACCTATAGGACAAATTTGTATTTGATCAACTTGTCAACCTCTGTCTCTATATTTTTAGCATGATAGGGGTGAATCCTCCTGATTGTCTGCTTGAATCCTCAATGCTCATCGGATAACCCGATATGGTGCGTAGACACATCTAGATTCAATTTGGGAATTTCTATATAATTCCAGGCAAACACATACCGGTGCTACTTTAGAAATGAAATGCACTTCTCTTTCTATTCGGGGGGCATGGTGACACTAATTAGAGTAGTCCATGGATATTCTTTTATCCCCAGGTTTATCTACTTGAGCTCATCTATGGTGGTGGAAACACCTTCCTTGAATGATGGAGGGGCGTTCCTAAGATCTTCCTCATCCTTTTCCATTTTGGAGTCTATGGAGACGTCCCTGGGTGAGGATGGGAACCTGGGGGCCTCTCCATAACTATCAAGGTGAGGGAGTTTTTGATAAGAAACACCATCATCTCTCACTATCTGAGTTGTTGTGGGGAGATGTCATAGTTTCTTGTCATTAAGGATAAGAGAGGATTGGAACTCTATAATCAGGTCTTCAATTTCAACCATATTTATAGGGAGAACATAATCATCATTGATCATGATCCATGGATTCATAGGGGCAGTCCTTAAGTCATTGGGAGATACAAACTGTGCATCATTTTCTTTCCATTGGATTTCCACCTCCCTTATTGTAGTAGTATGCTTCGGCATATGTGTCCCTATAGGTCTCGAAGGGAGGGTTTTCACTATGTATCATGCTGACCTTCCCATTGATGGGGTACTTAAAACATTGATGAAATGTAGATGGTACCGCAGAGTGGCTATGAATCCAAGGCCTCCTAAGATGGAAATTATATATGGTGTCTTGCTAGATAACCATGAAATCAACATTATATGTTAGCTGCCCAAATTGGGTCTCAAGCTTGATCTTCTCGAGGGGAATTTTCTCATTTTTATCATACCCCTGGATGGGCAGCTTTTTAGGTGATAAGTCCCCTTCGCTATACCCCCAAAATATAAGATTTTGGGTAGGGGTGAGATTGATCCCAGATCTATTATCAAGCAATAACCTTTGGACATTGACATTATTGAGTTTTCCTAAGATGTACAAGGGTCTGATGTGCCCTTTTATGGCATCTTCCCGGTCTTGATCAGTGAATGAGATGAAGAAATGAAATCTTATGGACATAGTCTCCACTCGATAGACCTCGACTGTAGTGAATTACATCTCAAACATTTATGGGATCTAGAGGGATTCAAAAAGTGCCTACCTTAGTTCTTTAAAAAGATGAAGTGCATAGAGGATTGAGAGATTGGTTGGGACTACAACTAGCTATTTCAAAACATCATACTTTTACACCAGAGGTCACTACTTCCTGATATGGGACTGCTCTTGGGCATGCAGCTCGAGGGTTGGAGCATGCAGTTTAAAAGATGGAGAAGTTGAGGTAGATGGACCTAAATCTTGTGCAGTGGTTGAGGGAGTATTCTCTACAAGTGGCGTAGGTCGCACTGGTCATCCCTATTTCCTGGGTCAATTAGATTGAACCCCCGCTAAATGTTTATGTAAGACAATCAGTTGCAAGTGACTACCGGTGGGCTCTGAGGTAGCTCCCAATCTCCTCTAGTATTTATAGAGTGCTTTCCCATGAGTCTCGGCTGCATAAATGTCTTGTTTTGGGATGTGGCCGGAATATTGATCTCATCCACATTCGTGTTGTTCCCTATATCCTCGGCTCTAGAGCATGAGGTCCCTTGTTCCCCTATTATATGATGGAAAACCATATTTGGGGGTATAATCATCACTATAAAATGGGTCCATCAAGTGTATTATGTTGACAAAACCGAATATGATCTCTTCGTCTGATGAGAATTTCGTTTGGTGGGGCATTTCCCATTTTGCAGATATTACAGGGAAGAAGTCTGCAGGGGTCAGGGATTGCTTCAGAGAAATATATGATTCTTCCTCCTCTGTTTATTCCAACTTATAGTGGTCACTCTCACCATTGGGAGGTACCTTAGATGTATCCCTTTTAGGAGGTGGAGGCATTGCAAGCTTGCGCCACTATGCCTTTAAGGCACCATGAGCTCGATCAACTTTTTTTCAAGTCATCCAATTGTAAAACATTCATGATCGCCTAACTGGGACTTTCTACCAACCTTTATTTTTTACCATACGATGTTTACACAGGCCACATATTCTAGATAATTGTCTAACATCAACTATCCGGAGTCAACCATTCCTTAAAGGATGTCTTTGAAGATGAAATAGTTCTAGATATTATGACCCAACCTTCTATGGAAAGGGCAGTAATCGGGATGGTAAATGAGGTTGACTTCCTTAGGATTCCTAGTTTGTGGGATTATGAGAAGGTTGTTATCCATGTCTACTAGAAAATATCTCAGGACTTGTTCATTTAGGAAGGAGTATACTTTTTTCATCCATTCCTAAAATCCTGAGCGAAACTGGTTTATCTATGCTTCTAGCTAAGGGAGATTCTGTGGTTGATGCCACTTGGTAGGAGGTTCTAGGTGATTAAGAGCTTTCCTAGGTGCTTGGATGGGAACTACTATGATATTGAGATTTATTTTTGTGGTTTTCTCTCTGTATGGTCTCTTCCCCTAGTTTGCGGGAATGAGATGAGACTTAGATTGGGTTCGTTGGATAGATTCTTCGAGGAATTGTGTTGTTTCAACAAAATCTCAAAACTTTCCTAGATATTTCATGGGGATTAGGGGCATCTTTAATTCATCCCTAAGATTCTTAGCATAGATTTCCAGCAATTGGTTCTGTGAGAGAGGGATGCTAAGCGAGTAGGTCAAACCCTTCCATCTTTATATGAAGTCAAACACCCTCTCGTTCTCACATTTCTTGTAGTTCATCAGGTATATGAGGTCTTCCTCAGTGTTAAACTAAAATGATAAAGGAACTAAGGATGAAGGTCTTACCAACTTGAAATAGATCCCTTTGGTAGACTATTATACCAAACAAAGGAAGGACCTATCAAAGTCTGCACAAAGTGTGTGAGATGTTTTTTGGGGTCGCCTACACTATCAAAGTTAGAAAAGGTGGGATTTATGAAGTTGGGTGTAGGCGAATTATCATATAACCATTCAGGATAATAATTCTTCTCAAGCTGCATGATTTCACATTTCCCTTCCATGGATTCCTTTCGTTTAGCCAGGGATTCAATGGTGGTAAGTAGTTCCGGGGATACTACTACCAAAGTTGCCTCCTGTCTGTAGGGAGCGAGTGGGGGAAAATGAGGTGGTACTACTTTCATTTTCCACTTATCCTTGATTAATACCATGAATAAAGGGTAAATGAGGGGCTTCCTCCACAATGGAGTTTACTCCCAATCATTTTTGGCCTCCTCATTTATGAGGATCAGCTGCCTAGATCCAGATACCATCTGATATTCAGATACTACTCTTACTGATAGATTAGATGTGATGGGAAGAATATTCACCTTTGGATGAAGATGATACCCAGTGGGAATATTTCCCCTGAGTAGCTCCTCATTGAGATGATAGAGGGTTTTCATATCACTCTCATATTGTGACAACTTCTCTTACACAGATGGAAACTAAGATGAAGTTGTGTATTTACCTTTATCTTTTTCAGCATTCCACCTAGGAGTGGAAACTCGTTATTTGGAGATGCCAAATTTTGAAGCCTTCTTTGATTCCTGGTGCACACAACCTTATTTGGTGCGTCCAAATCACCCTCCTCCTAGGGTATGTCATCCATGTCATGACCTTATGAATTTGTTTTGTGATCATCATATTCTACATTGATAGTGACAAAATTCATAGAGGCATATCAGGAAATGGTGGTTGTACCATTACTTTCCACACAACATGATGATTATGCATTTTTTCTATCAGGGTCATTATTCAAACCCTTGGCCTTGTTGGAATATTTTGTCTTGTGACCCTGACGGGGTTTGATTGTCTTTGTCATACGTTTCTATCCTCTTGGCTTATAGACAGTGACCTTGAGGGAGTTTTTGGTTGTGATCACTAAGTGAGCCACAACAATCAGATGTTTATCTTGCGGTGGGGGGAACTAGTGGGACATCAAACCTTGAAGTATTCCTCTTATCCTAGAGAATATGGATTCCCTCTGTGGAACTAATGATTATGACAATGCCCCCATCCCAGTGGGGTGGGGGTCATTTGGGGATGCTATTGGATATGAAGATATAAATTACCCCAGACTATTAGGATGGGGATAACCAGGAATCATAGCTGATGTCTCTAGTGTCCTTTCAAGGGATGATGGATCTGGATTTGGTGATCGAGATATAAATTCCCCCAGCCCTGTGGACTGGGATTCACCTATGGATGTCGAAGGTATATCCTGAATCCTCTCAAGAATTGATGACGCAAGGGGTAGAGGTGACAGTAGATATTATTTTAGACCAGGAGGTCGAGTCTGCTCCTGGACGACTATTATGGTGCCTACCAATGTAGTTTTTGTAATGTGATGTAGTTGTTCTTGTGTAGGAGATGGGTGCGTGGGAAGCTCGTGATGAGGGTTGTTATTTACAAGAAGCTTTTCGAGTGATCATAACTTTGATCTCCTTGTTTGGAACGTCCTCTTATTATCTTAGGGGACCTAGTTTGAAGTCCCGTTGGCTATCCTACCACCCTGTCTATGGTGTCTGGGAACCGTTGGATTGGGATCATTTTGTTGTATTGACCAACTAGCTTGAGAATTACCCGATCCCTCAATCTTTCCAGAGGCTATAACATTATAGGATGCCATATTTGAAGGGATATTCTATTCTAAGGGAGCATAAATGTGTAATTCTTCATAATATCACCATCCTCGAATGTGGATGCCTGATGTGTCTTCAGATATCAGCTGCCAAAGTGTCACAATGCAATGACGACAAGCGTGTTGCAGATTTGCACTTTGCTTTTTCAGTTTTGGATCTCGATCCATGGAGATATCAGCTTGGTAAAGATGGAAATAGAGTATCTTGATTTTCTAAAGGTGACACTCATATCATTTATAAGGGAGATGTCATTACTTCAGTCATTGATGAGTATCCCATGCATTATGGTGTAGACAAGAAATGCAATCCTTTTCTAGCTCATCTGGGATCTCATAGATGGAAGTTTTGAGGGGTAAAAACATTATGGGGATGTTTTTTTTGGCTAAATCTCTCCATATATCATTTTTGACCTCTTCCTCATCAAACTTACACACCTCCACCTGGTCAGACCATAGAAGATGGATCTTTTAGTCACCTGTTGATGAGAATGGAGTGTTGTAGGAAGTTTATGGGGAACCATATACAGTTGACCCTAGTGTTTTGAGAACCTCTCTGTATGAAGGTGTAAAGGTTTGGTTCACCTCTATATACTAAGGTGTCTGGAAAAAGGGAGGATTTCCTTTCCCATGGGAGATATCACCATAGGAAGGTTGACCACAATGGATTTTAGGAGTAAAGTTCCTATGATCTATATCCACACTGCCATGAGGAGGACTATCATGGCAATTAATGTCCCCCACTTCTGATTCAATAGAATAGTTGAAAAACACTTGTGGTGTTGAGAGTGTGTCTCAAACAACCTCAAGGACATTGGATTTGAGCAGACTGTAGATATGAGTCATGTTTTACAATGTGGTCAGAGTATATCAACCTTCCTTTTGTGATTATGTAGGGATATGAGCCTGTTGTGTGATGGTTTCCAGAATTTTTACATAACCATCAAGTGTTGTGGGATTATAATCCCACTTCTAGGGACTTTTCAGAATATTTTGATAAGTTATCACATTATTGATAGGGATATGAACCTTTCTTGAGTCATGTTCCACTCTCACTTAGTGACCCTTAGTTGGAATAGGAATGTGAGCCTAGTCTGAATATGCATTACCCATCGGAATACACCGATGGACCTCTGGAAAGGGATAAGGAATATGAGACTTCCCTTATATTGTCATGCAATGATGCTGTCACAGTCGTTCATTGGCAGAAGAAGGGATATCCTCCTTGCTTCCATAATATGATGAAGTATGCTGGACATGTTCAATGACAAGAATATGCACCTATATCAAAGCCTTTGCTACTATCACTTGGTTAACTTTGGTTAGAACGAGGATATATGTCTGATCCTAGGCCTTTGGGACATTCTGTCATCATTTTTAGACAAGCATGTTTCCATTTCCCCAAGTGTGTGCCACTCTCACCTGGTGGGACATGGTTGGAATGAGAGTATAAGACTGATCTAATGCCTCAAAATTCATCAGAATATGTCGATAATCCTCTAGGTAAGGATAAAAAATGTGATCTTTCTCTGATACAACCACTTGATCGTGATTATAAAAATGTTGAGTCATCCTGGCTGTAGAGTTATGAGTATGTTCTTGTACCTTCATCAACAATAGTGCCGAAATATACCGGTGGAGTTATAAGGATCGAGCCTTATTACATACATAATTTTAAAATTAGTCAAGAAAAAAATTCCTTTACATTGAGGATCTTTTCAAGTTTATAGATTTATATAATTGGTACATAACACATTCGTGACATTACACATTATTACATAGTGGATACCATAAAAACAGTCTCCATTTTTTTTCAAAATATAAAACATTAAAACTTAAAACACGATTCTTTGAAAATTATTTATCATTTAACATGGCTTACTTCTTTTTATTACACATCCATTAACCTGCGAAAATCATTTAAAAACTTGGGATGAGCATAAAATCTTATTAAGGGATGAAAAAGAAGGAAAGAGCACATTAGTCCATGAATACTCGTAATGTACGAAAGTATTTTCAAAAGACATGATTTTCACCCATATATACTTACTTCATGTAACATGAGATTTACAAAAGATCCAAAAAAACATTAGAACATAAATATAATCATAAAGTTATCTTGGGGAATTACTTCATAATATTGTAATCCTCACGGTTACCTTATAATTTGTAACCCTCACGGCTACTTTACAATTTGTGTAACCATCGGAGTTACACATGGAGTAACCATACGTCCGACCTCCAACTTACACATACCCAATACATTGGAGGGAGATATAGGTACCAAAATTAATCATAAATAATTCCCAAGAACCAAAACATAATCATACAACATGAATAATTCCATAAAAACATTGCTTTGGAATTTCGTAAAACCGAATTTTAAAAGAGGTTTTTAAAAAGGAAATCCACTTATAAATTACATAAAATTGTAGAGTGTCTTAATAGAGTGTATGGAGTATGTATATATACTTTAAATACACATAATAAAACATAATATAAACAAAACCCATCACACAAACAATTTAAATAGCACATAAATAATGAAGTAGAAGGTTAACCCAAAGAATGGAAATCAGGTTAAGAATTCCCTTACCTCATTCTTGTCTTACTTAAAAACTTGTTTAAAATTCCTGTATAATGGTTAAAAGAGTGTTATTAGTATTTAAAAGAAATATGTTCTTGTTTATAACATATTATATGATCATTTCATCACATCATTTCACCCTTTAATTGTTAGCATTTTTCTCAGTGCACTGATTTTGGGTGAGTTCTTTACACGATTTCCATGATTGGTTCATGATGGATGTTCTTGTTGATTGGAAGTGAAACTCCAGAATTGGAAAGGTAAGGTATTTAAATATTTCTAGTACCATAATTTATAACATTTATCAATTTTATTTTTTATATGAGGATGATACAGAAGTTAAAACATTAATGATGTTTGTTTAGATCATTTTAGTGGTTCTTTGATAATAACAACCCCATTTGGTCTTATAAACTAAAATATGAGTACAAAAGAATTACAAAAACATTGATGAGAAATAATACATATATTATAACCTGGTTCAACCATAAAAATGTTTTCATTACCAGACTTGAAAAAATTAATTTAAATTGAAATCACATCATCCACAATGTCGGTAATTCAACACATCACGCACAATGTTTTTATTCCTTGAATATGTGGGAGAGGAGAAGAATAATGATGATAAATTTTCCATGAACATGAGAAAAAATAGAATATACATGATTATAGATATTTCATGCCTCTTGGTTAAGAGGAGGTGAGTAAATAAGAAGAAAATAAAGGAATCTTGAAATAAAAGAAAACTTAAGAAATTTCTCACGAAAATTCAGCAGCCTAACGACGTCTCTTAAAATTTCATAAAAATATTTTGATAAGAGGAAGGAGATATCTCATCACTATTACATAATATGGATAGTAAGGGGGATATGAAATGAAATATCCCAACATAATCCAAAGGGAAAGGAAGATAATAACATAAAATGAAAGAAAATAAAGGAAATAAAAGAGGATGTTTACCTCTTGATCTCTTCTCCTTGAGATCCTTCTTAAGTGCTTTGGTTTTGGTCTTTCTGTGAGACTAGAAGCTCTAGGACGTGGGGAAGAGTCTTGGGAGGAGTATCGGTCAGAACTTAGGCATTTCTCAAGGCTTGAGAAGTGTGGAATGAAGAGGGGAGTGAGGGTGGTATTTATAGTGGAGGAGAGGGGGTATTTTTCATTATTGTAATCATTATTATAATATTTTTTCCCAAGATTCGGAATAGTCTTAGTTCATGTAACCTAAAATAGTAAAAATGGCATGTGAGTTCGAAACAAGTGACAATTCATCACTTATGATGTCATAAATAGTGAATTTTACTGATAATTTGATTATATGGTGTTTTATCGGATTTCACTATTCATAAAAAATTAATGAATTTTAGAAAAATACCAAAAATTTACCCTAACCATTTTTTGATGTGTAGAATTCTAAAATGAATTCCATTTTTTGAAAATAATTTTCTAAATATTTTTAATTTATGTTTTAAATAAAATCATACTTAATTAAAAAATTAACAATTCTAATTCTATAATTACTTCTATATCATGATGAAAAATTAACCAAGATGTTATTATATTAAATCCTTAAGAAAATAAAATAATAATAAAATTTACTATTCATTAGGGTCATATTACAATTCATAAGGGTATATTACTATTCACAAAAAAAACAAGTTGGTTTCATCAGACTCCAAATAACTTACTAAACATAATTGTAGATGATAGTTTCTTAAAATTCAAAACATAGTAGTGGAACAATTATGTTTAAAGTATAATTATAAATATCTACTTTAAACAAAGTTCCATGCATTTATATTTATTTTTAGAAAAACTTGGGGTGTTACATTATCCACACCTTCTGGAAATTGCGTCCTCACAATTTTATTTACTTATTAAACAACTTAGGGTACTTTTCCCTCATAGCACTTTCAGACTCCAATGTTGCTTCTTCAACTATGTGGTTTCTCCAAAAAACCTTTACCTATTGGATTACCTTATTCCGCAATACTCGTTCCCTTCGATCATGAATCTGAACTGGTTTCTCTTCATAATAAAGGTTCTCTTCTAGCTGAATTGCTTCTGGGCTCAAGACATGTGATGAATCTGGCACATACTTTCTCAACATCGAAACATGAAAAACATTGTGTACTTGAGAAAAACTTGGAGGCAGAGCTACTCGGTATGAAACTGATCCAACTTTCTCTAGGATTTCAAAAGGACCGATGAACCATGGACTTATCTTCCCTTTCTTACCGAAACACATCATACTTTTCTAAGGAGAGATTTTAAGGAAAACATGGTCACCTACCTTGAAAGATAAGTCTTTCATTCTGTTATCTACATATAACTTTTCTGCCTGCTTTGTGCTATTCTCATGTGATGCTGGATCATCCTCACTTTCTCATCCACTTCCTCCACTAATTCTGGCCCCATCAACTTTCTCTCACCGACTTCATCCCAAAACACTGGAGTTCGACACCACTTTCCGTACAATGCCTCAAAAAGTGCCATCTGAATACTGGAATGAAAACAATTATTATAAGAAATCTCAACTAAAGAAATATGTTGATCCCAACTTCCCTGGTAGTCTATTGAACAAGATTGAAGCATATCATCCAAATTTTGAATCGTTCGTTCTGACTACCCATCTGATTGAGGATAAAAAGCTGTACTGAAATTTAACTCTATGCCCAATGACTTCTGAAGTCCCTTCCAAAAGTTAGAAGTAAACCTGGGATCTTGATCTGATACAATGGAAAGAGGAACTCCATGTAAACTGACAATCTTCTTGAGGTACAATCAAGAAAGCTGATCCAAAGACATTATATCTCGAATAGAAATAAAATGTGCAGACTTTGTTAGCTGATCAATAATAACCTAAATCGCATTATTACCTCGAGAAGTCTTTGGTAGTCCCACCACAATATCCATAGATAAATTCTCCCATTTCCACTATGGCACTGGAAAAGGCTGAAGCATCCCCTTCGGTAACTGCCACTCTGCTTTAACCTGTTGACATGCCAAACATTTCATGGTAAAATCAGAAATATCCCTTTTCATTCCATCCCACCAATAATACTCCCGAAGGTCTTTGTATATCTTAGTACTGACAGGATGAACTGAAAATGGAGAACTATGAGCTTCACATAACAATTATTTATTCAACTAGGAATCACAAGGCACACACAAACTTTTACCAAATCTCAAAACACAATATTTATCAAGATTGAATTCTGGAAAGTTACTCATTTTAACCAATTCTACATTTTTCTGTAGCTCACGGTCTTTTTTCTACGCTTGCTTAATTCTTTATGACAACGAAGATTGCACTGAAACCTAAAACAAAACAGAGGTATTTCCCGCACCAACAACTTTTAAGCCAAAATTCATCAAATCATTAATCAAGGGATCATGTTCCAAATGTATCGTAGTTAATGATGCATGATGTTTTCGACTTAAGGAATCTTCCACTTTGTTTGCTTTTCCAGGATGGTAATTGATCGTGCAGTCATAATCCTTTATCAGTTCTAGATATATTCTTTTCCTCATGTTTAATTCCTTCTGAGTGAATATATACTTCATACTTTTATGGTTAGTATATATTTTACATTTGGCTCCGTATAAATGATACCTCCAAATTTGCAAAGAAAAAACCACAGTTTCCAATTCCAAATCATGTGTGGGATAATTTAGCTCATGAGGTTTAAGTTGTCTCGAAGAATAGGTAATTATCTGATCATTTTTCATCAAAACAAAACCAAGTACCTTCAAATAAGAATCATTGTTGATGAAAAACTCACCATTCCGGGAAGGTAAGGCCAAAAATAGATCATTCTCCAATCTCTTCTTCAGTTCCTAAAAACAAATATCACATTCTTCTATCCAAACAAATTTAACCCCTTTCCGTGTTAACTTAGTTATCAGTCTAGATAACCATGAAAAGTTCTTAACAAACCGTCAGTAATAACCTACTAATACAAGAAAACTACAAATCTCTATAAAATTTGTGGGTCTTTTCCATTCATCAACCACTTTTGTTTTATCATGATCAACTATTATTCCATCCTTATTTATAATGTTCCCAAGAAAAGAAATCTATTGCAACCAAAAATCACAGTTGATGAATTTTCTATACATTTTCTTTTCTTTTAAGGTTTGTAAAACAACCCTTAAATGTTTTTCATGCTCCTATTTATTTTTAGAAAATACTATGTCATCAATAAACACAACCATAATCTTATCTAAGAACTCATGCAATACTTTATTTATAAGATTCATGAATACAACAGGTGCATTAGTTTATCCAAATGGCCTAACAACAAATTCATAATGCCCATATCTAGTACAAAAGGCTGTTTTCGGGATGTCATCCTCCTTCACCTTTAGCTGATGGTATCCGGATCTCAAGTCAATCTTGGAAAAGTACTGAGCTCCTTAGAGCTGATCAAACAAGTCATTGATATGAGGAAAATGATACTTGTTTTTAATAGTTATGTTATTTAAAGCTCTATAATCAATGAAAAGTCTCATGGAACCATCTTTATTTTTAACAAACAAAACAGGAGCACCCCATGGTGATGTACTAGGACGAATGAAGCTTTTATCAAGCCAATCCTGCAACTGATTTTTCAATTAAAGAAGTTCTATTTGATCCATACGATAAGGGGGTTTTGAAATTGGATTAGCATCAATAACTAAATCAATTGTGAATTCGACTTCCCGATCATGTATGACACTGAGTAAATCATAGAGAAAAACATCAAGGTATTCATTTACCGCCAGCACATAATTCATCTCAATAGTTCCCTTGTTTTCAACAATATGAGCAAGATAAATTTTATTTCCATCTTTCAATAGTTTCTCACCTTCCTGATATGTTATCAATTGTATGGGTTTATTCTTGTATACAAACTGAAACTCTTTTTAAAAAACAACTTCTTTATCTCTACAGTTAATCTTAGCATGATAATCAGAAATCCAATCCATTCCCAGAATAACATCAAACTCGACTAAGGGTTAAACAACTAGATTTTTAGGTAAAGTATTTCCATAGACCACAATAGAAAGATTCTTATAATTCCACTTTGCTATAACATTTCCCCCTGGTGTTTTAACAACAAGTTCTGGATTCTTTTTGTAATGAACCAAAGTTTCATTAATGGAAATCCCTCTTTATCTAATTAAATGTATCTTTATATTTATATAAAATGTCAACATATTTGGTTTTATGTTAAGAATTTTGACTGTTGCTAATATAGCCGTTGAATAGTGATAACATGATTAGTATAAATATAGGGCTTTAACTAATCCAATTTACTTAGACAAAAGAAGTGATGACCTCATCTAGTATAATTGCTCCATACGAAGCCCATTTGTCAGAGCTCGGAAAAGAGGTGGCGTCCTTGGGCCTCGTTCTTGACCAAGCCCAAGATGAGTTTCATTATTTCAAGCTTGAACAGGACCGTCTACGGGAAAAGTGGAAGTTGATAGAGATTACCACTCGAGCAATGTTATCCGAGCTACCCCAAGAGTCTGTCACCATCACACACCTTACCCTTAGGTCTTATACGGCTGTTTTAAGGGGTTATGTAACAAATCTCTAGTACTATGTTAATGTATATTATTGTTTATATAATAATGAATATACCTCCTTGTCATTTTTGATACATTGTAAATAGTTTTTAAAGTATAAATGGTGTTTTTAGTTATTATTTAATTAAGAATTATATTTTATTAAATTAAGGGACTTTTGAATTAAATAATATTTTAATAAAATATTATTATTATTATTAAATTAATTTTTATTAAATATAAATGATCTTATAATTTTATGAATGCAATTGTAATTTTTATTAAGGTTTGAAATCCATTTCCATCAAAACTTGTGAATTTTCGATAAATATAGGTTTTTATTTTAAAAGATAAAATTAACATATTTGGAAAATTATTTAGATAAAATAAATGTTATTTTTGGAATCAGGACATCGAAATTATCCAACGGTGAATTTTTCATAATTTTCTGAGACAATCAAATTTTTGGGTAAAAATTAAATACCGTTTAAATATCTAATGTGTTTTATGACATCATAATGACCCAATAGTGATGTAATAAAATAATATAATCTTTATGTTCAGCCAATATATGTTTTAAAATTAAAATAATGTGATTTTGGATTTGTTTGACTTACTTTTCAAAGCATTAATGGACCCCTCAAGAATTATTAAACACCTTGCCTTTTTAAATTAATTTCCATGGGAGTGTGACTCACCTCCACATAAGCAACCCTATTATTTTAAGAAGTTCGGACTTTGTACTTATAAAATATTATTTTCCTATTCCTTTTGCCAAAAACCATGGGCAAAAACCATGAGATGATTTGTGGTTTGGATTAATTTAATGTAACGGGACCCAAACCTAAATAACAAATAATTCCCTCATCTTTCCTATATAAACCCAGCCAAGCTCCCAATTCATCCTCACTAAAAGAATTTTGAGTTCATAAAACCTCTGTCCTACTCTCTCTAGAATCCTCCCAAGGTGCCCCAAGCTCCCAAGAAGCCTCTCACAAGCCTCTCTCTAGCCTTTGGAAGCACACTTCCAAGTAAGGGTTTTTCTTCCTTTCACTTTTTTGTCCAATTTTCTTAATATTGTTATGCCCTATTAATTTCAATTATAAATGATGGGGTATGGTTTCCAACCTCCCCCATACTTCCCTATTATTGTTTTAATTATGGGATAACCCTTTCTCTCTCATTAAATTCCTCCCATGTACACCTGTTACTATGCCGAAATTCCGAAAGGAACTTCTCTCTCTTCATTTACATTCAAGCAATACATTTGTATCATGAATCTAAATTCCATTAAAATTGTTTGGAAATGTATATATATGTCCCCCTTACTTTCCATTTCATGTAAATATTACGAGACACCCCTTTCTCTCTCATCAACCATTTTTATGAATTTTTATGTCGCGCCGTTACGCTGCTGAAATTGCACCGATTTTCTAAGCCAATGCCTTTGTGTAGTGAATACCATGCCTATTTCTCCATCAAGGGTTTTCACCTTTATGCACATTTACTCATTTATTATAAAGTTTCATGTATTAATTCCACATTCCTTTATCGTTCAATAAATTATTATGTTTAATGAATCCATGTTTTATGATCCATGTGGCACACTTATGCATGAAATGAAATGTTTAAGAAGGGTGCGCCCTTATAACGCTCCAATTCATTGGGTAAAGTATAGTATCATGATACATCATGTGCAATGAGTGTTGAATCATTATAATTCAAGTGTAAAGAGGGTTTACTCATGCTTCATGTGCAATGAGTATTTACTCATGCTCCATGTGCAATGAGTCTTGGCTCATGCTAATTCCATGTTAAGTGTTGTTAACACATTTCCATGTTATGATTATCATGCTTTATCATTCCTTTATTTTCATGTTTCTCTTGTGTTCTATTGATATTCCTAATTTCTAACATGTATTGTAATCCTCATTTTATTCCATTTGTATTCCCTTACTGGGATTTATAGCTCACCCTTTTCTTATGCATGTCCTCAGGTTATCCCATGCAATGCTAAGTACGAGGGAATGTAGTGGTCATGTAAAAGAAGTTTTCAATAAATATGTTGTATTCAATGTTTTAAGTTTTTATGTAATGATCCTAAGCCCCAAATACACTAAACCTCTCAATCTTCTTTTTTTTTATCAAGTGAAGTTTTATGTAATAAATCATGTTTAAGTTTGTAATAAAAAGCAGGGTTTTCATACTTTTGTTAAGGTGATATTTCCAATTTATTAGAAAATTTCTCAAAGATGAAGGAATGTGTAGACCTCGTATCAAACAAAACTTTAGCAAAATATGAGTGAACAAACAAAGTATCTGATACAACTTCATTGGATGGCTCTACATCTACTAATGTAGTCGTAAAGGATCTCACTACACCTTTCTTATTATAGTCCGACTTCTTTTCATCATTTAGATCTCTCTTCAGGCAGGCATTTGCATAATGAACCATCTCACCACATTTAAAACACTTTAAAGTTTTCTTATCAAGATTAGTCTTAGGATTATTTTCATTGAAATCTCGGGCCATATGTCCAAACTTACCACATTTAAAACACTTCCCAGTTTTTCTAAGACATTCCCCAGGGTGCTTCTTGCCACACTTTTCACAAACTGGAAACTAGATTTTCTTACCATCAGATTTCTTTGGTTGATTATTACCCATTGCTTTCCTTATATACCTCTTCTTCTCTTTCTTGCCAAAATGCATGTGATCACCATGAAACTCCATCTCTACCCTCTCATTACATCAGACAAGTTTCTCATAACTTTTGAATTCATGGGAGGCCAATGCCCTTCGATACCTTGGATTAAATCCTGAGTAAAAGTGGTTTATTTTTCTATCAAATCCAAAATAATATTTGAAGCATACCTCACCAGTCGGGTGAAGTTCGATTCATAAAAAACCACTGAATCTTCCTCCTTCTGTTTCAATTCAAGGAATTGATACTGGGTTAGAAGTTCCATTGAAAGCAGGAGGGTGTTGTCTCATAAAATGTTCCACTACTATCATGTTATGTTGTGGTAACTATATTGGTTCTCTTGAATTGATGCCACCACCATTTATTTCTTGCATTATCTGATCCATTACTGTCACAAACTGCTCAGTTACAATCCCTACCATTCTAGGCTGTAGATCCGGAATGACGTCATTCTGTCGGTTCCTCTCCTCTTCAGCATCCTTGTTCCTTATGCGGACAACTATTCTGAACAAACATATCTTAGATGAAGTAACATGGTAATATTTAAATGCTAAAACTTTTCAAATTAATCATAGAGTAAAAATAATTTACGATATTCTTTTAACATCACCCTAACCCCTAAAGTTATCTAAACCATCCTCTGATACCAACTATAAGGACCCAGCCTTATTACATACATAATCTTGAAATTAGTCAAGAAAACACTTCCTTTAAATTGAGGATCTTTTCAAGTTTAGAGATTTAGATAATTGGGACATAACACATTAATGACATTACACATTATTACAGAGTGGATACCATAAAAACAGTCTCCATTTTTTTCAAAATATAAAATATTAAAACATAAAACATGATTCTTTGACAATTATTCATCATTTAATATGGCTTCCTTCTTTGTCTTACACATCCATTAACATGTGAAAATCATTTAAAAACTTGGTATGAGCACAAAAGCTCAGTAAGGGATGAAAAATAAGTAAAGAGAACATTAGTCCATGAATACTCGTAATGTATGAAAGCATTTTCAAAAGATATGCTTTTTACCCATATATACTTACTTCGTGTAACATGAAATTTACACAAGATCCACACAAAACATGAGAAAATAAATATAATCATAAAGTTATCTTAGTTAATCACTTACATAATATTTTAACCCTCATGTCTACCTTATAATTTGTAACCCTCACGGTTACCTTACAATTTGTGTAACCATCGCAGTTACACATGGATTAACCATACAGCCAACCTACAACTTACAAATACCCAATGAATTGGAGGGAGATATAGGTCCCACCATTAATCATAAATAATTCCCAAGAACCAAAACATAATCATACAACATGAATAATTCCATAAAAACATTGCTTTGGAATTTCGTAAAACCGAATTTTAAAAGAGGTTTTTAAAAGGGGAATCCACTTATAACTTACATACAATTGAAGAGAAGCTTAATAGAGTGGATGAAGTGTGTATATATACTGTAAATACACACAATAAAACATAATATAAACATAACACATCACAAAAACAATTTAAATAGCACCTAAATAATGAAGTAGAAGGTTAACCCAAAGAATGGAAATCGGGTTAAGAATTCCCTTACATCGGGCTTGTCTTACTTCAAAATTGTTTAAACTTACTATATAATGGTTAAAAGAGTGTTATTAGTATTTTTAAGAAATATTTTTATGTTTATAACATATTATATGATAATTTCATCACATAATTTTACCCTTTAATTGTTAGTATTTTTCTCCTTGCACTGTTTTTGGGTGAGTTCTTTACATGATTTCCATGATTGGTTCATGTTGGATGTTCTTGTTGATTGGAAGTGAAACTACAGAATTGGAATGGAAGGGTATTTAAATATTTCAAGTACCATAATTTATACCATTTATCAATTTGATGTTTTATATGAGGATGATACATAAGTTAAAACATTAATGATGTTTTTTTAGATTATTTTAGTGGTTCTTTGATAATAACAACCTCATTTGGAATTATAAATTAAACCATGAGTAAAAAATAATTCCAAAACCATTTATGAGAAATAATACATATATTATAACCTGGTTCAACCATAAAAATGTTTTCATGACCAAACTTGAAATAATTAATGTAAATTGAAATCACATCGTCCACGATGTCAGTAATTCGACACATCACAGACAATGTTTTTATTACTTGAATAAGTGGGAGAGGAGAAGAATAATGATGATGAATTTTCTGTGAACATGAAAACATCCAGAATATAAATGATTCTGGAGCTTTCATTCCTCTTGGTTATGAGTAGGTGATAAAAGAAGAAGAAAAGAAAAGAATATTGAAATAAAAGAAAACTTGAGAAATTTCTCACGAAAATTCAGTTGCCTAACGACGTCTCTTAAAATTTCATAAAAATAGTTTGATGAGAGAAATTGGATATCTCGTCACTCTTACATCATATGGATAGTGAGGGGGATATGAAATAAAATATCCCAACATAATCCAAAGGGAAAGGAAGAGAATAACATAAAATGAAAGAAAAGAAAGGAAATAAAAGAGGATGTTTACCTCTTGATCTCTTCTCCTTGAGATTCTTCTTAAGGGATTTGGTTTTGGTATTTTGGTGAGACCAGCAGCTCTAGGACGTGGGTAAGAGACTTGGGAGGAGTATCGGGCAGAAATTAGGCATGGCTCAAGGCTTGAGATGTTTGGGAAGAAGAGGGGAGTGAGGGTGGTATTTATAGTGGAGGAGAGGCGGTATTTTTCATTATTTTAATCATTATTATAATATTTTTGCCCAAGATTATGAATAGTCTTAGTTCATGTGACCTCAAATAGTAATAATGTCATGTTATTTCGAACCAAGTGGCCTTGCATCACTTATGATGTCATAAATAGTGAAATTTACTGATAATTTGATTATACGGTATTTTATCGTATTTCACTATTCATCGAAAATTAAAGAATTTTAGAAAAATCCCAAAAATTTACCATAACAATTTTTCAATGTGTAGAATTCAAAAATTAATTCCATTTTTGGAAAATAATTTTCTAAATATTTTTAATTTAATTTTTAAATAAAACCATACTTAATTCAAAAATTAACAATTCTAATTCTATAACTACTTCTATATCATGATGAAAAATTAACCAAGATGTTATTATATTAAATCCTTAAGAAAATAAAATAATAATAAAATTTACTATTCATTAGGGTCATATTACTATTCATAAGGGTATGTTACTATTCACAAAAAAACAAGTTGGTTTCATCAGACTCCAAATAACTTACTGAACACAATTGTAGATGATAGTTTCTTGAAATTCAAAACACAGTAGTGGAAAAATTATGTTTAAAGGATAGTTATAAATATATACTTTAAACAAACTTCCATTCATTTCTATTTATTTTTAGAAAAACTTAGGGTGTTACAAGAGTTCTTTAGTTGTTGCTAAAATATATTTGCATTTTAGAAAAGTGTGTGCGAGGATATAAGCCCATACATTTTCTGTCTCCATAATATGTTGATATAAATCTTCAATTAAAGTGGGGATATGTGCCCACTTTTTTCCTCCATGCGCCATCAGGATATGCCTATGGGATTTATGCGTGAGGGTAGGAGTATGATCCCCCCATGCTTACTATGGGAATATTCTCGTAGACTTGTTCTGAGCGAGCAGGGATGTGATCCTACTTGCTGGCCCCAACCAAAATATGCTGGTAGGCTTCCTGGGTAGAAGCGAGGATATGAGCCCTCTTCTGGGTGGCTATGGGGATATTCCCATGATCTGTCTTGAGTTAACAGGGATATGGGTCTGCTTACTGGTTCATATTAGAATATGCTGACAAGCCTCATTGGTAGGAGCGGGAATATAATCCCTATCTTGAATGTCCAACGTCTTCCTCCTCTAATTATTCTTCCTTATATCCCATGTATGGGCATCCAAGTCAGCTATGTGTTGGTCAGTACCCTCATCAGGCAACTGATGGGTACCAGCGGGATGCTGCTGGTGACTACGGTTAGCAGGTGCCTTCCACGATGACACCTAAACCAGAAGGTATCCAAATATGGCTTCCTAACCCACCTTCATCAGGTATGGAAGGTAGAAGTTGTCTCACTCTAGGGATAAGATCCCAAAGCAGTTGGTCATAGTTATGGTGGCTACTAGCTTAGAAGCGGACTTCGTAGGGTGATACAGACTCACCGATTTTCATGCCTGGAGAATCTCATGGGAAACTTCCATAGTCGGGATTGTACTATACTGATGGTACTCCCAGATCATTGTATTTTCTAACTACTTCTGGAGTCATCTGGTAGACGATATTGTTTTACGCACCATAGGGGTCACGACAGTGGATGTGGTGTCGAAACGAGTGATGAAAGATGAAGACATTTTCTTGGGTAAGGAGGCTATAATCACAAAGACAATAAGGAACAATGTTACTGATCAGTGCTATATCATAGGCATAAAAATGATCAATCAGATATGTTTGGTTAACACAATTGTCCTGTATTCCCATTCTGACCATTTTACTTGCATGGACTTGTCCGCATGAGTATGGAATTACAGTAACCTTAGTTTATGTTGGTATTATTTCTTTGTTTTTATATAAAATTTGAAAAACAATGTGGCTTGAGAGATCTGCATTGAGCCAATCAGTGTTGTTTGTAAATAGGGGGGGGGGGGTAAGAAACATGGATCGAAAAATTGTAACCCAATAATTTGTTATTAGATATATTCACATCAGTTTCACCATTCTTGTTTCGTTGGGTTTTGGATGGAAACATGGAATGGGATTTCCCTTGATGATTTTATTTAGGGGCACTTTATGACACCCCAAATCACACATATTTCTTCTTCCATTTGTTTCTTCTTCATTAGAAACTCCCAATGGTTCCTTTACCTATATCTGGGTACAGAACTTCTTTCCAAAGGCTGGTGGTCATCTGGGTTTTTAGGCCCAATAACTCTTAGGGACTCACATTGGTCAAGAGTATGAGAATTTGGGCTCATATCACCATTTTGGGGGGGATTTTTGCCTACTCTAAGACTCTCTTATAGATTTAATATATGTTTTTTAATCTATTCCTAATACTAATATAGGATCAGTTACCCTAATGAACGATTGTAGATTAATTCTCTTTTATATGCAAAAGGCTGGGATTTCTTAGGTTATCACATCTATATGTATCTTAGGTTCTTCATCATCATTTGGTGACAGGTGACTACTTATATGATGGATCCATATAACCATTTTTTTAGAATATACTCCCATGTTTGGAGGTGATTAACATTCTGAGGATATGATTGAGCCATTATGAGGCATCCTATGTATCGTAGTTATTATAGGAATAAAAACCCACATAGTTCATTCACGTCATTGG
This sequence comes from Viscum album, assembly GCA_963277665.1. Lineage (NCBI taxonomy): Eukaryota > Viridiplantae > Streptophyta > Magnoliopsida > Santalales > Viscaceae > Viscum > Viscum album. The sequence continues at coordinate 1,650,849,520 of OY728152.1, forward strand.
GATTGACCCTAAGGTATATACCCTTATATGTAAAGGATTTTCTTACCATTCCACCCATTAGGGTTTACATATGGGGTTGCTCTAGTTGATGGATATTCATGATATTCGATGAGGTGTTCCTTGTGTCCCCCTAAGCCCACATGAGCTACAATCAATGTGAGAAACAATTAATAACATATGAAAATACATATAGCATATGGATATGGGGCTTGGGTATTGTAATAGTCCTTAGGTTACTCAACTTAGAGATCAGGCCTTAAGAAGGCATCCTATGTATCCTAGATATAGAAGGAATTAGAGTCATCATAGTTTGATTTATATTGGGGCTTACACATTGAGGATTCTCTACACTATTGTAGAAGTTTTTAGTGTAGATGATATGATCATTGATTCTCCCTAATCCCACATGAGCATTTCTCATTGTTAGAAACAAGGGATAACAAATAATCAATGTTGATTCGTTGAATAAGGGATTTGGATGTTGGGATTTCCCTTGATTATTGATATGGGACTCAGACCTAGGTGAGAGTTGGCCTATGTATATCGAATATGGAGAGAATCAGAGTCATTGTAGTTCCATTAATGTCAGGGCTTACACATTGAGGTTTCCCTTGTACCATTTTGGAGGTTTATAATGCATATGTCAGGATCATTTCAATTCCCTAAGTCCAAATGATCTATTCTCATTGTGAGAAACAAAGGATAATAAGAAATTGATGCCATTACTTTGAATAAGGGCACTGGATATTGGGATTTCCCGTGATGATTAATGTGGGACTCAGACCTCAAGGAGAGGTGGCCTATGTATCCTGTGTATGGAAGGAATACAATTCATCGTAGTTCTTTTTATTTCTAGGCTTACACACCAAGGTTTCCCTTATATTCGAGGCTTACACGCTGAGGATGGGAAATGTCATCAAGTCTTGGGATGCCCTTTTGATATGGCCTTCTTGTATAGAAGGTGTTGGGAGACCTGATTGGCATGACCTGGGAGCCATCGCATGATCCAGGTGGTATTTTCCAGGAGGTGCTGCATGTACTGGATGACACATGTAAAGGGTGTCATTAGAGTCATCGCGTGTCCTAGCTGACACCTCTAGGAGACACTGTAGGACCTAGCCGTCAAGTCTGGAGGGCATCATGAGTCCCCATGAGATATGCATAGACGCCATCATATGAGTCAGGATATGTGTATGGGTGTTGTCACATGTGGGAACCATTATATGAGTTAGGAAGAGTGTTCAAGGGACATATTGAGTCCTGGGTGATGGACTTAGAGGATCTACAATACCGGATTGGTGTTCGTGGGAGAGTCATGTGACTCATTCTGGAATGTATAGAATGTTCTGTGATTCCTAGGTGATGTGATGAAGAAAGGTCATGGGGGTATGGGTGATGCATCCCAGTGATTCCATGTGTCTTTGGATGACACATGCGAAGCACATAGGAGGGGCCATGAGCATATCCTTCACTTAAGCCTACCACCTTTGATCATGATTCTTATCTTTATATTGTGAGTACCTTGGATTTGTTTGGTGTTGGTTGTTCTTGGTTTCGTGTGATCCAGTGGGCCTATAAAATATGCTTCACAAAACCCACTGTATGCCCTTCGCATGATCTATGAGTGATCACATGAAGTTATTATGAACAACAAATGACTATTCCGGCTATCCAATTATTTATTACCCGACGGAAAGCTACCCGATTGTGTGATTGGTCATTCAGAGAAGCATGTAGAAGAGTCTGAGTGTCTGAAGTGCATAGTAGCGGTCAGAGTTCAATCATTTTTTTTGTGTTGGAGTAGGGAATTCGCCACCCTACATTCTTTTCAGTTTGTGTGGCGTATCTGGCATAAGTCCAAGATGGATTCGGAAAAGGGTCTTGGCGCCATGCAGTTTCATGAGTCCCTACTATGGACTACTTCAATCACATCACCTGATTTTTAGTGATCATGAGTCTCCTTCATCAACACGCCCTTTATCAGATTATTTCTGATTGTCGAAGACTTGTTTGATCATATGTTCATGTCGAAGGTCCTCCATGTTGTTATGATGACATGTCCGTGGGCCTTTGAAAGATTCAAATTCCTGTGGAAAGACACTCACAAGTCCTTGGGTGACTTGTCTTGGGGTCTCACGGGGAATTATTGTGGGTGTGATGGATGTGTTACATTTCAGTGACCGCAAGTACCTCTCTCCTCCTCCCTTTTAATCCCCTTTATTAAATGTAACAAAGGTTGGGATTCATGCAATATTTCATGTGTGTTGTTGTGGGTATTTATTCTATTTTTTGGAGATACATCAAGTAACCAATATGGGTCACATGGGGGGTGCGCGAGCATTCCATGGCTGAATCTGTCCATTTGTCCTTAAGCACCGAGGAGTTTTCTGGGGTGCATCGCATAGTGAGGATGACAAGACAAATGGATCTCGCGAGGTGAGGTGGACGTGTCACTGAGGACACAAGGTGACTTGCGGGTCGTCAGGGTTGCGCATCATATATATTTCATCAATCGCGATCCCCTCTCATCTCCTCACCTTTATCTCCTTTGTTTTATGTGGAGAAGGCTTAGAGGTCATGTGAGTTGGCATGAGTAATGTCTATTATTTTTACTTTATTTTTAAATGGCGTCTCTCATGATCGATATGGGTCATATAGAGAGTGTGCAAGAATGTAGTGTAAATGTCTATCCATCTATCTTTTGAGTGCCATGGATTTTTCTGGTCACTCCTAAGGACTTCTGTGTGGTGAGGCTAACAAACTAGAGGGGTTTCACAAGATGCAACAGACAGGTATCCAAGGACTCACCATGATTTTTAGGTTTCTAGGGGCATGTTCCGCATGTCCTTCAGTGACCGAAATCCCCTCTCCCCCTTTCATTTATCTACTTCATTTTATGCAATGAAGGATCAGAGGTCTTTCAAGATATCTTGGAAATTATCTAGGGATTTTATTCTTACCAATGATGACATGGAACATGAGTTGTTCGACCACCAAGGGTCCTTTCCTTTGAATATCATCCTTTCTTATTTTTGTGGTATTTTGTGTGATTTGTCAAAAGTGCCCCCACATGCGTATTAGGGCTCTTTTAGGGGGACTCCATGAGTCTTACCATGGACTATACACCATGCAAAAAAATTCCACGTGACCTTGAAGTGGTCACATGATCGCGAGTCCTTTAGGGGCTCCAAGAGTCTTCCATAATATTCTTCTTCTTTTCTTTCATGGGGAATAACAATAAGCATATTCAGCTATTTCTTCCATTGGTATTTTTTTAATGCTTATTTGGTAGGCGTCAACATTGTTAGCTAATAATTGTGTCCAAAAATTTTGAAATTAATATCTAGTTGATACTAATCCTCCAACATAAATTCATACACCAATAATTTAGATTTTTATTTCGATATAAGAAAATTAGTATCTAAAGGTTTTGAATCCTGATGTTATTTTCTATGAAACATGACTATTTACATTTTACATATTTTTATAAAAATCATATATATAATAGAACATTCAAATGAATTTGAAAAAAACTATTAAATAAAAAATTAATTTATTCATACCATAATGGTCATATGACATATAAGTTGATATGGAAAAAGTAAAAAATGTTTGACACTCTATCCAACCATAACAACCTCATTAGTACCGAATATTACTCTAGAGGATGCATATATAGTCTTCTTTAGCGTCACCCTCAGGTGATCTGATTCTATATACTTATGATATATGGTATTTCCAATATAATTTATGATCCAATATGCTATAACATGATACGGGGTATCCTTAATGTTTACCACAAATTATATGATTGACCATCGAAGATTTAGAGGAGTATGTTATGTAGGTTGAAACTCTCTATGCATGTTTTGAATCATCATTGTAATTAAATATCTAATTTGATCCTATATAATTTTATCAAACATTGAAACTCGAGTCATTGAACATTATATTTCATCCTCATATGTTATTTTACCTTGAATAATTTCTAGGATGACCACTATGTGATACACCTTTCTTGTTTCTTCATAGGTGACACATGTATTCTTCCTTTCCTAAAACATTAAAAATTATTCCCTTCCTATCATTTGGTAGTAAGTTACATCATGTTATATAATCTGGAATTATATCCTTTAAAGAAAATTTTAAAATTATATTAGTGTAATAATACTAAAAAGGTTTCAATAAAATATGTGAATTACTTATTATAATTATATCAGATACTAAATTTTACTCTACAACACCCCACATATATTAAGGGAATAAATTAATAAATTTTTTAAAATTCATGTTTTTTAGATATATTTAGACTATTGGAGGAGTTAGTGATGCTCATGGGTTGGTATTTTTGGGGATTGGACCTGGTTTAAGATGAAATTTTACAATAGATAAAAGGTTACACTACAACAAGAGGAGTTATGGAATGGTGAGGGGATGTGTAAGATTAAAATTTTAGAGTGGGTTTTTGGTCATACTGCAACCAAGTTGTTGTACCATGAATACATTATCAAAAGTATGGGGTTGTTTCATAGAACACTCGACTATGTTGTAGTGGGTGGACATGTTTTTCTGATTATTCCCTATAAAGGAGAATTGCACCATGATAAAGAGGGTCTTACTATAATGTAATATTGGGCTGGGGTGGAGATGGATTTCTGGTGCTAACTTTTAATGGGGTGTTTCACCAAGGATCACATGGACACACCACAATGATTGGTTGGGTTTTTTTTCAGGTCTCCTAGTGATAGAGAGCTACTATATAATAGCCATAAACCCACACTCCTAAATTCAGCATTAAAAACATAAAATTTACATTTCAAGCTTTGATGCCGATGGATGTGACCCAATTTTTTCTATCCAAAACTTAAAATATCAAAATAAAAAAATTGGATCACTTATATTCTCAAGGATTATTAAGGATTATAGTTTTAGAGAATTAGGACAAACTATTAACATCATGGATTCATAATAAAGATGAACATCATTTCCCACTATACCCATATTTTCATAGTACAAATTAGGTCATCATCATCATCAATATGAAACCCTTATAGACATAATTCATTCAACATCAATCTTTATAACCTAGGTAAAATGAAACATAAGAAGGGTGATATCAAATGCCTAGTAAGGGTAACTGTAATCATTAAAAATTGAATTTAATCAGGGATCATAAGAAAAGTATAATGGTATGATGACATAATCAAAGTGTGTGAGTATAATATAAGAATATTCATATCCATCAATACCTATATCATCAAACATAAAAACATGGAATAAGGCTTTAACAAATCTAAGAGTCATCAAAATCAATAATCACGATCCATGTGATATCAATATTGATCATAAGAAACATTATAAACCCCTAGAAGGCATAAATAAAATTTATTTATATCTTATAAGATTATCTTCACATCGCTTATTACAAATGGAATAACCAATATGGTATAATTCCATGTTCAGAGTAACCAATGAATTAGAGGTCTATAATGGACCCACCCATCCTTGGTTAATAATATAACCACTCATCTGTAGTTTATCATGGAACAAATCATCCTTGATTTAAAAAAAAACCAACTTTCAATATAATCAATTCCCAATAACCATTATATAATCATAAAACATGGAAGCTCACAAATAATCATAAAAATTATAAAATCTACTATTATTTTCAGAACATGATTAAATCGTGGAAAAGAAATAAGTTCCCCAAAATTATATTTAGAAAAATCATAATTCATACAAATAAATAATGAGGATAGCATCATTAAAAAATATCCCCATTGGATCATAAGTAACAACAAGGGTTGTTTAAGTTAATGAATGGAAATACAATTAATAGTTCATTAAAAACATTTTTGAGTCAAATAACATTTTCATTTTCAAAATAACATTTTAAAACTAAAAATTCACAAAATTATTTCAATAATCCTTTTATTTTAAAACAACCAAAGAAAAATATAAAGTAAACTTGAAGGAAAATAATGAACATGATAGTGGGAAAATTCGATCATGTGATAAGTGTTAAAAATAAACATTATTTTTAACACATTTTGAAAAATGGATTCAAAAGTGACCCATTTGGAAAATGATAAAAATTTTACTTTTAAAAACATTTAAAATAAGGTAAAATATCATGTAAAATTAATTTATAAAAATAATTTATTTTTATAAAAGGAAATATTTGAAAACATTTCAGAAAACATTTTTGAAAACATGGATATGGAAGAGGAAGATACCTGATCTAAAAGAAAATATAAGATCGATATCACTTCGAAAAGAATTTCTTCATATTTCTTCAAAAAATAAGGGAGGAAAATGAAATAAAACATTTTAACCCCATAAATAATGAGTGAATAAGAAAAATACATGGTTCATTAAAATAATATCATATTATTTCCTCTAAAGTAACCTTGAATATAAACACTCTCGAAAGGAAGGATATTGTAACAGAAATCCTTTTCCACTTTAGTAACTATTTAATCATAATACCCAAGAATAACATAAAATGATACTTTAAATATCATTAAAACAATTATTTTCATGATATAACATGTCAAATGGAAGTATATACACCTCAAAAATTAATATATGTGAATATCATAAATGTATGTCTCAAAGAAATAGAATTTGAGATGAATAATCCTTACAAAAGTCATACCATTGAATTTGAGAATAAATAAATGAATCTATTATGTGTATAAAATATAAATCCAAATAAAATAACTGTAAATATAGAATAATATAATAAAAATTCATCACATATATAATCTTAGAATATCAAAGACCATGAAAAATTAATATAACCCAATGAAAATAAATTGAGTTATGAAATTATTTACCACTTGGTAAATTTAAATTCAAATCCATTTAAATTAAATAATTCAAATTAGAACTTAAAATAACATTATGTATGATTTATTCATGATATTACATGTCAAATGTTAAGTATATACACTAAAAAATATAAATAAGTGGTGAATATAACATATATATCATATAAGTAAAAGAACGATGATAAAACCCTTACATCGAGTCCAGAATTTACTAATGTGTCATTTAACTCCTATATAATAAACTTAAATCAATTATTTTATTTCTAAAGAAAAATTTCAAGGTTTAATACCTTATAACAAAATCATTTTTTAATTACATATTTAAATATTTAATCAAATAAGTCCATGTTGAGTGTTTTGAGGATGTTCGGTTCATTGTTTCAAAATGGATTTGGTGTGTTGACTATGGTCAAAGAGGAAATTATTTCAACATATACAGAATAATAATCATGAAATAATTATCATATTTATTAATCAATTATACTTTTAAAACCAATCATTCAAAATGGTTATGAAAAATGAACTATGTTACGATTATAGTGATGATATGCCTTACGTATGCCTGAGCAACATTTCCAATTTTTTAATGATCATAATTTCATAAATACCATATTATTTATTTAAATATACTTATATATAAATCATTCTTGTGATGAGGTGATGAAAAAGAATCACATCGCTTCATGGAGGCGGTAGTACACAAGTACACTAACGACTTCATCATTTTTTAATGTAAGAAATAAAGTGATATGTTATATTTTTATAATGATAAATATGTCATGAATATAATTTTTATTTCATGAATATAAAATATATTCATTAACATTAACCTTATAATCTTCTATGTAAATATTTATCGAATAAATAATCACATCGCTTTGTGAGGTGGTGGTCCATCATACACACAAGTGATGTCATATTATCCCACATGGACCAGAAAGTAAAAAAAGGTACATGTGATATAATAACTCCATAAGTATAAATAAGTTAAAAATAACACACACACACACATATATATAATTTAAATTTATCATTAAAATAATCCTTTAGAGGGGATGATGGAAAACGAATTACAATGGTTCATGAGGCGATAGTCTTCTGTATACAAGAATGATGATTTTGTATCCCATTTTATGGAATAAAAGATGAATTTAGGTTATTAAATTAATATAATAACATTTAATTATATAGAAGATAAATTTTTATCATATTATAATAGTTTAATAATATTGTATGGATTTGGAATAAGAAATAAAACAAAAATGTATAGTTATAAATTTTACCTCTTCTCAGACCATCTATTTAAGGTTATACCTAATGTATTCCAAGAATGGATTTATGAACCAAAAAGGATTAAAATATTATGTTATAGAAGTTTTGAAGTTATTTTTATAGGTATTATTAAAACCAAAATGGTTTTAAGGTGTGAAGAATATAGGAGAGTGTGTGTCCTTTTATAAGTAAGGTGAGTGGAAAACTTGTAATATTTGAAAAGAAAAAGGTGTACCCACGTTTTTCACATGCCACAAGGCTAAAACAATAGTCCATTATAGATTCCTAGACATGATAAGGTATAAATATGGCCATAAAATAATTTTTATACAAGTTTTTATGTCATTTTACCCTTATCTTCTTAGTTTAACCCTTGATAAGCCCGTTTTCACCTTAATCGAGGTAATTTATTTCTACTGTTTTCACCATTCATTTAGGTCAAAAATTAATTTGAAATTATTATATATTATAAAATATTATGATTATAATATATAATCCATTTTACCAAATTCATTTCATATAATTTAAAAAATTATATTTAAAATTAAACCCATAGATGCAATGAAAAAGAAGGTTTTCAAGAAGTGTATTTTTCAAGGAATAGATGATTTTATATTAACTCTATGAATAATAATAAATATTTATGAATATAAATTAATATTTATTGTTTTATAATCTATAAATTTTATTTAAATCATTACTCATTAGGGTTTTTAAATTAATTAAATAGATAAACATTATGCACTTTAAAAGAGTTTACAGAAAAATACCGTGTTAAACCCAAAGACAAACTTATACTAAAATCCAATTTAAAGGCAATCAAAAAGAAATTAAGTGGATTAAATATAAATAAATAATACTTATGTTACTTTAAATCGTATTAAAATACAATGGCACATTTAAATTTCTTAATTTATTGAAAAGAAATGGAATTTTTACAAAAATCTCTATTTTTCACAATTCATTGAAAAATTGATATTTTCTAAAAAAATCCAAAAATTTCACCAAAATTAAAATTTGGTATTATAATTAAAAAAATAAATTTAATTTAATCAAATAAATTTTCTTAAAGTTCAAAAAAATAATTATAATATTTTTTCATGAAAAGCAATAAAAAACATTTTTTAAGAAAACACAATTTTGAATAATAAAAGTACTTTACTAAGAATTGATTGATCATTTACTATTTTTTTTAAATAATTTATGTTCTGTAGTAAATTTATATATATTTATATATTTCATAAAGTTTTTAATAATATTCATACCCACCAATTTAATAGATAGGTTATAATGGTTATATATATCGTGAGTTGTTTATGCTCGGTGTTGTGTGTTGAATACACTATTGAACATAGTTTTCTTTTCTAAAATCCTGGGCTATTACATATTCTATAAGGAAATGGGTCATGATAAAATGAACCTTTTTTTAGCTTTTGGGATACCCTATGTAGGGAATTTGAACCATGAAATAGGGGGTCATTCAGCAATGACCCCATTTTGTATTTTTTAAAGAAGATGGGGTTTAAGTTGAGAACCCAATGAGATTTGGGGTTTATAAAGAAGAAGAGGAGAGGGTATATTGTAATTATTTCTTCCTATTCACCCTAATTCAATTAATTTTATATGGGAAGGTTTGGGATAAATTCCTTTATCCATTAAGATAATGTATCTTCCACATATCCCTTCTCTCATTCCTCCACCCCTTTCCTCTGATTTGGTGTGTCTCAGGTTAGATTTTTTTTGTGTCGATTCCACTAAAACATGGTATAATCGATTCAAAACAATAGTTATTATTCTATTGTGACTACAAGAATCCTTATAAGTATTAACATAAGTTTCTTCATATCATTTCTTTATAGGTAAATCATTTCCCTATTTTTTTTATGAATTTCTTTTAAATTGGGATGAAATCAATTAGTGAATTGTTGCTAGGTGTTGGGATTTTGAAAAATAGTAGACTCAAGGGTGTTTTAGGTGTAAATAACAACAAATTTCTCAAGGTTCTTGGGAGGATACATTAAAAAAAATGAATTTTTCCATGTTTATTCCTAAATTGAATGGATTTAATTAATTAAATAAATTAAATATAAGTTATTTATAATTAATTTTTAATCATATTAGATGGTCTAGGGATAAAATATGATCATCAAAGGCTTGATCTATCATCCTCAAGGGTTTAAATTTATGATCGAGGTTAGTGGTACCTAATATTACAGATTTATATGTGTCTTCCATTATTATATGGATTTTAATCATGGGTATGTGGGTGAAAGTGACTTGAGATGGACCTGTGAGTGGTTTCCCCTATGATAGGATGGGCTAGGGATTTAGTTAGAGTCTTACCAAGACCATTTGTGTAATGAATTTCTGATTTATCCATTGATGGATACTTAACCTATGTGGGAGGGTTAGTTAGAGAGACATGAAACCATGAGGGGTGGCTATTTATTGATATATGGATCTCAGAACCTTGAATGTTCACATAGTGTTGAGTGGTGCTCACCAAGGGTGGTGGCTAAGGGTGGCTCTATTTTATTATCATAAAATTAGTTGTATAAGATATGGAATTGAGTGGGTATGTGAGAATGGACTTATTTGGAAACAAATGGGGTTCCTTTGATTCTTTAGTGGCATCTTTAGGATATATAGATTAAGATAAGTCCCTTAGATATTATGTGATAAACACATAGTCATTTATGGACATGTCACTATGGTAAAATGATAAGTCACTTATGAAATGAAACCACGAGGGGTGTCCTTTTCCCTAGTTGTTTAGTGACCCTTGATGGAAGGCCATGCTTGATTTATTTTTCTTGGTTCACATTGTGTGTGTAGGTAGCCTAGTGAGGAATTGAGTTGATGTGGTTGATTCTTAGGGTGATAGCTTGTTCGTAGTATATATGTGAATTAATTATATGTTTTATATTTAAATTATTATATGCTCACTAATATGGTTATTATTATGGTAATTATTTTGTTAAAATTTCCTTTTAGATAGTTTTATGTCATTAAATTATTTTTGTATAGATGGTGATATATTGTTCACCCCATTGATGATCATGGTGGTAAATTGTTCACCCAAGTTATGTGATCATTGATATTGGTGATACACAATTCACTTAGAAATACATTTTACTCACTATTTTTGTATGGTAATACATCATTCAAAAGAAGATAAATCATTCACCTTGCCTATTATTGGGTGGTGATACATCATTCACCTAGATAAACATTGTTCACCTTTCCTATTATTATGTGGAGATACATTATTCACCTAGAAAAATATTGTTCACCTTTCTTATTTTTATGTGGAGATACATCATTAACTTGGTGATATATAATTCACCAAGTTGGTGGGAGGTGATACACCATTCCGCTCGACCATCATTGTGTTATCACACATCACTCACCTAATAATATATCATTCACCCTATTGTTTTGTAGTGATACATTGTTCACCTAGAAAAACATCATTTTACCAAACTATTATTGTTTGGTGAAAAATCATTCTCCTAGAGATACATTTCCCCCCTATTTTTTTGAGGTGATGCATTTTTCACTAGGCGATACATAATTCTTCCAATTTTAGTTTGGTGATACACCATTCACTGGGTGATAGATCATTCACCCAATTAGTTCTAGTGGTGCATCCTCGTCCTTATTTTTTGAAAATGGTGATAAATAATTCAACTTGGATATGAGTTGGTGATTTATAATTTACCTTGACTGATGGTATGAGTTGTGAAAGACTGTTCACACCTGTGTTGTGTTCATACTATAGGAGCATCTTACAATTACAACATTGGTAAAAAAAGGTTTTTATTGACCATCAGAGCATATCTTTGAGCACCCAACATGAAAATTGGTGTAGTTATGTGATTTTATAAAGTAATTTTCATTTAGTACATACACGAGCATATATACTGGTTTTTATTAGGGTCGTTATTTGTAGTGGACTACTGAGTTTTATGCTCACACATTGCTTTCAAACCTTGGTGTGCATGTATATATTATGATTGACCTATAGGTTTAGGTGATGAACCTGATATAGTTTGATGAGGCAGTGAAAAATATTTGTAATCTTGTCTATACCAAAGGGTTGTAACTATCAATATAGTCTTAGAACTATTGGTATAGCATATACTAATAGTTTTAAAAACCATTAGGTATACCAATATTAGTATTGGGCTATAACAATGGTTTGTAAGAATTATATGTATAAGATACTATACCAATATTTTAGAAACCATTGATATATACATATACCAACAATTATTACAATTATTTGGTATAGAGGGTTGCCAATGGTTTTTAACACATTAGTATAAACATCCATTATGATAATATATTCTAGGCTTCTCTTATACTACTCCACCTACAAAGATAATTAAAAAAATTGAAGTAGAAGATAATCAATGAATCATTTCCATTCAAAAAATTTATAAAAATGAAAATAATTTATTTTTTAGATTCAAATAAATATTAACTTAAAGTTAAAATGATTACATAAAAATGAGTTTTAGTTAGAATATTCTAGCTACCATAATCAAAGTGTCATAAAAATAATTTCCAAAGTGAAGAAGATCAATATATTTCTCTAAAAAATCATCTTCATTATAACCATTTTTGTATTTTTCATCACTACAATCACACTCATCATGAACATTATCACAAGTATATACATCTTTAATAACATCATCACCATCATCACCCTAAATACCACTAGGTATGTCATTTCCATCTCCTAGTGTATTATATAAGGAGTGCATCACTGACTTGAATGCATCAAAATCCACAATAGTATGTGTTGTAAATGATGGGAATAAATCCTTCATAGATTTCATGAACTTATTAGTGACCTTTTGACTTCATTCACACTCCTTAATTTCCAAAATTTTCATCTACTTATTATATACGAGCCTCTTAAAACTCAATTCTAAAAGAGGGGTTTGAATTACTTAAAGTGGTCCAATAAATAGCGGGCATGATAGTATTCCTTGGTTAATAGTGGACTCTCATTCAGTGCTAATAACCTAATACCTATCTTAAATGATCATTTGTCCTAAATTTATCACCTTATTTATTATTAAGGTCCTTTATATAATTCTATTGAAGATATAAATGAGATATTTAGTTATAAAATATATATTAAAAATTTTAACCATTATAATAATACTTATAATATTATTTTCCATCTTATTAACACTATCACTCTAATATTTCTTCATTCTTATAAATAAATATAATTTTTCTCAAGGTACACACACTCCAATGTTCAATAGTACTCATTGAAAATGATAATGGATGTAAGAAAATAATATTCAATAATACTATATTATTTAATAACATTTTATCAAAAAAAAACTATAGTTTCAACCTGATGTTCTTTATTTTTTTAGCCTAAAATCTTAAAAAAAACCTATTTAATATTTTTTATACACAAAAAATACCAGGTTTATATCATATTTTTGTATAGTAATTGATCCAAAATTATGAAAATACCTCATAGAAAACTTTTTTTGTTTCATTATATAGAATCCTAAAAAAGGAAATTTAATAATATGAAATACATTAATAATGAAAATCATAATCATTTTCAACAAAAAACCATTAAATTTGAATAATACCATAAACCCGTCACTCTTAAAATAGAAAATAATCTCTTGGTATTATATAACTGGACAATCATTGAGGTTTTATGTACCCTCTAACTCTATTCCAAGTCCGCTAGCCTAGTCCTTTAATCATGTATATATACTCTCCGCAGTTTCCCTAAGTCCTTTAATCATGTAGGCCTTATAATATGACTGTTAGGAAATTTAAAGAACATATTCAAGAAAAATATCAATTTATATAAATAAAATAATAATATAGAATTTTATTTTAAAAATTTTACTTACCCATATATTAACCCACTTGATTTGATCACCAATGTGTCTATATGAGATTGGTTTTATAAGAATGGTATCACTATATTTTTATTTCATTTCTAGAAAAATTTATTATTCTCTATTATGTTTACCAATATATTGGTTTTTTCGCCATACTCTATGTTTACTTAAGTATATTAGTTCCATATATCACACACGTGAGTATACCCAAGCCACCTATTAGTACATCTACCTGAAAAATAAGAAGATAAATTAAAATCAAAACATATTATAACTAAAAAAATTATTTTGATAGAATTTAATTCACTTGTAAACATATACCTTTTGGGTTGTTTCTTTTCTTAGATGATTGCATGCTATCACATGACTTGGCCTTCTCCCAAGATCTTGTGCGGAGCCTGGCTGGCTTACTTTCTCAAAGCCTAGATGATTTCAGACTTTCGACACTCACAACGGAAGTAAGGATCATAAGGGAAATGCTTGACAAGTTCTCAAGACACAAGTGCAAAGAATCTCTCAAATTCTCTCAACTTCTGTGTCTTTACAAATGAGGAGCCACTCCCTTTATATTGGGCTTAGTGGAAAAGTCCTCAAAATTATAGAATATGTACACTTCCACATGATTCTAGATTATTCTAGCTTACTCTACTAGAATATACATAGAGAATTCTAGAACCTGTAGACATCATCAACCTTTCATGGAGGCCTAGAATGTTCCGGACCCTTCAAGGCCCAAGGGGTGTTTCGCAACACTCCAGAGAAGTCTGGAATATTCTGGAACTTGGTGGAGATGTAGAGAAATCTAGAGGATTCTAGAGAACCTCACCACCGGGTCTCCTCTCCATTTGGCGGAGCGTGACAACACGATCTCTTTCGGCCACCTATTGCCTTGTGGAACTAGATGTGACAGAGTTGATCCCCTCCAGAGTGCTGATTAGGCTAGTTTAGGCTTCTACTGGTGGTAGCATGTTTGGTATTAGTCCATGCCTCACTTCTTTTCGATTTGTGGTTTTTAGGGTCACTCGGTGGATACATGCAGATGTCGGTCTTCCTCTAAAGCTGATCCCCACACTGGACATCCTTTTCTCCCAAGCTTTCCCCGGTGAGGCTTCATCGAAGGGTTTGGTTGGTGATTGCTCGAAGATAAAGGCTCCGGTAGAGATCTTCAGCACCTCTCGATCACTGTTGGCATGTTCCCTCTAGTGGAGGGTGTTTCAAATTCAAATTTCCTGGTCCACGCGCATGAAACTTCTGCAGCTTTGCCGTTCTTTTCAACTTCGGTGGTCCCTCTATCTTTTGTGGATGCAGGTAACCTCAATAATCACATATGGATTTTTTGGAACACTGAAATTTCTATCAATATTGTGGAAGCATCTTCCCAGGTTACTTCTACCAAGGTTACCAAAGGGGGCACTGAGCTATTCTTTTCTTTTGTTTATGCAAGTTGTGCTGCTGTTGATATATTGGTTTTATGGAAATATATTCAATCATTTAAGTCAGGTAATATTCCCTAGTTCATAGGAGGATACTTCAAAACTGTCTTGGATACTTTTCAAAAAAGAGGGGGTGTCAATATCCTTACTCATGCTCTTGATGACTTAAAATGTTTTTTGGATGCTTTGGGTCTCATGGATTTGGGTTTTTCAGGGTGCCAAGTACACGTGGTGTAACAATCACAAAGGATCTATCGGGATTTGGATCAGACTCGATCTCGATCGATGTTTGTCCAACCTTTAAGGCCTTGACTCCTTTTCCCAGGCCTCAACTACCCATATTTATAGGTCGGTGTCTGACCATGCCCCTCTTCCTGTGATGCTGAGACACAGTGATTTGGGGTCTATGCGTTTTTTCTACTCTACAAATTGGCACCAAAAGTAAGGATTCTTATAGATGGTCAAGACTTCCTGGGAGAATCCGGTGAGGGGTTCTGCTTTGATTGGGCTTATGAGCCGTCTTCAGCACTTAAGGAAGGATATTCAAAAATGTATTTTTTTGTCCAATGATGGTGCAGACAGTCTGGATAACCTTAAAAGGGACTTTCAGGCTATGAAAGATAATCTTACTGATGCTTGGGATGATAATCGTTTCACTTTTCTGGTGGAGAAGCAAAATATCCTTGCTGAGAAACTACTGGCCATTGAAAGATCTTACAGACAGTGATCTCGGGCCGTGTGGCTCAAAGAGGGGGACAAAAATACTTTTCTTCCAGGCCTGCTTGAAAGAGAAAAGGGTGGATAGGAGGATCAATATTAAACTTGAATATGGTTATTATTCTTCAGATATAGACGTGGTTGGGAGGATGGCATTGGATCATTTTAAAAGTTTGTTAGTTGGACCAAATGCCCATTATGATAGTTATTCTAATAATCAGGTTGAAGAGGATCTTTTTTTGAACTGTATTCCTAGTTTGGTGAACAATTGAGACAATGACTTTCTTATAATGTTACCTGCCTAGGAGGAAGTAAAAAACACTGTTTTTAGTATGAAAAATCAAAGTGCGCCTGGCCTGGATGGATTCCCTGGATCCTTCTTCATTGAGGCCTGGGATATTGTTAAAATTCATGTTAGGGAGGAAATTCATGACTTCTTTAGAGGTGTTCCCTTGACTTGAGCTATATGTGCTTCCAAGGTTGTTCTCATCCCCAAAGTGAAGGATCCATTAGCTCTCAAACAATTCATACCAATCTATTTGTGCAACTTTATTTATAAAATCCTTACCACTATGATCAATGGGAGGATTTCCAGCATCCTTCCTAAAATTATCTCACAGGAGTAGAATGGATTTGTTAAGGGAAGAAGCATTTAGGGTGCCATTGGCATTGCTCAAGAAATGGTTGAAGACTTTAACAAGAAAGTCATTGGATCTAATGTCATGATCAAGATTGATATTGAAAAGGCCTATGAAAAATTAGAATGAAGCTTAATTTTTAAGGTTTTGATAATGCTTGGATTCCAATAATGGTTCTGTGACCTTTTTTTAGATGCTTTTCCTCTCCATGGATTACAATTTCTCTTATGAGCAAGGCTTTTGGTTTCTTTAAATCGGTTCATGGTGTGAGGCAAGGTGATCTCTTTTCTCCCAACCTTTTCATTATTACTCAAGAATCTCTTTCAAGGAACATTTAGGAAAATTTAGATGATAGAAAGATCTTACCTTTCTTCAATCGTTTTGGTAATAGTGTGGTTTCTCATCTCATGTTTGCCGATGACATGATTTTCTTCATTAATAGAGGGAAAATATCTATTAATGTATTTTCTAATATCATGTCTACCTATGGAAAACTAAGTGGAAAAAACATCAATGCTAGAAAAAGAAGTTTTTTCATATCCAATAAGTTCCCTAAGAGACGCTCCAATGCTATTCAAACCAAGCTTGGTATCCAGCGTCGACATATCCTAATGGTTTACCTTGCCGCCCCGATCTCTAATGGAAATGTGAAGAAAAGTATCTTTTAAGATATCATTAATTGGATCACAGGGAGAATATGTAACAGGAAGAATAGGTTCCTTTCTTTCAGAGGAAGAATTACCCTCATCAATAGCGTCCTTACTTCCATTTCGATGCACATACTATCTATTATCAAGGCCCTGAAAGGTACAATTTTAATATTGGATAATGTCATGTCAGATTTTCATTGGGATTCTAACCAAACCAGACGTTTTTATTAGGCTTATTGGAGGAGGTTAGCGAAACCAGTGAATGGAGGGGGTATTGGTTTATGTGACGTTGAAGAATGCATGTATGCTATGCAAGCCAAGTTGGATTGGGATATTCTTGAAGGTACTTCTATTTAGGATAAATTTACTATTTATAGATATGGAAGTGATTGGAAGTGATGGAATTCACAACATCAAATATTTTCTAGCCTTGCTCGCCATATATTATACTAGCTAGAAGAACTGGAAGAGAACCACCACTGGATTGTGGGTCGTGGAGACATCAAACTTTGGAAGACTAACTGGTCAGGTTCTTTGCTTAGTTTTTCAGTCTACCCTATTCCTTCCATTTCCTTCAAGGATTCCAGTCATTATCCATATTTCCTTGATGCAATTCTGAACCAGGATCAGAAGACTATTTATGAAAACATTATTCTTTCAGACAATCTCGATAGATGTTCCTTCATGGGCTCCAGTTAAAGGAAGTTATGTAGTCAGGATTTCTGAAGTTTGATTCATTCTCCCAGCGGCATTGATGATTGGGCATCCAAACATTGGTTCAAGGAAATTCTAGGTAAGTTTAATTTCCTTGTTTTGCGATTGAGGAACAACGCTCTTTCAACTAATGATATTGTTCAGTGAAGAAGAGTTCCCTTGGTTTCTTGTTTCCACTGCTGTATAAGTACACATTAGGAGTCTATCAATCATCTTTTTCTTTAGGGTGATTGGGCTTAGGGTGTCTAGAGTTTTTTGCAGTAGGGACTGAAAATCAATATCTTGGGTGAGTCAATGCACAATTTTTTGGAATCCTAGTTTTGGGGTACTATTCATCACAGACTAGAAGTTAAAATTCAGGGTATGATATTTGTTGGCTATACAAGATGAGAAATTTTAGAGGAATATAATTGGAACACAACACAAAGGAGCTTTCAAGATTTGTATTTCACAATAATTTCTGACTACAATTACATCAATTTATAGATCCACAACATTAAATACAGAGCATTTATGTTGGTACAAAGAAAGACCAAAACATTAAATGCAGAGCATTTATGACAGTACAAGGAAAGACCAAAACATTAAATGAAAAGCATTTATAATGGTATGAAAAATACCAAAATATTAAATATGGAACATTAAATTCATTCAAAGAAAATAAATTGAGGTGGACCCATGGAAGAAAAAAAATGTGCAAGTAATAAATGATGCCAGAGGAAACAATGCGGTCAGCTTTAACTTGTGGTTTTTATTTGCAATTCCAACACTCCCCTTCAAACCAAAACTGGCTTCATTCCGATCATCATTCTGATTTTTTTGAATACATATATCGGTAATTCCTTCATGAAAATATCATCCACCTATTCCGTAGTATGACAATATTCCAATTTTATCGTTTTCTGCTTCACATGATCTCTCAGAAAATGGAATTAGGTATCAATATGTTTGCTTCTTCCATGCTACACCGGATTTTTGGCAAGTTCAATTGCCGAATTGTTATCCACATATATCTCTGTGGATCCAACCTGTGAATGCTTCATCTCCTTTAGCAGATTTCTCAACCAGATTCCTTCACAAACAATGGATGATGCCGCCATGTACTTTGCTTCACATTTAGACAAGGTGACCACACTTTGATTCCTTGAATTCCACGTGAAAGCAGTCGATCCAAGAAAAAATACATACCCAGTGGTGCTTTTTCTTTCATCTTGGTCACCTCCCCTGTCGCTGTCTGAGTATCCATGAATATTTTCTTCTTCATTGTATGGATAAAAAAGACCAAAATCCATCGTTCCTTTAACGTACCTGAGGATACGTTTTTCCAATATCCAATGTGACTCTTTTGGTGCTTCCATGTACCTGCTTATAAGCCCAACACTATAGACAATATCAGGCCTTACGATTTTAAGATACCTTAAGCTTCTAATTAGACTCTAGAACAGAGTCGAGTCAACACTTCTTCCTTCTCCATCTTTTGTCAGTTTTAAGCTCATTGCCACAAGTGTGTTTACAACATTTCAATTAGCCATCTTGAAGTTTTCAAGCAACTCCTTAGAATACCTCTTCTAAGAAATATATATGCCTCCATGTTGTTGATTTACTTATATGCCAAGAAAGAAGGACATGAGACCTATGTCGGTCATCTCGAACTCCTTGAACATAGCCTTTTTGAAATCATCAAACATCTATCAACTATTCTCTGTAAATAGAAAATCATCAACATACAAGCATGTAATGAGTATATTGCCACAATAATTCTTCTATATGTAAACTGCATTCTCATATGGACATTTGGTGAAGCCTTTATCTCGAAGATAGCTGTCAATGCGTTCATTCTAAGCACGAGGAGCCTGCTTCAACCCATAAAGAGCTTTCTTCAGTCGATACACTTTGTCTTCCCCCCCTTTCATAAAAAAGACTTCAGGCTGGTCTATATAGACCTTTTCCTCTATAATTCCATTCAGGAATGCAGACTTCACATCCAATTGGTAGATCATCCAACTGTGATGAACAACAAGGGAGACAATCATTCTCACAGTGTCGAGGCAAGCAATAGGAGCGAATATTCTTCATAGACCACCCATACTTTTGTTTGTACCCCTTTGCTACAAGCCTTTCCTTGTAGTGATCGATTTCACCATCAATATTTCGCTTGATCTTGTACACCCATTTTACACCAATGGTTTTCTAGATATTAGGAAGTGTGGTCAGATCCCATGTGTCATTTTTCTCTATGGCACTAATTTCTTCTCCCATATACATTCTCCAACATTCTTCCCTCGTGGATTCCTAAAATGTCAGAGGCTCATGATCTGCATGTAGGCAAAAAAGATTTACCTCTTCGGTTTGCTCATAAATTTCACTTAAGCTTTTCATTTTTATGGGCGCCATGGGTGAGGATGAGCTCGCCAAATATTGAGTTGATGGAGTCCTTTTAGGAGTGATGGAATGTCCTCCTGGACTCCTATGTACTAACGATGCGCCCAGGGAATGTTTTGCTGGCGTTTTCTCCTGATGATCACCCCTTTCTTCTTGATCTTCTGTTTTGACTGGAATCTCTTTGTTTGGTTCTTAATCATTCCATTTCTAAGCTTCTTCCTCACTAAAGACCACATCTCTACTCACCACTAATTTATTGGTTAGTGTATTGTAGAGATTATAGGATTTAGACTCTTCACTGTAGCTGATAAAGATGAAATTTTCACCATGATCATCAAGCTTCCTTCTTCTCTCTTCTGGAACTTGAGCATAGGAAACACACCCGAAGATTCTTAGGTGTGATACGCTCGGTTTGTAGCCACTCCATGACTCTTTTGGTGCTAAGTTTCTGATGCTCTTGGTTGGGCATCGATTGAGCATATAGGCAATACATGCCACTGCTTTTGCCCAGAAGTTCTTTGGAAAGCCTTTCTCCTTCAGTATAGCCCTCGTCATGTCGAGGATGGTGCGGTTCTTCCTTTATGAAATTCCATTCTTCTGTGGTGTGTAGGCAGTAGTATATTGTTTCTTGATGCCTTGTTCCCTGTAAAAATCTTGAAATGCATTTGAAGTGTATTCTCCACCTCTGTCGGATCTGAGAACTTTGATTCTATAACCAATTTCAGATTCAACGTGAGATTTAAACATTTTAAAGATTGAAAATGAAAAAGATTTTTCTTTGATGCAATACACCCAAAGTTTCCTGCTAAAATCATCAATGAAGGTAATAAAAATACCTATTACCTCTAAGTGATAGTGTTTAAAGCGGTCTACAGATATCAGTGTGAACTAAATGAAGTGTTTCATTTTCTCTTCTAGACACTCCACTTGCGAAGGAGTTCCTTTGTTGCTTGTCGAGTGTACACAACTCACACACATGATTTGGAACTTCAATCGTCGGCAATCTGCGCACCATGCTTGATGAAGATATAAATTTAAGCCTGCTAAAATGAAAATGTCCAAATCGTAGATGCCATCTCCATGAGTCATTCTTCATGAGTCCCAAAAGACACTCCTCGGATTTTGTGTTGATACGTAGTGGAAACATGCGATTCTTCGCCATTTGGACTTGAGAAACAAGTCTTCTACGAGCATCCCTTATAGACAAAGAAGAATTATCCATTTGTATAAAATAACCCTTCTCAAGGAGTTTTCCAAGAATAATGATATTGTTTTTCATTTTTTGTACATAATACACATTTGAGATGTAATTTAGCTCACCATTGTTCTCATAGATTTTGATTTTACCTTTTCTAATCACAGGTACTTTTGATGAGTCACCAAAGCTCACGTCACCATGAACTTCTTCTATGAGTTCCTTGAATAGTTCTTTGTTACCACTCATGTGGTTGCTTGCACCCGTGTCGAGATACCACACATTGGGGCATTCACATGCCTTTTCTTGTGTGAGGAGGAGTGTGGTACCTTCTTCTTCATGATGAGATGTTTGAGCATAGTTGGATCGTTCATCGTGATCCACTTTTCTCCAATAATCAGAAGCATAATGGCCAAATTTCTTATAGTTGTGGAATTGAATGTTCTTTTCATTTCCATGACCATGCATGAAACGACCTCCACCATTCCCTCTTCCACGAAAGCTGGTGGGATTTTGTTGCTTTTGTTGATGGCTTGGATAATATCCACGCCCTCTTCCTCTTCCATGATGACCACCTCATTGCATGTGTCCATTCTTTTGTTCTTGTAGAGTCAACTTGGACTCCAAGCCATGCTCTATTGTTGAATCGGAATTCTCTTGCATCCATTTCTCATGAACTTGCAATGACCCCATCAGTTCTTCAATGGACATTTTCTCCAAATACTTTGATTCTTCGATTCCCACAACCACATGATCAAACTTGGTTGTAAGAGATCGAAGTGATTTTTCGATAACTCGAATGTCCTCCACTTTTTCACCATTCCTTTTCAAATTGTTAACAATAACAATTAATCTTGAGAAATAACCAGAGATACTCTCACCTTCTTTCATGTGCGCTGCTTCAAATTCCTCTCTTAATGTTTGAATACGTACCCACTTCACTCGATCAACACCTTTCAAGATAGTGTAAAGGGTATCCCAAGCTTGCTTGCTTGATGTTGCTTCGACAATATTTTCGAATGTTGATTCATCCAACCATTGATAGAGGAGGAAAATTCCTTTTTGTCTTTCTTTATTTGATTTTTGAGGCCCCTCTTTTCTTTATTTGTGAAGGTGGCTTCTTCCTCCGTAGATGGTACAATGTACCCGTCGGTGACGATCTCTCATAATTCTTGTGACCCGAATAACACCTTCATTTGGATGCACCACCTTTCGTAGTTTTCCTTAGACAGCTTTGGAACTTGCAGCTGGATTGCGGCCATCTTAAAAAAATTGGAGAATTTTGGTAACCGCCTCTGATACCAGTTTGTTATCTATACAAGCCGATAAATTTTAGAGGAATAGAATTGGCACACAACACAAAGGATCTTTCAAGATTTGTATTTCACAATAATGTCAGACTATAATTACATCAATTTATAGGTTCACAACATTAAATGTAGAGCATTTATGTTGGTACAAAGAAAGACCAAAACATTAAATGCAGAGCATTTATGATAGTACAAGGAAAGACCAAAACATTAAATACAAAGCATTTATGATGGTACGAAAAATACCAAAATATTAAATAAGGAGCATTAAATTCATTCAAAGAAAATAAATGGAGGTGGACCCATGGAAGAAAAAAAATATGCAAGTAATAAATGACGCCAGAAAAAACAATGCGGTCAACTTTGACTCGTGGTTTTTGTTTGCAATTCCAATAGTATTTGCTTCTTCCTGTTGGTTTATCTGGGAAGCGAGGAACAAATCCCTCTATGGCTTTACTCAATCTATGCACCATATTCAATTACATATTAAACGTGATGTGGTTGAGTTCACTGGTTTGATAAAAAATGTTGTTGTCTCGGTTACTCTCAGAAGATTCCTTCCCAGTGTTTTTATGTCTTCATTTATTAGTGAAACCAATCAAGGCCGATGGGTCGAATGGATTCCACACCTCATGGGTCTTAAACTCAATGTTGATGGCTCCTGTGTAGATGGGATCATGAGAGGTGGTGGCCTGGTCAGGGATAGCAGGGGTTCCATGTTGTTGGGTTTCAGTTCTTTTTTTGGTACTCGTAACTCTCTTAGTGTAGAGACCAAAGCTATGGCCCTGGGTATCTCTCTTTGCAGGCACTACAACTTTTCACCTTTAGAAGTTGAATCCGGTTTGTCCATTCTTGTTAGATTTCTCCAATAGAAATTTGATGTTCCTTGGGATTTGGTTTATTATATCACGTACTGTAGAAGCTGTATTAGCCAAAATATCATTGTTAGGCATACTAGGATGGCAGGAAATTTCACTGCCGATTCTCTTGCTAGTCAATATGGACCAGGACAGACCTTGATTTTTTATACCAGCATGGGTTCTCTACCTAATGTTTTAAAACCTTTTGTTAAGAATGATTATTTAGGCCTTCATTATTTCCTCCCCCTAAGCTTGATGGCCTTGTATCTTGTGTTGTTTTTCTTTTACATAATAAAAAATTACTTTTTAGTATATAATTAAAAGTTTGGTTTGATTTTAATTATTTTATAACCATAATTATTACTAAAATTATATTCATAATATTCATTTTAAATGTTTTATCACATCAATATAATGTTAATTTTTAGGATGCAGTGATTTATTAACATATACTGTGAAATAAAAAAAGTTTTCCATTGTTGTATTATCTTCTTTAGATTTGATAGTGTTACATTTTTTGGCTATATATATAGTTATAGATTCTATAATTGAATTATTTTTGTCTCATTGGGATCTAACAAAAATATCTAACAAAAAATTCAACTACACTAAAACTTTTTTTTTATTTTTTAAATTTTAAAAAGTTGATCCAAACTCACTGTAATTCTTAGGTCAAAACTATAGTTTTCTAGTTTAGTTTACTTTCTAATTTTTATGATATTTGTTGTTATAGACACTAGAATTCTTTTATTATTAATTATTCGTAAATATAATGAAAATATACAAAAATAATTAAACTAAAACCAATTTTTTCACCATTTGTATATTTAAAAATTTACCAAAACTAAATACAATCCTTGGATAAAAACTATAGTTTTCTAGTTTGGTTTACTTTATAATTTTTATGAAATTGATATTAATATTGGATATAATTTAGTGATTCTTTTCCCATTTAAAATAAAATGACAATATATAAAAATAATTTGACAACACCAAAACCTAGTTTAACCATTTACATATTGAAATATTTTCTCAAGTTCACTAAATTTTTTGGTTCAAAATTACATTTTTCTATTTTGGTTTGCTTAAGGTTTTAAAAAATATATATATTTACACATAATGGAATTCAATGATATTTATCATTTTTTAAAGAATAAGAAAATATATAAAAATCATTCAAATACCCTCAAAACTATTTTTAACTTTTTATTATTAAAATCTTGACCAGAACTCATTACAATTCTTATGTCAAAATTACTGTTTTCAAGATTGTTTTACTTGTGTAATTATTATCTCCTTAGTAGGGAAAAAAATATTTAAAAAACATTGAAATACACCCAAACCTATTTTGACTCTATATACTAATAATTCTACTTGAACTAATTGAAGAAAAATATTGGAAGGAAAATGAAGGTTTAAGACCAAATATCGTTGCTTCTACAAATTACCCACCACTATATCAGGTTTATAGTTAACTCTGAAAACTGAAGTATTTGAGTTATTAGATGAAACATTTTGATCCAGACCAATGAGGGTGGGCATGTTGTCAATTTAAACCCCACTATAATTGAAAATAAATATTGTCATCATATTAGTAATGGCACTAAATTATGGTCTTAGATTATATTTCCCTAAAAAAACTTAATTTTCCATTGATACCAAAATATATGGTTCATTGATAGTTATAAAGAAACTCTTGTAAATAACTCTAAATCCACAACCATCAATAAATTTTCCCTATTAGGCCATTGAATAAAAAAACATTCATTTCACCATAATGACTCAACCATAGGAGTAAAAATTTCATATTAGTATTTTTATAACATTTTAAGAAAAAACAATCAATTATTTAAAAAGAATTAATAGATTTCATATAAAAAAGTTCTTGATATTAATAAAAAAGTTTCTTAATATGAAGTAAAAAATCAATGTTTATAACACCCCTCAAGAAATTCATGACATCTAAAAACAACCCATAACATTGATATTAATCCAAAAAATTCTTGATAACACCCCATAATAATGATATTAATAAAAAACCAATATAAATTATCAATATTTTAAAACACAAGAAATATTGATATCAATCAAACCAATTATTAATATTTAGAAAAAAATTATAACTATACAATTTTTTTTATAACACCCCATAAATCATTTATATCAACAATATAAATTATTTTCATAAGCAAATGAAATTTCATTATGAACCTTGTCTATACTATTATTTTGAAAATTGGATTTGTGCATTTTTACTGAAAAAACATAATTTATCACATTGAAACCAAAGTAAACCTGATATATTATTGTCACTATTTCATTATCAATGTTATATATAATTAAATTAATGTAAGAATTAGTGGTTATAGAAACCAAAGTAGGTATGTGAATCCACCTACTAGAGATGATGAATCCAATGATTTCCTATGTTTTTCTAGTAAGAGAAATAAATAAATGTTCTTAGATAATGATTTTAATCACAAAAAAATCCAAATGACATTATTATAACATGAAAAACTAGGAAACAATTGAAATATAAGGCATGGAAAATCATAATTAATAGAATAAAATAAGAGAAAACATACAAAAAAACAACATACCTTGATGATTACACCTAAAAACAATTGAAAAAATGATATAGAACAGATGAATACTGAGGGAAATCAATGGTGAGGGAGAAACTAATAATATGGGATATTAAAACTAGTCTAGGAATAGGGGGGATCACATTCCTAGTATAGTAAGAACCCTATACCTGTGTTTTTAAAAAACCATTGATATAGGGATAAGCTATACCAATGGTTTTTTAAAACCATTGGTATAGAATAGATTTCTATTAGTGGTAGCTCATTGAGGTTATGTATATAGATATTATGTGATTATAAGGATAATGGTTGAGTCTTTTATTTTTTTAGGTTTTCTTTATTGTTTATAACTAAATATTGGGTGTTCTCTCATTAATTCTATTATTGTATGAACTACATGTATATATATTTATAGAATGACAATGTTATTTTTATGGTTTCATTTCCATTTTAATTCCATATTTCTCTCTCTAAAGTCATACTTAATATCAATGTTTCTATTATTGGTTGTTATTTTTTATGACGATACTATAGTGTACAATATCCCTAAATGATTTATTAGACCCTCAATACTAGTTGACAGACTGTGGTATATAGTGAGGCATGATTGAGGTCACTTGGTGCCATCAGGTTGGTAATGTTTAGGTAGTATGGATTAGGATATTACAAAGTTCTATTAGTGATTTGTTTTATTTTTCATATTACTTTGCATATTATAAATAAAGTTTGGGTGGTTAGAATGTGGAATAGACACTGTTTTTTCTTGACCGACACATACTTTAGCTGAAGTCCAAGTTTCTAGGGATTCAATTTTTCAGTTCTTGGTCTCCATTATTACAATTAGGATATTTTAAACATGAATTATGTTTGAGTTATTGGTTGTGGTTTTTTTCTTGTCCTAGGGTGGAAAGTGGCATACATTTATGAATAATCTATGACACATAGTATTCAAAATATATTACTATTATTATATGTGTTTAACAATATTATTATTAGAAGAGTTCAGTTGATGACATTGTTAACACTAAATTATATAGTGTTTACCTATATAATCTATTGGTGGAACTCCACTCAAATGGACCGTGGTTACTGGTTATTGTTCCATGTTAATGACTAATTATGTGAATTTATGAGTATTGGATTCCTAGCCTAAGATTGGGTTGGTTATGGTAGAGTCGTGCTTGAGTGATATGTGACCCTTATATCATAGGTTTCATATAGAGTAGTGAGGAACATTTCATGTCACTACCATTTTCATATTTTACGAGGACTTAATGATATGTGTTTATTGGAGGTAATGTTTTCAATATTCATATACCTGTATCAATGAACTTAGGATGGGTCGATAACATATAAGTTTCATAAAATGTTTATGACTAAAGCATGGGATCTGTTTCAAGGAAACATGACCATTGTGAGGTAGTGTAGAATCCTCTTACCTTCTTTCAGGGGATTCTTGACCCTTTTTTTGATTCCCATTTAGTTAGGCCTTATCTCAGGGATTTTTGGGTGAAATTTGGAAATTTTTGGGAAATTTTTGGGTAGTGCACGATTGCTGTATGGTTTTCCCAAACTATGAGCCCCTAGTGAAAAAATGCATTGTAAGGTTGGAAAACTATTTCCCAAACCATGCACCCACCCAGGGGAAACCATGGGATAAAAATAGTAGGGGTTCATGGTTAGGGTACACAATTTTTTTAATCACAAATCCCCTCTATTAAACCATGCAAAAGGGAATTTAATCCCCCAAAAATTATTTGGAAATACTAGTCCCCCTAGTTTAACCCCCTATCACCCTATTTCAACCCTAATCTAATTCCATGGCCCTTTAAGGATATCAAGAGGTGGAATTGACTCCTAAAACTCCTTTTGTTTATAGATCAAATATATGATGATTGCATTTGATCTCCTCTAAGTAAGTGGACATCCTTACACTGGTTTCTCTTGATATGTTTTTCTCTCCTTATTAGAGAGTTATTTACCATAATTTTTTTGATGGATCTAATATCCATTTTATAGATCTTGATTCTAGGTTTTATTCGTAGATCTCATTTTCCTACATTATTCATTGGCATTACCTATTATGGGTGTTGATCCTTGATATCATTATTAAATATAGGTGGTTCTATATGATTTTTCTTACAATTAAAACCATAAAATTCATGACAAATTTTAAATGATTTTTTAATTGATTTAAAAACCCAGAATTGAAATAAGTTGATGAGTGATTTTAAATGGCATGGAAATTAATAAAAAACACAATTTCAATGATATTAAAATTGTGGTATGGATTTGTGAAATATGGATTTATTTTAGAAATTGATTTGATTCATTCATTTTAAAATTGAAATAATTGATTATTTATTATTGAGAAAAATGGTTTAAATTAAAAGATGATTTGAAAAGTTATTAATTAATAAAAGGATATGATTTGTTTTTAAAATGAAAAGGAATTTTGAAAACGGAAATTGGGTAACTGAAATGTGATTAATTAGATTACTTTAAATGATTGATTTTCCCATGATTTATTGATTGATTGAAGCACATACAAGCTTAGGTAGATAGTGGATAATTATTATAAGAAATCTAGGATCTGACCCCCTAGAAATGAATTTATGATTACAATAATAACACTAACTTAATGAAGAATTATTTCCCCAATCAGGATTTGAGTCCCGATGGCTTGAGCTAAGGGACCTTTGCACACATTGAGTTGAGATCACCGATTGAGTAGTGTAGGGATTTTTTACAAAAACTGAAGTACCATAAATTTAATACATGGTTCTATGATATGTTTTGATTTGATGATTGCATGAAATTAATTCTGAACCATTTTATTCATTTTCATTGATTTATATAAACTTTTTATATAAAATGTTCATTTAAGTATTTTTTATATATCTGCTAACTTTTTGATTTGAAATCATGTTTTGTTGAAAATATGTAAATTCCATTCCATTCCTTATTTTATTCAAATTGAAAGAATAAATTGTTTATTTTTATGGAATTGATTATAGAACACTTTTTGATACCCTAGTGGGTTGTTTAAATCACACCCTACCTTTTTCTTTGGGTGTTTGTAAATTATATTTTTCCAGGTCCAAGCCAAGGGAAAGATAAACTTAGAGGTGGTGGATGTTCTTGATCCTTAGGACCCGGAGTGATGGTGGTGACCAATGGAGTTTTGATCCACCTATTACATGGTATGTGTGAGATTTTATCTTGGAAGATGTTTTTTCCTTGATGATGTACTATTTTGGGTTTCCTTTTACCAATTTTCTTATGGTACTTTCTCATTAAGGAGTGTTGAGTATAGCAACTTGTATCTTTTTTCTTCTAATGATTTGTGAAAAAATTATTCCCTTATTATTCTTGTATGATTCTAGGTGCTGGTTGCTAACTCATGGGGATTATGAACACCCTTAAGGCTATTCCAGAACCATCTTGGGTATTAGTGTACTAGGGTATCTAGGATGGTTCATAGAAAAGTGGTATCAGAGGTGTAGGTTGTATATATTTCCTTGAAGTTTGTATACATCTAGGATGTCTTAGTAGATATAAGGTGGGATTGTTGTGACTTAAGTGGTAGTTATGAGATTATTCCTGGATATCTCTCATTGTAATGAAATGTAAGTCAACATGGGTGTCTGAGAAAGGTGTTCTTGAGGAATTTTTGATTTGATTCAAGTCTTTTATCAATTGATATGAGTACTTGGTTGTTCCTTGTAACTGCTGTTTGAATTGTTGATCTGAGTATCCTTGGTAATGTTTTAGTGTTATCTATTATTATTTTTTAGTCATACCTATAATAAGAAGTTTTAATAGTCCATAGGAGGAATATACTGGCGAACCATAGTGAGAGAATCCTCCAGTGGTTCAGAATCTTACTGAGATAGTGGTGCGCATAGCCCAGACTTTGGGAAAGGTAGAAGAACCCACTCCTCTTTGGGCTCCAGTAGTAGAACCTTGAAGGGATGAATTTAGAGACCATTATAAAGAGTTTATTCATCAAAAACCACTAGAATTACAAGTATCTAATGATATTCAAGAGTCGAGTATTGGTTGAAAAAGATATATATGATTTTTCAGTTCTTGGAAACACTTAAAGCTATTAAAGTGAATTTTGCTAACTTAAATCTTAGGGGACCTAGTAGGAGTTGGTGGGATTTTATGGTGACATTAAAGAATCATGAGGGATTGGAGTCGAAATACATTAGAGTTATTTTTACTGATCAATTCTGTCTAGAGTCAATGGTCTTAGATAAATCCATGGAGTTTCTTAACCTATAGCAGGGCGACAAAATCTTTACACAATATGTGAACCTTTTGCTGAGATTATTCAAATTTCTCCTGAGGTGATGATGAATAATAAAATAAAGGATCAATTTCTGAGATGGGTATTTGATCTTATATTGGATCCGAGGTTTTCATTATGAGTATTACTTCTTATTCTGATGTGATGTATAGAGAGTTGATGGATGATCTTGACCTAGCTGGTAATTCAGGGTAGATGGGAGTTCCCTTTTCTCCTAGTGGAGGTTCTTTGAGTTCCTTTAAAGGAAAGAGAAAGTATAATGAGTCTCATGGTGGATCTCGATTTCAAATTTCATATATACCTCTTGAAGTTCCTGTTAGAGCCCCCCTGACATGATTCTAGTGTATCATGGCTGGGAATTTGAAATGGGTCTGCAATGAGGAACCCGAGATTTATAGTTTGTGTAGAAGCTTAGGTCACTTTTAGAAGTTATACCATATTTTTTTCTCCTTGCATTGGTATGAGCTAATAAAATCTAAAAATCACTACAGTGCAATCAAATTCTTCAATAAATAAGGGAATCCATCCACAAGAATATAGAACGAAGCTTCTTCATGTTGTAGAAGAGTCTCCAGAGGAAGTTGAAGCGAGTCTAACGATCGGGAGTGGTATCATCACTATAAATTCTTCTTTAGTGACTGTTTTATTTCATACTAGTTAATATTAATCATTTATATGAACTCTTATTTTTAACATTCTAAATATTCCTATAGATATTTTATCTTGTGTGGTGGATATTAATATACCCCTTAGAACGAAGAGAGAGTCACGTCTTTGGTGTCCTTCTTAGATTTTCTCTCTATTTGAAATTGAGCTCACCCTGAATTTTATAGTTCTCAACATGAAACCACTTGATGTTATTTTTAGTTTGGATTTATTGATTTCTTATAAGGCCCATATGGACTATTATCTTCAATGGGTCTCCTTTACTATGCCTGATGGGGTGTTCCATGTTTTCCTTGGAGAATGGGACTTGAGGTTGAGTAGAGCCAGACCTTCTTTCCCAGAGATGGGAAGTGTAATATCAGTGTTTTATTTTAACTTAGAGTGTGAATATTTGAGTGATGATATCCCTCTAGCTATCATCATGTTTCTTGATGTTTTTTCCTTTGGTTTCTCTCAATTTACACTAGTAAGAGAGGTGTATTTTTCTATTAATTTAGTATCTGATACTCAACCGGTGTCTATGCCTTCTTACTATATGGAACCGATAGAGTTGAAAGAGTTGAAATCTCCATTGTATGATCTTATAGAGAAAGGTTTCATTCACATGAGTGTGTCAACTTTGGTAAAACCTATTCTATTTGTGAAGAAATTTTATGGAAAACATCTCCTATATGTTGATTATCAAAAATTAAACCGAATTACGATAAAGAAAAAATATATGTTGCCATAGATTGATAATTTATTCAATTATTTTAAAGTGGTGAAGTGGTTCTTGAATATTAATCTTTGAACTAGTTTTCAAGAGTTGAGAATTAAAGAATATAAAATTCAAATGACCACCATCAGGAGTAGGTATAACCATTTTGAGTACCTTGTTATTCCATTTGGTCTGAAAAATGCTCCTATACTTTTTATGGCACTGATGATCAGGATATTCCATGAGTACCTCCACTCATTCTTGGTAGTCTTTATAGAATAAATGTCACACATGTGGTTTTATTTTGAGGTATTTCTCATTTTTTTGGTCTTATATTTTTTTCTTTGTATTTCCCAGGAGTTTTTGAGAAAATGGATGTTTTTGGACTCAACACCAGGTAATGGAAGGTTGGTGCACAGTTAGTATCCAACACATTCTAGCCTAGAGGAGACCATGCACCCCAGATAGTGGCACTATCCAGGTTTCACAACCTAGAACACGGGCATGTGAGAGAACTATGCACTTAGGATTGTGGCACTATCTGAGGTGCATGGATAGGCTCACATGCATGCTTCCTCAGCCAGGAAACCGTGAAACCTCTTTTCTTTATGAATAGTGGTACCACACGGTTGGTACATGGTCTAGAAAACTATGAGGCCTACCCATAAATTTAAAGTTTTTGAAATTCCCATTTTTATCTCTTTAATTTTAAGATCCTGAACCCCTTAGATAACCCCATTTTACTTATACATCCCTAAGAGTTCCTCCCCCTTCATCTCCTCCTCCTTGGGCTTCAATCCTTGGGTGGATTTGGTGCAGATCCTTCAATAAATATTTATGTAAGCCTCTAATCTCTTATTTTACTTCTTCTTCTTGGTCTCTTCATCCTTATTTCTTAGGTCCAGTGGATTGGTTGACCTAGGTTGGGTTGAATCTTGGTTTTTTGGTTTGGATCTTGGTTTTTATGTTGTGTCTTTTCCTTTTTAGGGTCTTCTCTTGGTGCGGTTGTGGTTTTCACTGTGTTTTGTGGAGTGTTCAAGAAACAGGTAGGTGGTTCCATGCTTTAACATTGTTTTATTCTTTTAGTATGCTTTATTAGTTGTTTAAATGGGCTCTATGTGTTATGTGGGTGGTACGAATCATGTTTTCAAAGGGTTTTGGTGTGTGTAAGGGTTTGAAAGGGGGTTTCCTTTTAAATATGGTGGGTTTTCATGTGTGTTTCTATTTTTTATATGTGTATGTGAAATAGGTTGTTCATGTGACATGGTAAAGGAGATTGATTACAAGGGAATCATAGTAACTAGGTGGGAGGACTAGGTCTACTATGCTAGGTGGTTTGGTAGGGAAGAGGACCTGCTTTCACTAACAAGATTGATGCTACAACACTAACTAAACATATGATGATGATTGGAGACCACTATACCTTAAGATGACACTATCCTATAATAGATCATGCATGAGGATATTGTTGGTTTTTTATATAATTATCACTGAGTTATAAGGATCATATAACCCCATTAACCCTTGTTCCTCAGGGATTGCCCATGGTTCTCATGTTATGATATGTATACCATTCATCTCATTTTTTTCTTTACTTTAGCCTTTAATTTCAAGGAATGTTTTAATAAAATTGTTTTTTAAACTAACATGTTTCTTTTTCTTATAATGTTATAGCATGGAATCTCTCTTGGTGGTATCCTTCTAAGTACTGGATCACACCATACATACACCCTCAGGTGTATGTAGGCCTTTTTATGTTTGATCCAAGCAAAGGAAAGTTGTTTCATGGTGGTGAGGGTGGATCTGGTTTCTAATGGTTCTTATTTTGTAGGTGTTGGTGGTGGTGGAATGAGGGTGTTGACCCTCTTGTTGTATGGAGGCATGGTTGTTTAGTTGTTTTCCATTCCCATTTTGGTATTTTGTTTTCTGGTTGAGAATTTAATTTTTTTAACCTGTGATGGTTTTATTTTCTTTCGATTATGGTTTTTGATTATTATGTGATTTTCTATTATTTTGGGTTGCTTATGGTTGATTATTATGGGTTAATTCATTCACAAATGTGATTCTTGATTCCCAGGCACCAGTTTCCAGCACGTGGGGATCCGGAACGCCCTTCATGCCTTACCATGAGCCAAGTCGGGTCAGATGGAAGCTCGACTTGGTTTGTGAAAAAATGGTTTCAGAGGAGGTTCTTTCCATTTCATTGGGTCATGATATTTGGGATAGTCTCTATAGAAAATATCTAGGTCTTTTGGGGCTTGAGGTTCTTGTTGTGAGTGTGATGTCTGGCTAACACACCTCATGGAAGGCCTTGGGTCACCATGGGATGTTTGAGATTTGGTTTGATTCCTCCTTTAGGTGAGATATACAGGCTGCATACTATGCATGAACACCGATCAGGGGTGGAGTGGTTTGATTTTTTATTGTTCTTGTGGTTGTTATGGATTTGATTTAGATTTATAAAAGTTTTTGAATGTTGTTGCTAAATTTTTTATAGATATCATGTTGATGGTTTGTTTTGTGTTTGTTGGTTGTCAAAGAAAGATGCCTCCCTAGATACTTATTGGGAAATCGTGGAAATATTCTAGAGAGAGTTCTCCCTCAATAATTGATTAGAGATTAGTAGAGATGGTGGTTTGGGATGTCCATGAATTGGATCAGGGAGAGAGATCCGGTCCTACTCATGTTAAGGAATCTAAACTAGGGAAGAAAAGGAAAAGGCTCAGAATATTATAAAGAACAAACCTCCATCCTTCTATGGTCAATCAGATTCCTAGGAATTAGAGGATTGGATTATAAGAATGGAAAGGATTTTTGGATTTATTGATACTTATGAGGTGGTAAAAGTGAAGTGTGCTTAATTCTGGTTGGATGTTCCCAATTAGAGGTTGTGGGAAATAGTGGTTCAGGCTGGGAAGCATGAGCAGATGGGTTGGTAGGACTTCAAGGTCATATTAAATGAGAAGTATTTACCTGATACCTTGGACTTTTCTAACACCTAATAGTTTCTAAATCTATAATAGGGGAATCATACTGTGTTGTAGTATGCAAACCACTTTGAATAGTTAGTTAGGTTGACACCTAAGGTAGTTTTTAATGAGTAGCTAAAGGCTCAATGGTTTGAAATAGGGTTGCAGTTGGACATTCATCCCCGAGTATTCTTTTTTAAGTTAAATACTTATGATGAGGTTTTTGACCAAGACCTAATGGTAGAGATCAATCAGAGTAAAAAATCTTGTTTTTTTGGGGTAGCTTCAGAAGTGGTCTAGGGTAGTGGTGGTTTAACTAAAAAGAAGAGGAATAATGATGAGTAGGAAAGAGTGAAGGTGATAGATTAGTCCATCCATCCCAACCATATTTTCCCACAACTATAGATATTAGATTAGTCCTATGCCATTTGTGTGGAAGTACGGGGCATGTGTGGTTAGTGTGTCCAGCCTCACCCAGGCCATTCCATCGGTGTGGATTCATGGGGAACTTTCAATGGTTTTGAAAAATTGGGAACCCATATCAGGGTGTTTCAACTTTTGCACCCTACAAGGGAACAACATCCTAGTCAGAACCATCCAGGTTAGCAGGTTATTGGTTTGGCATTTGTGGCAGTGGGGATGGATATACTACTGGACAGAGTCCACTTAAAGCAGAGATGTTGGTTATTATTCATTCTCAAGATCAGGAAGAGAAGTGGCACATTCATGGTATGGATCAAGCTTTAGTGAAGTTATATGAAATACCTACAATGGTTTGAGGTACTATCATTATTGAATCATCCATAGATTTCATTTTATTTGACATAGGTGATTCTGACTCCTTCATTTCTACCCATATTGTGGAATTATTACAATCTCTAACTTACCTCATGTCGTATGCGATGAAGTTATTGATGCTGCTTAGCAACAAGAAAATAAGGGTTTTAGGTGTCCATCTTGCACTATCAGTCTTTCAAGGGTCGAGTTGGAATGTGATTTCTTGGTTCTGGAAATGGAACTTTTTGACGTGATCCTTGGCATGGAATGGATGGTGTGTTTTAAGGTGCACATTGATTGCTATCTTCATCAAGTGAGCTTCATAGAACTCGATGATAATATTGAACGTTTTTAAGGTTAATGAGATCCTTAGTTAGGACGTGATAAACCTCAACCTCAGGAATTGGGAAATCTTATTTTTTAGATATTTTCACTTGTGTTGGAGGAATATGGTAGAGGTTATGAGGGTGGACTACCTCCTGTGGTGGATGAGTTCCTAGAGGTTATTCTAGATGATTTCTTAGCATTTCATATGAAGCGGGATGTGGTTTTATCCATCTATTTTGCATTGGGAAAACAACCAATATCTCTTCCCTCATATAGTATGATCCCCACCAAGTTGAGGAAATTAAAGATATACTGGAAACTTTGGAATACAAAGGATTCATTCACCTGAGTGCCTCACATTGGGCCTCCCCATTTCTATTTGAAAATAATTTCGGTGGATCTATATTATTGTGCATCAATTATTGGAATCTAAATAGGGTAGTGATCAAGAAAAAATATACATTTCCTTTCATTTATGACCTTCTTGATCAACTCAAGGGGGAAAGGTGGTTGTCCAAAATTGACCTGCATTCCATGTTTCATCAAGTCATAGTCAGAGAGGTGGATGTTCCCAAGACAGCTTTCCGAAGTAGTTACAAACACTTTGGGTATTTTTTCATACCATTAGGATTGAAATATTCTCCAAAGGTCTTCCTGGAACTTATGAATAGTGTTTTTATCAGTACCTTTACACATTTATCATTGTGTTTATAGATGATATCCTGTTTTACTATGGGACCAAGGAATAACATGTGTAACATTTGAGGATCATCTTAGTCACTCTTTGATATCACAACCTTTATGCTATGATCTCCAAGTCAACTTTATGGATTAAGGGGCTGATTTTTTTGGTCCATGTGATTTCAGAATGTGGGGTTTCAGTGGACCCTGAGAAGATCGAAGCTGCGATGTTATGAGAGAAATTGAGGAATGTCTTTGAGATCAGAATCTTTTTGGGCCTAACAGGGTATTAAAATCATTTTGTTATATATTTATCTATGATTTCCTATCCCATGAACTTACTTACCCAGAAGGGGGTAAGGTTTGAATAGAGTCTAGAATTCCAACCATACTTTGAGGAACTCATGTAGCGTTTTACCACTGCCCCTATCTTGATCTTGATGGAATATAGAAAGGGATACATGGTCTTATGTGATTATTTAGGCATGGTTATTGAGTGTGTGTTGATGTAGGATCAACATGTGGTGGCATATGGTTCTTTCCAACTCCATCCACATGAGAAGAATTACCCAAACCATGACCTGGAACTAGCGGCAATGATGCATGCACTGAATACATGGTGTCATTATCTATTCGAGGAAAATTTTGTATTCTATTCAGATAAAAAGATATTGGAATAAATTTTATCCCATAATTATTTGAATCTGAGGTAATACCATTGGGATGAGTACCTTAATGGGTTCAATTTTGATATCATATATACCCTAGGAAAAGGGAATGTGGTACTAGATGCATTAAGTAAGAAAATACTAGTGTAAGTGTTAAAAGAGTCTAATGACAAGTGGACCATGATGGCTCCTTGAACAAATGCATCTAGATACAAGGAGTGCAGTATAGGTACATTCTTGTCCAATGTTCAGCTGATTCCCTCCCTTATGGAGTTGATTCGGAAGGATAATCCAATTGATGAGCTGTTCCAGCATTCTATACAGTTTCTAAATTGTAGGGAGGTGCCTAACGAGTGGTCTTTAACTTCAGATAGAATTCTTAGCTTCATGGGTCACTTCATTATGAAATTTTCATTGTAAAGGGCAGTGATATAGGATAGCCACCAGTCTTAGTGGTAAATTCATCCCAATAACACGAAGATGTTCTATGATGTATGACACTGGTTATGGTGGCTAGGGATGAGA